>JAZHRO010000017.1:0-1206303 GCA_037157565.1 Thalassia testudinum
GGGATGATAAGGGGATATTCGATGACAAACAGAAGGGCTTTGGCCCCCATTCTTCAGTATGCGGATGACACTATTTTTTTTGTGGAAGGAGGGAAGAGGGAAGCACAAGCGCTATATTATATGGTCAACATATTCGGTGAAATTTCTGGATTGAAATTAAATGGAAGTAAGTCCTTGGTTTGCTTTGGTATGAACGGTACAGACCAAAGTGACATCTCCACCATTTTTGGCACACCTGTGATATCACTGCCAATCAAATACCTAGGGTTACCACTGAAGTGCACAAAAATGAAGAAAACTGATTGGACTTTTCTCTTTGAGAAGGCAGCTACGACGCTAGAAGGCTGGAGCAACCGTTACTTATCGAAAGGGGGGAGGTATATCTTATTAAATTCAGTTATCACATCCATTCCAATCTTCTCTGTTCATTGAGCTCCAAAGTCAATTTGGAAAAAACTTGACGTTATGCGCAAAAGGTGTTTCTAGAAAGGGGCTTCTCACCAAGGTGCCTTCTTTCAACCTGTTAAATGGGATTCAATTTGTTCACCTAAGTATGGTGGCATGGGAATCAGAACTCTCAAAGAGTTTAATGATGCCCTGTTGTTGAAATGGGCAGTTTGGTTGCTGTAAGGGGAAAAAAAACCTTGGATAGAAATCATTCATGATAGTTATGGGGTGGCAAATGACAAGAAGAGTTGCTTGAACCCTCACAAGTTGTCTCCCTTCTGGACCTCTGTGGTGCATGCCTTGGCAAATAACTAGAATTTATTCAAATTTGTCTTAGGTGATGGGAGAAGCTTTAAATTTTGGTTGGATAGGTACCCTTTTGCATTTTCAACTACCACTGATAAAAATGCTTTGGTATGTGACTATTGGGACACGGCTTCCGAGATTTGGATGTTAAATAATGAGGTGGGGAACGACTATGGAACAAGAACATGGGCAGAAAATGAACACCTCCTGCAGGAACTTGCTGCTTTCAGACCTATGCCAGAGGAGTGTGATACATATAAATGGGATGGGGTCTTCTCATCAGCGGCTGCCTATGAGAAACTCATCCTTTCTTCTAGGTCGGTAGAGGTGGATGAGGTTGGGAAGAAGTTATGGAAATTGAAAGTACCATTGAAGGTACAAATCTTTTTGTGGCTGTGCAGAAGAGATGGTTTGATAACAAGAAATATGAGGCATAGGAGAATGGGCACCCCTACTCAATTTTTCCATTTGTGTGGGATGCACAATGATTCCAGTCTTCATATTTTCTCCACATGCATATAACAGATTGCATTTGGAGGAAGGCCTGCAGGGATACTATTCCCACGTGGGATGATCTTTGGAGTTCTTTTTTGAGGTTGAATAAGCCATATGTGCCCATGGTAGCTGTGCTATGGTTAGTGTGGAGAGCTAGTAATGAGAGTTTGTTTCAGGAGAGACCAGTGAATGTGGATAATATTGTAAACAATTACTGGAATCTCATACATAAGTGGGGTTCACTCATGTAATCCATTTCTTTCATATAGTCAATAAATGCTTTCCTGGAATGCTATCGATGATTCGATAGCACTCCTCTTCTTTTCAAAAAAAATAATATGATAATCACATAGAGAACATAAAAGGTAATATCATAAACATACAACAAATCAGTTGCTTCCCCTCCTTTCTCAACTGGGCTGTGGATCGGCAACAGCAGAGTTAAAAACAACAAATCATGCTAAACAAAAGCAAACATTTAAGTAGATGAGTAAATCAAGAAAGAACATCTAGGAGTATCTCCAAATAGTACACTACAAATAAGCCTTAATGGTGCTTAGATTCACATTAAAAGGCATAGAAATATTCATTCCTTTCGTTTGGAGGTATTGTAGCAAATATTATACATTTCACCTCAACATCTAGGAGGAGAAACTCTGCATGCATGACTTTGTCTGCATTTTAAAAAAATGGAATTAGGAGAGGAATTGTGCACTTTTTTGCTCTGGGTAAAAGGCTAGAATTAAATTGGGTGTCTAGGAGAAAAAAGTATTAGATCTTGGAATTATAAGAAATACAAAAAAGGAATAAAATAATTCCACCTTAGTGGTGAAATTATTTTATTTTAAAATTAAACACTTAATTTAGGATTAAAATAATTATGGAATTAAAAGTTCCAAAGAGGAAATTAAACCCCTAATTCTGGTATCATTTATAGTAGTGTTTCGATTGTCAGGGAGCATCAGCGCAGCAACCAAGGTCAAGTCCTAGTTGTATGTTTAGTAGAAAATGAAAGAAATCTTGTCTTTTCTCTCCTCTAATCTCATCTCTTCTTATTTTTCTCATCTATTCAAATTCAAGTACAATGATCTCTTCTATAAGTACCTGTACACGAATGCATGAGGTAGACAATAGATATAATTCAATATTTCCCCGTCACTAGACTGGCATCACCTGTGTAACCAAAGTTTACACCCAAATCAGAAAATAATCAAAAATAAAAGCACCACAAACAATATTCTAGATGTTCATACAAGATCATGGTCCAAGTTTTCCATTGTTGACCAAAAGAAGGGAACAACAACATAGTCTGTATTCCAGCAGTACAACAAATTTTGGGAGTAGTTTCCAATATTAGATGGATAAACTCTTTTCACTTTTTATTGTTTTATAATGAAACTCTATATAAGTCATTTTCAAGTAATATTTTGACCATATTATACATAAAGAAATCAATACAATTCTAATGAATAAATGTTAATGGGTAAAGTTTCCCTATTATACAATCTCAATTTTAGTATTTCAACCAAAATTTTTGCTTTGTCAGGCCAAAATTATCATATCATTATAAACACTTATCTTGAGGTAATAATCACAGCGATCAAGGTATAAATAAGTAGCATTCTTGCGATTCACAAAAAATTGATAGAACATCGGTCACCAGGAAACCTTAGAAACTCAGTAGACATAAAACCTTGTGCATCTTCTTTAATACATCATAGTACAATTGCCACAAAAAACTAACTTATTTAATCAACCAAAATGATGGAAATAGTTTTCCACATTAAACATAAATGCTCCTCAAGTCATTCAAAGAACAATACACATTCTAAATTATGTTTGAAAAGAAGCTCCTCAAAAAACAATTAATGGAATTAAGAAAAAACATTGATGGCAAACATTTTTTCTTTGGGAGAATGACAGCAAATATTAAAGCAAACAATTTCTATTTGGTCATAACTACTAAAACAAGACCACAAGAAACTATGTCACATAACATATGAATTAAACATTTAAGTGGAAAAAAAATTGACATTAAGCATCACACAAAGAAGCACTTCATGGCCAGAGAAAATGGATGCACCTTCATGACAGCATCATTTGCACTAAACTGAGACAAAATGCCAAAAAAGTTGTGTTTCAAACTAGACCTGACTTTGAGGAACATATTTTTTCCGAACGTTATTAGTGAAAGAGCACTAAATTGCATAAGCTTGATCAGATAGCAAAATTGTTCTCCATTACAACCTTATGTTCTTAGAGAAAGACAAACTATATTGGCTATTTAGTATCTAAAAAGACTACAACACAGGACAATTACACATTACAACCAAATTAAATTTGCTTTCTTTTGAAAGAATAAATTAGATATTTATTAGTCAAAAAGAGTAAAACATGGGACAATAATGCATGTTGACGTTCATATGGTACACACTTCCAAGGTCAATACAACATACCTCAGTGCTTCCCCCAAGAACAGATATGAATGGATCCTTTGGGAGGATGTGAAATATTTTGCTTGCAATAGTAGGAAAGATTTCCTCTACTTTGTTGTTAATAGAAGAATTGAACTTGCATATAAGCTGGTTGGTTAGCACAAGAAAGCCACCATATCCTTTGGCTACAAGTGCAGAAAGTATCAATGTCAACAACTCAGGGTTTTGGGAAAAAGTTAAAGAACAAGAAAAAGAGGAAAAACATGTTCTATAAATCATGTTTGTCTAGAACAAAAGTGCAAACCAAGAATTGAAAATTGGACCTGCTAGTCTTGAACCAGTTCAACCAAGAATTGCTGCCAATAATGGTAACTGGTCAAAATTTATGGATGGTCAAAACCAGTGGAAACTAATGAAAACCTGGTTCAATAAATCAAACTAGTTGAAACAAACCACCTCAACATACCTGTTTTGAGACAAACAATCTAACCTCCACCCTCCCTGCAATCATCAAACTTGGGTGGCACCCCACAAATGAAACACTCATGACTCTACCCCAATATCTCCACAGCCATTTAGCCCCTGCCACCAACCTTTCAAGTAGTTATCTTTTTTGAACAATTGTTTTTAAAGCTTTAGGTAAGCCATAGTAATTTGATTCATTGTTTCCTATAATGTTGCATGCTTAGGATCGAGCTGACATGTTTATGATTTCCACATGTCAACAGCAGATGGATTTGTGCTTGTTTGACATGTTTGAAGTTCATCAATGAACTATTCAGTTTGGATGTAAAGGAAGGAGCAGCTAGTGTTGGATGCAAAGGAATCATTTCTTTGCATAGCTACTATTTAGGACAGTGAGTAGCACTAAAGAAGGCATATAATGTATCAAGTACTTTGGAGTAAAATTAGATTTGGCAAGAAAACGGAATCAGGGAATAATTCAAATAGGAGAAAAATTGAGTCATAGATTCATTTCCAAAAGCCTGTAAAGACAATGGCCTTTAACATCTATAGTTCTAAAGGCAACTTCAATAAATGTTTGTTTACACCATACTAATCATTCTAGGAGCAACATCATTGTGTACTAGCTTTTTACATATCATGTATATATTTAGAACCTCTCTGAATGAGGCATAAGTTGTAATAAATTGATAATTTAGAACTACACCTCACTTTTCACAAGCAGTTTCTCTAGTGCCATAAGGAGGTAGGGGAATACATCCACACCTAATATTTCAAAGAAAAAAAGTAACCTATGAAAAAGAAAAAAATGCATCTTGTTAATGCATCTTGTTACAACTGATTTTCTGAAAACAATTACTTATAGAAAAAGTCTTATCTTCAATAACCTTACAATGTAGTGGCTCCACTTTGGGGAACACAACAAGGATTTGCAAGAGTGCATCCAAGATCTGAAATGAGAAAAAAAGCAATGCTAATCAAAATAATGTAGCTAAGGAGAAGAAATTGAGGGGAGACTTTCATATGCCAGACATTAACAAGTTTGAATACATAGGATTACATACAAATTAAAAATCACTATCAAGAATGAGAATAAGTTAGTCGATTTTGATATATGGGGTTGTAAACAAATTAAAATCTTTATCAAGAATAGGAATTAAATAATTATATTAGTCAATACCTTCTTAAACATGGCTCCAATAGCAGGGTGACTAGCAGTTGCAAGACACTCGCTAAAACCCCGCACAAAAATTTACACTCGTTAAGCACAGAGTAAAGTACAATATGGTCTTGTTACAACAGGTCAACACTTAATGGTTACACGATGATGGACAACTCGTAGAAGAAATTGAATAATCTCTGGCTTGAGAATTGGTGAAACATTGGCTAAGACATTAACAAAGAATGCATCCAAAAATCAATACATACAAATGACTAGTTACAAAAAAAGTCAACACTAACAAAATTTTGCATAAAACCTTGCTAAGGGCATTGATTACCATGATAATCTGTTGAATGCTACCTATCTTTAAGGAAGATTCTTCTAACTGAACTCTATTAGCATCCATTCGCAACAACTCAACCTATAATGACCAAACGAAAACATGACTTAAAATGAGAAAAATAAAAATATGCAAGCAAGAATCATGATCGACATAGTGGCACTGCATACTAGCAAGCTCTATAAAGAAAATCAAAATGATTTCATGGAAAATGGTGGCTAAATCAAGTTTTATCTTACTTTCATGAAAGAAGCAAGTTGCATGCAAAACATACCTAACTGCAAAGAGAGGTCAACAGAGCTGATAAATAATCAGATTGCTTTTCTAGAGACACATCCTCCATTCCAATCAACAAACCTATCAACTAATAGTATGAATATATAAGAGCTAAAGGCATCATAAGAGATAAATTTCTATAAATTGTCATCTATAATACTTGGAATAATCATATATACCATACTAAAACATACCTCAAATGTGTGGTTACCATTGTCAAACCTTGTTTTCGGATCTTTCATAGACCAATCCAAAGTTGTAAATTTAGCTAGTGTATCTAGAAGGCTCCTGAAAAGTAAAAGAAGAAAAAGAAAAAGGTGTTACTCTCAGAACCAAAAGTAGCATTTCCATGTTAGCATAGAAATAGAATTCACTTTAGCATAAAGTATGACAAATGCATAATTGATAACAACATAGAAATAAGTAACTAGATACTATTACCTACAGCATCATTTCTATGTAAGGAATAAGTTAGCCCTTCAGCAACTTTACAACTCTCATAAATAGATAACTAGCCCTTCAACTAACATTTGGCTAATAAACTATATCTTCAATAAAAGAAAATGAGTTATATCACTCAATATCATGGGTTTCACCATTGCCAATGATATGGTACGGATGATTTCTTTTTAGCAGCACCAAAAAAGTTGTCTAACCTGAGGAATCATGTTCAGATGCATTGTTACGACCAGGTTCTCGAATCCCTACAGAACACGAGAATCGGACCGACTCGACTGATCCCAAGACCCAATCGTCCAACGAGAAAGTAACCAAAAAGCAGTAAAATAAACCACATTCACCATGCAAGCAACTAACAGCAACAAAAGTACAACAGTAAAGAAAGGAACTACTACAGTACACACCACCACAATAGTAGAGAATTAAAAATAGGTACAGAAATATGAAGTTTATAAGAAAAGAGTACAAAAGTGTAACAAAATACTCACTACTACAGAAACGGGTACAACACAAGTACAACTACTGGGCTCTACTAGGCCCAGCACCCTCTGCAGCCGTAGGCTCTGGCTGCTCAACACCTGGACCTGAAAAAGGTGGTAAGCATGACACGTCAGCGAAATGTTGAGTAGAGTGGCAACCAGCTAACTAAGAAAACAATAAAGGTGGACAGGTAGCTGTTGTTTCAATTTCTTTCTTTATTTAACTAATTATTCCTTCTTTCATCACTTGGTTTATTTATCAGATCTTTTTCTTGATCTCAAATGTTCCTCGTGGGAACGATCTTGATTGCAGTCTTTTCCGAAAAGTAGAAGTAGCACATGGTACTCTCCTAGCCGGGAGAGTCCCCTGTGGTGGTCCTACCCTCAGTCAACCACCCCAAGGTTGCTGACAGACGTAACGGTGACTATGGCACATGCGATAAACGCACGGGTAGCTACCCCGCACTGGTACGCGGTCAGTCATTTCCATTAACTGGTGTGCCCAAAGCACAACATGAAACCAGTATAGGCCAGAGCCCTCTCAGTAACAGGGGTCTAGCCCCTCCACAGTCCGTGCACCCTCGCCTGACTACCCTGGTTTGCCCAGTGGGCCTAACAAGTCGGTGTAGGATGGCTAGCCGAACCTCGGGCCTCGTGGGGTGGCTAGCTCTCTCCCTACACTAGTAGCTCTCCCCGATACTGTGTATGCGAGGGTCACAGAGTTGGTACAAAGTGGCCAGTCCTAACCCCGGGTGCCAACCCTAGGGTGGCTAGCTCCACTCTGCACTAAACAGGGGGACAGTCGCTCTCCTTGGTACTCCGTACTCAAGGGCCAGCTCACTTCCCCATTCACATTTCCAGTTCCATTCTATTTATTTCCAGGAGCTCTACTCCTAACTCCCCGTAAGGTTCAAGCTCATGTTTCTCAGGCCAAGCCATACTAGGTTTCATCATTTCAAGTTTATTCACATATAGCACGTGTTTCCAACATTCAATCTTTCTTTTCCAATTTATATACATGCAGCTCGTATTTAATTTCAAACAACAGGAATTACATGTAGCAGTTACTAACAATAGTACTCTACATTTCACAAGCAGCTGTTATCCATTTACAAGCAATTATTATTATTTTATCTACTTATCCAAGACTGCAATTCAAGCATTCAATACAATCGTTCCAGTTTTCTAGTCCTAGGATTCATGCCATACCCTAGGATCTATCATTCAATCTAGTGTTTCTGGTCCTAGGATTCATGCCATAGCCTAGGATCTATTATTTATTCCGCACATGCAGTTAAGCTTGTAATTAACTAAGGGAAGCCACTCTACTCGTAAAACCAAGAGTAATGGGGGCTCGATCGATAGGTCCGCGTGCCTCCGCAACCCCCAAATCCACAACGGAACGAGGTCCTACACAAGGATCAATCACAAGGAACCACTCAGAACATGGTAAAAAGCATTCCAACAGGTAGATGAACCTATACGAAGAAGAATGGGATCTTAAACGCAGAAATCAGACCTCAAACGGACCCTAACGGGTCAAAAATGACAACTCTGACTCAAATCAGACGTCTGGAACATCTTCCAGACACTACCAGACGTCTTAAAATGGGTTCAGGTCCATACCTCACTCTACGTTGCTCCTCAGATGTCCAGAGATCTTGCTGAACCGTCTGGACCTAGTTCCAGACGTTCGACTATCCCTCCGGACGTCTAGAGACGCTCTCCGCCGTCTGGTGCCTCGCCCAGACGTCTGAACCGCATGGGAGGGCATGTCCCGCGCCTTCCTGAAGTGAATCCTGCACTCGCACGCAAAAACTCTCAACATGGCATGCTACAGAGTTTCAGCGGAACGGCCTGCATGGCCGTATCCGAAAAAAGGAAGGTATAGGTGCAGTACGTACCTCTCAATCGTCTGGAGCTCCCTCCAAACGTCATCCATGTCGTCTGGATGGAGGTCCAGACGTTTGATTCTGGGAAAAATCCCAGAATTAGGACTTCTTTCGTCTTCTTCCTACTGCCCGTGACCATGCCGCATAGCCGCTCGTCTGCTGCTCTGCTATAGCAGCGTCTGGGAGACCTCCCCAACACACACTCTGCCTCACACACGCCAGCCGGCCTCGAGCTGCTCCGACGAGCTCTCTCTCTCACGGCTCGCACGCTCTCTTCTCTTCCCTCTCACTGCTCTTCTCCTCTCTGCCACGGCACTCGGCTGCACCTACTGCTCGCTCTCACTCTCGCTCTCGTGCTGGAGGAAGGAGGAGACGGATGGGGTGGGGTGGTGTGAGGGAGAGGAGGGGAGTATTTATAAGCGCAAGGGGAATAGGTCCTGCAGGTCGGCGAGGGGACAGAAAGAGAAGAAGGCGACTGGGGTTTAGTCTGGGAGAGGCACGCGCGCAGACTCGCGGTCGTACACACGCAAAAATTAATTTCCAGACATCTAGACCAACTCCCAGACGTCTTAAAAGGGTTCTGGTGGCACGGGTCTTAACACACATGATCCAACTTTAAAGGATTCAACTTAACATATAGATCCTCTCCACCTTCTTGGAACACTCTCATAACCAGCGGTCCCTTAATCCAAACCATACAATTTGGCTCAACAAAGGCATATGCCTAACACTTGCATCTTTCATGTAGCTGTTTGTAACATTAAACATCAATTCCATATCTAGGGATATCTGGTACTTGTATTATACTATTTATTTATTGTAATATGTTACCTACCATCAGAATATTAAGTTGTTCTATTTAGAGTGTTGAGTATATTGATCGGATGAAACTCCCTCACTCCATGCACAATCCCATTCATGTGCACTTTTAATGGGGTCTGACATGTTTGAACATATAAAATGAATGATCCTAATCAATCCAGCTTGCACCCTACACCACCGACCAATATGAATGCTAAAAGAAAGTCAAAAAAATATAAAATGCAACCGACAAGCAATGATTCACATCTTGGATTAGAAAAGGTAGGATTTCATGTCATTGGAATAGCAATAATCAAGTATCAACGCATTGGAATTTTTTTTAACATTCAAATTAGATACTATCAATTGCAAACAATAATGAGAACCAACATAACCTATGTATGTACAGTTAATAGTGAAATGAAAATGATATATATTGAAATAAGTCTAACCTCAATTTACACCATGTGAGATTCTCTTCAGGATTGTGTATGTCTTAATGAGAGATCCAAGCCCAATCATGAGCCACAAAACACAAAAAATAACATATCCAAACCTATTCCTAACCCAAATCAAATTAAAAAAGATGATTCTATAACCCT
Organism: Thalassia testudinum; assembly: GCA_037157565.1. NCBI lineage: Eukaryota > Viridiplantae > Streptophyta > Magnoliopsida > Alismatales > Hydrocharitaceae > Thalassia > Thalassia testudinum. Next base: position 10,160 of record JAZHRO010000017.1, read on the forward strand.
AATGCTAAACTAATGTTGTAAGTGGTCTTGAGAGATCAATTGAGAGATCTTGAGCAGAGGAACACCTTATTGATATCATATATGATCTTACATTGATCCATAACCCTAATTAGAAAATCGATAACCACCCAAATACAAGTTACTAATTAGAAAATTAATAATATTGACATTAGAGGATTAGGCTAGTAACAAAATCAATAATTAGTAAACCAATAATTATTTACTAATCAATAATAGCCTTTCTTGTCGAAAATCTAATTGTCATGGAATAACAAAATTGGTAACTACAATAATAGCTTGAAATGGTAACTAGACATAACAAATTAGTTAATGAATAACAAATTCTAAAGATGACTAACGTAGATAAGAACTACTAATAAAGGAACTTCACATTTTCCAAAGTCAATCAATTAGCTTTGACCTAAATGATATTTAGCAGCAAAATCAAAGAAATGGTCAGGCAGATGCAGGCATCACATCATTAGGAGCACAACCATCTTAGGCATTCCATCAAACACCTTGAGTGCATCGTTGATCTCTAGCCAATCGCGTCCACCAACATGCTACAAAACCATATCCAAGGCCAATCCCCTCTTGATCATCCCACCAAACAAGTTGAACCCTAAATTCCACGTAGCCCAAATGGCAAAAGGTAGATCAAGCAGGGATTTGATTGTAGGAACAATGGAGAGAGAGATCCCACAAATTAGATTGAGGGGGAGAGAGGTATAGCAATTGAGATCAAGGTGATTAAGAGATCTGAGGGAGATATCTGAGATTTGATAGTAGACGAAGAGATCAGGAGATGTGAGAGAGAGAGAGAGGTGATAGAGAGAAGGGGGATGATGCAACATGAATGGTGACAGTCGAGAAAGAGAGAAAGAGATATCTACGATATATAGCCTATGGAAGAAAGAGGCCATCAAGAGAGGAGACCTTCAGTGAGTGAGCATGGCATAGGCGATTATTGATGAGTCACGTCAAGGAGACGATCGTCAGTGAGGCGCATTGAGGAGGCGAGAGAGTTCGTAGAGGAAGCGGAGAGTTCATCGAGAGACCGTTACCAAGAGAGAGGTGTGGAGAAATCATTGAGAGGAAGTGATGACATATGTAAAGCTAGAGTTGACAGAAGGCATCATGAGCTTCAAAGAGTTGAAAGCATCGGGGAGACTAATCAGATGGACAAAGGAGAGTAGGGTGGAGGTAGGAGATGGAGGAAGAGGAGAAGCAGGGGCACAAGGGTAGATGGGGTGGGGTGGTTTGTTTGAGTCAAGGGATAAGGTTCCAATTTGGTTACAACAAGCAAAAAGGGAAAGGAAAGCAAAAAATGAATGTCGATGCCGATGAAGATTAGTGACATTTAGAGAGATTTAGAGCAACATATTTAAAATGTTGTTATAATCCCTCTATCGGTGTAGGCAATTAATTTTGTTCTGGCTGTATCTATCTTTTGAATTGTCTTGGATCCTAGTATGGCAAAGCATATGCATTGGGTAAAATTTTTTATTACTCTATCTTGGTTTTGTGTCTCTATGGTTTTATTTTGATTAATGCATAGTGACGAATCGATCTTCACTTTCGTTGAAATTTTAAACATAAAATGACATGTCATTGGAAAGCTTTTGTGGTAGAATATCGACTATCAAGACATTTAATAATTCCAAATCTAACCATGAAAATAGTTAGGTCGTTTCCACAGGGAAGAATTAGCCTATTACATTAAGTAAAGGTACCTAATCCAATCAAGAATTACAATAGATAAAGATCTGAATCTTTGCACTTTAGTTTCACCATCAATAAGCACTCTATGCAATTAATTGAAACCATAAGGAGTTCATACGCAAAATCACTTTAATAAATTAATTCATGAAAAACATGTATAGTGTTTCTTGTAATGGCATAGAGGGTAATTAATAATGAGGTGAAGAACAGAGGATTCTTCCTCTCTCCTTTGTGCACACAGGAAGGGGGACGGCAGCTGGTGTGGATGTTGGTGGTGGATCTCTAAGGTGCGGCCTTCGCAATGGCATAGGAGGTGCTGCTGGAGGTGGCTGGCGACGACTGGTCGTAACGTTGGAGGTTGGCAGCGTTGGGAGGGTTGATCGCTGCTATGGCTACATGCGTGTGTCGCGCGTGGTTGCACGTGGCCTAAGCGATCAGCGAGCGTGGTTGGGTGCGCTTGGTGATGCCGATGTGGGTTGAGGAGGTTAGGCGAGGGTATATGGGATGGAGAAGTTGGCTGTAATGTTGGGTTCCTTTTATGAAGTTGCAGGGGGGTGGTTAGAAGAAGAGGAAGAAGAAGAAGGAAAGGCAGGTGGGGGGGTTTGTTGATGTGAAAGGTGCTGGCGATAATGTTGCTACGACTGGAGGTGTTGCAGCAAGGAGAAGGTCTACTATTGGTTATCAATGGAGAAGGTGGTGATGGGTTCTGGGTGGAGAAGATGAAAGTGATGAAGACAAAGAGGAAAGGGGAAGGGGTATGTGTTAGGTGCTATGGTGATGGTGGGTTTGCGGCTAATAGTGTTGCTGGCAGTGATCGTGTGCGCACTATCACCGCACACACCACAGCAGGAGAAGGGTGATGGTGGAGCTTACTCAAGGCACGGTACACGCTGGGTCCAAGGTGCAGGCTCTACTTTACGGTGGAGAGGATGGTGGATCCCCTCCAGGGGGAAAGATAGATTATCTCCCCACTGTAGGTGGTTTCTTCCTTTTAAAAAAAACATCTCTCTCTCTCTTTTGGTTGCCTTTCCCAAAATCTTTCTATTCTAAACGGTAGTAGCGAGGCAGTACGTTGAGGCGAAGGCGATGCATTGAGGCAGTGGCTTTGGATTTTGCAAACATGCACTTGTCTTCTGACAATGTATATCATATTCTTCCTGCAAATATCCATGAAAGAAATATATAATATTTATATTTGAAAATATACCAAAACACAATCTATGCTAATATTTATTTTGCGCTCTATCTTACTAGTGTTAACCAGTAGATGCAAAAAAGTTATGACAATCTATATTTACTTTTTATGAACTAACATGCATGAATTAATGCATATAAATAATATGGAACCAATACTCTTAGGCCAAATAATTGTTCACTAAAGTGGACTCATCACATAGTTGACTATTTAAATTGTACTCAACTAGGGTGTTTGCATTTTTATCTGGTTCCCTTGATTATTGCGCTAAGCAGTTGGACAGCATAAGGTGTGGAGAGTAGTATCCTAGGACTACTATTTATTCTTTATCTCTTTGTTGTTTTGCTTCATTCAATTGATTTTCCTCTGCTTTCTAATCATCAATGTTTCATTTCGAGGCTTCGTTTGTTGTAAAAAGGTGGTGAAAATGGTGTATTAGACTAGAAGCAATGTGATGATGAGCCCTTAACATGTAAGAAGAATCAATTTGATCAGTTGGTTTCAATGAAAACTTCCTATTAAACGCTTGGCTTCTTCAATGAAAAGATGTCCTGAGCTTCATGCTTCCTGTTCCATGTGCTGTGAAATACAGTTTTATGAAGAGAAATATTACCCTTCTTGCCATAAAACTTTCAAGAATTGCCACAATATTGATTCAAGTTTAACGGACCATGTTTTCCAATGTATGGAGAAAAGAAAGTTGGACCCTAAAATGCCTTTTCATTAGTCTGATTCCTGCCTTCCAACAAGAGTTTGGTTGTTGAAGATGCATTTATCTCAAATTGAGGTCCTCTATTTCCTAACCGTCACTATTATTTCTTTTATAAAACTTAGCAATGCTATTGTACTTATGGAAACTCTTTACTTACCCAGGTTTCTATCCCCTTTGAGGTGCTTTGACCTTTTTGAATGGAGGGATAGCGGAAATCTTGGGGAGTGAAGTTAAACTCTTCTTTATTGGCATTTTTTTTTTTAAGGATATTGTCAAAAAACCTATTTCAAGTTAAGTTTTATATTTAGCATTTTTATGTTTCCTTTTCTATGTCTTATGCCTGTTTTTGAGGTTTCTGTATCTATCATTTTTCTTGTTTGTGTCATATTATGGGGTGCACATTCTACTTGACAATATCAAGGGGTCACATATAAAAACAAAGGCAGTATTATTATTGAATCTTAAGCATGAAAATAAGAATCAACACAAGGTGATGTATATGGAGCATCTCTCCTATAGCTAGTGAAGGGAACCCCATTAACTACTTGGTTTTGATTAAAAGTGCAATCAGAAATTAATATAATGGCATACCCTTGTTTTCTGGGAGGTGAATGCTAGATGTAGTCTTATCAATAAAGATGGTGAGGTGAATCGCTATGTGAGTGAGTCTTCTTTATATTGGTCACCTCGGTTGATTTGTTGTAGATTTCTAAGCTTTAGTATCTTCAACAAAATATGATGTGTTGCATAATAATGCCTGATTTGTTGTTGCTCGAGTCTCAAGGATGCTTTGATATTTGTTGAAGAAATCTTAAAATATTGAATGTTACTAGAGTACCATTGAAGTGAAGTTTCCTTTCAAAAAAAAAAAAACTATTGTAGTGTATTTTACATACCTGTCAGTATGCCAGAACTGAACAAGGGGACTTTTGTTATAGTTTAATTAGGTCATTCACGTATTGTATATGCAAATAGAAAAGAGATACTAAATATGCTTGATAGTGTCTAGACTAATTATTTCACAATACAACCAAGAGGGCACTTTTGTTCTGCTTGTATTGAAAGCAAGTTAGGTTTGAGTAAGATTGCTAATTTCCAACTTTGAAATAATTACTACACTTCTAGTACTACATCTCCCATCTATAAACACCAAACTGCACTTGGTTGGGAGAAAACATTCCATTACACCTACTATTGTGCTTTCTTTGTTTGTTGGTTCTAAAGAACTTTGGTAGGTGGGACAAAAAGATTAATCTCCTTGATTTAATTACCTATTTCATTATTTGTTGGCATGCTTGATGGCATTGATGAGCATTCCTTTCTAATAATATTCTATGGCAAATGATGATTGCTCAATTTGAGAACCTTTTTCCACCACACATTCGAAATGGAGGAGGTCTTAGAGGAGGTATTTTTTATGTCTAGTGTAACCATTTAACTTTTTTGCTTTGTTCCCTCAAGGATGGAAATAGAGTTTCTAGTTTGTTCTTTTTCATGGCTATATGTATCTCAAAAGCATCTTAGATAATCTTATCTACATCATGGTAGTTCTGCTACTGACCTTTAGGCCTCACTCATTTTGAAACTCTATTAATGACTTCTCATCCATGATAATTTATCAGACTCCTATCATGAGATGCTAACTAGTTTGTATTAGATTGGAGAGAAAATGATAATGAAAAATAATGTTTTTAGAGAGCATAGCTAGGAATTTTGTTGAATGGTTGTGTTGTCATCAGGTGCTTGCTAAGACTTGGTGGTGGCCATTATGTTCTTGTTCTGTGGAGAAGGGTCGGTGAGAGTGTAGGCTTTAGCTATGCTATGTTTGAAGGCCAGAATCTAGCAAACATATAATGTGGAGATCTGGAGTTGCTGGTGACTTGGTTGGTTCTACTCTGTCTAGGATCTCACTTTATTATTGATTGTCATTTTTGTACCTAGAATTGTCATTGTCACCTAAACTTTTTTGTTTTCCTTTTTATTTTTTCTTTTACCATTGGTTTCCTTTCCCTTGAAATAGAATTTATTGATTTTTGCAATGCAGCTAAGGGATTTCCATTTGATATCTCATTTTCATTTAATTGTCCTTATTTGTATTATTTTGTAAGTTATCATGTGATTTTTGTAATTTTATTTAACTGTAAATGTTTTCTCCATTGATCGTTCTCATCAATTAGAAAGTGACGTACATTTAACATCAAAAGTAGATTAACATTGTATTACGATATGACAAAAAGATGTTGTGTTTCATTAAACAAATATATAATAATCACAAAATGGTTGCAGCGACAAAATTTGTGACATATTTATGTAAATATTATAGTAGCGGAACAATATACTAGAATCATCTCATAAATTACATTGGCAATGAGAATAATTTTAACTAAAAGTAAATAGTGATGAAAATTGCAATATTTATAACTGTCATTATATAATGATATAGTGACAAATTATCGGCATTTAACTTTATCACTATAGGTATTATACAGTGATATTTTGGCGACATTTTTTTGTAGCTATAGATAGGCTTTAGAGACAAAAATTGTGACAATTGTGTTTTACACTATAAACTTTCATAGTAACATTTCAATGACAACCATATTTGATAATAAATCTTTTTTTTTTTGACAAAGAGAAAGAAGCACTATCATTAATGATAGCGTCCTGCTTTATAATATTTGATAATAAATTTATACATAGCGATATTTTAGCGATGTATTATTTTGTAGCTATAGGTAGACTTTAGGGACAAAAATTGTGACAATTATATTTGACTCTATAGGCTTCCACAATGATGATTGAGTGACAACTACATTTGACACTACAATTATTAATATAGTGACAATAAAATTTGTTGCGAAATTTTAGCAACATCATTCTTAGAGACAATGGAGTGACAAATTTATAATTATCACTGAAGCATTATAGCAACAAAATAATTACTTTTAGCAACAAATGTTCTTTGTCACTAAAGTATATTTTTGTTGCAGTAGTTGCTCATTTGATGAGAAACCCTTACACACACTATAAATAAGATGCTTAGCACTAATAGTTCATTTCAAATCTTAGGTAGTTGGTGAGCCATAGAGAGTTTCTTGATGAGTCAACCTTAATGGACTAATTAGAGGCTTATATTGTTTTTTTTTTAAACAGAAAGGAGAGCTATCATCCTGCGATAGCAGTCCGGAGTAGTATATTATGTGCAAAGAAGGGAGATTACAAAAAGGATCCCCAATACTGTATGAGGGACCAGCACTCTCTTACAATATTCTCACAACATACCGGCCTCTCCTGAAAAAGTCTCTCATTCCTTGCCTTCCATACACACCAAATAGAAGCAGCCATGTGGACATGTGGTTTCCCTCTCACCTCAAAACCATGCCACATAGAATTCCACTCTGGTAAAGGCTCCTGACAAATCTTTCTCCATATGACATCAATGATAAGGCAAGAAGAGAAGAGGTGATTTACATTATCAGTGCTCATCTCACATAAAAAACACACATGATGATCAGTACCCAATCTTCTATGGCATAGATCACTTGTGATTAACCCATCTCTCTTGCACAGCCAAAGGAAGATTTGAACCTTGAGAGGAATTTTTAACATCCATATCTTCTTATCAATGGAATCATGTCTCCATCCCTCTTCAAAATTTAAAATTCTGTTATGCCCAGATTGGGTACTATAGATCCCATCCCACAGATATCTGTCCTCCGTTCCAAGCCTAGGCCTGAAATTTTCAAGATCTAATAAAAGCCTTCTCTTCTCATCCCATAACTGAGTAGTTCTTCTGCTGCTATTGGATTCCACATCATCTAGAATCCACCTGCTGCTACTGCAAGACCAGATCTTGCTGACCGTAGCAGTCTTATCAGCTGTTGCATCAAAAGCTCTCGGATAGAGCACCTTCAAGACCCCCAATTTAGACCATTCCTCCTTCCAGAATCTGAAAGACCTGCCATCTCCAAGTGATGGTTGCAGTAGATGGAAGTGATCAGCCAAAGCCTTAGTTACTGTTTAATCACTCTTGATCGGGTTTTAAAAGATAATACGTTGTAATATAGCCGACAAAGCGTTCAAACAAATAGAGAATTTTATTACTCGAAAAACTAGAGTATCCGAGGTCAAACATAGGAAACAATCTCAGTACTTTTAAAAATCAAAGAATACAACTTTTAAATGAAAGATAATTGATTCACAGAGAGATTTAAAAAAAAATAGTTGCTGAGAGAGAACAGAATTGGACGTCTGATTTCTTTATCAGACGTCTTAAATGTAGTGTAGTCTTCCTGTTTGGCCTTCTTTCTTGGTCTTTGCTTTCTCTGCAGTCTTTCCTCCTTACTTCTCTCTTCTGCCTTCTTCTTCTTCTTCTTTGTAGGTTCTTCTTCTTCTTTGCTTCTGATCTATAGGGCTTCTTCTTCCTTGAACTTCTCTTTCCTGCGAAATCTTCTCCTTCCTTCTCTTCTTCGCTCAGCCTCTTCTTCTGCTTCTTCTCTTCTTCTTCCTTGCGGCTAAGTCTTCTTTCTTCAACGTCTGGCCTGCCTGCACAGGAGAGCAAAACCTACCCTGTCCCTCTACCTGCGCGTCTCTCTCTCTCTGAAATTCTCTCAAGGACGCTCTCCCAAAACCACGGATAATCGAGTTGGATTTCGCACCCGAGACCAGGTGCACCGACAGGTGGGTGATGCGCGAGGAGTGCTCAGGTCGGGTCAAGTCGGAGCCCACCAGATCCGCGAGGTGAAACCGCGGACGAGGCGAGCATGGGATAAGGTGAGGGACCTCACCCCTGTGCGTTCGGAGGCAAAGAGCGTATAACACAAAAATAATTTATATCGCACCTACGCTTTGCGTTTCGCCGATGTGGGACTATTGGTTCTGCCCTGCTCCCGCGCGTGCCCGCAGAAGATGCTTCTTCGATTGCCAAGGCTGCAGACGTCGCTGAGCTCTTTGCTGGACTAGATGTCTTCGCACTGGCTGCCCGAGTCCACTGCACTTGAAGATTGGAGAACATGATGCCTGGAGCTGCTAGAGCTTGGAGCTGCTCCAACCGTCAATGGCGGCAGGGGCTGCAAGAATGTCAAACATAGAACAAGCCTCTCGGCTTAATCAGACCAGCTGGGGACCTTCGCCGTGGCACAGCGAAGGTGGTGCACGGTGCTGCAGGTCGTGGGACGGCCTAGGCGTGCGTGCCTAGGTCGACCTGTGACCAGAAGTGTGGGGTTGTTCGGGGGACTGTGGTGGAGTCATAGAGGGATGGTGGATGGGCGGAAAGTGTTCCTTGTGGTGAGGCGGAGCTTATGAGATGGTTGGCGAGCCGTGTGGAGGGGCGGAATGGTGGGGACGGCTCGTTGGAGGTCGGTCGGTGACGTGCAAGATGAGGGTGGTCAGGCAATGTCGGGGGGCAATTAAATGAAATAAAAGGGGGAAAAGAGAGAGGGGAAGATGGAGAAGGTATCTGGAGTGTCCTGGAAGGGAGGGAGGTAGGGGAGTGGATGGCGTGTAGCTGCCGTCGTCGGAGAAGAAGAACCCTAAGGGAGGGAGCGGCGACGAGGACGAGGTCAGGAGAACACGCGCCTGGTACTGCGCGATGCCGGAGAAAGAGGCGAAGTGGACTCTGCTGCTGGTATGGCAGCAGAGAGACGAGAAGGAGGGGAGGAGGTCGCCGGAGCTTGTGGGTTTCTTGGCCGGAGATGGAAGAGAGGAAAATTTGGGGGAATCTCTGCCAAAACAAGTCTGAAGATCTGCGGCCGGGTCTGGGGATCCTTTTATAGGTGTGGGCCGAACTTTCTAGTGCGTGGAGGGCGCGCAATCACCTCCGCCGGCTCGCCGGAGAAGGAAAGAGGGTGGATACCCAAATCCCTCGTGCGTTCGCACGAGAGATTGGGTTCACACCAGAGATCGTGATTGGCTTTAGATGGAAGGGAATTCCTCAGAGAATCTCCCTTCCATTTCTGGGGGGGAATCTCTGAGGAATCAGAGAGTAATCCCTCTCTAAACCTCGTCGGAGGTCGACTCTGCCCTAACAATGGCAGCAGGATTTGATTGCAAAGGTGGAGAGGAAATTAGGGGCCAAATTATGATTTGGGTGTACTAAATTGCAAAGTAGGTCAAGATGACCTCCCCTTAGGTCCAAATTTTGGTACAAACCTAATTTGGACCTAAGGAATCCAATGGTGAAGTTGGATTTTAGGTTTGACCTCGTTTGACTAGACATTTTGCGTAAAAACCCAAATTAGGTCAATTAATGAGCTAGGACCCTATTCTAGGTCAAACTAGGTTCCAAAGGCCAAATTAAGTGTTATAAACCCTAGAGGATATTTTTCCATGATTTTTAGAGGGTTTACTTGATTTTTATCCTGACCGGAACCTTGTTGATTTAAGCAGGTCTGTTTTAGGGTTACCAAATGTCATTTAATTCTTAAATTGCACATGAACCCATTTCTGATTGACTCAACCCACTTTTTATCTTATTTAGACCATTTGACCTATGTTTTGCCTCTGAGAAATCCCGTTTATGCACTACAATGGTAAAATTGCAGTTTTACCCTTTAATTCATGTTTTCTTCTCAGAGCACTTATTCCTTCATTTAGGCCTTCTTCTAGGTTATGTAGGAGCTTTTATCTTCTTTATTGGGTCAAAATGAGCTAGTTATGGCTCATGATGAGGCTCTCATTAGTTACCGACATCCAGAAATGTGATGGGCAGTTTGGCTGAAGTCTGGAAAACCTGCTATTGGAATCTCCATATCTATCTCTGATCAGATCAGACCATAGTTTCAGATCACCTTGCAGCAGCTTAACAGCCCATTTAAGTAGCAAGGCATCATTAAAATGCTGCAAGGACTTGATCCCAAGACCACCCAGCTCCTTAAGATAGCAGATTTGATCCCATTTGAGAGGCTGCAAGAAGCTGCCCTTGTGTCTAGCTCCCTTCGAAAAAAATCTCTTCCTAATCACATCCAATCTTTTCCAAATGGATCTTGGTGCTTTGAAAATGGAGAAATAGAAAACAGGGATGGAGGTGATCACCGAATTAAGCAAGATAAGCCTTCCACCTTTGGATAAGAATCTACTGTGCCAACCATCAAGTTTCATAGAGATCTTGTCAAAAAGGCAATTCCAATCACCTCTCTTCAACCTGGAAAACCTCAAAGCCAGCCCAAGATATCTGATAGGAAGACTGATGCGGGGAGTCATCAGGATGGCTGCTAACTTCTTGCACCTCCTCAGGTAAACCAAAGCTGACCAAACCAGACTTGTCCCTATTTAACCTCAGTCCAAAAAGCTCACCAAAGTATCAACCAAGTGCTGCAAAGCCAACGCTCCATCCATGGATCCTTCAACAAAAAAAATAGTATCATCTGCGTACTGAAGAATGGGAGCCAGACTATTACTGCAATAGAGTGAATATCCTCTAACAAGACCCGCTTCAGAAAGCTTACAAACAAACCAAGCTAAACTGTCAACTGCCAAATTAAAGATCAATGGGGCCAGGGGGCATCCTTGCCTGATGCCACATTGAGGTTGGATCCATGCACCACAGGGTTTCCCATTTATTAGAGGGGTAAAGGAGGCCGTGGTAATACATCTCTTAACCCAATCTATCCAAGTAGGGGGAAAGCCCCTTCTTTTAAGCACATCCCATAAATAAGGCCAGCTGATTGAGTCATAAGCCTTATGAAAATCAACCTTCCACATGAAGGCCTTGCATCTTCTCTTATGCCAGCCACAAACCATCTCTTGGGCCAAGATGAAAGATTCTTGTAGGGATCTACTCGGGAGGAAAGCAGACTGAGCAAGATGGATCAAGTCTTGCAATACAAGCCTCAATCTATTAGCCGAGACCTTTCCAATCACCAGATACAAGGAGTTAGAAAGAGTAATGGGTCTAAATTCCTGGAAAGATTCAGCACCCGGAGTTTTAGGCAAAAGAAACAGATAAGATCTATTAATTCTTACAAAGACAAAATTGCCGCTTTGGAATTCTCTAATTACCCCCATAACCTCTGAGCCCATAATGTCCCATAGTTCTTTGTAAAAGAAAACCTGGATTCCATCAGGACCAAGCGATCCTTCACAATTGAGATCATTAATAGCCTTCAATACTTCAGCCTCAGAAATAGATTCAATCAGGCTGGCCCCTTGAGACTCATTAATCCTGGGAAAATCATATGATGTCATTCTCCAGTTGCCCCTACCTGCAACTCTTGAAGATTCCTTGAAATATCTGATGGCCTCAGCTCTGATATCAGATAAGGAGGTAATTCTCTGCCCCTCTACAACCATTGATGAGATCAGATTTGTTCTCCTCCTAGAGCTAGCAGCCAAATGAAAAAATTTGGTGTTTGCATCCCCCTCACTTAGCCATAGCTGTCTAGATCTCTCCCTCCAATCCATCTCCAATTTCAGGTCTTCTTCAATTACCACCCCCTGCCATCTTCTTCTATCAGCAAGATCAAGTTCAGATAGATGGTCCGCAGCTTCCTTGGTATCCAATTCCTGAATTTTCAACAAGGCCTCATGACGCTTCTGATGTTTAAGAACTGAGACAACATCTCCATACTCCTTCAGCATGCCTTTCAGAGCCCTAAGCTTAGAAGTAGTCTGGAGGTTGCTAAGCCCTCACCCTGCTATGACCTCCACCAGCTGGCAAGCATGTCTCTAAACCCTATTTCCCTCAGCCAAGATCTCCTAAATTTAAAATAGGAACCAACCACCACCTGCTCACCATTGTCCCACACCGAAGGTGTATGGTCAGAAAATGGACGTTCAAGACCACACACAAATGACATCTGGAAGAGATCCAACAGCTCAGCATTCCCAAAAAATCTGTCAATCTTGGACATGAGCCCATTGCCATTCCTCCAAGTGAATTCAGCCCCAGATGATGGAAATTCGCACATCCCCAAGGCCTAGACCACCAACTGAAATCCTGTGGAGTGGTCGACCACCCCATTAGTTCTGTCACTCCCCACTAAAGTACAATTAAAGTCACCTCCAACAAACCAAGCCCCTCCACCTACAAATTTTGTAGCCAGATTCCAGTCCTCCCACAGTTCCTGCCTCCTGTTAGGATCATTTGGCCCATATACACCAGTCACATAGAAGACACTGTCCCCCTAGCCTCTTGTGAATCTGCAGGTCAGAAGGTTCCTAGCCATGGAAACCTCCTGTAAGCACAGCATCTGCTTCCTCCACCAAATGGCAATTCCCCTAGATCTGCTAATGGAATTGACCACCACAAGGTCATTTGCAGATCCTGCCCTCATCTCTTCCCATGCCTTATCAAAAGCACAGTCAATGTGTGTCTCCTAAAGGATGGCACAGTCGATTTCCCATTCACGTAGATATCTAATTAGAGACCCCCTCCTGCTTCTATCGCGTAGCCCAGGCACATTCCAACTCAAGATCTACATTTGGGAATCAAGTCTGTTCCCTTCACAGCTGCAAAAGTCCTGCTAACCTTCATCACAGCTGCAACGACTGCTTCATCAATCATTTGTGTGGGAGTTTGCCTTCTTAACCTCAGCTTATAGGGAGGTTTCCAACTCCTAGTAGTAGCAGTCTTTGACTTTGAATGCACGACTTCAACCACAGGAGAGCAAGTCTGCAAGTTCACAGGATTCACAAAGGGGTCCACCATATCCAAGACAGCATGCTCATTAATCACATTCATAATCCTCCCTTCATCAGGCTCACCCAGATGGGTTTCCAAATCCTCACTCACAACTTCATTTGATAAACTCATTTCCTTTCCATTAGCATCCATCACTGCAGCTGCCTCTTGGACCAGGGGTACATCATCTACAATGTCCTAAACTTCAGACCTCATCTCCATAATTCCCAGGCTCCCCACCTCATCTACCAGTTCCCTCTCTCTCGAGCATTCTGCCACCACCTCCTGATAGTCACCGTGTGATTTCAAGGAAGGGGCTTTGGACTTTAGCACCTCAACACAGGAGGGGAGGTCTTGGATCAGAGATACTTCAGCCACATCTGCCAGAGCTTCAATCCTCGTCTCTACATCCCCCAGGTTCCCTACCCCATCCACCAATTCCCTACCCTTAAAACATTCTGCCATCATATCTTGATTAGCAAAATTTGGATGCAAGGGAGGAGTTTTAGATTTCAGCACCACAGCATAAGAGGGGGGACGATGTCTAGGGACGACCTCTCAATCTGCCACAATAAAATTTAGAAGGAGCATCCAAGAACTGCCCCCACATCTGAGGATCAGTTTATCAGGAATGGCACCAGCCCTAAAGACCTTTACCCTCACATTCAGAACACTGGCATCTCCTTCAGCCAGCCCAACAGCAGCATCCACGGCCACAGATGCAAACCTAGCTATCATGTTTTCCACCACCTTCCTAGATCTCAGTTGCAGAGGCAGACCTCTGATCTCAAGAACACCAGACCTGGCGACTGTTCTTTGAGGGGGACGTTCAGGCAAAGATCCATCAAAAGGGGATACCAGCCGCCAAATCACTAATAGCCCATCCAAAATACTAGTCTGAGAGTAGTATCTTTCAACATCTCTCGCACCCACATCAAACAGCACAAATCGCGACGACGAAATAATCGCAATCTTCCAATCACCAGTTGATAAAGAGAGAGATCTCACCAGTTGTCGAATTCTGTCCATTGATATGGAGCCCATCATAACTTCTCCAATCAAAGCACTACGTAGAGCCAGTTCCGCTACTTTGACATCCTCAGTCAGGGGAACCTCGACATCCAAAGTGCAACCCCTAAGCATTTCGGGGGGAGGGGCATGTGCAACATACCCGGAGGCCACGAAGGTGTATTGCAGTCCCTGCCCCCAGTACCATCACATGCCGCCAGGTAGGCATCCCGTTTGTGACCAAAGCCTCCACACGCCAGACATAGTAGTGGATGCCGACAGGTTGCCGCTAGGTGCCCTCGAAGGCGACATCAATAGCAGGTCACCTCCCTTCGACCTCTGCCCCAACCATCTCAAAAATCCCTCCTGCCCATGTTACTAACACCCTCACAGACACGTACACCATGCGCCTTCCTGCGCCAAGATCGCGAACGCCATACTGCCCATCCATCAGAGTCATCGGCACCGGCGCCGGGCCCCCTCAGGCTGTCGGCCATCCAACAGCAGCTCTTCCCGCTTAAAGGGAAATTCAAAATTCCGAGAGCAGCCTCCTAGAGGCTTATGTTGTTAGTTTTCTCATCTTAGGTTACATTAGTTTTTGTACTTAGTGGTACATTAGTGCAAGCATTAGTATTTATGTTTATATAAATTTTCCTGCATTATGCATCTTGGTATATAAATAATTATGAGCTTTATTTATTTGCAGGAACTGCAGAGATATTGTCACAATATGGCCTCTATCAATAAGGCCACTCAAATAAACACCTAAGTTCTCATGGTAATTCAAAATTAATTCCTAAAGATATTAGGTCCTCTTACAAATATGCCTTGGGATCACACCTAACCACCTCTCTCTTTCTCTCTCCTCAAATCCAACACTCATGACCCATCAAGAGGCTGCAAGCCCATTCCCATCGCTAAGTCTCATCCCATTTCTTTTATTTTTTTTATCAGAGTCCTTAAGATTCTCCACATTTTCCACCATAAGCATGCACAACATATTTTTTCCATCACAAGGAGACATGCAACGCCACGTACCCAACACAGCCTCGCATCCCACAAACATCACGCGAGTCCCACACCTGCATAGCCACACTCATCGTAGGCCCTAGTGCCACAAACCCTCAGCTCACCATTGCAACAACACACTTCCCAACCCCCCCACCAAGAGACCATCACAACACTCTGACATAATCATTCTCGCACATTTGAAGTCGTCAGAATCGTAGTATAGTCGCGCAAAAATGTTCGTCAAAAATTAAGTTTGTAAAAATAATGAGAGTTGAGTCCCGGTCATTAGTCTCTAGGAGGCATTTGTTTTACTTTTGAAATCAATCTTTTTGCCGCTCTACTTTATTTAGAATCACATGCCGGTTCATGATTATTACGTATTTAGGTATAACATGCCTAGTTGCAAGAATATTAGGAGTTAGAAATATGCAACTTGAATCACGCAAATATGATAGCAATCAATAAGCTCATGGTGATTTCACAACATGGAGATATATATATAAAAGCATTTTTCATTCATTCAATGGGAGAGTTGCTTGTAACAAAAACTATAGAGGAAAGATTTTGTACAGAAATGCTTGGAATTTAAATCTAGCTACTAGAAAATGACTTCATACAAGAATCAGTGGGGGGATTTTGCATGCATCATTGGGGGAGAATAAAGACTACTCTACTAAGTAGTAATAAAAAGTAGCAAAACTATGAAGAGCGTAAACTAAATCTAGTAGAACAAAAGGGCATTCAGGGGTGGTCCCCGATGGCCTTGGAGTGGTCAGAAGAAGAATGAGGGGCGGCCAATGTAGCTTAGGCCGACCCTTGGAGAGAGGGAGGAGTGATCCAGCATCTCGGCATGATGTCCTCCATGATGGTGGTGAGCTAATCGAGGTGGAGTAGCTGACCTAAGTGAAGGTGGGCGTGTATGGAGCTAATGAGGTGAGTGGTGCCAATGGAAGCCAAGGGATGTGAATGGCACCAATGGAGTGAATTTGCCAAGGAAGTGAATGGGTGCAAATGGCCACCCCTTAGGTCTTTTTATAGACCTAAGGGAAGCTCTCTAGAGAATTATGGAATTCTCTAGAGAGGCCTATGGTGGGAGCTCGTGGGAGAGTGAGAGAGAGAGGATGGATGGTGGTTTTTAGATCCACCAAATGTGGATCTAAAAATTGAATGGCTCTTGGTTACTAATTTTGGCAACCAAGGCAACTACACATGGTAGAGAGTTCTAGAGAACTCTAGGCTAGGTATTTTCGTGTGGATGGTGTGTGTGGGTGTGTGTGGGTCGAAACATAGGTGGCTAGGTTGATTAGGTTAGGTTCTAGTAGGTTTAGGTCAAGGTATGTCTCAAATTAGGGTTATAAACCCTAATTCACTAAGGTAAAGTGCAATTAAACTTAATACAAGTTTAATTGGGTGTGTAGAAACTTAATTGAGAGTAAAACAACTCAATTAATTTAGGTCTAGGTCAATTGGACTCTCATTGAGTCCAATTGGACAGTGTGTGCTGAGATCAGGGCTCAATTGGACTCAATGAGTCTAATTGAATATGCTTATGGAATTGACTAAGATCCAAGTCAATTAAGTTTAGTGAGGACCTAATTAGGTCCTTAGGGAGGTCTAGAGGTGATGTACTAGGGTTAGGACACCTTAATTTAGGTTCCTGTGGGGTTGGAATTAGGTTTAGGGACCTAGAGATCCAAGATCAAGGCTTAAATCTCAAAATAAGAATTGGAGAGCAGTATTAGACATCTAATAATAGTGTCAGACATCTTATACTCAAAAATCAGAAGTCCGGACTTGTTGTCTGGACGTCCAATCAGAGTCAGGAGGGATTTTGGGTTCTGTTTTGGGTATTCTGCAGAAATTAGACGTCTGACAAAGTGTCTGGACGTCCAATAACACTGCAGAAGTGGGTTTGAGGTATGTGGGAGATGGCTAAGGGTCCTGGACATCCTATAACTTATCTGGACATCCAGATAAAGGTTGGAACTAGGGTTTTAGGGCTTCCTAGGGTGTTGTGACCTAATCTAAGGGTGGCTAAGGCTTGGGGAAGTCTCTAGGCTATCCTAGGGCTAGGATGGACCTAAGCTCTTCACATTTTACTGCTTTATTCCTACTTAATAGCATAGCAAACCTTTAACTCCCTTACATTATTATTTCTACATCTAATCTAAGCCTTCTGCTCCAGCTCTGCTGCAACTCCCGTTATTCCTGATCCAGCTTCAGATCCAGCTCCTGATCAGCTTATTCCCTACAATCGACATAATGCACTTAATCAGCACATTATAACATTAGTTTATGCATAACTAAAGAAAAGCAGTAAAGATGCAGATAATGTGTATGCATACATGAATAACCCCAACTTATGCAAAGTCCTAGCTTAATCTAGGCCAATTAAAACCTATGATTGCTGTGCAATCACACTCGCAACAGATAGAACCCAACATAGGCCATAGCACTACATTACCCATCACATATCCTCCCATTTTCCCACAAACCACAACCAACACTTCTCACTTGACAGAGAGCAAACCTCTCCATTCTCCATCTCCCCCCTCCCCATACATCCACGCCGAAAATCTCAAGGGAGGGGGAGCATGGTCACCACCATCCCAACAAGAACTACTCTCGACCTCCACCTCAGAGCCTCCCTCACAACAACAAACTTCTTAACCTTCCCACAAGAGGACGGCCAGCACTACTACTTCATCCATCCGTCCACCACCACCTTTACGAGGAGTTTGGAGGAGAGGTCAGGCCACCACCAATCCACCCACAACTTGTAGGGACACCTCGTGCCATTGGTCCGTCGAAACCCCCTCACTGTCATCTTGCAGAATTGTGGGAGTATCCCTAACCGCTACTTGTAGCTACATATGTTTACAAAGTGATCGATGCAGTTGAATGACTACACATTTTTGTTGAAATGTGCTAACTCTTGATGCGGTTGAATGGCCATATACATTTTTGTTGAAATGTGCTATATGTTTGTTGCAACCATGTGTAGCTTGGTTTATTTGTTAAATGGGGATGGTATATAGGCTAGGAAGGTATTAATATTTAGATGAAATAGGTATTACTTAGTGTTGTGAGAACCTAATGGTAAATACTCCTAAATGATCATCATAACTAACTTAAATTAGTCAAAAGCAAATGTTAAATACTCCTAAATGATCGACTGAGGATCATAATTCCGTGTTGAACTGATTTAGGAAGAAGGCAAGAAAATAAAGTTAATTCTGTTGTTTTACCATCTCATCACGAATATAAATGAACCAAGGGGTTGATCAGGGACTAATTCAAGGACAAATGAACTTGAATATCCAGGAAGGACTCACATTTACTGAATCAAGATTTCACGCATTTCAAGGATTAAAATTGTACTAAAAACCCTAATTATCAGCCTCACTAAAATTAAAAGGGTTCCGATAGAGATAAATTCACTCTAAACCTCCTAAAAATCATGTGAAAATATTCTAAGAGATTTGGTACCTTTACTTTGACCATCTAAACCCATTTTGACCAAAAATAGAAATTCAAACAGGAATTTGCCTTAATTTAGACTTTTGTGCAAATCCAATTTTACAATTAGATTCCTTGGGTCCAAATTAAGTTAACGCCAAAATTTGGACCTAATCAGAGTCCATTTTGACCTAGTTTGCATTTTTACCCTTAAAATCTCTATTTCTCACATCTAAACTCCTAAGTTTCAGGTTTTATTACATATATGCCCCTAACTTCATCTTCATCACAAGAAGGTCCCTGTTGCCTAATAATAGCCTAAGTCCTAATCCAACAATCAACCCATCAAATGGCCGACCTTTGACCAGAAAGTTCTTGTTGATTCTTCTATCAAATCCCTCCAAATTTGGAGGGATTGGTCAGAAGGAGATCCTCTTTCCATTGGACCAAATCTCTAGTCCTATTTTAAATCAATAAACCCCAACGAGCTCACAAAATCTATGGGATTCAACTTGCCAAATTCCTAATTCCATTGAGCAAAATCTTTTAATTTGAGCTTCAATTTGAGCTCTAAATGAGCTCTTAGACCTTCCCATGATTTCCCCAGTCGATTCTAGGTCAGATTCCCACCTTCTTCCTCCTCTTTGGTCGCGATCTCCAACAGCTATGGTGACCTACTTCCCTGTCGTCTAGCCACCCAACCATCAAATTGGGTGGCCCATCTTCTCCCTCAGCCTCTTCCACACCTAGCACACATTAGCTAGGGCTTCCAATCCCTTCATTGTTGCTGCATCCCATCATCGGAGAATTCTTCATCCATGACACTACTAAAGCAAGCCACTGCGGACTATTGCCCCTTTTGTCCAATCTCTTAGGTCTCCATCTTCCCTTTATCCTTTAATTTTAGGATCTTAGAACCTAGATTTGACCGCTCACTCACCTCTCTTCCCCCTAGTCTTCTTCGTCTCCAGCCACACCTCCAATGTGGTCGCACACATGCTACACGTCACCAAACATCAAACTGTCACCACCACTACCTTCCTCTCCCTCCTAGACCAAAAGCCCTAAACTTATTAGGCACTTCGACCACCCTACCACTCCATTAAAGAACCCATCATCACGCTGTCCTTCTCAACGTCGTCTGACCTCTATAGGCCACTAATGGATTTGATTAAAGAACCCACCATCATGAGCCATAACTAGATCAGTTTGATCTGATTAAGTCAATAAAAGCTCCTACATATCCATCAGAAGGTCTTAAGGGCACAAAACATTGATTTGAGAAGAAAATAAGATTACAGGGTTATTTCTACATATTTACCATTCTATGACAAAAATAGAATAACCGTGGGTTCTCTCAAGGGTGGAACAAAGGTCAAATGATCTTAAGAGTCTAATAAATGGGTTAGAATAGACAGAAAAGGGTTTTCATGCATTACAAAAATTAATGGACATCTGAAACCCTAAAAAAAGAACCACTTAACCTACTGAGGTTTTGGTCAAAATAAAATTCATCCAAACCCTCTAAAAATCATATAAAAATATTCTTTAGGGTTTGGTATCTTCAATTTGACCATTGGAACCCATGTTGACCTAAAATAGAGTCTCAAACAAACATTTGCCCTAATTTGGGTAATTATGCAAATTGCCCATTCAAACTAAAACAAAACTAAAATCCAACTTAACCATTAGATTTCTTAGGTCAAAATTAAGTTTGTACTAAAATTTTGACCCAATCTGAGATTGTTGCAACCTAGTTTGCAGTTTGGTCTAAGTCTGATTTCCTTTATTCCACATGGGTCCTTAGCTTTTGAATTTCTTACACAAAGGTCCATATCTTTATCATCGTTTTCTTCAAAAAGGTCCCTATCGCCATGAATCCTAATCCTACAACTCCGACGACCTTCATATGGCATGTTCTCCTTGATTCCTAGACGAATCCCTCTCAGAATTGAAAGGAAAGTTCTTCAAGGAATTCTCTTCCTTTTGAGCCAAATCCTATGTCCTAAAACCTTCCCAATCTCTCATGTGAACGCATGAGAGATTATGATATATTTTCAATTTCTATCTCCAGCGAGCTTTCCTAGCTTTCCAAGCCTAAAACACCATCCGAAGGCCAATAAAAGACACCCCAGATCAGACTGAAGATCCCAAACTTGATTTTGGCCTAGAACACCCCCAATTCCTCCCTCCTAATCTGGCCAAAAAGCTCCTCAAGCTTCGGTGACCTCCTCTGTCTTCGTCCTTCTTCTGACCGCAACACCAGCAGCTGACTCTCCTTCCCTACCTTCCTCCACGTCGCGCCAAACCAGCGGGTGCCCCTCTATCTTCGTCATCGTTGCCGTCCCCCTCTACTGGAGCTTCTCCCTACCAACACTGGCATCCTTCTCCCTACCAACACTGGCATCCTTCTCCCTCTTTCATTAGTTAGTTTAGGGTTATATTAGTTCCCCTAGGTCCCTAGTTTAATTTCCTACCCAAAACTATCCTCTCAACGCTGTTGTTCACCTCTATCGTCCTCCACTCTAACCAGACCTCCAGCGAGGCTCCCCACTCATTCCACTACTCCAAACTTCTTGCCGACCACCTCACGACCTTCACCACACCACCCTCTACAAAACCCCTCTCCCTATTTCCACTCCACTCGCCCAAATCGCCCACCGAATAGACCCACCATCGTGCACCAACTCCATCACCGTCCGACCACCATAGGCCACCATCCTCCACGAAACCACAATCAGCACATTCGCCATCACCTCACAATCCTCCTGAGCTAGTTTAATGCAGCCATAAGGCCATTTTTTTTTATTTCAGGCACTCAGGACCCCCATGCCATTGTTGAAGCTTCTTCACAAAGCTCCAGGTCTTGTTCGTGTAGGATTCGCCCAGTCGGAAGTCCCAGGCATAGCGGAATTCCTCCAAGATCACAACCCAAGGACCAATTTGGCCCTTTGACCGGGCCTTTGACTGCAATCGAGGGACACTTCACCAGCAATTGCACACAGAAGAAAGCAAGGACTTTAGTCCCACCTCGGAAGCTGACAAACGCACGACACCACATAAATTGATTTTGTCGCATAGGCCTATCGCCTCAACTGAACAAGGGGGTGAGGTCCCCGCTCACCCATCACCTGTGCCTCGCCCATGACCCGTCACCTACGGGCCTGGTGTAGACCCGAGCTACCTAAGCCCTATTCACACCTTGGCTGTGATATCACGCCCGCAGCCTTGGTCTCAGGTATGCTTAAACCTGAATCCGATTACCCAAGGCAAATCCCAGAGAGAGAAAGAGAGAGCACGCAAGGGTAGGGGGTTTTGCTCTAAGATTCAACAACTGACACTTAGCCATTTAAGGAACCCCCTTGTGTGTAAGAGAAAGAAGAGAAGAGCAGCTACAGAACAGAGAAGAGGAAGAAAAGAGGAAGCCACAGAGATGATCAAGAAGAGAGAAGGCACAGAAGAAGGGCTAAAGCAAACAGAAGAAGAAGAATCTAAGATTTAACATAAGTGCACTGTGCACTTATCCTACGTAGAATTTAGATTGATTAGTACTGTTGAAATATTTGATATAATTGTGAGGGGTAATTAGTGATTCAAATCACCATTTTACCCTATTCTTTTTGCACTATTTGACATACACTTTCATTTATATATCATTACTGCTTGGAATTCTATTATAAACTACTTAAATTGTGTTGAATTGCAATCTTGAGAATCATTTTGTTAATTTCTCCTGTGTTCGAACTCGGACCTCATTTTTTATATTTGAGTATAAATATTATTTATTTTTCACGCTGATTCAATCTATACTACAACTAATTGATTTTAAAATCTGATTCAGAGTGACTAACATTTTGGCACCGTTATCGGGGAGCAACGCATAATTCGATCTCTTGATTGCAATATCTGATTTGGTACTAACATGCTCTATCTCCTTTGACTGTGATCTATTTTAGGGATTCATATGATTAGTCACACATTAGACACTCCAAGGGTAGGTAAAGTCCATCCAATCTCCCCTAAGCCCATGATTCTGAAAAGCTAAGAAAAGGAAACAAATCAATTAGGTTCAACTTGCATTCTATTCTTAGATTAATCATCAAATTGCCTGATTTGATACATTCTATTTAGACAACATCCAAACCCTAATTTGTGCACCTACTTACGGCTTAAGGTATCTAGGGCTATCACCCTCTTGCTTGAGCCCTAGGTACCACATTTTGGACGAATTAAATTAGACCAATCAGAGTCAATTAGGGTTTTCAGTTTAGGGTTTTAGAGACACACTTGCTTAAATCAAGAATTAACCTTCCCAAACAGTGTGTGCCTAAGCCTTGATTGAATTGATCTATTCAATCAAACCCTAAAATTAGGCTCTTAATCTCATTTGAACACTAAAAGAGGGACATAAATTTCTCAAAGGACAAACCAGGTGAAGTTGACCCACCTTGTTGAGTTAACTAATCTTCAAATTGAAATCATATCTTAAGCACCCTTGCTCTTAACTTAAAACTACTAGACTTAAGAGGTCAAGTGCCCATTTTGGTCTACTTAGAACCTCAATGACAAGAGAGGTCAGGTGGGGAAAACCCTGTAACTCGTGGGGGCATTTCTTCGCAAAACTCTCCCTCTCTGGCTGACCAGGAAATTCTCAAGTGGACAGCTTTCTAACTAAGGGGTATCATCCGCCTCGAACCTCTATAGTCATCCAAAATTTTTGGGTGTCTTGATTGGGTCCATCACCAATTATCCCTCATCTATTCCATCGGTGCATGTTCACGACGAGGTCCTTAAGACCATCCTTGAGGCCTCCGTTAGCTATTCACTCTCATCAAGGTCAAGCCTCAACTTCCGTATTTGTGCAACAACCTAATCACATTAACATATCGTCTGATTCAGAACTTACTTCCCCTTCATCAACTTTGGATCACCAAGAAGAAAAACCTAACCTTGAGCAACAATTCCATGATTTCCAGAATCGAATCAATGCCATCATCAAACCACCGTTGCACCCTCAAATGCAAGATCACTATAATCCTGTAGCAGTGGAGATCGAACCCTGAATCAACATTCCCATGGAAGGACCCGAGGTGGATCTCAAGCCTAGCATGCTTCATATGACCCAAAATTTCATGGCTTGAACTCCGAGGATCCTTTCCAGCACATCAAAAACCTAAAACATCTAGCCCACACTTTTGGGGTAGGTATGTAGAATCGAGACGAATTACTCTTGAAACTCTTCTCATTCTCTTTGGCTGACAAAGTCGCTCACTGGTTTCAAACTCAACCACACACGATCAACACATGGGGAGAACTTTAGACCGCCTTCCTACAAAAATTCTACCCCAATGATCGTACAAACACGATGCGACACCAAATCACGCACTTCTCCCAAGGAGCAGGAGAATCTCTACACGGGGCATGGGATCGTTATCTGGATCTCATGCATAAATGCCCATATCACAGAGTTCTAAAGTGGGAACAAGTCCAATCCTTTTACCACGGACTTCGTGAAGACATCAAGCCCTTTGTCAATGCAACCTAGGGCGATAGCATCATGGGTCAACATGAGGACACGATCTGGGAAATTCTCGAGAACATGTGTGAGAACTCCCTGAACAATGAGTCATTGGGTGTGTATGACCAAACGTCCACCCGCGCATTGACAAATAATCGAGGGGTACACGAATCCCGAGGCCTTTCCGCATCCGTTGATCTGGAGTTGGTAACCAGTCAATTGGATAAAGTCTACATTATCGAAAAGATGGTGGACCACATCACTCGTCATCTACATAAATCCACCTCTACACCTCAAAGCACATACATGCACCCACCCACAGGGAGGCTACGCACAACATCTACCTCTCCCCAGGGATGGATGCATATCCACCCCCATTTGATTAGTGCTTTGAAGGGAACTCTGGTTCAGCCCACCTCAGTTGGGGGAACTCTAAACCCCCGTACCCTGATTATCTCAGAGCTCCTTAGACCTGCGAGGATCTCCACGCCGTCCAGAATAATCTTTTCTCCAACACCTACAACCTTAGATGGTGAAATCATCCTAACTTTATGTGGTCGAGAAATGACCCGAATCTGAGATCCTAATTCCCACCCCGACCACAAAACCAGCAACCATATCAACCCACTCAACCAAGGCCTAATCAAAATTTCCAATCTGGACTGCCTAAAGAAGATCTGACATCTTTGATTCTCCATACCTTGGTTGACATGCAAAAATAGCACAAAGAAGAGATCTCTGAGTTACGAAATCAATTGGCCCAGCTGGCAAGTGCTTGCCAGCCTGGTGCACTTCTTTCTCAGCCTCTTCCAAACCCAAATAACGTGCCGAACCAGAGGCGCATTATGAACCCAAATTAGGGCCAAGCTCATTTTGTTTATCAGGCCCCGTCTGCTCCATCACCTGACGGGATGGATGCTTCAACATCATACTTGGGATTTCAGCAACAAACACCTATTTTGCCCAACCCAAACCAAAATTAGGGAGGATTAAATTCTGTCACCACCCATAGTGAAAAAGAAACACAAGATGAGAACCTCATCTTGAGCCCTAACTAGCTCATTTTGACCTGAGAAAGTAAACAAAAGCTCCTACATAACCTAAAGGAAGGCCTAATTCAAGGAATTACTGTTCTGGGAAGAAAACATGAACTAAAGGATAAAACTGCAATTTTACCATTACAGTACAACAACGGGATTTCTCAAGGGCTAAACATAGGTCAATTGGACTTAATAAGAGGAAAAGTGGGATGATTCAGCCAGAAAAGGGTTATTGTGAGATTTAAGAATTAAATGACATTTTATAACCCAAAAACAAACTCACTGAATTTCACAAGGTTCTGGTCAAGATAAAAATCAACTAAATCCTCTAAAATTTATGGAAAAAATATCCTCTAGGGTTTAGAACCTTTAATTTAGCTTTTGGAACCTATTTTGACCTAGATAGGGGCCCTAGCTCAGTATTATACCTAATTTGGGTTTTTGTGCAAAATATCTAGTCAAACGTGGTCAAACCTAAAATCCAACTTACCATTGGATTCCTTAGGTCCAAATTAGGTTTGCACCAAAATTTTGGCCTCAGAAAAAGTCACCTTGACCTACTTTGCAAAATAGTTCACTCAATTACATTCTGACCCCTATCTTTTGAAAATCCTTACATAGACCCCCCTAACTTCCTTGCCACCCTTACATTCAGGTCCTCCACCATTACAGCAGAGGAATCCCACTCCGGCGAGGATTTGAGGAGGATATCTCCCCGAATCCTCAGAGATCTCCCAGATTTGGAAGGGAGATTCTCTGAGGATTTCTCCATCGTCTGAACAGGATCTCCATATCAAATTTATACAAAATCTCTCATTCGAATGCTCAAGAGATTTGGGTGTCTTGTGCACCTTCCATCTCCGACGAGATCTTTGCGCTTGGAGGCTTTCCTTCCAAGCACAAAGGTCTCGACTATCAGCTATAAAAGGACCCCCAGTCCTTGGCGCATCTTTTATGCATGAATTAGCTTGAGAACTCCCCCAAATTTCCTCCTTCCTCGTCTCCGGCCAACCGCCCGCAAGCTCTAGCAATCCCTCCTCCCTCCTCTCATCGCTCTGCCACCATACCAGTGGCAGAGTTATCTTCATCTCGCTCTTTCGCTTTGTGTCGTACCCGCGCGTGCCTCTCCGACCCTTTCCTCATCACCGTCATCCTCACCTCAGGGTCTTCTTCCCCGACGACGGCACTACGCGCCGCTCGTCTCTGATTGCACAGCAAAAATACACCTACAATTGTGCCATCTTGTGCTATTTCCTAGCATTTCCTCTGCATATTAGGTAGCCATAGTCGCATTTGTAAAAATAAACGCATGCATGCACTTATTTGAGAGGGGAGGAGAGTGAATAAAGTGGCCTTGAAATTAACGTTTTCCTCAAGTGCTGCCTCACAAATTCACCAACTTTATTTTTATTTTTATTTTGGCTTTGAATTTCTCTGCGGTTGCAAGGCATGGCTTGATCTTCTTCGTGCCATCCTCTGCAACAGCTCTCCCTGCCAGCCTCATGCACAGCCATGCATGCAGCCCAGGGCATGGCTGTGCATGCCTCTTTCCTCTTTAAAAAGAGCACAGCCTTCTTCCTTGCGGAAGCCTAGTCCAACAGACAGTAGCACCTCCTTCCCCAAGCTATCTCCTCCCCTCTCCCCTCTATACACAGCCTCTCTTCTTCTTCTTGAAGAGCTACTCTACGGGCAGGAGCGGCTCACAGTGGTCGACATCCACCACTGTGAGTCCCACCACCGCCCAGCTCATCCAAGAGTCGGTGGGTGTGGTGGTTCCCTTCGCTGTTTCACCCGCTCACCGTTCTTCCACCATTGACATAGAGTCGAGGTCTAAAGCTCCGTAGCAGCAGCAGCAAGGCGTCAGCAGCAACAGAAGTAGCCCGAGCACATGCAGGCACTGACCGCAGCCCCCTTCCGCTCGCGCAGCCGCCTTCCCGCGTGCCCACGCCCGTCACACCAGCTGCAACCGGCTGTCCAGAGCGCGTGGCACTGTAGCTACTGTTCACGCTCAAGAGCACAATACTATAGCTACAGTGCGGTGACCAGAAAGCTTCTTACTTATCCGGTCACCGCGCGCTCTCTCTCCAGCCTGCAACCGCTTCCAGCCCATTCCCGCTCCACGCATGCACCCGTTCCAGTGTCCGCTCGTGCTAGCGCCTTCGCCCGCACTCACTCTAGCGCACAGCAGTGCGTTGCGCCACGCAGTGTGCGGCGCTACATTCTTCCTCCCACGCCTGCTCTCTCCTGCGTGCACGTGCATCTTCGTGCACCTACGCACCTGCTCCTGCACGTGGACATCAGACGTCGGCCGCTGCATCAGACGACTTAAACGCCGCGCCTCTTCTTCAGCAGACGCTCTCTCTCTCTCTCTCACAGCACTCTCTCTCTCTCTCTCTCTCGCAGACGCATACACACACACTCTCACTTGTACACCCCTGTATACACACTTATATATATATATACCTATATATAATTATATATATATACCTATATATATATATATTAGTACCTATACAATTATATATAAGTATATATACATACATACATATATATATATATACATATATCTATACATATATTATTACCTATACAACTAAGTATAAATATATATATACACATATATTTATATATATATATATATATATACAAATCTACATACATATATACATATATATCTATAGCTATAAATACATACATACATATATATATATATCTACATATATCTATATACATATATACATATATATAACTATATACATATATTACTATATATATATATATATATATATATATACATATATACATCTACATCTCTATAGTTATATATACATACATATATATATAATTATAAATATATATATATATATATATATACATATACAACTACATATACACTTATATAATTATAACAATATTTATATATATACATATAGATATATATTTTCATATATACATATATATATATTTTTTCATATCACCAACCACACGTTGTATCGTGGGAATATCTGCACCAGTTGCTGATATTCCCCAATACACGCATACAGAAAGCGTCTTCGCACACATCTTCCACCCATCCATCCTACACTCCACGCGGCACTTCGTCCCGTTGGTTGCATCTTCCTAGACGATGACCAACTCGACACCGTGCTACACGCCATTTCCACCTCCACCCCCACCCCTATATAATATATAATATATACATATATATATATACTATATTTATCTTATTTCCGTTTCTCTTTTCTGAAATTAAAAAGATAAAAAATATATATATAAAAGAGAAAAGATAATCCTTGACTTGCAGGTACTCAATCTTGCGAATAGCAAGACCAGTTTTGGAATCCTAATATGGCTCAAAGCCAAGAACCTGATTTTGAGGGTGTACCTTAAGGACAAAAAAATTATCAGAAAAAATCTTAAATAGAAAAATACCAAAAACATAGTAAACGAACGGAAGAGATTCGTTGTAGGAAGGGCATAGAAACTTTTTCACCTCAAATCCCACTTCCCTGAGTTCGACCCTGGGCCTAAAAGTGACCAAGATAAAATCAAGTAGGCCAGGTTAAAATTTTTTGTAAAAAGATGGTTAGGCCCGATTTAGGTTAACCACTATATGCATTTCAACGATTAAATCATCATATTAACACCACCTATTCGGGTCTACACCATAACTTTTTCTGGCGCTGTTGCCAGGGAAGTGCGCATTCAAGTAAGTTTTTACTCCATTCCTTTAATTTTTCTCTTCTCACACCCTTCTCTTCACGGGTGTTTCTGTTTGTTAGTGTGCAGGTGAACTAGTTGCAAGGAGAAGGCAGGTAGACGAAGTCAGAGACGTGGGCAAATCCAAGGCGGGAACGAGAGCATGAAGACGCCAGCACCGCACTGGAGCTTCGCACACGTTGCTGAACAAGTAGGACTTTCTTTCTTAGCAACTTAGGTCAACTTGTCACCTTAATAAAAATAAAAGAAAAGACTAAAAACACTTCTTTGGATCTCTTGGGGCAAGTGGATTAAAAATCACTTGTTTGATTGTTTGCCATCACTTCCACCGCCCCGGGATTTCCCACCAAACTTCGCATAGCGAAGATCCTAGAATCTTGATTCTTGAATTTTTCGCCATGTGAATTATTCTTTGAGGCAAAGATAAATAGATTGATTGCCATCCCTTTTTGCCTCATTTATCTGCAATTCGGTATCACCTTTTTGGTGGGGACTTGGAATTGAGTTGATTCCAACCCCACAACGACCTTTCACATGCCTAAGATTCAATCCCGAATACTTCAACCTCAATAAATTGATTTTCTTTATCTTATGGTTGAGCCTTGTGTGTGGAAATCATTTTGGTGATTGGGAGCACTTGAATTGAAGTGTTTTGGCTCCCTTTCACATTAATCTAAAATTGATTCATGCATCCACACATAGAAATCTCTATCTAGGGAAGCCCATTGCATTTTAGCATGCATTAACCAACTAACATTGAAGAAGGGTTTGTTGGGCTTAGAAAAAACTTGTATTCTCTCAAAACCCAAAGATTGGTTGAATTGGTAATTCAGTGAAATCCTAAAATCCATACTACTTAAGGCTGAATTCTAAAAATCATTCACCAATTTAAATTTCAATTCAGGGAGATTTCCCCGTTGCATGCTTGGTTTACACACTCTACAAAATCAATCACTTGGGCATTACCCGTAAATAACGCCCTTCACATTCCAGAAGCACTTGATCCTAAGCCTCTAACTAAAATTGGTAGCAACTTACCCTTTTTAAGGATTGTAGGTCTAACTACCCGCGTGCTATCGGGTGTCTAAGACCGGGGAAAATGGCCTTTCAATCTGGCCCGGTGGTTCCGCGGTGCTCGCATTCGGTTCGGTAGGTCGTGATAGTAGGTAACTTAGATCTTTAGGTCTAAGGGCACACTATAGAGGTTAGCAATTTGATTGCATTGATTTGTCATCAAGTGTACCTTTGCGGCGTCATTTCTCTCATCTCTTTTCCCTTTGTATCCCCCCAATTCTTCCAGCAGTAGTACATGTTTGGGAGGAGGTCACAAAACCCTAAACTATGTGACTTGCCTGATAATTTTAGAAAAGAAGCCGAATCGTCCTCCTCCTCCACAAACATGGCCGCACGCCCACCCCCAAATCCCGAGGGAGGAAACCGCCCTCAAAACCCACCAGGTGGTGAAGCCTTGGATCCCATAACTCACCTCCAAGCCCAAATGGAAATGTATAATGAACAAATTGAGGCCATTAGGGAAACATTGGAGGAAATGCAGAACCCTCCCGAATGGGAGGAGCCTAGGTCTCTTAGCTCCTATCAGAATCCCGCTGCTACAGAGACCATAGGACAAATTCTGGTCCCCATGGGCGGGGAGGACTTTCAACTAAAACCTAACATAATTGGCCTGATAAATTTTCACTTCCATGGACTTCCAAGTGAAGATCCTTTTCTCCACTTGGAAGACCTAACCCAATTGGTTGAAACTGTTAAACCAAGAAATATCGGGTTACCTATAGTCCTCATGAAAATGTTCCCGTTTTCATTGCGGGATAAAGCGTCGCAGTGGTTACACACCCTTGGGAGAACCATCCACTCCTGGGAAGAGATGCAAACAGCGTTTCTCAAGAAGTTCTTCCAAATCATGCGAACCAATGCGCTTTGCCATGCTATAACTTCAATTACATGAGGCATGGGAGAGATATAATGATCTCCTCAGGAAGTGTCCGCACCACGGTCTGCCTAAGTGGCATATAGCCTAGATTTTCTACTATGGGTTTAATGAGACTTTGAAGCAGATTGCAGACGCTTCCTGCGGAGGGAATTTCATGAATAAAGACGAGAATGGAGCATTCGAATTATTTGAAAATATGAGCGAAAACTCAATGAACAATGCTTCCATTGTCACCTTTAATCGTACCAGCCTGCCTCGTAATGTCCACGAAGTTGACACGGGACCCTCCCATTCATCCACAGATCTCAGCCTTATCGCACAAAAATTGGATGAAGTCTCCATCTTGCACAAGAAGCTGGACGAGCTTCTAGCCAACCCTGCCCATTCTATGGCAAACACCCCCACCTCACCACTTCGTCACAATCCCAATTCTTCCAACACCAGGCTTATCCCGAGAAACCCTGTAAGACCTTCCTTACCGAGTGTCTCGCCGAGCGATTTGGTAAGTCATGTGGATATGGCTTCTGTAAGCTAGTATTTTGACACGGGGGACCAAGCCTCTGTGTGCTCAGAAGCATATTTACATGCGGACGCGTCTTCTGGCACAGAAGACTCTTGCACCCTAGGGAACAACCCGTTCTCTGCCACTTATAACCCAGGGTGGCGAAATCATCCGAAATTCGCGTGGTCCAACAACCCGCAGCACCAAAACCTCGCGGGTGGACCAATGCGACCGTCCGCACCCGTCATCCCAAGGGCCCAGTCTAATCCTATGGTGAATCCGCCATCAGGCCCATGCGTATCGCAAGCAGAACATGCATCCAATCCTCTTGACAAAATTGATGCGAATGATGACGGAAATGTCAAAGCGCCATGAAGAGAACATGACCTCTCTTCAGCACCAATTGGTGCAGCAGAATGCTGAGATCAGTCAACTATGCATGGCAACTCAATCTCAGGGCACTCTTCCAGCCCAACCTGTTCCAAACCCATAAAATTTTGTACCCCGTGGTCCTCAACCATAGGTACAACCTTCTAAGGGGCAGGTTCATCAGATTTTGCAAGCTCCGAGTATTCCATCGGGATTTCAGGCTAATCCCGCTGCAACACCTCACTCTCATGTCCCTATTGCGAACCCTCCTCCGCCTTATGATTCCACTGGACCCACATTCGGTCCAATGCAATCACTACGAGGAGCGGTAAGCAGACCATCGATCCACCTCGACCTAATCCTGGCCCGTCTTCTTCATCGCCCTCTCATTCGAGATGCGCACCGCATTCGCGAGAGGACGATACACCCAAATTGATGCCAGAATCAGTCCCATTCGCTGAGGCTCTACTAAGGGAGCCAAAATGCAAGAAGAAGGATATGCAGGCCTTTGATAACCTGCGTAATTTGTTCAGGGATGTTGAAATCAAGGTACCCCTGCTCAAGGCTATCGACCACATACCTATTGTCGCCCGATTTTTCAAAGACTACACAACACCCAGGCGACAGTCAAATAAAACTAAGAATCTGGTGGTTCTCTCGCCCCATGCGAGTTGTGCTCTGCTGTCAAATCTACCACTGAAGCATAAAGATCCGGGCACACCGCTTATTTCCTGTAGCATCCAAGGCTGCAGTTTTAACCGTGACCTGCTTGATCTAAGATCTTCCATCAATCTTATACCAACCATCATGCTCGAAAAATTTTCCTTAGGAAATCTGAAACCCACCCCTGTCACGTTATAATTGGCAAATCGTTCTGTCAAAATTCCAAAGGGTGTGGTGGAAGACGTGGTGGTTAGGGTCAACAGTCTCTGTTTTCCTATTGACTTTCTTGTTTTAGATATGGAAGTTCCTAGCTCACTTTCTGATTGTCCGATCATCCTTGGTCGACCTTGCTTGGCCATAGCCTGCGCCCATATCGACTGCAAGTCGGGATATATTGAGATTGCCGTTGGATCTGAGAAGCTCAAGCTTAACATCTTCAAGGCAGCCAAGAACTTTGATTGCGATTGCATCGAGGATGACACGTCTGACGAGGACATGGCCGTCAACGCGTGTATCGAATTAATTGGGACCTATTCTGACTGCTGCAGATTACCTGTAAACACTGACGATTGCCTGACCGACACCTATTGTGACGTTCCCCCATCCCTCCCTATTCCCGTACCTTCTCTTGACCAGACTTCTGACGAGGTTTTCTTCGCTTCCCATACCTCGTGGTATGAGTCATATCCGGGCTACTCACTGCCGGTCCACACTCTTGAAGACTGGATTGCCCTTTCTTTCCCGCCAAATCAGGCGGATTTGCAACTCCACATTGGGACCTTGAGCCCATATACTACTCACTAGGGATATTCCTTTTTGGATCCATCTATCCAAGAAGCCCCTCTTCTTGGCCAATCTGAGGGCCAACTTCTTCCTCCTGACTTGTTCTCCGATCCGCCTGGGACACTCTCGCCCCAAGAAATGCCAGACCTTTCACCATCCACTCCCGAGCTGAAAGAGCTGCCTAGTACACTTAAGTATGTTTTCCTGGGACCAAATGAAATGCTCCCTGTAATCATTAGTTCAAAATTGACCAGGGAACAACAGTGCAAACTAACTGAGGTCCTTATGGAACACAAGGCAGCCATTGGATGGTCTGGCATTAGCCCCTCCTACTGC
Organism: Thalassia testudinum; assembly: GCA_037157565.1. Taxonomy (NCBI): domain Eukaryota; kingdom Viridiplantae; phylum Streptophyta; class Magnoliopsida; order Alismatales; family Hydrocharitaceae; genus Thalassia; species Thalassia testudinum. The sequence continues at coordinate 43,768 of JAZHRO010000017.1, forward strand.
ACTCACCGTATATATACGGAGTAGGAGGCTTAACCTTCCCGCGACATGCAGCGACGTCTCAACCCTAACATGCGGGAGGTCGTTAAGAAGGAAATTATTAAGTGGCTGGATGCGGGTATAATCTACCCGATCAGCGAGAGCCCCTATGTGAGTCCGATTCACGTTGTGCCCAAAAAGGTGAGACTCACCATCTGTGTCAATGACAGGGGCGAATCCATCCCTACACACACTCCTACATCTTGGAGAGTGTGTGTAGATTATAGGAAACTCAATGCTGCAACTAAGAAAGATCACTTTCCGCTACCTTTCATTGATCAAATCCCGGAGCGGTTAGCGGGAAATAAATTTTTCTATTTCCTGGATGGATTCTCAAGATATAACCAGGTGGCAATTAACCCCCGGGACCAAGAGAAAACCACCTTTACCTGCCCCTTCGGCACCTTTGCATTTAGAAGGATGCCGTTCGGACTTTGTAACGCGCCAACAACTTTCTAGAGATGTATGTTGGCGATATTCCATGACATGGTGGGTGACTTTCTCGAGGTCTTCATGGATGACTTTTCGATCTTTGGACCATCTTTCGATGACTATCTTGCCAACCTGAACCGTATCCTTAGGAGATGTATTGATGTAAACCTCGTGCTTTCTTGGGCAAAAGTCATTTTATGGTACACGAGGGAATTGTTCTCGGACATATCATCTCCAACAGGGGTATTGAGGTTGACAGAGCTAAGCTTGATGTAATTACTGATTTACCTGTGCCTGGCTCTGTCAAGCAAATTCGCTCCTTCCTGGGACACGTCGATTTATATAGAAGATTCATCAAAGATTTCTCGACCTTAACTCATCTCCTATCAACCGACGTACCCTTCGATATGGGCCCCGACTGCATACGAGCATTCACGCAGCTGCGTAATGCTGTCACCAAGGCCCCTGTTCTCCAGCCACCTGATTGGTCCCTCGACTTTAAACTCATGTGTGATGCTTCCGACCTTGCAATCGGAGCCATCCTGGGACAAAGATGCGATAGACACCCCTTCGTGGTGTACTACGCCAGTAAGACGTTGGACGAGGCCCAGCGTAATTATACTACCACTGAGAAAGAACTAATGGCGGTCGTCTTTGGGCTGGAGAAATTCCGCTCTTACCTTCTAGGCTCACATGTTATTGTTTTCACTGATCACGTGGCCATTCGCCATCTCATGCATAAGAAGGATGCCAAGCCTAGACTGATTCGTTGGATCCTTCTGCTCCAAGAATTTGACATTGAGATCCTCGATAAGGCCGGAGCCCAGAATGTTGTGGCTGATCATCTTTCTAGACTGGACCCTGACCATATTGGACTTACTCTGCCGATTAATGAGATTTTTCCTGATGAGCACCTATTGGCAATTAATGTGGCAAGTGGACCTTGGTATGCCGACATTGCCAATTACCTTGCTTCTGGATCCCTTCCAAGTGGCTGGCCTAAAAACCAGCGTGAGTGTCTCATGGCAGAAGCAAAGTATTATTTCTGGGATAATCCACTTTTTTTTGGATAGGTGCTGATCAAATCATCCGTCGCTGTATTCCTGACAGCGAATTCCCCAGTGTGCTATTCTTCTGCCACGATCAGGCCTGCGGAGGCCAATTCTCTGGGAGGAAAACTGCAGCCAAGGTGTTGCAGTGCGATTTCTTTTGGCCCTCCCTTCACCAGGATGCACACAGGTATGCCAAGCATTGCACTAGGTGCCAGTCGTTAGGGTCAATGTCACGTCGTGACATGATGCCCTTACAACCCATCCTACCTGTGGAAATCTTCGACATTTGGGGAATTGATTTCATGGGTCCCTTTCCTCCTTCCAACAGCTTCGAATTCATTCTCGTGGCTGTTGATTATGTTTCGAAATGGATCGAGGCTATTCCCACGCGCCTTGCTAACCATGCTATATCCACTCGATTTGTCAAAGACCACATCTTTGCACGCTTTGGGATCCCTCGAGCCATTATCTCGGATGGAGGAAGCCACTTTACCCATGCTTCCTTTCGGGCACTTTTGAGGAAATACGGAGTCCACCATCGTATAGCATCTCCATATCATCCTCAGACGAACGGCTAGGCAGAGGTGTCAAACCGGCAAATCAAGCAAATTCTCCAGAAAATGGTTCGGCCTGACAGTAAGGATTTGTCCGACAAGCTGATTGACGCACTTTGGGTGTATCAGACCACCTTCAAGGCTCCCCTTGGTATGTCTCCTTATAGAATTGTTTACGGGAAGCCTTGTCATTTGCCCGTGGAATTGGAGCACCACGCTTATTGGGCGATTCGCCAATGTAACCTCGACCCAGACCTGTGTGGTCGAGAAAGGAAACTCCAACTCCAGGAGCTGGAAGAGCTCCGTCGTGAAGCCTATGATTCTGCCTTAACTTTCAAGCAACGCACTAAGGCTTTTCACGACAGCTGTATTCGGCGGAAGGAATTTGAGCCATCTCAGCAAGTTTAGCTCTACAATGCCCGACTCAAATTCTTTCCTGGGAAACTGAAGTCCAAATGGACTGGTCCTTTCCTGGTCTCGAGACCATTTCCCAACGAGGCCATTGAGATTAAAGATCCCAAATCTGGGCATAAATTTACGGTCAATGGGCAGCGTTTGAAACCCTATCTTACTCATGAACCTACCCCCATTGGAGAAACTATTGCCTTGCTGGAGGGTAACTAATGTTGTGCCTCATTCTGAGTCCAGCTGAGGACGTTAAATTCAGCGCTCGTTGGGAGGCACCCCAACAACACTCCGCCATTATCACGCTCACTTCACTTTTCACTTCACCACCCATCATCCACCCACCCTACCACCCTGCTGTATACCCTGCACCTCAGCTCTCGTTACCCGATCTTTCATCCTTTCTCTACCCTACCCTGCATGCATATGAGGACATAGCATCGTTTGGCATGGGGGGGTGGATAGGCATCCATAGGATCTGGGTATTTTAGGGTATCATGCAGTCTCCATCTATCAAAAAAGAAAAAAATGGTGTTTAGTAATGATCTGAAGGCTGAAACAAAAAATACAATAAGTGTTTATGGATATTCAACCACTGTTTTGAAGACTTTCTAGGGCACAGAAGCTTGATTCACTCAGGCTCGGCTTAATTCACTTGAGCATTGACAAAATAGATCGGAATCTCTCCTAACTTAGGACGTATTCTTGTACCTGAGACACCAGTACAAGATCCGTTGGTTTGCCTCTACTCGAGAACCTAAGTAATCTTGGGTCAACACTACACATATCAAGAAAGACCAAGTGAACATAAGATCTAACCCTAGTGTTCATTAGGGAAGGTCGAGTCCTTACCTGTGCTCGCAGGTAGACTTTTTATCCCAGGCTTTAGTCTTGTATTTAGGAGAGACTCTTTCCACCAAAAAGGAACTTTCCCACAAAAAGAAAAGTGTGCACCTCCAAATAAAGTTGTAAGAGATATACTAACACGTGTTTCAAAAAAAAAAAAAAAGATGCAAATAAGACAGTATATCTCGCAAATGTTTGTAAAGTCCTCCCCCTTACAAAAGTTCTTCAGGGCAAGTTACAAATACCCTATTCTCTTTGAGCCATAAATGTCATAAAATGGGAGTTGAGTTTTCCGTCATCTTTTTAACGGACAATCCGAAGACATGAGCTAAAACTGGGACCAACCTGCACTTAAAAATTCATGAAACCCTAGGCTTGAGTCTCAATATTCATCTGGTCAGTCTTGATCCTTCACTATGCACAAGCCATAATCTCTTGAGCTCTCGAGTACGGCAAAAACCTCCTGGGTCCTGGAAATCGTACTTAAGGTTTAAATATCAAGAGTCCTGGTTAGTCGAGAGATGATCTATGTCACATAAGACTTAAAGTACCGGTAGTCTTCTCTGCAATTGGTTCTCACAATATCCAACAATAAACACACCTATGTCGCCTCAGAAGAAAATCTTCAGCTTAAAGATCATTTCTAAATACAATACAAAAATATTTTTTTGCTAGGGACTAGTAAAAGATAGGCATGGGGGTATGATTGCACAGCAAAAATACACCTACAATTGTGCCATCTTATGCTATTTCCTAGCATTGCCTATGCATATTAGGTAGCCATAGTCGCATTTGTAAAAATAAATGCATGCAAGCATTTATTTGAGAAGGGAGGAGAGTGAATAAAATGGCCTTGAAATTATCGTTTTCCTTAAGTGCTGCCTCACAAATTCACCATCTTTATTTTTATTTTTATTTTGGATTTGAATTTCTCCACGGCTACAGGGCATGGCTTGATCTTCTTCACACCATCCTCTGCAACAGCTCTCCCTGTCAGTCGCATGCACAGCCATGCATGCAGCCCAGGGCATGGTTGTGCATGCCTCTTTCCTATTAAAAAAGAGCACAACCTTCTTCCTTGCGGAAGCCTAGTCCAACAGACAACAGCACCTCCTTCCTCTAGGTCGTCTCCTCCCCACTCCCCTCCATACGCAGCCTCTCTTCTTCTTCTTGATGAGCTACACTGCGGGCAAGAGCGGCTCACAGTGGTCGACACCCACCACTGTGAGTCGCACCACCACCTAGCTCATCCAAGAGCCGGTGGGCGTGGTGGTTCCCTTCGCTGTTTCACCCTCTCAACGTTCTTCTGCCATTGCCACAGAGTCGAGGTCTGAAGCTCCGCAGCAGCAGCAAGGCGTCAGTAGCCGCAGCAGCAGCTCGCGCGCATGTAGGCACCGACTGCAGCCTTTTGCGCACGTAGGTGCCTTCCCGCATGTCCGCGCCCGCCGCACCGACTGCAACCGGCTGTCCAGAGCGCGCGGCACTGTAGCTACTGTTCATGGTAGAGAGTGCGACACTGTAGCTACAGTGCAGTGATCGGAAAGCTTCTCACTTATCCGGTCACCGCGCGCTCTCTCTCCAGCCCGCGACCGCTTCCATCCCGTTCCCGCTCCACGCGCTCACCCGCTCCAGCAATCGCTCGCGCTAGCGCCTTCACCCACACTCACTCCAGCATGCAGCAGTGCGCTGCGCCACGCAGTGCGCGGTGCTGCAGTCTTCCACCCACGCCCGCTCCCTCCTGCTTGCACGTGCGTCTTCATGCACCTACGTGTCTGTGCCTGCGCGTGGACATCAGACGTCAGCCGCTGCATCAGACGACTTAACCGCCGCACCTCTTCTTTAGCAAATGCTCTCTCTCTCTCTCTCTCTCACAGCACTCTCTCTCTCTCTCCCACAGACACATACTCTCGTACACACACACTCTCACTTGTACACCCTTGTATACACACTTATATATATATACCTATATATAATTATATATATATATATAATTATATCTATATATATACAGATATATATATATATATTAGTACCTATACAATTATATATAAGTATATATACATACATACATATATATATATATACATACTTATATATATATATATGCATATATATTTACATATATATATATACACATATATCTATACATATATTATTACCTATACAACTAAGTATAAGTAAATATATATATATATATAGATACATACACACACACACACACACACACATATATATATACACATAGATACTTATACTAATATATCTATATACATATATACATATATATAACTATATACGTATATTACTATATATATATATATATATATATATACATATATACATCTACATCTCTATAGTTATATATACATACATATATATATAATTATACATATATATATATATACACATATACATACATCTATCTATACATATACTTACATATCTATATATATATACATATATAACTACATATACACCTATATAAATATAACAATATTTATATATATACATATAGATATATATTTTCATATAAACTTTTTTTTTTTTTCATATCACCTACCACACATTGTATCGTGGGAATATCTGCACCAGTTGCTGCTATTCCCCGATACATGCGTACAGAAAGCGTCTTCGCACAAATCTTCCACCCACCCATCCTACACTCCACGCGACACTTCGTCCTATTAGTTGTGTCTTCCTAGACGACGACCGACTCGACACCGTGCTACACGCCATTTCCACCTCCACCCCCACCCCTATATACATATATAATATATACATATATGTATACTATATTTATCATATTTCTATTTCTCTTTTCTGTAATTAAAAAGATAAAAAATATATATAAAAGAGAAAAGATAATCCTTGACTTGCAGGTACTCAGTCTTGCGGATAGCAAGACCAATTTTAGAACCCTAATCTGGCTCAAAGCCAAGAACCTGATTTTGAGGGTGTACCTCAAGGACAAAAAAATATCAGAAAAAATCCTAAATAGAAAAACACCAAAAACATAATAAACGAACGGAAGAGATTCGTTGTAGGAAGGGCATAGAAACTTTTTCACCTCTAATCCCGCTTCCCTGAGTTCGACCCTGGGCCTAAAAGTGACCAAGATAAAATCAAGTAGGCCAGGTTAAAATTTTTTGTGAAAAGATGGTTAGGCCCGATTTAGGTTAACCACTATACGCATTTCAATGATTAAATCATCATATTAACACCACCTATCCGGGTCTACACCAGTCTCCTCTGCCTCCCCTTCATCTAGATACACGTAGATAAATTCCTCTCCTCCCACTCTTCATTTTCCCTCATTCAATTTCATAAAATACCCCTCGACAGCCACTATCCACCTTCGTCTCCCTCATCTTCGACCAACCACCGGCGAGGCGAATCCGTCACTCACCCACTCCACATGCCTCGCCACCTACTTCATCACCATCGCCATCACTCACTAATCATCCTCCACCCATTCACCAACCGCCACACACGCCCTACACTTCCACCAAACACACACACCTTCACGGTCACAGTCCGACCGAGGCACGCACGCCTTGGCCATTCTGCGCCACGCCAATCCCTGCCTCACCTTCGTCGTGACACAGCGAAGCTTCCCACGTTGTTTGATAGGGCCGCGAGGCCGTGTGTGTGCATTTCAGGTTTGCACCTCCACCGCCATTAGAGACGACGCAAAGGAGCTTGCGAGGTTGCTCCAGGCTCCCAGGTCCAGAAGATGCAGGTTGGTCTCATGCACGCACACTCCCAGGCAATTAGCACAGCGAAGCTCCCAGCTGCTCCAATTGCATGGACCTTCCTCCTGTGGGCACAAGTAGAAGTGGGTGGGACTTTTAGTCCCACCTCCTGAACTCAAGAGCGCGGTGACTGGTATTTATTGTTTTTCTATTTTTAGCTTATCGCCTCCAAACGATACGGGGTGAGGTCCCACGCCCCCGCCTCATCCGTGACACACACTCACGCGGACCTGGCACCTGACCCGTTTACCTAGCACTCTTCATGCACTACACCACGCTGGTGAGCCTAGACCCGGGCACGCGAAACCCAACCCGATTACCCAGCTCTGGGAGAGCGAACCTAAGAGCGAAATAGAGAGAGACGCGAGAGAGGGTACGGGTAGTGATGAACACACATAAATTCATGATAAATTGCTTATTTTTGATAGTTCCTAGGCTTAGCAATGCATATCATGTTATAAATATTGCATAACATCCATTGCATGGCATTTAGGATAGTTGTATGTTTTGTATATTAATTCCTTCATTTTATATGGCCAGGGGGGCAATGCGACATCCATACAGGTTTTAGATGGAAAATCCGACCATACAGATGGATCCGGAGCGACGATCGCAATTCGACATTGTGGGAATCATCTCAATCTGAGCATCGTGGCACCCTCTATAAGAAGAAGAAGATGGATGGCCCAGATGACACCACGTGGAGCCATCCAAGCTACCCAACACCGGCCAGCAGCACCTCTCAACTCCATCTGCGCCCTTCAATCCTAGCCATTGGATCAAGATCCAACGGCTGGGAAGCGATGCACCAAGTCGCTCCACATGACACAAGGGAAGGTTTGGTGCAAAGGTTGGAGCACTGGTTCGCAAAGGGGGGGCGCGGGTTCGAATCCCCTCACCCCTCCAACTCGCAATTGGGCGGGCACATGGCAGCAGTAGTGCCAGCGCGTGGCAGCACGCGCGAGCACACGCACGACAACGCATGGCAAGCGCGCATGCTAGCACATAGCAAGCGCATACACAGTAGGGCACGCGTTGTCAGCGTGCGTGATGAGTGGGGCAGCACAGCGCAGCGCAGGCACAAGGGCGGTTGGCACCAACTTTCAGCAACAGCTGGGCTGACTTATAATGATGCTTACAGTCGTCGCTATTTCATTGCAAGCCAGCAGAGCCAGCTAAGGGGGTGAGTGGAGGTGAGCTGTCTACAGCAACATTTCCAGCGACAGTCTGGAAGTCGTTAAAGGTCCTTTATCCATTTTTAGCCTCTTCTCCTCCACTATAAAAGGACCTACACCCCCTCCCTTCCAAGCCATCTCTACCTACTCTACTCACAAGCTCTAGTAAGCCTACCAATGCTCCATTAGATCTTGTTCTCAAGCTCCCAAGGTTCCTATTAGTGTAGCGAACCTCCGCCCCACCAAATACTCCTCTAGCTTCCCATCTCCCTTCATAGGTCACCTTGGAGCCATCCTCCCACCTCCATTCCGGTAGCAGATCAACTCCATCTTCTCACCTCCATTCCGGAGCTACGCCAAAGCTCTCCTCAACCCGACGTCCTCCAGCATCTAACCTCCGTCGTCCCGCTCCTCACCTCCTTCGTCCGAGCTTCCGCCAAGCGCCGTCGTCTCACCGAACAGCCGATTTGGGAGATTTCCTCTCACCTCCTTCTCTTTATATGCTTTCATAGTTTCTTGTAATTGACATTGGAAGTAATATCTATCATATTTGTTCCACATCTCTATCTTGTGATACGTTTGCTTATTTTCTTTTATTTCAAAAATACAAAAAAAGTAACAAAACCCCAAAATAACAAAAAGAAACAAATCAAAGCACGGTTTGCATGTAAAGTAAACATCGCCTCCCTATGTTTGACCTAGGACTCCCTTGGAGTTTCAATATAAAGTTTATCTGATCGACGTGCTTTGCAACTACGACGACAAGTTTGTAACCCTGATTTCTAACACACGAAACACACACGACCATTTTGGCGCCGTTGCCGGGGAGGCAACGGAATTTGCTTTATTGTTTATTGCATTTCTTTGCATTTACATGGCACTAACCCTACTTATCTTTGATCTACTGTCTTGTAGGTACCTTAGCATGGAGATCCAAGTGTGGTAGATCGGAGTAAAGTACGAGTAGAGTACTCTGTAAGTGTCCCCCACCTTCCCCCCCACTAGTTCATTTCGCCACAATCATAACCAAGACCTAATCTACTTAGGTTTTTGCATAAACCCTAGGATAGACTTTGTTTGTCTTGTTTGCCACCTTCACCCATCTTACCCACATCTTATATAAAAAAAAATAAAAAGATATTTTCTGTGGGATGAAGCGATTTACACACTCTATACACCCACATTTGAGGCACATAATCGGACTTGATTTTCATATACTCAACCGAGCTTCCGACCTGTGGACCCGGTACACGAATTCAACACATAAAAGAGTAGAAATCATATTAGGTTAACCACCTTTTTGTGTGCCTTAATCGATGGTGCATTTGAGCCAATTGAGTGAATTGTTTGGGCTGCACTACCTAAACTAAAAGAGGTTCATTTTCTAGCTACCCTTTATGATTCAACAATTAGGTCAAGCCAAGCACTCCATATTTTTCTTGATTTCTAAAGGAAAATACTTGAACACATGCTTTCAACAACAAACTTGGTTTGCCTTACAAAACTTGGTTGAAAACACCTAATATTTGAATCCTAAAAGCTATTAAGCAAGATTCGAATCCTAAAACTCACCTCATCATTAATAATCTTACTTGAAAACCTCTTGGTTGTGCACATTCACACGTTCTCAAACAAATCATTAAGGGCACAACCCATTAAGGGCCCATCATATTCCAGAGCACCAATTTCCCAAGCCTAACTAAAATCAATTAGACATTGGCCCTAAGGATTCATTCGCTCATCGGGATCCAGATTGAGATTATTCACGATTAACCTGCTTATACTAGTTAATCTAATGTCTAGCTAGGGGAGTCACATCAAATGACCGCGGTTGGGGGGTACACTAGGAACCGGAGGTGCAAGCCAAAGGAAGAACCTTCTCCCCAATCCCTCCGTCTAACTGGTTGGATTGCTTGGACATAAGTAGAGTAAATCGTCCATAATCTTAAGACAGATTCTGAGAGTCAATAGACGTTAGACTACCCCATCTAAGGACAAGCTTGTATTCTTGTGCTGCAGGGTTCCCTCTTTTCCTTGTCCTCCCGACTTTCTTCCAATGTATGCTTGGGAGGAGGTCATTGAACCCTAGATTGGAAAAACCTTTAGACCATTCTAGGAGGCAGATGTTGAGCTATAGCCAAGCAAATCCCATGGCTGATCAACAACTACCTTCCCCGCCTCCAAACCAGCAAGAGCTGATTCAAAGGCAGTTGGAAGAATTGCAGCAGATGCAACAATGGTTCCAACGCATGCATGGTCAGGGCACTCGGCCTTTGAAGGATTTTTACAATCCTTCAAACTATGGGGAACATCTCGGCATCATGATTCCTACCGGAGACATTGAAATCAAGTCCCAAGTCTTAAGGTTGATTAAGCATTTCCATGGGCTTGGCTCGGAGGACCCATTCCAGCACCTGGAGGATCTGACCACTTTGGTTCAAACCACTAGTGCAAGGAAGGTGAATGAGGCGCAAATGATCATGAGGCTTTTCCCCTACTCTCTCAGGGATAAGGCCACACATTGGTACCGGACTATAGGAAGGCCGATTGAAACTTGTGCTGCTCTTAAGTTGGCTTTCTTGAAGAAATTCTTCCCTATCGGAAGGACCAATGCCTTGTGACGGGCAATTACAACTTTCGCCCAGTGGCTGGGGGAACCATTTCATGGTGCTTGGGAGCGATTCTAGGAACTTTTGAGAAAGTGTCCGCACAATGAGGTGCCGAAATGGCATCTCGTGCAAATTTTCTATCACAAGTTGGTTGAGCAACTCCGTAATCACGTGGACACCTCCTGCGAAGGCAATTTCCTCAACAGGGATGCAGATAGTGCATACAACCTATTTGAGGAAATTACTGAGAACTCAATTAATCATACCTCCATGGATGCATTCAACCAGTCCCAACAACCTAGGTCAAGTGCTAATGAGATCTAGGATTCTCATTCATTTGACATGGAATTAATTTGTAATAAACTGGATAAAATTAACTTGGTTGCTAAGAAAATGGAAGAATGGATGTCCGGGAATTCAGGAAGCACTTCTTTACCCACTCAATCCCAGAATTCAGGATTCCATTCCTCATGAGCACTCATGGGGCAGGAATTCGTGAACCAACTCGATTCGACTCAACCTGTGAGCCAGGATTTCTCGGAACCATATGGGTTCCAAACTAGGGCCTTTGATCCTAGTTTCTCTGATCCTTCCTTCTCTTCATCCTCGTTTTATGAGGATGCATATGCAATGTAGGAGAATATTAGGTCTAACCTGTATTCCAACACTTTTAACTGAGGATGAAGGAACCACCCTAACTTCTCTTGGAAAAAATCAGGGGCAACAGACCCAATCTCGACCCAACAACTATGCATCTCAAAAACCCATGTGTCAGGGTCAAGTTTACACCCAGTTTCCCCCGAGACCGGTTAATCAGCCATCTTGGAATGCCTAACAATCTGTGAGGCAGGATGATTTGAACCGACAGATGGTGGAAATGCAAGGGTCCATGCTTCAGCTTATGCGACAAATGAAGACATCCTTAGATAACTTACAATCCGGGTTAATTGCAAACACCCGACAACCCGGATCCCTACCATCTCAACCCATACCAAACCCATGTAATGTGAAAAATCAGGGCAATAGAGCCCAAGGGTACAGGAATCAAAGGGACCCACACATGCATGCTCAGGTGGTTGAGTAGGGTCCCTCTTCTTCTTCTTCTTCTGGTAACATAACCAACTGATGTAAACACATTTACAATACTTAAGATGTCTATTTATGCATGTTCTTAAGCATAGGATTGCATTGCATGATATAAATATCGCATAACATGCATCATCTTGCATTTAGAGTAGTTTGAATAAAATGGAGGTTAATTGTCTCCTTTTATGTGCTTGGATAGGGAAAAATTTTTATCGAAGCCTCGGATCGAAGATCCAACCGTACAGATGTGATCAGGGCAACGATTAGAGTTCAACGACTCCAAGATCGTCCTAATCAGGCATCTGTAGCATCTGATAGTGACCGAGGAACCCTAGAAGATCAAGGGCTAAGAAGGTGTAAATCCACACTTCAAACGACAAATCTAACCATACGGATGGATTCAGATCGACGATCGCAGCCTAACGACGTAAAAAATCGAGTCAATCCGACACCCGTGGCACCATCTACAACATCTGGAAGATGGACAGCCAAGATGGTGCCACGTGGTGCCATCTCAGTCGTCCAATCAGCCCCCAGCACCGCTGCACATTAGCTTCTTCAATCAGAGTGCCGCTTCTCCGCCGGTGGATCAAGATCCAATGGCTGTGGATGCGGCGCCTTGATTTCATCTGTGAGACCATTTGGCTGAGGCAACACAGCGGTCCAGCGCCTTATCGCAAGGCGCGAATGCGAGTTCGAGTTGCGGCGAGTGGGATTTGGAGCGGGGGCACGCTTTCAATCGACCGTCAGATCACAATCCAATGACCGCCCGTGCTCAATAGCACCGACGTGCTATCGCACGGCCGCGCCTCACGCGGCATCGCACGCAGGCGGATGCGCGCTGAGGAGCAGGGAAGGTGCATCTTAAGCCGTCCGATCTCGCGATCGGACGGTTGAGATTCAGCGAACATGCGGCATGCGTTAAGCGCGTGTGGAAGCCAGAAACCGCGCAGGTAGCACCCACTACGCCCATGATAGGTCTTTAGCGACGGTTTTATCCGTCACTAAAAACCCCTTATTTAATGTTTTAAAGATGTAATGACCAATTTTCCCCCACTCCTTGCAACTACAAAAGGAGACCCCCTCCACATGAAATTCTCATCCCTTCCTTTTCTTCTCTACCTCTCCAAAGCGCAAGAGAAGCTTGTCCCACACCCGGGATGCTCCTCGTGAGATAAAGTAGAAATTTTCATCCCCGTTCGGAAGTGGATCCCGTGACGACGACGACGTGCTGCCCCGTTCTCGTTCTTCTGCTTCGTCCTCCTTCATCATGCTCCGTCCTCCTTCATCCAGGCGTCATTTCGTCCGGCTCGTCCTCCAAGCGATCATCGAGGAGGATAACTTCTCTCTCCCATTCTTCTTTACTGCTTTCTAGTGTAGAATTTTCTTGCTTTCTGGTGTAGTTGATTTCCCACTTTCTAGTGTAATTCTTATTTGGTTTTATTGTATAAATATTTTGAAATATTGAATGCATGTTTTCTCTCTCTCTCTCTTCCTTTTAGTCTGATAGCTTCATTGTAACTACATCGCTTCACTTTTCAAGAAAAATTCTAAAAAAATATAATTGCGAATATAGATTGACGTAGCCTCCCTGTGTTCGACCCAGAATTTCAATTTCGGTATAAATTTTATTTGTTGAACACGAATTCTTCGCTTTCAAGCTACAACAATAAGGTTTTAAAACCAAACACGTTAGCGTAACAATTTGTACGTCCAACATTTTGGCGCCGTTGCCAGGAAGGCAACGATTTCCGATCTTGTTTTCGCATTTCTTCTACTTTATTGTTTTCTAACTTGCTTTCTCTTGTGTCTATTATTTTGCAGAGACCTCCATCAGGGAATCATCAAGCGGTAGACTGGAGTAAAGTGCAGTTGAAAACAACTATAGGTGCTCCCCATTCTTCCCCCTCCATAGATTTCATTCGCCACATTAAATCCAAATTCCAATTAACCTAAGTGTTTGCATAAATCCTAGGAATAGTTTGGTTGTTTGGATTCTCACTCACATTCATTCCACCCTCATTTATATAAAAAAAAACAAAAAGATAATCTTGTGGGGCAAATTTTCAACAAACACACACAACGTACACCCACTTTCAAGGCACCTAATCGGATTGATTTGTTTCTACTCAACCGGGTTCTGATCTATGGAACCGGTACACACAAAGCAACACATAAAAGAGTAGAAATCATTCTAGGTTAACTATCTTTGAGTGCCTAACTTAGTGGTGCATTTGTGGCCAATTGTTTGAGTTGTTTGGGCTGCACCACTCTATTTAAAATCAACTCATCAAGTAACTCCCCCTTAGGGTTTTCAATCTAAGTCTATTCCAGGCACTCCACTTTCTTTCTGATTTTAAAGGAAAACAATCTCCACCCATGTTTTACAACTTCACCCGTGTTTTATAACTTGGTTTGCCTAGAAACTTGATTGCAATCCACCTAATTTGAAACCCTAAAAGCTACTGAAGTAAGATTTGAACATTAAAATCCACGCATCATAAATAATCTTGCTTGAAAACCCTGGTTGTGCATGCACTTACACAAATCTCAATCAATCATTAAGGGCACAACCCATTTTAAGGGCCTATCACATTTCATAAGCACCACAATCCCAGGCCTTAATAAAATTGAGTAGACGTTAGCCTTAAGGTCTGATTCGCTCTACAGGGCCTAGTCTGAGATTGTTTTTTATTAACCTACTTGTACTGATTAATCTGATGTCTAGCTAGGGGAGTAGCGTCAAACGACTGCGGCTGGGGGGTACACTAGGAATCGGAAGCCAAAGCCGAAGGAAGAACCTTCTCCCCAGTGCCTCCTAACTAGTTGGATTAAACAGATGCAAGTAGAGTAAATTATTTACAGTCTTAAGGCGGGTTTTGGGAGTCAGTAGATCCTTATGCTACCCCACTTAAGGATAGCCTTGTTTTGTTGTGCTGTAGGGTCCCTATCCCCAGTCCTTCCGACCTTCTCCTAGTTTATGCTGGGAAGACGATCATTGAATCCCCGATTGGAAGGACCATTAGAACATTCTAGGAGGCGCAAGTTGGATTTTGGTCAAATTGATCTCATGGCCGACCAACAGCCTCCTCTATTTGGAAATCCACAGGAAGAATTTCGAAGGCAGCTGGAACAAATGTAGAGAATGCAGGAATGGTTCCAGAGAATGCAGGGCACTCAACCCTTGAAGGAATTTTATGATCCTTCAAATTACGGGGAACATCCCGGCATCCAGATTCCAGCCGGTGACGTAGAAATCAAGCCCCAGGTGTTAAGCTTGATTAAACATTATCATGGGCTTGGCTCCGAAGATCCGTTTCAGTACTTAGAGGACTTGACCACTTTGGTCCAGACCACCAAGGCACGAAACGTAAACGAGGAGCAAATGATCATGAGGCTCTTCCCCTACTCTCTTAGGGATAAGGCTGTACATTGGTATAGGACAATAGGAAGACCAATTACAACTTGGAATGAGTTGAAATCGGCCTTTCTGAAGAAATTCTTCCCATTCGGACGTATCAATGCTTTGAGACGGGCAATCACTACCTTTACCCAACAGCCGAGGGAGCAATTCCAGGACTTATTGCGGAGGTGTCCACACCACAAGGTGCCGAAATGGCAACTCGTGTAGATTTTTTATCATGGGTTGACTGAGCAACTCAGAAATCATGTGGATGCTTCTTGCAGAGGCAATTTTCTCAATAAAGATGCAGATGTGCACATGATTTATTTGAGGAAATGAGTGAGAATTCAATTAATCATGCCTCCATGGATACTTTTAACCGATCCCAGCAGCCCAGATCAAATGTCAATGAAGTCCATGACTCTCATTCATTTGATATGGAATTGATTTGTAACAAACTTGATAAGGTGGACTTGGTTGCCAAGACAATGGAAGAGTGGATGGCTGGCAATTCTATGAACAACTCTCGATCCACTCAATCCCAAAATTCGGGATTCCATTCTGCATGAGCTCCTTCTGGATGGGAGTTTGGCGAACGCGACTCCCCTATAGTTTTTATTATTTCGTCGTAGTATAGTATAGAGAAGTGGTTACCAGTTTAACACAATTTGTTACTCGGAAAAAGAGTTCCCGAGGTCGAACTCAGGGAGCAAGTTGTATTCTAGAAATACAATGTTTCTTTATTACAAAAATAAAAAAGAGAGAGGGAGAAATAAATCTTAATCTTGTGGCTTCTCTTCTCTCTCTTAGCTCATCTTCTTCTTCTCTTCTTTCGGATCTTTTTCCTTGATCTTCTGCCTTCAGTCTTCTGCCTTCAGTTTTTCTTATTTCTTCTCTTCTTCAGAGCTTCTCGTGTTCTTCTCTTCTTTCAGCCTCAGCTGCAGACCTTTTCTTCTTGCGGTCCCCTGCCTTGCTCAGCTGCACGGCTTCTTCGTTTTCCTTCTTTCTCTGCAATCCTTCTTCTGCAGAGTGTCGTCTGATTTTCCAATTAGACGAGTTAAATCGCCGCTGCTACAGTGCTCCACCTTCTTCTTCCTTCGGTCTCCTTCTTCTTCTCTGCACTGCACCCTGTTCTCTTCTTCTTCTCTGCCTCGGCCTGCACAGAGCAAAACCTACCCTTTTCCCTCAACCTGCACGTCTCTCTCTCTCTCAAGACTTCGCTCGTAGGATCGCTCTCCCAGAGCCGCCGGGTAATCGGGTCAGGCTTCGCACCCGGGACCAAGTGCACCGGCAGGTGGGTGATGCGTGAGGAGTGCTCAGGATAGGTTCGGGTCGGATCCGTCGAATCCACATGGTGAGCTCGCGGACCGGGCGGGTGAATGGGCGCGAGACCTCACCCCAGTGCGTTCGGAGGCGATAAGGTAATTTCACAAAAATAATTTAAAGGGGTGCGCAACTTCAGGATCTTCCGAGGTGGGACTAAATGTCCCACCCCAATTCGGCGCCTACAGCTGAGAAAGCTGCAGGCATTCGCAGCTGTTGCTAGGTCTTCTCTTCAGCTGAAGGCCTGGGCAGCTACGTGGTCGCAATCCGCGCGTCCTAGAGTGCAGGCCTGGGTGGAAGCGCAGCTGCACCTGCAGGTTGAAGTAGCTTCACCTGTTCGGCAATGGCGGCGAAGGATGGGTAACCTGTTCACTGAGATACGGCCTCTCGGCCTAGTCAGAAGGTGCAGGGAGCTTCGCCGGAGTGCGGCGAAGCTCGTGCTGGTGGTGGCGAGGCATGGGGTGGCGTGTAGGGGCTACCCTAGGTCGGACTGTGGCCAGGGGAATGGGTTTGTTCGGGGGAGTGATGTGGAGGTGAGGAGTGGCAGTGAAGGGGCGGAAACGATTCAGTGGGACGAGGTGGACGTTTTGGGTCGGTTGGCGAGTCGTGTGGAGTGGCAGAATGATGGGAGCGATTCGCCGAAGGTAGGCCGGAGTCGTGGAAGATGATGGTGGTCGGGTCGGTCGAGGGTTTGATTGAGCAAATTAAAATAGGGAAAAGAAAGAGGGGAGGAAGAGAAGTAACTGTTACCTACTTACAGGGACGAAGGGGGAGGAGCAGGGCGACAGTTGTGTCGACTGTCGCCGGAGAAGAAGGTACCCAGTGGGGGCGGACGGCGGCGACGACGGGGCTGAAGCAGCGCGCGCGGGTATTGCGCAATGCGGAGGAGAATCAGGAAGAAGTCCCTGCCATTGGTTTTGTGGCAGAGCGAAGAGGAAAGGAAAGGGAGCTCGTCGGAGCTCGCTGGGTGTCTGCCAGAGTGGGAAGAGAAGAAAGTTGTGGGTGGTTCCCCGTCAGAATCGAGCTGCTGAATGCGGCAGATAGTGGCGGCTTCTATAGAGGCGAAATCAGAGAGGAGGGCAGAGGGAGACGACATGCCTCCCTCGCCGAAGGATGGCCGGATCGCGACCCATACCTTCCGCGCGTTCGCACGGAAGGTGTGGGCGATGGCAGAGATCGTGGAGGTGTCCCTGTGACAGCAGACATCGCAGGGAACACCCCGTTGTCTTGGCAGGGGGTCGCCCTCACCCTGCACGGCGCCATGCCTTGCCGGAGCATGGCGCTGCTCAGGGTTTTGCAGGGAGGACCCAAATGCAAAAAATGATGAAGAATTAGGAGCCAAAATGCGAGGGTTTCAAAAGTTGAGGGTCCAAAAGTAATGGATGAGAACCAAAATGCAAAGTCGGTCAAGAAGGTCTCTTCTTAGGCTCAAGTTTTTATGCATGACTAAATGGGACCTAAGGATTCTAATGGCAAATTTTATTTCTAGGTTAGACCTTATTTGATAGGCCAATTTACGTAAAAACCCAAATTAAATCATTAATTGGGCATGGTTCTCAATGTAGGTCAAAATGGGTTCCTAAGGCCAAATTGAAGGTTCTAAACCCTAGAGATTATTTTTATATGAATTTTAGAGGATTTAGTAGATTTTTTCTTTTCCTCGAACCTCGTGAATTGAAGTGGGTTTGTTTTAGGGTTACAGATTGTCATTTAATTCCTTGGAGTTGCTGTAGCCCTTATCAGATCAGATCATCCCACTTTCCTTCTTATTAGGTTAGTTTGACCTATGTTTGGACCCTGAGTTACCCTGTTTGCAGATTGTGCTGGTAAAATTGCATTTTTACCCTTATGACTTGTTTTCTTCTTAGACTCAGAATTCTCTAAGTTAAGCCTTTCCTTGAGTTATGTAGGAGCTTTTATCCTCTATATTAGGTCAAGATGACCTAGTTATGGCTCATGATGAGGTTCTCATCATACCCCCATGCCTAGCTTTTGCTAGTCCCTTAGCAAAAACTTAAGGTTTCAACCTTTGTTCTAGACCATGAAGTTCTTAATAGCTTCAGATAAGTGCTTTCTCATTTGAGCTTAGATTAGGTTAGAATGCTGACCCTAGGCCTAAAAGGTAATCTAGTACCAATCAAGATCCAGATCTGTCTAGCCTTAGCCTCAGTCCTTAGCAAAGGTTTTTAAGGCCTACAAGAACTAACCTAAGGTCTATTGGACTTTGTGGTTAAAGCACCCGTGCTTGGAATGATTTTAGCCCCGGCTCAGCTCGCAGTGCGTTTTGTAAGAGAGAGAGAGATAAAAAATTTTTCTGTCTGGAGAGTTTTCTCTCTCATTTTCTTTTTAATTCTAGCTTAGGATTGGCTTTTCAACACGGTCTGTATTAGATTCCTTGCTCCCATCATCAATCCTCAAGGGTTCCTGGCAATCGATGCTTCGAGATAGCACCGCCCATGGCAACCCCCGGAACCCTGGCTATTGAGATTTCGAGATAATCCCATCCATGGTGTTCCGTGGCCGAATCTAGACCCTGGCAATTGACACTTCGTGATAATGCCATCCATGGAATCTGAACCAGCAGAGTGCTTACATGCCCCCAGTAGGATATGTAAATATCCTAAGAGACAAGCACCGAGGAGATGATATTTTGTTACGCATCTTCGAGGGGATTTCCCGCCTCTCCACGTTGGGAAATCGTCCAAATCAACTTGTGTTGATCGGCCGCTCCTACTCTAGGTGTACTTTTCAGAATTTTACAACGCTTCTGCGTGATTTTGATTTTTACGCTTACTGAACCAGGCTGTGCGTGAGGTTAGGGTGCTTACGTTACTGAGTCCTGTAGACCAAAAGTTAGTTAATGAGGTCGAATACTCCCTAAGCCTTAGACCTAATACTTCAGCTTTTCATTTTCCTCAACCTCTTGAGGAGTGTCCAGATCTTAATGAGTACAAAGAGTCTATCCAAGAATGCCTAAGGTTTACGTTCTTACTAATCCCATTGTGCACTTTTCAGTTCTTTTCTTGAATAGGGTCTAGAACTTAGGATAATTCCTTAGTTTCTTACTAATGACTACTTTTTTCTCATAATTTTGTGCTCCTTTTTCATTTTGTTGCTTTTTCTCCTCCCACAAAATTTCCTTTCTCCTCTTATTCTCTTTTTTTTTTATTAGTGAAAAATTTTAATTTTTTATGGTGTTTTTGACATATGTGAATTTTTTTGTTTAAAACCTTTTCTTACAAGTTGTTTTGCACTTTTATACCCCCCATGCCTAAGGTTTGCAATGTCCTCATTGTAACTTAGGGGGTTTTTTATTTACTTAGTTCATTCCTTAAGACAGAAATTTGGATGAGTGAATGGGTTGGGATGAATTTTGCGGACAATTTCTAATCCCAGATGCAAGCATCTGAGGTGGGGTCGGCTGTCTATAAGGGTGAACGTTAAGTGCACAAAAGTGTGAAAAAGGTTTTGGATTTTTAGGAAAATGACGGGTTGCCTCCCGTTAAGCGCTGAGTTTTACGCCATCGGCTGGACACAATAAGCTCAAGGGGAATGGAGGATATAAAATGATTCAGCCAAATCAGTAGAAGTCACATCAATGAACGGCTTAAGTCTCTGACCGTTCACGATGAAAGGTTCGGAATCGTGGCTGAGCATACTGATTTCAATAGCTCCATTTCCAAAAACCTGTCGGACTAAATATGGTCTGACCCACTTGGATCGTAGGTTTCCCAGGAAAAGTTTGAGTCGGGCATCAAAGAGTAAGACCTTCTGACCAGGATGAAAGATTTTTCTTGAGATATGCTTGTCATGGAAGGCTTTAACCCGCTCCTTGTAAATTCGCGAGCTCTCATACGCGTCTAGGCGTAATTCATCGATCTCGCTGATTTGAAGTTTTCTGTGGGTTCCAGCCTTCGAAAAATCTAGATTACAGTTCCGTACTGCCTAATAGGCTTTATGCTCCAGTTCTACGGGAAGGTGACACGCCATCCCGTACACCAGTGTAAAGGGAGACCTGCCTAATTGGGTTTTGTGGGCAGTCCTATAGGCCCACAATGCTTCCGGAAGTCGGGACGACTAGTCCTTCCTGTCAGGCCGAACAGTGACTTGTAGGATTTTCTTGATCTCCCGATTAGACAGCTCAGCTAGACCATTAGTTTGGGGGTGGTAAGGAGTAGAGATTCGGTGAGACACCCTGTATTTGGTTATCAGTGACCTAAACTGAGCGTTTGTGAAATGGGTCCCCCCATCAGAGATTATAGCACGAGGAATCCCGAACCTTGAGAAAATGTTTTGATGAATGAATTTGAGAACGATTTTGTGATCACAGGTTCGGGTCAGTATGGCTTCGATCCATTTGGACACGTAGTCCACAGCCAGCAGAATGTATTCGAAACCATCCGAAACAGGAAAGGGGCCCATAAAATCAATCCCCCAAACATCAAAGATTTCCCATACGAGAATCGGCTGCATAGGCATCATGTCACGATGGCTAATGTTGCCTAAAGTTTGTCAACGACTGCATGCCTTGCAGTGACTGTATGTGTCTTTGAACAGTGTGGGCTAGTAAAAGCCGCACTGGAGGACTTTTGATGCGATTTTATGCCCAGAGAAATGGCCACCGCATGCCTGGTCATGGCAGAAAGAGAGGATATTGTTGAATTCCTCTTCCGGGACACA
This sequence comes from Thalassia testudinum, assembly GCA_037157565.1. Classification (NCBI taxonomy): domain Eukaryota; kingdom Viridiplantae; phylum Streptophyta; class Magnoliopsida; order Alismatales; family Hydrocharitaceae; genus Thalassia; species Thalassia testudinum. The sequence continues at coordinate 65,121 of JAZHRO010000017.1, forward strand.
TCTCCGGATGATTTGATCAGCACCTATGCGGAAGAGGTACGGGTCTTCCCAAATGTAATACTTGGCATCAGAGCGTAATTTATCTTTCTTGGCTTTCGGCCAATCAGACGGGATCTGATGAGATGCCAAGTAATTTACTATATTAGCAAACCATGGAAGGCTAGTACCAATAGTCAGCAGGTGCTCATCAGGAAAATGCTCAGTGATGGGTTTGGAAAGGTCAATTATTTCAGAAGGAAGACGGGACAAGTGATCAGCACCACATTTTGCTTTCCCGCTTTGTTGCGAATCTCAAGGTCAAATTCTTGCAACAGCAAGATCCATCGGATTAATCGAGGTTTCGCATCCTTCTTTGCAAGGAGATGCCTCACAGCTGTGTGATCCGAGTATATGATGACATGGGAACCCAGAAGGTATGATCTAAATTTTTCTAGGGCAAATACTACAGCTAGCAGCTCTTTCTCAGTAACCGTATAGTTACGCTGAGCCTCATCCAGTGTTTTGCTGGCGTAGTAAATGGCCACAGGTTTCCCATCAATTTTCTACCCCAAAACTGCTCCTACAGCGAAGTCAGATGCATCGCACATGATCTCAAAGGGTTGAGACCAATCAGGGGACTGTAGGATCGGGGCTTGGGTAACTCCGTCACGTAGGATCGCAAATGCCTGAGTGCATTCCTTGGAAATTTTGAAAGGTACATCCTTGGAGAGAAGAGTGGTCAGGGGGCGCGCGATTTTTGAAAATCAGGGATAAATCGACGATAAAAACCGACGTGCCCCAAAAAAGATCGGATGTCCTTGATCGAGCTAGGTATAGGAAGGCGAGAGATCAGATCAATCTTAGCTCGATCCACTTGGATGCCTTGTTCCGAAATTAAGTGTCCCAGGACAATTCCCCCAGGCACCATGAAATGGCTCTTTTCCCAGGAAAGAACCAAATTCACATCGATGCACCACCTGAGTATCTGGATCAAGTGTTGGAGGCAATCGTCGAATGATGCTCCAAAAACTGAAAAGTCATCCATGAAGACTTCCAGATAATCACCTACCATATCTGAGAATATGGCAAGCATGCATCGCTGAAAAGTAGCGGGTGCATTGCAAAGACTGAAAGGCATCCTTTGGAAAGCGTATGTTCCGAAGGGGCAGGTGAACATGATCTTCTCTTGGTCTTTAGGATGGATTGCCACCTGGTTGTAACCGGAGTATCCGTCAAGAAAGCAGAAGAACTTATTTCCCGCTAGTTTCTCGAGAATCTGATCAATGAAAGGCAGTGGGAAATGATCCTTCTTCGTGGAGGAATTGAGTCGGTGGTAATCTATACAGACTCTCCATGAGTTGGCTAATCGGGTAGGAATGATTTCTCCGGTCTCAGTCGTTATAGTGGTGAGTCCTGCCTTCTTGGGCACGACTTGAATTGGGCTCACCCAACGACTATCAGAGATCGGGTAGATAATCCCAGCATCTAACCACTTGATGATCTCCTTTTTCACGACCTCCTGCAGATTGGGGTTCAAGCATCTCTGCATTTCATGAGAAGGTCGTGCTCCCTCTTCTGAATAGATATGATGAGTACAATAAGAGGGACTTATTCCAGTCAAATCATCGAGAGTCCACCCGATGGCTCTGCGATGTTGCTGGAGGACAGCAATCAGACGGGATTCCTGTTCAGGATTGAGGTTGGAATTGATAATCACAGGAAGGGTCTGATTAGAACCCAAAAAGATGTATTTCAAATGAGCAGGAAGGGGCTTTAGTTCGAGGATGGGGTTATCAGCAGCAGCGGGTGGTTCAGTATAGACGTGAGGTTCAAGGGTAGGAGTTATTGGGTTGTTCGTATCTGGATTCGACTCCTCAGTTTGTGGGTCAAGATCTTTCTGCGGTTGATGAGGTATAATCAGGTCATTCTGGAAGTGTGTTTCATCAACCAAAGCCCTAATGTCACAAATCTGTTCGATGACACCGCAATTGATTCCTTGTTGGGCCTTAAATATATCAATTTTCAGGGTTTGATTCCCAAATTTGAGCTCTATTTGGCCCTCCTCACAGCTAATGTTGGCTCTAGCAGTAGCCAAGAAAGGTCTCTCTAAAATGATTGGTGTATCCTTAGGGTTCTCAGGTGCATCCATGTCTAAGACTATAAAGTCTACAGGAGAGTAGAAATCCCGCACTCTTACAATAACATCCTCGAGAATCCCTTTTGGTGACTTTATAGATCGATCTGCTAATTGTAATGTCACCTCAGTTGGTTTCAGCTCAGATTCTTCTAGATGGTTAAGTAAGGATGTGGGTATCAGATTTATGGAAGCACCCAAGTCTAGCAATGCTCTAACAAATTGTGTATCACCTATCTTGCAGGAAATCAGGGGAGTACCAGGATCTTTAGCCTTGGGTGGGAGTCTGCTTAGGATTACAGAGTTGGCTTTCTCTGACAGAACAATTGGACTCCCACTCTTGGTTCGCGGCTTACGCTGGGGTGTACACACATTCTTTAAGAATCGTGCGTAAGCCGGTACATGGCGGATTGCATCCATCAAAGGGATGTTTATGTGGACCTGCTCAAAGAGCTTGACCAGGTCCTCCTCAGGTGCCACGGGCTTGGTTATTCTCTTTCCTTTGTTTAAGGCTTCGGGAAATGGGACCTTGGTTGGTTCTTCTAGGATAGGTCCAGGTTCTTGATCTGGGACAGTGGTATCTTGGATAACTATCCTAGGGTCTTGGTTACCAAGCTTGGAGTGGTTTGGATAATGCGGGTCTTGAGTTGTTTTACCACTACGTGTTGTTACAGAATTTAATCCAGCCTGATTTTGGTTGGGATTGGGTAAGATAGGTTGCTGCTGGTAACCTGCAAAAGAAGTGGAGGCCTCTATCTCGTCTGGTGAAGGAACAAAGGGGGCCTGATAAATCATATGGGCATGGCCCGGGTTTGGGTTCATAACGCGCCGCTGGGTTGGCACGTTATTCGGGTTAGGAAGAGGTTGGGAAGGAAGTGTGCCTGGCTGGCGAGAATTTGCCAACTGGGCCAGTTGAGTTCTAACCTCTGTAAGTTCGTCCTTATGTTGTTTTTGGATAGCCGCATTCGTTCTTTGAATGTCAGCCAGAGTCTGAAGGATAAGGGACATTTGATCCTGATTTGGCCCTGATGGATAAGTAGGGTTGGGCCGAGGCTGAGGTAGCTGGTAATGACGAGGGGGTTGTGGGCGGGACTGAAAAGGTGGTCTTTGGGTTTGGGAATTTCCCGCCCACTGAAAATTGGGATGGTTTCGCCATCCAGGGTTGTAGGTGTTGGAGAATGGGTCGTTCTGGATGGCGTTGAGGTCCTCGTAGGTCTGAGGAACCTCTAGAGAATCAGAGAAAGGGGGAATGGAATTCCCCGGGCTAGTGTAGAAAGGATCGGATGACCCTCCGATCCGAGAATCAGATGGGGATGGATATGAATCCATCCTAGGGGAAGATCGGTGGAGAATATTTTGCACAGTCTCCTGTGTGGAAGGAGGTTGTGCAAAGGAGTTACGCGCAGAGGTGGCTCGCTGCAAGTGCTAAGTCAGCTCATCAACCTTCTTCTCAATGATTGAGACCTTGTCCAATCGACTGGCCATTAACTCCAGGTCGACTGATGCGGACAAGCCCTGCGTCTCATGTGTTCCCCTAAGATTCGTCGATGCGCGGGCATTCGTCCTGTCGAATAATCCCATGGAGTCATTGTTGATGGAGTTCTCGCACATGTTTTCGAGAATCTCCCACACGATGTCTTCATGTTGACCCATGATATTTCCTCCGCAAGTTGCATTGACGAAAAGACAGATGTCCTCACGGAGTCCCTGGTAAAAAGATTGGACCTGTTCCCATCTAGGAACTCCATGATGGGGGCACTTCCTCATGAGATCCTGAAAATGATCCCATGCCTCATGGAGAGGTTCCCCTGTTTGTTGAGTGAAGTGCGTAATCTGATGGCGTAAGGCATTGGTCCAACCAACGAGAAAGAATTTTTTCAAGAACTCGGACTGAAGTTCTTCCCAAGTGTTGATCGGCCGGGTCTGAGTTTGATACCAATGAGCGCCTTGTCCATAAGAGAAAAGGAGAACATCTTCATGAGAAGAATATCCCGATTTTGCGCGTCTGACCCAAAAGTTTGGGCCAGATGCTTTAGCTGTTTGATGTGCTGGAAGGGATCTTCGGAATTAAGCCCATGGAATTTAGGTATAGCATGAATCATGTTGGGCTTTAATTCGGACTCAGGTCCTCCAGTCGGGATTCTAACTCGAGGCTCAATGGCCACCGCAGCAGGATTGTAATGGTCCGCATCATAGGACGCTGCGGTGGGTGCACGAAGTTTTGGAAGAGGTCATTAAGTTGCTGGAGCTGATTCTCCAGATTATTTTCTTCCTCAACTGGCTGAGCCATGATGGGGGAAGAAGAAGAGCTTGATTCTGAATCAGAGGAGAGAATAATGTGGTGGGGTTGCTGCACACACACGGGTGTCAAGGCTTGGTCTAGACGAGAGTGAATTTCTAAAGGAGGTCTTAAGGGTGATCTTAAGGACCTCCTACCGTACATGCACTGTTAGAATAGATGAGTTTAGAAGGTGCTGGACCCAATCGAGACACCCAAAAATTGTTGGGTGACTATAGAGGTGCGGGGCAGATGGACCCCTTGATCAAAAAGATCGTCCACCTGAGAATTACCTGGGCAGCCAGAGAGGGTGAGTCCCGCAAAGACCCCTACACGGTAGAGCGTCCCCACGGGTTACAGGGTTTCCCCCACCCGACCTCTCTTGTCACTGCGGTTCCAGGTAGACCAGAATGGGGACCTTGACCTCTTAAGTCTACCAATTTTTGTTTAAGATCAGGGTGCTTAAGGTTTCACTTGAACTTTTAGGTATTTTTGAGTGAAGAAGTGACCTAATTTTAAGGTTGGTTGACCCAAGAGGTCAACTTCACCTCTTGTTCTTTTGAGAGCTTTTGGGTCCTGTCTTTTTAGGGTTCAAGTGTTTAGAGAGCCATTTGCTTAGGGTTTCTCTTGTGTAGATTTTTCAAGTAAGGTTTAGGTACACCTCTTTTTGGGAAGATCTTTTCTTTGTTAATAGAAGGTGTGTCTCTAAAAACCCTAGCTTTTCAATTCCTGAGTTGGCTCTAGTTGGTCCATTTTAGTTGCCTCAAAAATGTAGTATCTAAGGCTCAATCAAGAAGGTTTTCGCCCTAGTTACCTTAGCTAGATGGACAGTTAAAAAGTGTTGAAATGAAAAATTTAGGCAACTTTGAGGAATTACTTTGTATGATACAGGTAGCCCTAAGTTGATTGATTTTTTTGTTGCTTTTTAAGGGAGTTTAAGAGAGGGCTAATGAAGATTACCTATTTGTTGGAGTGTTTGTTGTGCGGCTGCTCTTCCAATTTTTACCTGCACACAAGAGAGAGAAAAAGATTAGCAATCTCTTGAAAGAAATTTAAAGCTTCTAGAATAGCCGTTGCTCCCCGGCAACGGCGCCAAAAACTGCCGAACGCGACTCCCCTATAGTTTTTATTATTTCGTCGTAGTATAGTATAGAGAAGTGGTTACCAGTTTAATACAATTTGTTACTCGGAAAAAGAGTTCCAGAGGTCGAACTCAGGAAGCAAGTTGTATTCTAGAAGTACAATGTTTCTTTATTACAAAAATAAAAGAGAGAGAGGGAGAAATAAATCTTAATCTCGTGGCTTCTCTTCTCTCTCTTAGCTCATCTTCTTCTCTTTTTTGGATCTTTTTCCTTGATCTTCTGCCTTCAGTCTTCTGCCTTCAGTTCTTCTTATTTCTTCTCTTCTTCAGAGCTTCTCATCTTCTTCTCTTCTTTCAGCCTCAACTGCAGACCTTTTCTTCTTGCAGTCCCCTGCCTTGCTCAGCTGCACAGCTTCTTCGTTCTCCTTTCTCTGCAGTCCTTCTTCTGCAGAGCGTCGTCTGATTTTCCAATCAGACGACTTAAATCGCCGCTGCTACAGTGCTCCACCTTCTTCTTCCTTCGATCTTCTTCTTCTTCTCTGCACTGCACCCTGTTCTCTTCTTCTTCTCTGCCTCGCCCTGCATAGAGCAAAACCTACCCTTTTCCCTCTACCCGCACGTCTCTCTCTCTCAAGACTTCTCTCGTAGGATCGCTCTCCCAGAGCCGCCGGGTAATCGGGTCAGGCTTCGCACCCTGGACCAGGCGCAACGGCAGGTGGGTGATGCGCGAGGAGTGCTCAGGATAGGTTCGGGTCGGATCCGCCGGATCCGCGTGGTGAGCTCGCGGATCGGGCGGGTGAATGGGCGTGGGACCTCACCCCGGTGCATTCGGAGGCGATAAGGTAATTTCACAAAAACAATTTAAAGGGGTGCGCGGCTTCAGGATCTTCCGAGGTGGGACTAAATGTCCCACCCCAATTCGGCGCCTGCATCTGAGAAAGCTGCAGGCATTCGCGGCTGTTGCTAGGTCTTCTCTTCAGCTGAAGGCCAGGGCAGTTGCGTGGTCGCAATCCGCGCGTCCTGGAGCGCAGGCCTGGGCGGAAGCGCAGCTGCAGCTGCAGGTTGAAGCAGCTTCACCTGTTCGGCAATGGCGGTGAAGGACGGGTAACCTGTTCACTGAGATACGGCCTCTCGGCCTAGTCAGAAGGTGCAGGGAGCTTCGCTGGAGTGCGGCGAAGCTCGTGCGGGTGGTGGCGAGGCGTGGGGCGGCGTGTAGGGGTTACCCTAGGTCGGACTGTGGTCGGGGGAATGGGTTTGTTCGGGGGAGTGATGTGGAGGTGAGGAGTGGCAGTGAAGGGGCGAAAATGGATCAGTGGGACGAGGCGGAGGTTTTGGGTCGCTCGGCGAGTCGTATGGAGTGGCGGAATGATGGGAGCGACTCGCCAGAGGTGGGCCGGAGGTGTGGAAGATGATGGTGGTCGGGTTGGTCGAGGGTTTGATTGAGCAAATTAAAATAGGGGAAAGAAAGAGGGGAGGAAGAGAAGTAACCGTTACCTACTTGCAGGGATGAAGGGGGAGGAGCAGGGCGGCAGTCGTGTCGACTGTCGTCGGAGAAGAAGGTACCCAGTGGGGGCAGACGGCGGCGACGACGAGGCTGAAGCAGCGCGTGCGGGTATTGCGCGACGCGGAGGAGAATCAGGAAGAAGTCTCTGCCATTGGTTTTCTGGCAGAGCGAAGAGGAAAGGAAAGGGAGCTCGCCAGAGCTCGCTGGGTGTCTGCTGGAGTGGGAAGAGAAGAAAGTTGTGGGTGGTTCTCCGTCAGAATCGAGCTGCTGAATGCGGCAGACGGTGGCGGCTTTTATAGAGGCGAAATCAGAGAGGAGGGCGGAGGGAGACGACGTGCCTCCCTCGTCGGAGGATGGCCGGATCGTGACCCATACCTTCCGCACGTTCGCACGGAAGGTGTGGGCGATGGTAGAGATCGTGGAGGTGTCCCTGCGACAGCAGACGTCGCAGGGAACACCCCGTTGTCTTGGCAGGGGGTCGCCCTCACCCTGCGCGGTGCCATGCCTCGCCGGAGCATGGCGCTGCTCAGGGTTTTGCAGGGAGGACCCAAATGCAAAAAATGATGAAGAATTAGGGGCCAAAATGTGAGGGTTTCAAAAGTTGAGGGTCAAAAAGTAATGGATGAGGACCAAAATGCAAAGTCAGTCAAGAGGGTCTCTTCTTAGGCTCAAGATTTTATGCATGACTAAATGGGACCTAAGGATTCTAATGGTGAATTTTATTTCTAGGTCAGACCTTGCTTGACCAGCCAATTTACGTAAAAACCCAAATTAAATCATTAATTGGGAATGGTTCTCATTGTAGGTCAAAATGGGTTCCTAAGGCCAAATTGAAGGTTCTAAACCGTAGAGATTATTTTTATATGAATTTTAGAGGGTTTAGTAGATTTTTTCTTTGCCTCGAACCTCATGAATTGAAGTGGGTTTGTTTTAGGGTTACAGATTGTCATTTAATTCCTTGGAGTTGCTGTAGCCCTTATCAGATCAGATCATCCCACTTTCCTTCTTATTAGGTTAGTTTGACCTATGTTTGGACCCTGAGTTACCCTGTTTGTAGATTGTGCTGGTAAAATTTCATTTTTACCCCTTATGACTTATTTTCTTCTTAGACTCAGAATTCTCTGAGTTAAGCCTTTCCTTGAGTTATGTAGGAGCTTTTATCCTCTGTATTAGGTCAAAATGAGCTAGTTATGGCTCATGATGAGGTTCTCATCAGAGTTCGTGAATCAACTCGATGCGGGTCAACCTGTGAGTCAGTATTTTTCGGAACCCCACGAGTTCCAAATTGGGGCCTTTGATCCCAGTTTTTCTGATCCTTCCCTTTCTTTCTCTCCATCCTCACCCTATGCGGATGTCTGTGCTGTACAAGAGAATGTTAGATCCAACCCCTACTCGAATGCCTCCAATCCAGGTTGGAGAAATCACTCTAACTTCTCTTGGAAAAATCCGGGGCAACTGACTCAATTCCGACCCGGCAACTATGCTCCGCAACGACCAATGGGTCAGGGTCAAGTATATACTCAGTTGCCTCCAAATCAGGTCAATTAGCCAGCTTGGAATGCCCGTCAACCCACATGGCAGGCAGATTTGAACCGTCAAATGGTAGAGATGCAAGGATCCATGCTCCAGCTCATGCAGCAAATGAAAAACTCGCTAGACAACTTGCAATCCAGGCTCATTGCTAACTCTCGTCAACCCGGATCTCTACCATCCCAACCCGTACCCAACCCGCAAAATATTATGAATTCAGGCAACCAAGCCCATGAGTACGAAAATCAGAGGGACCCACACGCACATGCTCAGGTGGTTGAGCAGGGTTCCTCGTCTTCTTCTTCTGCAAATCAACAATTCATGGTTAATCAAGCCCCTCCAATCTTTCCTAACCCTCCCCAAGACCCAAATTCTTATGCATCTGCAAATTCTGTCACTTTGAGGAGTGGTAAGCAGACTCAGGATCCATAGCCAAAATATTCTGATCTGTTGAATCCTAAAGAACCTGAGAAGAGAGAGGAGAATTCTAGAGGAGAAATCATGGCTTAGGAACCTGATTCTAAAGATCTGACTCATGTTCCTTTTCCAGAAGCCTTAACCAAATCAAAGAAGTCTGTTGATAGCAATGAGGAGCTTCTAAATCTATTTAAGAACGTTGAGATCAATATCCCGCTCATTGATGTTATCAAGCACATCCGATTTATGCAAGATTTTTAAAGGAATTATGTATACAAAAGCGTAAGTCGAGAGAATCTGTTCCGAGGAAGGTGGTACTCTCCGAGCATGCTAGTTCTGTTATCCTGCACTACCTCCCTCAGAAAAAGAGAGATCCTGGTGCACCATTGATTTCTTGCATTATCGGAGATTACACATTTGATAGAGCACTTTTGGATCTGGGTGCATCCATCAACCTAATTCCGACTTCTCTTTATGAGAAGTTTGGGTTAAGTGAACTTCGGCCAACTTCAGTAACGCTACAGTTAGCAGATAGCTCGGTCACAAACCCGCGAGGCATTATTGAAGATGTTATAGTTAAGGTCAAGGATTTCTATCTTCCTGTAGATTTCCTTGTCCTTGACATGGATGTACCTGATAATCTGAGGAACACGCCCATCATTCTGGGGCGTCCGTTCCTAGCTACCGCTAAGGCCAACATTAATTGTGAAAGTGGTAGCATGGAAATCTCCTTTGGGGATCAAAGAATGAAATTGGATACTTTTAAGGCGATCAACAAATTTGAGGATTATATATTTATTAAGGAACTTGATGAGGATAATGAAAACATTGAAACTTGTTTGATGGTTTCTTCAATTGAAAGTTCCTCTTTGGATGAAAAAATTGACCTGCAACCCTCTATGGCTGACCTGCCATCTTCGGAAGAGGTTATTGATTTTGTTCACTCACAACCTCTTTCTCTTGTTGAATCTTTAGCATCTATCCTACCATCAATCATCAACCCGCCCCAGCTTGAATTGAAACCATTGCTTGAGAATTTGAAATATCAATTTTTAGGACCTTAGAAGATGTTCCCTATGATTATCAGTGCTAAATTGACAAAGGAGCAAGAGATTAAATTGATCAAGGTCCTGAAGGAACATAAGGAGGCAATTGGTTGGACCATTCATGACCTCAGGGGGATCGAGCCATCTTTTTGTAATCATAGAATATTTTTGGAAGATGAATCCTGCCCTTCTCGCCAGATGCAGAGGAGATTGAATCCAAATATGCGAGAAGTGGTCAAAAAGGAAATCATCAAGTGGCTCAATGCAAGAATTATTTATCTAATCTCTGATAGTCCCTGGGTAAGTCCCGTACATATTGTTCCGAAGAAAGCTAGGATTACCGTTGTGACTAAGGAGAGAGGAGAATCTATCACAACTCGTTCAGCTTCCTCTTGGAGGGTTTGTATTGATTATAAGAAGCTGAACACAGCCACTAAAATGGATCATTTTCCCCTACCCTTCATCAATCAAATCTTCGAAAAATTAGCCAAGCAGAAGTACTTCTATTTTCTTGATGGCCACTCGGGATACAACCAAGTTCCTATCCATCCCAAGGATTAGGAAAAAACTACTTTCACCTGTCCCTATGGAACCTTTGCTTTTCGTAGGATGCCTTTCGAGTTATGCAATACACCTGCGACTTTTCAAAGGTGTATGCTAGCCATATTTTCTGACATGGTGGGAGAATTTATGGAAGTCTTCTTGGATGATTTCTCTATTTTCGGAGAATCATTTAACCCTTGTTTGGCTAATCTGGAAATGATTCTTAAGCGATGTATCAAAACACGATTGGTCCTTAGCTAGGAAAAGAGTCATTTCATGACCCAAGAAGGCATCATTTTGGGTCATGTAATCTCTGAACGGGGAATTGAAGTGGATAAAGCTAAGGTTGATGCTATCGCTAAACTTCCACCTCCCACATCTGTTAAACAAATCCTATCATTTCTTGGCCATGTGGGATTTTATCGAAGATTCATCAAAGATTTCTCGAAGGTTGCTCATCCTTTGAGCAATCTTCTTGCCAAAGAAACGCCGTTTGTTTTTGACGAATCATGCCGAAAGGCATTTGATTTCCTGAAAACGGCAGTCACCTGTGCTCTAGTTTTGCAACCACCAATTTGGAAAGCCCCTTTTGAGATCATGACCGACGCTTCTGATTACGCGATCGGGGCTGTCTTGGGTCAGAAAATTGATCGAAAGCCCTCTGTCATTTACTACGCTAGTAAAACTCTAGATGAAGCCCAGAGGAATTACACTGTTACTGAAAAGGAATTACTAGCTGTAGTGTTCGCTTTGGAAAATTTTAGGGCTTATCTCTTAGGGTCTCATGTTATCATTTATACTGACCACTCGGCCTTGAGACATCTCTTGGCCAAAAAGGATGCTAAACCCTGGCTTATTCGTTGGATTCTTCTTCTTCAAGAATTTGATCTTGAAATCAAGGATAAAATCGGGGTACAAAATGTGGAAGCGGATCATTTGTTGAGACTCCTAGGTGATTCTTCTTGTCTGGACATTCCGATTGCTGACACTTTTCTGGACGAAACTATTCATACAGTTTTAGGTGTCCACACCCCATGGCTTACTGACATTGTTAACTATTTGGCTGTTGGTCAAATCCCCCAGGATTGGACCAAGCAACAACGGGATAGACTCAAATCTAAGGCCAAATACTACTTCTGGGAGGACCCTGAACTGTATCCCATCGGCTCTGATCAGATTATTCGCCGATGTATACCGGAGAATGAATTCAACAGTATACTCAAGTTCTGCCATGCATCTGGGTGTGGTGGACATTTCTCCAGGAAAAAGACGACTGCAAAAATCTTGCAATCTGGCTTCTATTGGCCGTCTTTATTCAAGGATGCCCAAGATTTCTCAAGGTTATGTTCCTGATGTCAGGCACTCGGGAGCATAACTAAGAGAGATATGATGCCCCTAATCCCTATTCTTCTCGTCGAAATTTTCGATGTTTGGGCCATCGATTTCATGGGACCCTTTATCTCTTCATTTGGACATCAGTACATTCTTGTTGCTGTTGATTATGTGTCCAAATGGATTGAGACGATTCCCACCCGAACCAATGACCACAAGGTGGTCAACAATTTTATCAAGAAAAATATCCTCAGAAGGTTCGGGATTCCGAGGGCTATCATCAGTGATGGTGGCACTCATTTTACTAATGCCCAATTCCATAATTTATTAGCCAAATATGGGGTTAATCACCGAATTTCCACACCTTACCATCCCCAGACAAATGGACAAGCTGAGATCTCCAATCGAGAGATCAAAAACATTCTACAGAAAATGGTTAGGTCTTATCGCAAGGATTGGACTCAAAAGCTTGAGGGCGCTCTTTGGGCCTACCGTACGGCATATAAAACGCCCATCGGCATGTCTCCATTCCATTTAGTGTATGAAAAGGCTTGCCATCTACCTGTAGAGATTGAACACAGGGCATTCTGGGCAATCAAACAATGCAATTTAGATCTGAATTTAGCTGGGAAGACCAGGAAACTCCAACTATCTAAGTTGGAGGAGCTTAGAAATGATGCTTATGAGAATGCCAAGATCTACAAGGCTCGACCAAAGCTCTACATGATCAACTGATTTCCCGCAAGAGCTTTGAGCCAAACCAGAAGGTCTGGTCATTCGATTCTAAGCTTAAGCTCTTTCCTGGCAAGCTTAGATCTAAATGGAATGGCCCATTCATAATTGACTAGATTTTTCCAAATTGAGCCATTCAGATTTCTGACCCAAAGATGGGTAACACATTTAAAGTCAACAGTCAACGTCTGAAGCCTGTTATTGACCGTATTCTTCCAGAACCCATCTCAGATAGTTACTCTAGCCATTCTGTGACTTCTTTGGCTACACTTCGCCTAGCTGACGGCATTAAACTCAGCAGTTGTGCATATGACACAAGGCTGATACGAGCTTCATATTCAGGTGACATCTTTCATATTCTACCCTTTCTTTCATGTCTCCTTTTCATTGAGAACATTACATCAGCTAAGCATGGGGTGGTAGATTCATTTTTGAATCATTTGGTCAGCTTTGTGAAATTCATGTAAATTATTTTTCTCTTTTTATTTATTATTAAAAAAAATAACTCAAAATTAGGAAGGATTAGTTGGACATTAGGATTTTTCAATCTTAGGAAATTTTACATTAGGATCTGAACACAAAGACCCTTCAGGTCTTTGTACTTAATTAGCCCGTGTATCCACTAAAATGTGGATTTGTCTTTCGAGTCCTCGCCATCTTAATTCTATTGTAATTGGAATAAATAAGTTTGGGTGATAAGTACACGACTTATCAACCCACTCTCTGATTTGAGGGAACTTTTCAGTTTTAAGCATCTACACTTTCTTTGCACTAACTCATTGTTCGGCGATTCTAACGGAAATTCGGTAGCTAATGAACCTTCTAGGGTGATATGGCTGGTAAGTTATCATGGGTAACAGCCCATAGGTAGGTTGTCCAAAGCCCAGTCACTAGACCTTTCTCTTTTTGCTGGCTTTAGGTAAATCTTAGGCCAGGGAAGCCACCTACTTAAAAAAAAAAAAATCAAAAAAAAAGGGGAAAAGAAAAATTAAATAAAAAAATAAGCCACACTTCACCGCACGAGTACGGCTAGCAAGTTGTCGGTAGTAACAGCTCATCGACCGGTTGTCCAGAACCCAGCTTAGTAAATGCACTGAAAATTCCCAAAACACTTAAGAAGAAGCAGAGAAGTAGAATAAATCGGGGAGATATACACTAGATTCACCCTTGTGTTGACCTCGTAAAAAAAATAAAAATAAGGAGAAAGCTACCGGTTGTAAAGAGACAACTTTAGGCAGAATTATTTTTAGGTCACCTAGAGGCGTAGAAATCCGAAGTCCGTTTTAATTGCCGGTCAACGAGTCTCACATTCACAATAAGATGCTTTGAACTTAGAGTTCTCATCAAATCTTGGGTGAGTTGAATGGCCGTAGAAAGCCACTCTTAAACCCTAAAACTTGAAAATTCAAAAAAAAATTAGAAAAGAGACAAAAAGAGAAAACAAAATTTTTCTTTGAATAAGGCGAGGGCTTGGGGCAGTTTGCATTTTGGCAAATACTCAGGCACTATTAAATTTTTGAAAGTTCAGATCCTAACTAGACAATTTTTAATGATTGAAAATAACTCATGCCCAAATAATCCAACCTAATTCTTTTATAAATAGCATATAGTTTTTGCTAGGGACTAGCAAAAGATAGGCATGGGGGTATGACGTAAACACATTTACAATACTTAAGATGTCTATTTATGCATGTTCTTAAGCATAGGATTGCATTGCATGATATAAATATCGCATAACATGCATCATCTTGCATTTAGAGTAATTTGAATAAAATAGAGGTTAATTGTCTCCTTTTATATGCTTGGACAGGGTAAACTTTTTATTGGGGCCTCGGATTAAAAATCCAACCGTACAGATGTGATCAGGGCAATGATTGGAGTTCAACGACTCCAAGATCGCCCTAATCAGGCATCTGTAGCATCTGATAGTGACCAGGGAACCCTAGAAGATCAAGGGCCAAGATGGTATAAATCCACACTTCAAACGACAAATCCGACCACATTGATGGATTCGGATCGACGATTGCATCCTAACGACGCAAAAATCGAGTCAATCCAATACCCGTGGCACCATCTACAACATCCAGAAGAGGGACGGCCAAGATGGCACCACGTGGCGCCATCTCAACCATCCAACCGGCCCCCAGCACTGCCGCACCTTCTCTTCTTCAATCAAAGCGCCGCTTCTCCACCGTTGGATCAAGATCCAATGGCTGTGGATGCGGCGCCTTGATTTCATCCGCGCGACCATTTAGCTAAGGCAGCATAGCGATCCAGCGCCTTATCGCAAGGCACGGGCGCGAGTTCGAGTCACGGCGAGCGAGATTTTGAGCGGGGGCGTGCCTTCAATCGACCATCAGATCGTGATCCAACGGCCACCCGCGCCTCACGTGGCATCGCGAGCGAGCAGGCGTGCACTGAGGAGCGGGGAAGGCACATCTTAAGCTGTCCGATCTCGCGATCGAACGGCTGAGATTCAGCGAACGTGCAGCATGCGTTAAGTGCACGTGGAAGCCAGTAAGCGTAGGCAACACACACTATGCCCACGATGGGGCTTTAGTGACGGTTTTAACCGTCACTAAAGACCCCTTATTTAATGTTTTAAAGATGTAATGACCAATTTGCCTCCACTCCTTGCAACTATAAAAGGAGACCCCCTCCACACAAAATTCTCATCCCTTCCTTCTCTTCTCTACCTCTCCAAAGCTCAAGAGAAGCTTGTCCCACACCCAGGATGCCCCTCGCGAGATAAAGTCCAAATTTTCGTCCCCGTTCGGAAGTGGATCCCGTGACGACGACGACATGCTGCCCCGTTCCCGTTCTTCTGCTTCGTCCTCCTTCATCCTGCTCCGTCCTCCTTCATCCAGGCATCGTCCCATCCGGCTCGTCCTCCAAGCAATCGTCGAGGAGGATAACTTCGCTCTCCCATTCTTCTTTATAGCTTTCTAGTGTAGAATTTTCCTACTTACTAGTGTAGCTGATTTCCTGCTTTCTAGTGTAATTCTTATTTGGTTTTATTGTATAAACATTTTGAAATATTGAATGCATGTTTTCTCGCTCTCTCTCTTCCTTTTAGTCTGATAGCTTCATTGTAATTACATCTCCTCGCTTTTCAAGAAAAATTCTAAAAAAATATAATTGCGAATATAGATTGACGTAGCCTCCCTGTGGTCGACCTGGAATTTCAATTTCGGTATAAATTTTATTTGTTGAATACGAATTCTTCGCTTTCAAGCTACAACGACAAGGTTTTAAAACCAAACACATTAGCGTAGCAATTCGTATGTCCAACACCAACCAAGGCCCTACAATCTTCACTAATCCACCTAAAGACCCAAACCCTTATGCCTCTGCAAACTCTGTCACCTTGAGAAGTGGGAAGCAGACCCAGAACCCAGAATTACCTTCTAGAAGTCAAAATCCTGGGGAGCTTGAGAAAGAGGAGGCTAAAGAAGGCAATAAGGCCCAGGGACTGGAAATTGAAAATTCCACCCATACCCCGTTCCCTGAGGCATTATTGAAAACCAAGAAGAAGAAAACCCTAGACAGCAACGAGGAGCTTTTGAATTTATTCAAGAGCGTAGAGATCAATATTCCACTCCTCGATGCTATTAAGCACACCCCGACTTCCGCTAAATTCTTGAAAGAACTATGTACCCAAAAGTGTAAGCCGAGAGAACCCACTCCGAGGAAGCTGATTCTCTCTGAGTAGGCAAGTTTTGTAATCCTGCACTCCTTCCTCAAAAGAAAAAAGATCCAGGTGTCCCCTTGATCTCATGCATTCTTAGGGAATACACTTTTGATAGGACACTATCAGACCTAGTGATGTGGATTTTGCGCAGTTTGTAAAATACGTCGTTGTAACACGCAAAATCGATCAACTCTTAAATTTATAAACATAGATAGTGGGGTATCTAGGGTCTTCCAAAGAGGCAATATGTTTGCAAAATTAATTCTCTTTCTTACAAAATAAATCTCAACTTTCTTTTTGGTCTTTTTTCAATATATCATTTTTATGATTTTGAAATTAAAGCAACATGCAAAGTTGTTGGCGAAAAAGTAAATAACAACTATGATTACTAAACTAACACCTAAGTGACAAGTAATTCATCTTCCAAAGCTCACTCTAGGCACGTGGAGGCCTAGAGTAATTAGGGAGAGGGAGTGAAGAGTGCTAGAATCACAGCAATCAAGATGCAACTAAGAGAAATTGTAAAAGAAGGCAACTAGATTAATGAGAAAGTGTTTTATAGAAAAACCTAGTAGATGAATGCTTCTACTACTAGAGAATTACAATAAATAAGATAAAACACAAATCTTCTAGATAGATGGTGAAGAAGAGGGCTTCTTGCTCCAAGCTTGGTAGCTCCCGAGCTTGAAAAGAGTCCTCCAACTCCTTCCTTGCTATGCTCTGCCAAGGTGATGTCCTCCAAAGCAAGCCCTAAGGGGGCGTGCCCCAAGCTTTTATCCAAGGGTAGACGTCCACACTAGGTCCTTCTTTGCCTGGCCATCCTCCTTGAAGTAGAAAAGTCCTCCTCCTTGGCGTGGCCCAAGTTGAAGAGAGTGGGGAGAAGAAGGCACCAAAGGGGCTGGTGATGTGCCCCTTTAATCCTCTTCTCCACTCCTTCTCCTTGGCCGTAGGTATAGGTGGATGTAGGTGGAATAATACACTAATGGAGGATGCTGTAAAATGGTGGTAGGTGGTGGGTTTATATAGAGTAGGAAGGGGGCCAAGGTGACTCTTGAAATGGAGGGCTAAGATGGGGGTGGTTGAGGATCCTATGGCTAAGGGCAATTGGTGCCAACCCAAGGGACACCTAGGGGTTGGTTATGGGTGGTGGAACCCCTTGAAGTTGGCACCAAAATGGCTTCTAGAAGGGGGGCTTAGGTGGCGCCAAGTAGGGTTCTACAAGGAGGGATGATGTGGAGGGTGGAGATGGGTTTAAGGGGAAATGTGTGGTGGAGATGAAGCGGATTTTTGGAGGAAAGAGTGGCACCAACAAGGGGGTAGTTAGGGTGGTTTTGGTGCGACTTTTAGGTGTCTTTTGGAGGTGGTGAGTAGGCTAGGTTGGTGCCAAGTAGGGTTAGCTTATGTGGAGCTTAGGTGGAGCTAGTTGGTGGAGTTGTTAGGTAGGGTTTTTGGGTGGTACAAGCCAAGGAAGCTGGAGCATAGCTAAGCTAAGCTAGCTTAGCTAATGGTGGAGTAGAGGAGGAGGTGTTGGAGCTATGGTTTGAAGAGAGGAGCTGAGGAGGAGAAGTCTGGAGCTGGAACTGGAGCTGGCATCTGCTGAAGAGACTGGCATGGTCCTACTCTAGCTGGCTTAGCTTACTAGTTCTTTGCTAGCTTCCAAGCCAAGCTAAAGTGAGATGGCTTCTACCATAATGAGCTGAGGTGAGTTGGGTCTGGTGCTCTCGGGGAGAATCAAGCTGGTTGAGGTAGCTAAGGTAGCTTAGCTCAACTGAGTTGAGCTAAGCTAAGTCCCCGGGAGCTGAACTTGAGCTTCCTGCACTGGGATGAGCTCTTCATCAACTGGCTAGAGTTAAGTGGAGCTGGATGTAGCTGGATTTGAGCTAGGGTGAACTCCAGTCAACTCAGCTAAGCTAGCTAGAGCTCCCTGTGGACTAATGGGAGCTGAGATGAGTTAGACTCAGCTAAGTTGAGCTGGATCTAAGCTTACCTGAGCTAGGGTGAGCTAAGATGAGCACTCTTGAGCTGCCATTCAGCTGAGATTAGCTGAATGGAGCTGGGATGAGCTAACCCTAGTCCACGTGAGCTAGGTTCCAGTTGTGGTGAGCTGGATCAAGCTGAGTTCCAGCTAGTCTGAGCTCCTTCTTCACCAATTGCCTTCTTGAGTGCTAGGGCTTTAGGGATCTGTATATCTGTTCATCCCTAACACTCACAAAAACATATTAAAAAGATAATAAAAAATGCAATGCATGTCTAACCTAATTTATGCCTAAATGCAGCCTAGAAACCTATTTGCGGAGTAAAATCTTAAGAGTTAGGTTTGTTTTAATGCATAAGAATGATGATAAACTGGCATTTATCACACCCACATGCTTATCTTTTGCTAGTCTCTTAGCAGAACTTAAATTTTTTTGGAAAATGGAATTTTTGGGAAATCTTATTTTTTTCTACTTTTGAGGAGAAAAAGATTAAGGGACCTTGGTTGATCTAAACACAGGAGGTACTAGATTTGTTAAAGATAAACATTGGAATTTATTTTTCATCCAACCATTAGACAAAATGGGATCAATATATCCTCCAGAAAATTCACAAATTAACCCCTTGTTAATTCAGATGACTTGCAATTTTTGTTTTTAGAATTTTTCTGGCTCATGAATCTGATTCACAACTTGCAAAAATCCTTTAAAGCCTTATGTCTGTACTTGTGAAAAGCCAACATTTATAGGGGCATGTTAATTTATTTATTTATTCACTTTTTTTTTCTCCCCCCCATGCTTATTTTCAGCTTAGTCTTATAACAGATGTGTTGGGATCATCATTCCCGTTACCAATCCTCAAGGGGGCTCTAGCTCCAGTATTTCAGGATAGCACTGTCCATGACACCGCCCAAGAGCTCACAACCCTAAAACACAATGCGGTGTAAAAGGCGCTCCAAGAAAACTCAAGCTCTTGCTCAACACTATAGGTAGAGCACCATCCAAGACACTTGAGCTGCTAAAATGAGCTTTAATGCTCCATTTAAAAATATGAAATATAGATATGGAGCAGCATCGAGGCGGTAACATGTTGACATCGCATCCTCAAAGGAGGCATTTTCCTCCTTCTCGGCGATGGGAACTCAAACCAATGATCTGTTTCAGACTTTTACTAAGTCCAAACATGGGAGTTTTTCAAATTTTTAGTTATTTTTAAGTGTTGGCTTGTGTGTGAAATTTTTAGAGAAGGATATCTGATCTAGTCTAAAATAGACCCTTAAATTTTAATGATCAGATCCATATCCTCTTCCCTAGTTGGTTAAAGATTAAATCCCATTGTACCAAAAGTGAATTTTTCGACCTTAGTCCCGATTTCAAAATTTTTCCTCAAAAAGTTCTCAACATTTTTTTTTTTGGTATGCAAGCAGGAAAATAAAATAACTAAAGAAAAATGCATGTTTTTAGGTTTTGAAAATCCTAAATCGATCGTCAAATTTTAAAAACACCCCCCCATGCTTAAGATATGTCATGTCCTCATGCATTAAAAGGGAAAAGGGATCACCTTAGTGTAGAACGGTCGGGTTTAGGATGATCAAAACTTGGAAAAAGTAGAAGAAAAAGGAAAGCAGGAAAAAAAATGTTGGGTTACCTCTCATCCAGTGCTATCTTTTACACCATTCAGCCGAGCGTGAAGGTCTGCACGGAAGACGGAAAATCATGTAAATAGTTGGACACTTGGATGCCCGCAAAAAAGGTGTCTTCTTCTAGATCCCTAGAAAATTGATTAGAAGCAATATTGAGATCAAAGTTGGATGGAAAATGATAAGTGTAGCCCGAGTCTGGCCATGGTTTTAAATTAGGTTGGATGCCAAACACAGGCAGGATTGGTGGCAGGTCCATAAGAAAGGAGTCGGGGAAGGGATGGTGAGGTTTGGATGAAGTTAGTGTGGAAAAATTAAGTGCGTGAATAGTGGATGGGTTCGGGTGATCAGGGGGTGCATCATGAATGGACTTGGGGTCAAGACAAGTCTCCAGATCATAGATTTCGTCGACCATTGATTCAGAATCAGAATCCTCGAAAAAATTGTGGTCGGTAAGGGTATCTATCAACATTGTCTCCTCCACCATATTGGAAATTTTCGTATCTGAGTCAAAAAAGTTATCATCATGGAATCTCCTGGAGGATTTAAAATATCTAAAGTGATAGTTTGGCCGACGCAAGTGATATCCATTTTGCCTGTGTGGCAATTGATATTTGCCTTTGCAGTGGCCAAAAAAGGGCGTCCAAGGATTATTGGGGAGTCCAGTAATGATTCAGGTACCTCAATGTCAAGAACCAGAAAGTCTGTAGGGAAGACACAATTCTGGACCTTGACCAAAACATCCTCAACAATCCCACGAGGAATGATTGTAGATCGGTTAGCTAATTGCAGGGTAAACTCGATAGGTTTTAATTCACTGATCTGAAATTCTTCAAATAAAATCGTGGGAATAATATTAACTGAGGCACCAAGATCAAGGATGGCGCGATTAAAAATAGTATCATCAATAATTACTGAGATTAAAGGCACCCCCGGATCTTTCATCTTAGGAGGCAGCTTACTTTGTATGACAGAGCTTACTATCTCCGAAAGATGCACCTGTCCTAGATTTTTGGCCTGCCTTTTAGGAGTACAGATCTTCTTCAAAAATTTGGCATAGGCAGGTATATATTTGATGGCATCTAGGAGAGGAATATTGATTTGAACTTGCCCAAATAGATCCATGAGTTCTTCTGTTGTGGGCTCAGATTTCCTTTTTTTGTTGGTGGTGGGGTGGAGAGCTTGTGGGAAAGGGATAGGAATCCTGTCTTGAGATTTTTGTATTTCTTTTTCTTCCTGATGGGGAGGTGGGGAGTCAATTTGCACAAGTATTTCACCAGGTTTTTGTGAAGGCCCGGGATAAGTGGTGATTTTCCCACTCCTCAAAGTAACTGCTTGTGCAGTCGGATTATTATTTGGAGGAGGTGGGGGGGCCTATGGTTATGGAAACCTGGGAGGCTGCTAAGGTGGTGGATTAGTAGGAGGCTGATTTGGGTAGTGTGGATTTCTGCCCAGATATTGGTTCCTTTGATGATTAGGGTTGGGCATGGGTTGGGACGAAAGATGTCCTGCAGGTCTTTGCGTGGGAGTAACCCCAATCTGGTTGTTCAGATTTGTGATAGTGCGGGTTACTTCTGTTATTTTTGTTTGCATTTCCTGCAGGGTTCGCATCATCTGGGCATTGATATCTTGTTGGGATGGCCCAGGATGGAAGGTTGGATTCGACCCATACCCATTAAAATGATCTAGTTGGGAAGGAACCTGATTATTCCAGGAGTAGTTCAGGTAATTTTTCCAATTGGAAGAATTTTTAAAGGGCTCCTGGATGGCAAAAATATTTTGAGTGGGGTTAAGATCTGGATAGTTGTAATTCCCCAGTGAATCATGGGCAACCTCAGAATATTGGTAATAATCAGTAGGAGTAGTGTTGAGATTGTGGAAATTTTCTCTTTGTGGAAAGTTAGGTTGGGTTAAATGTGGACTATGTGGAGCTTGGGTTGATGTAGCTAGTCTTTCCTCAATTTTCTTTTGATTAATATGCATCTGGTTAAGTTTTTGAGCGATCATTTGAAGATCGTCTTGGGTGACAGGGATAGATTGAGTGCCTACTTCATGAACACCGAACCGCGGGTTTTGAGTTCTGCAAAATGTGTTCATGGAAGCTTGATTAAATGAGTTTTCACTCATTTCTTCAAAAAGGTCATAGGCACTTTCAGCATCTTTATTTAAGAAGTTGCGACCGCAAGAGGCATCGACAAAATGTCGGATTTGATCTTCTAATCCATGATAGAAGATTTGCACGAGCTGCCATAAAGGAATCTCGTGGTGCGATCAACTTCTTAAGAGATTTTGAAATCTTTCCCAAGAATCATGGAAAGTCTCACTAGATTTTTGGTTAAAGGTCATAATAGATCTTCGCAAGGAATTGGTACGACCTATGGGAAAGAATTTCTTGAGGAAGGCGCTCTTAAGCTGAGGCCAAGTTGTGATGGGTCGGCCAATGGTCCTGAACCAATAAGCGGCCTTATCTTTAAGAGATAATGGAAAAAGCCGCATCAGCCATATGTCTTCTTGCACATTTCGGGAATGGGTTGTTTGTGCAAGAAGAGTCAGCTCTTCAAGGTGGCTGAAGGGCTCTTCCCTAGGAAGGCCATAAAAGTGTTTAATTAGGTTCAGGACAGCAGGATTGATCTCGAAGTCCCCCTCTGGTATGACCACCCCTGGTCGTTCCTCATAATAAGACGGATCATAAAAATCTTTTAGAGGAATAACAGGCTGCTGACGGGGTGGTGGGTTTGGCCTTTGATTGCCTAGGTTTTGGATGTTCCTAGTCAATGTTTGTTGATTGGAATTTAATTTATCAATCTGCTTAGCCATCAATTTTAAAAGATCAGGGATAGGGTCTTGATGTTGTGCTTGGGGCAATTCAAGATTAGGGAGCTCCAAGTGTGGGAAGTTAAAGGTGGGTGGGTTTTGGGTGGAAGGGTTAGAATTAGGGTTAGTAGTGGGTTAGAGGTAAGGTTAGAGGTGGAAGTGGAAGGGTTAGTGGACCCATTTTGTTTATTTTCCATTTTTTTATAAGGAGAAGAAGATAGAAAAAGTGGTCTTTTTGCGTAGGGGGCAAAATCAAATGGTCCTTCCAGGTGCGGATTTTGAGACCGTCGCTCGTGCATAAAATAGAACAATGAGAGGGGAAGAAAAGAGAAAGAGATGAGAGAAAGTGTGCAAATCAAACAACCAAAGCTAGACCTAACTTAAGTGTGACTCCGTAAAAATAAACCTAAGACTTGGTCTCAATAGGAAATAAGTAATCAATAGTAAATACCCGTTCTATCAATAAATCTAGCCAAGTTGCTTAAAGGGAGGTTTGGGCCTAAACGTTTCCCAGGAAAAATCCCAGGTGCTTGTACAAACCCACACCTGGTCGTTTGACATGGCCCCTCAGCCTGAACATCAGATATAGATGACAGAATTGGTGTTAACTAAAGAAAACTTAAGACCTATATAGCAAGCCTAAGTTGATGAAGCCTTAAGGGTCAAGTTGCTACGGATTTTAGTTAGGTCTAGGATACTATAGTGCACACGGAATGTGGAGGACGTTTATTGGGTTGTTTCCTCGTTATTTCAATTTTTTTTTTTGTGTGCAAGAATTGGAGAGTAGCTCCAATGAAAAGCAAGTTGTCACATAATTATTGTATTTCTGTCTTTTAGGATTGGATTTAACTTAGAGTATTTTTAGGGTTTTCTTTTTAAGTTTTCAAACAAGTTTGAGATTCCACAAACAAGAGGAAATCAAGTTGTATGGGTGAACATATGTTTCCTTTTGTTGTTTGTTTCTAAAAATGAAAAAAGAAACTGATGAGAGCCTCATCATGAGCCATAACTAGCTCATTTTGACCCAATAAAGAAGATAAAAGCTCCTACATAACCTAGAAGAAGGCCTAACTGAAGGAACAAGTGCTCTGAGAAGAAAACATGAAATAAAGGTTAAAACTGCAATTTTACCATTGCAGTAGATAAACGGGATTTCTCAGAGGCAAAACATAGGTCAAATGGTCTAAATGAGATAAAAAGTGGGTTGAGTCAATCAGAAATGGGTTCATATGCAATCTAAGAACTAAAAGACACTTGGTAACCCTAAAACAGACCCGCTTAAATTAACAAGGTTCCGGTCAGAACAAAAAGCAAGTAAACCCTCTACAAATCATGGAAAACCATACTCTAGGGTTTAGAACACTTAATTTGGCCTTTGGAACCTAGTTTGACCTAGATTAGGGTCCTAGCTCTTCAATTAACCTAATTTGGGTTTTTACGCAAAATATCCAGTCAAACGAGGTCAAACCTGAAATCTAACTTCTCCATTGGTTTCCTTAGGTCCAAATTAGGTTTATACCAAAATTTGGACCTAAGGAGAGGTCATCTTGACCTACTTTGCAATTTAGTACACCCAAATCACAAATTGGTCCCTATCTTTTGAATACCGTTGCAGAGAACCCCCTAGGTTCTTCGCCTCCTTTGCAAACCGGTCCTGCCGCCATTGCTAGGGCAGAACCGAGCTCCGGCGAGGTTCGGAGAGGGATTGCTCTCTAATCCCTCAGAGATTCCCTCCCAGAAATGGAAGGAGAATTCTCTGAAGAATTGCCTTCCATTTAAGACCGATATCGATCCCTGGTGTGAACCCAATCTCTCGTGCGAACGCACGAGAGATTTGGGTATCCTAACTCCTTTCCATCTCCGGCGACCAACCTCAGGCAATTACGTGCCCTTCACGCCCTGCACACCAAGTCCAGCACCTATAAAACACCCCTCGTACCCGGCCACTCATCGGGAGCTTGATTTGGCCGAGTTTCCCCCTTCAATTCCTCTCCTCCTGCTCGGCCAAATACCCCAGCTAGCTCCGGCGAGCCCCCCTCCCCTCCCTCTTCGCTCTGCCACAAAACCAGTGGCAGAGTTAGCTTCCTGACCTCCCTCCGCGTCGCGCAGTACCAGCGCACGCCGCCTCAGCCCCGTCGTCGCCGCCGTTCTCCCCCACTGGGCGTCATCTTCTCCGGCGACAGCAAGTACTGCTGTCCGCCTTCCGTCCCCTTTCGTCCTTACAATTAGGTTAGAACTCCTCTCCATCCTGTCCCCTCTCTTTTCCCCCTGTTATCTCATCTGATTACCCCTCGACCGACGCTGACCACCCTCATCTTCCACATCACTGACCGAACTCCGGCGAGCCGCCCACACCACTCCGCCACTCCACACGGCTCGCCAACCACCTCGTGAGCTCCGCCTCATCACCAGGAACTCGCTCCACCCCACAACTGTCACTCCAGACCTCCATAACCACCCCCCGAACAACCCACCGTCTCCGGCCACAGGTTGACCTAGGCGGGCACGCCTAGGCCGACAGGCAACCTGCAGCATCACCCACCGCCTTCGCCGTGCTACGGCGAAGGTTTCCAGCCATTCTAATTGGGCCAATAGGCCGTTCTGTGGAAGTTCAGGTAAACGCTCCGGCCGCCATTAACAGTCGAAGCAGCAGGAAGCTTGGAGCAGCAGCAGGCGTCAGGCTTCCCAGGCGGCAGGTGCAGCAGATTCTCGCAAGTGTTGCGAGGTGACTGAGTTCAGCAAGGATCAGCAGCAGGGCCTTCAGCGTGGGCAATTGCACACGAGAGTCTGCGGGCGCACGCAAAGGAAGGGCGGAACGTTTAGTCCCACATCGTGGAATCTCAAGGCACAGGTATGGTATAAAGGTTTTTTGTGATATACGTTTACTGCCTCGAAAGCACAGGGGTGAGGTCCCTCACTGACCCCACCCGCCTCGTCCGTGGCCTGACCACGCGGACCTGGCGGATCCGACCCGACCTAGATCTACGCACTCCTCGCGCATCACACACCTGCAGGTGCGCCTGGTCCCGGGTACGATCCGCGACCCGATTATGGCTGTGGCTCTGGGAGAGCGGTTAGAGTGAATTGCTTGAGAGAGAGAGATGCGCGGGTAGAGGGAGAAGGGTTAGGTTTTGCTCCTGTGCAGGCAGGCTGAACGCAGGAGAAGGACTTGGCCGCGAGAAGGAAAAGAAAGAAAGAAGAAGGAACGGCAGAGAAGAATAGAAGAGGAAGAAACAAGGCAGAGAAGAAGAAGCAAGAGAGAAAAGCCTTCGCAGGAGAAGAAAGAAAAGAGCAAGCCAGAAGCAAAGGCATAGAGAAGCCAAGTGGAGACTTTGCAGAGATCAGAAGAAGAAAAGAAAGAGCAAAGACTGCAGCAGAAGAAGAAGAATAATCAAGAAGAAAAGGAGAAATGCTTTTAAGACGTCTGATCTTGTGATCAGACGTCCAATTTCATATTTTCTTGCCCTAACTCCTTTTAATCGCATACATTCATACCTGAATTGACATTTTGAGTAAATTAGAGTGTTCAATTACATTTTGATTTAGTGGTAAGTTCCATTTGCTCCCTGTGTTCGACCTCGGATACTCTAGTTGTTCGAGTAATAAAAACTTTGTATTTGTTCGAACGTTTTGTCGGTTATACTACAACATAATACGCTTTAAATCCGCACGAAACGTTGACAACATTTTGGCGCCGTTGCCGGGGAGCACTGCACAATTTACCACTAGTCTCTACATTCTTTTTATCATATTGAACACTAACTTGCCCTACTTTTCTTTGATGTGATCTTGCAGGTACTTCATGAGAAAATCTCTCCCGCAAGTCAACCACTCCAGGGCAGGTAATTTCTTTTCTTCCTTAATCATCCTCTAATCTTTGAAAAACAAAAGGAAGAAAATCAAGTTAGGAATCAATTGCCTTCTTTATATAGTAATCACCATCTCTAAGGCAAAACATTTCTTGATTTTGCAAAAATTTCTGCAAATATTCTTGAAGTTGGAGTGATTTTTTTTCCATCCCACAAATTCTTGTGCCTAATTGAAAATAAACGCTTAATCTCGGCGGACCACACACTTCTTGTTTATAAGTCCAAAGAGAACTTTTGAAAAAGAAAATTGGAAATAGAACCAAATTAGGGTTTCCACATTAGGGTCTTGAAGCGCTAGTCACACATGCCTGTGTAAAAGGAAATAAACCCTCCCGCATCAGTGTGCTACCCAAGCCCTTGATTGAAGAAAGTTAAATAAGACAAACCCTAAAATTGAGCCCTAAAATCACTTGAATCTTAAAATTTTCTTTTGACCTAATAACCTGGGAGTCAAATCAGGGTGATCTCTAGGCTCCGAGCTTAGAATCATTCTGCCATCTATAGGACAGGTCAGGTGAAGTTGACCCCTTGGGTCAACCAACCTCTAAATTAGGTCACAATACCAAAAACATCTAAAGTTCAAGTGAGAACCCTAAAAGCACCTTTGAAATAAAAAGTGATAGACTTAAGAGGTCAAGGTCCCCATTCTGGTTTACCTGGAATCTCAGTGACAAGAGAGGTCGGGTGGGGGAAACCCTGTAACCCGTAGGGACGCTCTACCGTGTAGGGGTCTTTGCAGGACTCTCCCTCTCTGGCTGCCCAGGTAATTCGCAGGTGGACGATCTTCGGATCCAGGGGTCCATCCGCCCCAAACCTCCATAGTCATCCAAACATCTTTTGGGTGTCTTGATTGGGTCAAGAACATCTCCAGTCCTGCATCTTTTCTCTGTAGAGCACACACATTCATTTTCAGTGGGACTCGTTATTTAGATCTGATTGCTTCATAACACATCTTGAGTCAAACTCTGATCTTGATTCCACCACCGGATCCAAATATGCAGCCGAACCACCTAGGACTACCAGTCGAGAAACCTGAATATCAGAGATCCATGAGAGATAAAATGATTGAGGATGCCATGAGATTTTATGAAAATGAAGAAACCTCAACAACAGTAGGAAACATTCAGGTTGATGTCCCAACAACCACAACCTTTGTCATAACTTGTGCCCAAGTACTATTAGCAGAAGCCAACAAAGGATCAACCCGTGACTTGCTCATTACTGCATACATTGAGATAGAAAAATTGCATAATAGTGAATACCTTCAATGTATGACAAATCCTCGACTTTGGAAGCAACACCAAGATAGTCTTGAAAAACGGGAAGAGATAATGAGATTAATAAAACAAGTGATTGATCAGAAATACCCGTACATACCGCCAACAGAGGATGAACTATCTTGGGACAACATCGAGGATAAATCTGATCTCGGGTTTAGGGCACAAAATGGTTGTGGATTCCCAACCCAGATGGAGTATAATGCACCTGATATTGAAGAAGGTTGGGAAGCTCCAAATGCAGGAAAAGACCATGATGAACCCATTTTAGAATCCCAAGACTCCTGCAAGTATGAGAGTAGAACTGAACCTCTCGCGGGTGTAAATTCCGTCCCTTATTCTGATAAGGTGGCCCTCGAAGGTTATTCAGACCTAAATTCTAGTAATTCAACCCACATCCTAAGCCTAGAACCTAGATCTGAAGCCTATATTGAAGATTTCAAGGCCCCATATGAAGAAGATCAACCTTTTAATGAAGAATATGATTTTGGGCCTCGATTTGATGAATATCCCTCGTCAACCTCCTCAGAGGAACGAATCGATTTTGCGGAAGTCATGCCAATCTACAACACAGAAACCGAGGAGTTGGACGAGCAAGGTTTCGATTGGCTCTGCCCTACTAACCTTGAACCTGAGCCTCTTCCAGATAGGGACACCTTTGTAAGCTCAGAATTAACATTTAGGCTAGATCCCAGTCAGGCTGCTGAATATACAACATATGATTTATTCTATGGTGGAACTCATGATCTAGAATCTCATTCAAACTTTGATTTTCGCAAACTCTCCAACGATCTCGAATCTGACCATAACATCGGAGAAAATCTACCTCCTGATTATAACATGTCAATCTTCTTTGAAGCCACCTGCTCCACATATACAGCACCAATCAAAACCCGTTCCCCACCTCGACCCGCAACCGGACTCAATTTCTATTCTGATTCACCTCTCAATGAGCCGATTGTAGATGATTCAACTCCGTATCTATACCGGGTATCGGACACTGATCAGACCACAAATCAGGAGCCTCCATCCTTTGACCGTCCCTGTAGGGATTCCACATCTTACATTGATTATTTTTCGGAACCCTACCCCCACCAGGCTGATTCGACTGAGCCCCAACTCGAGTTTTCACTTCCATATCTATCAGAACATCACTGCATTTGGTGGGTCCCACATCTGCTAATCTACATCTATCAACCCACCAGACTTATTGGGTTTGGGCTGCATCATCAGCCCACTGATCTGAACAAGTACCTGGTTGGACCAACCAGGCTCTTAATCAAGGTGCTTGTTTTCCAAAACTCCATTGATTTGACCACTCCCTCTCCACCCCATTTTTCGCTCGGCTGAAGGCATTAAATTTAGCGCTTAACGGGAGGCAACCCGTCATCTCAAAAATAGAGACCCGTCTGATTAGCCGTCTGTACTCCACGTCTATTGCACCTTGAGTTCAGCCTTAGACAGTTGATCCCACCTCTGGTACACGTATCAGAGCTTAAAATCATTCGCATCACTCATTCCCGACCCATTCACCCACCCGATATATCCTGTTCTAAGCCCCTGACCTCACCACTAATTCCCACCCTCTGTTTACAATGAGGACATTGCAAAACTTAGGCATGGGGGGGGTGATAAAGTGCATACATACAAAACCAAGAAAAAATCAGAAGGATTCTCACAAAAAAATTCACATATGTCAAAAACACAAAAAAATTGAAAAATTACGAAAAAGAACAAAAAAAAATTGGGGAGGGAGGAAATGTTGTGAGCCATATAATCATAAGGAGGAGAAAAAGAGCAAAAATGAATAAAGGAGCACAAAAGGAAAAGAAAAAGAAAAAAGTCATTAGTAAAAGATTAAGGGGTTAACTGAAGTTCTAGACTGAGTCAAGAAAAAGAAAAGAAAAGTGCTACGGAGATATAACAAGAGATTAGCGGGAACGCTGGTCTTAGGCCTCTTGGGCTAGATTTTTAGCTTAAAAATTCACGTATCCGTTAAAATCTGGACAATCCTCAAGAGGTTGAGGAAAATGCGAAGCTTAAGTATTAGGTCTAAGGCTTAGGAAGTATTCGGCCTCGTTAACTGACCTCCGGTTTGCGGGATTCGGTAACCTAAGCACCCAAATTCACACACAGTCTGGTTCAGTGCGCATAAATATTCAAAACACGCAAGAGCGTTTAATATTCTGAAAAAGTCACCTAGATTAGGAGCGGCCAATCAACACAAGTTGATTTGGACGAGTTCCCAGCGCGGAGAGGCGGGAAATTCCCCTCGAAGATGCGTAACAACATATCGTCTCCTCGGTGCTTGTCTCTTAGGATATTTAAATATCCTACTGGGGGCATGTAAGCACTCTGCTGGTTCAGATACCATGGGTGGCATTATCACGAAATGTCGATCGCCAGGGTCTGAATTCGGCCACGGAACGCCATGGGCGGGATTATCTCGAAATCTCGAAAGCCAGGGTTCCGGGGGTTGCCATGGGCGGGATTATCTCGAAATCTCGAAAGCCAGGGACCTTTGAGGATTGATGATGGGGACGAGGAATCCGATACAGACCGTGTTGAGAAGCTAATCCGAAGCTAGAAATAAAAAAGAAAAGAGAGAGAAAAGCTCTCCAAACAAATAAATCTTCTATCTCTCTCTTACAAAAAACGCACTGCAAACTGAACTTAGGCTAAAAATATCTCAAGCACGGGTGCTTTAACCACGGAGTCCAACAAACCCTAGGTTAGGTTCTGTGGGCCGTAGAAACCTTTGCAGAAGACTGAAGCTAAAGCGGAACAGGTCCGGATTTTGGTTGGTACTTGAGTACCTCTAGGCCTATTGTCGGCATTCCCACCTAATCACAAAAGAAAAAGGAGAAGCACTTATCATTATTGACAACAATCAGTGTCTAGAACGAAGTTAAAACTTTGAAATTTTGCTAAGGGACTAGCAAAAGCTAGGCATGGGGGTATGATGAGAGCCTCATCATGAGCCATAACTAGCTCATTTTGACCCAATAAAGAAGATAAAAGCTCCTACATAACCTAGAAGAAGGCCTAACTGAAGGAACAAGTGCTCTGAGAAGAAAACATGAAATAAAGGTTAAAACTGCAATTTTACCATTGCAGTAGATAAACGGGATTTCTCAGAGGCAAAACATAGGTCAAATGGTCTAAATGAGATAAAAAGTGGGTTGAGTCAATCAGAAATGGGTTCATATGCAATCTAAGAACTAAAAGACACTTGGTAACCCTAAAACAGACCCGCTTAAATTAACAAGGTTCCGGTCAGAACAAAAAGCAAGTAAACCCTCTACAAATCATGGAAAACCATACTCTAGGGTTTAGAACACTTAATTTGGCCTTTGGAACCTAGTTTGACCTAGATTAGGGTCCTAGCTCTTCAATTAACCTAATTTGGGTTTTTACGCAAAATATCCAGTCAAACGAGGTCAAACCTGAAATCTAACTTCTCCATTGGTTTCCTTAGGTCCAAATTAGGTTTATACCAAAATTTGGACCTAAGGAGAGGTCATCTTGACCTACTTTGCAATTTAGTACACCCAAATCACAAATTGGTCCCTATCTTTTGAATACCGTTGCAGAGAACCCCCTAGGTTCTTCGCCTCCTTTGCAAACCGGTCCTGCCGCCATTGCTAGGGCAGAACCGAGCTCCGGCGAGGTTCGGAGAGGGATTGCTCTCTAATCCCTCAGAGATTCCCTCCCAGAAATGGAAGGAGAATTCTCTGAAGAATTGCCTTCCATTTAAGACCGATATCGATCCCTGGTGTGAACCCAATCTCTCGTGCGAACGCACGAGAGATTTGGGTATCCTAACTCCTTTCCATCTCCGGCGACCAACCTCAGGCAATTACGTGCCCTTCACGCCCTGCACACCAAGTCCAGCACCTATAAAACACCCCTCGTACCCGGCCACTCATCGGGAGCTTGATTTGGCCGAGTTTCCCCCTTCAATTCCTCTCCTCCTGCTCGGCCAAATACCCCAGCTAGCTCCGGCGAGCCCCCCTCCCCTCCCTCTTCGCTCTGCCACAAAACCAGTGGCAGAGTTAGCTTCCTGACCTCCCTCCGCGTCGCGCAGTACCAGCGCACGCCGCCTCAGCCCCGTCGTCGCCGCCGTTCTCCCCCACTGGGCGTCATCTTCTCCGGCGACAGCAAGTACTGCTGTCCGCCTTCCGTCCCCTTTCGTCCTTACAATTAGGTTAGAACTCCTCTCCATCCTGTCCCCTCTCTTTTCCCCCTGTTATCTCATCTGATTACCCCTCGACCGACGCTGACCACCCTCATCTTCCACATCACTGACCGAACTCCGGCGAGCCGCCCACACCACTCCGCCACTCCACACGGCTCGCCAACCACCTCGTGAGCTCCGCCTCATCACCAGGAACTCGCTCCACCCCACAACTGTCACTCCAGACCTCCATAACCACCCCCCGAACAACCCACCGTCTCCGGCCACAGGTTGACCTAGGCGGGCACGCCTAGGCCGACAGGCAACCTGCAGCATCACCCACCGCCTTCGCCGTGCTACGGCGAAGGTTTCCAGCCATTCTAATTGGGCCAATAGGCCGTTCTGTGGAAGTTCAGGTAAACGCTCCGGCCGCCATTAACAGTCGAAGCAGCAGGAAGCTTGGAGCAGCAGCAGGCGTCAGGCTTCCCAGGCGGCAGGTGCAGCAGATTCTCGCAAGTGTTGCGAGGTGACTGAGTTCAGCAAGGATCAGCAGCAGGGCCTTCAGCGTGGGCAATTGCACACGAGAGTCTGCGGGCGCACGCAAAGGAAGGGCGGAACGTTTAGTCCCACATCGTGGAATCTCAAGGCACAGGTATGGTATAAAGGTTTTTTGTGATATACGTTTACTGCCTCGAAAGCACAGGGGTGAGGTCCCTCACTGACCCCACCCGCCTCGTCCGTGGCCTGACCACGCGGACCTGGCGGATCCGACCCGACCTAGATCTACGCACTCCTCGCGCATCACACACCTGCAGGTGCGCCTGGTCCCGGGTACGATCCGCGACCCGATTATGGCTGTGGCTCTGGGAGAGCGGTTAGAGTGAATTGCTTGAGAGAGAGAGATGCGCGGGTAGAGGGAGAAGGGTTAGGTTTTGCTCCTGTGCAGGCAGGCTGAACGCAGGAGAAGGACTTGGCCGCGAGAAGGAAAAGAAAGAAAGAAGAAGGAACGGCAGAGAAGAATAGAAGAGGAAGAAACAAGGCAGAGAAGAAGAAGCAAGAGAGAAAAGCCTTCGCAGGAGAAGAAAGAAAAGAGCAAGCCAGAAGCAAAGGCATAGAGAAGCCAAGTGGAGACTTTGCAGAGATCAGAAGAAGAAAAGAAAGAGCAAAGACTGCAGCAGAAGAAGAAGAATAATCAAGAAGAAAAGGAGAAATGCTTTTAAGACGTCTGATCTTGTGATCAGACGTCCAATTTCATATTTTCTTGCCCTAACTCCTTTTAATCGCATACATTCATACCTGAATTGACATTTTGAGTAAATTAGAGTGTTCAATTACATTTTGATTTAGTGGTAAGTTCCATTTGCTCCCTGTGTTCGACCTCGGATACTCTAGTTGTTCGAGTAATAAAAACTTTGTATTTGTTCGAACGTTTTGTCGGTTATACTACAACATAATACGCTTTAAATCCGCACGAAACGTTGACAACAGAAACCCTAATCCAATTGATCTTAAGACAGAAATTTAACTACCAATGAGTTATTTTTAGGCTTTCTGTGCTAAGTAGTGGTCCGAACAATTCAAACAACACCACTAATTTGAAGAGAATCAAACAAGGATTCCTGAAAAGATTTTTGTATGATTTTAGGAATTTTTTTGATAATTGTTTTGAATTTTTAATTGTACTGGTGTCAAAGTCCAGAAATGATACCCGTGGGTATTTTGGACTTTTCAGTATTACCACCGACCTCAGAAAATTTTGATGATTTTATATAATGTGTAAAATTTCACAAGGATTCCAGCAAGCTAAATTTCACAAAAATTTAATGAGTAAAAAAATTCTAAACATTCGCGGACAGTAGCCAAACAAGAAAATTGGGGGGTGTGACCCCTCTGCAGTCCACGAATTGTTAAAAATTAAATACAAATCCAATTGATCTGAAATTTGGAAAGATGTTCCTAACTTAGTTTGGAATCACTGTATGAAATTTTATGATTTTAGGAGGCCTGTGGTGTTAGGAATTGATTTTTCAAGTCCGGACAGAAATCTGGACCCGAAAAAATAAAACACCAATACTTGAAATGAAGTGGTGTTAAATGGTGCAAACAAGCAATCAATGAGTTTTAAAATGCACCACTCCACTTAATTAAGTTGTTTAGTGTCCTAAAAGCCATGTTTAGTGTATTTTCATAGTTTTTTAGGCTAAATGTGACAAGAAATGGGGAACCAACCAGAAATCCACGGGAAAAAAAGGAACTTTGAGCTTTTGCTACTCAATTCTCGCTTTCCCGCTATAGTTCCTGCACACACTAGAGAAAAGAAAGAGCGGGGGATGAGATCTACTTCAAGCAAGAGAAAACAAAATTAAGCAAAGCCGTACCTCCCCGACAACGGCGCCAAAAAGTGATGCGGATTTCGCACGATTTGTAAAATACGTCGTTGTAACGCGCAAAACTGATCAACTCTTAAATTTATAAACCTAGATAGTGGGGTATCTAGGGTCGTCTAAGGAGGCAATATGATTGCAAAATTAATTCTCTCGCTTACAAAATAGATCTCAACTTTATTTTTGATCTTTTTTCAATATATCATTTTTATGTTTTTGAAATTAAGGCAACATGCGAAGTTGTTGGTGGAAAAGTAAATAACAACTACGATTACTAAACTAACACCTAAGTGACAAGTAATTCCTCTTCCTAAGCTCACTCTAGGCATGTGGAGGCCTAGAGTAATTAGGGAGAGGAAGTGAAGAGTGCTAGAATCACAGCAATCAACATGCAACTAAGAGAAAATGCAAAAGAATGCAACTAGATTAGTGAGAAAGTGTTTTACAGAAAAACCTAGTAGATGAATGCTTCTACTACTAGAGAATTACAAAAAATAAAATAAAACACAAATCTTCTAGATAGATGGTGAAGAAGAGGGCTTCTTGCTCCAAGCTTGATAGCTCCCGAGCTTGAAAAGAGTCCTCCAACTCCTTCCTTGCTATGCTCCGCAAAGGTGTTGTCCTCCAAAGCAAGCCCTAAGGGGGCGTGCCCTAAGCTTTTCTCCAAGGGTGGACGTCCACCCTAGGTCCTTCTCCTTTGCCTAGCCGTCCTCCTTGAAGTAGAAAAGTCCTCCTCCTTGGCGTGGCCCAAGTTGAGGAGAGTGGGGAGAAGAAGGCAACAAAGGGGCTAGTGATGTGCCCCTTTAATCTTCTTCTCGACTCCTCCTTGGTCGTAGGTATAGGTGGATGTAGGTGGAATAATACACTAATGGAGGATGCTCTAAAATGGTGGTAGGTGGTGGGTTTATATAGAGTAGGAAGGGGGCCAAGGTGACTCTTGAAATGGAGGGCTAAGATGGGAAGATGGGGGTGGTTGGGGATCCTATGGCTAAGGGCAATTGGCACCAACCCAAGGGACACCTAGGGGGTGGATATGGGTGGTGGCACCCCTTGAAGTTGGCACCAAAATGGCTTCTAGAAGGGGGGCTTAGGTGGTGCCAAGTAGGGTTCTACAAGGCGGGATGATGTGGAGGGTGGAGATGGGCTTAAGGGGAAATGTGTGGTGGAGATGAAGGGGATTTTTGGAAGGAAGAGTGGCGCCAACAAGGGGGTAGTTAGGGTGGTTTTGGTGCTACTTTTAGGTGTCTTTTGGAGGTGGTGAGTAGGCTAGGTTGGCGCCAAGTAGGGTTAGCTTATGTGGAGCTTAGGTGGAGCTAGTTGGTGGAGTTGTTAGGTAGGGTTTTTGGGTGGTACAAGCCAAGGAAGCTGGAGCATAGCTAAGCTAAGCTAAGCTAGCTTAGCTAATGGTGGAGTAGAGGAGGAGGTGTTGGAGCTAGGGTTTGAAGAGAGGAGCTAAGGAGGAGAAGTCTGGAGCTAGAACTGGAGCTGGCAGCTGCTGAAGAGACTGCATCGTCCTACTCTAGCTGGCTTAGCTTGCTAGTTCTTTGCTAGTTGCCATGCCAAGCTAAAGTGAGCTAGCTTCTACCATAATGAGCTGAGGTGAGCTGGGTCTGGTGCTCCCGGGGAGAATCAAGCTGGTTGAGGCAGCTAAGGTAGCTTAGCTCAACTGAGTTGAGCTCAGCTCAGTCCCCGAGAGCTGGACTTGAGCTTCCTGAGCTGAGATGAGTTCTTCATCAGCTGGCTGGAGTTGAGTGGAGCTGGATGTAGCTGGATATGAGCTGGGGTGAACTCCAGCCAACTCAGCTGAGCTAGCTAGAGCTCCCTGTGGACTAGTGGGAGCTGAGATGAGCTAGACTCAGCTAAGTTGAGTTGGATCTAAACTGACCTGAGCTAGGGTGAGCTAAGATGAGCTCTCTTGAGCTGCCATTCAGCTGAGATTAGCTGAATGGAGCTGGGATGAGCTAACCCTAGTCCACGTGAGCTAGGTTCCAGTTGTGGTGAGCTGGATCAAGCTGAGTTCCAGCTAGTCTGAGCTCCTTCTTCACCAATTGCCTTCTTGAGTGCTAGGGTTTTAGGGATCTATATATCTGTTCATCCCTAACACTCACAAAAACATATTAAAAAGGCAATAAAAAATGCAATGCATGTCTAACCTAATTTATGCCTAAATGCAGCCCAAAAACCTGTTTGCAGAGTAAAATCCTAAGAGCTAGGTTTGTTTTAATGCATAAGAATGATGATAAACTGGTGTTTATCACCTTGGTGCATCCATCAACTTAATCCCAACTTCTATTTATGAGAGGTTTGGGTTAGGTGAACTTAGGCCAACCTCAGTAACGCTACAATTAGCGGACCGATCGGTCACCACACCGAGAAGCGTTATTGAGAATGTAATTATCAAAGTCAAGGATTTCTATTTTCCTGTAGATTTCCTCGTCCTCGACATGGATGTATCTAATGATTTGAGGAACACGCCCATCATTCTAGGGCGTCCGTTCCAAGCTACTGCCAAGGCCAACATAAACTGTGAAAGCGGTAGTATGGAGATCGCCTTTGGGGATAAGAAATTAACTCTGGATATTTTTAAGGCGATAAGAGGATTTGAGGATTGTGGATTCATTGAGGAACTCGAGGATCAGGATCTTGAGACGTGTATGACAATCAATGCACTCAAGGACTCCATTAGCTTTAGCGAACCCAACCCACAACCCTCCTCCGTGGTAGACCTGCCATATCCTGAAGAGGCTGTTGATTTTGTTCATTCCCAGCCTCTTCCATTGGATTGTCCTGATGAATCTTCATCAGCATCCTCCCTTCCTTCTATTCTAAACCTGCCCCAGCTGGAATTAAAACCATTGCCCAAAAATTTGAAATATGAGTTCTTAGGACCTGAAAACACACTCTCTGTGATTATTAGTGCTAATTTGACTAAGGAGCAAGAATTGAGGTTGATTAAGGTCCTTAAGAACAACAAGGAGGCAATTGGTTGGACCATCCACGACCTTAGGGGGATCGGGCCATCTTATTGTAATCATCGTATTTTCATGGAAGATGGATCCCGCCATTCTCGCGAAATGCAAAGGAGACTAAACCCGTATATGCGAGAAGTGGTCAAGAAGGAGATAATTAAGTGGCTCGATGCTAGGATTATTTACCCAATCTCAGATAGTCCATGGGTTAGCTCGGTTCAAATTGTACCCAAGAAGGCAGAAATAACCGTTACGACTAATGAGAAAGGGGAAACCTTCACCACTCATTCAGCTTCTACTTGGAGAGTCTATATTGACTATAGGAAGCTGAACATTGCCATTAAAAAGGATCACTTTCCCTTGCCATTCATCGATCAAATCCTCAAAAGGTTAGTTGGGCAAAAATATTTTTGCTTCCTGGATGGTTATTTGGGATATAACCAAGTCCCTATCCATCCCGAAGACTAAGAAAAGACAACTTTCACATGTCCCTACGGAACTCTTCCATTTCGTAGAATGCCGTTCTGGCTTTACAATGCGCCTGTGACTTTTCAAAAGTGCATGATGGCCATCTTTTCTGACATGGTGGGAGATTGTCTTGAGGCGTTCATGGATATTTCTCCATTTTTGGAGACTCTTTTGAGTCTTTCCTAGCTAACCTGGAATTGATCCTTTAGAGATGCATCAAAACACGGCTGGTCCTTAGCTGAGAAAAGAGCCACTTTATGACTCAGGAGGGCATCGTCCTGGGTCACGTGGTCTCTAATCGAGGAATTGAAGTTGATAGAGCTAAGGTGGATGCTATCTCTGGACTTCCTCCACCCACATCCGTAAAACAGATTCACTCTTTCCTTGGGCATGTGGATTTTTATAGAAGATTCATTAAGGATTTCTCGAAGGTTGCTCGGCCCTTGAGTAACCTTTTAGCCAAAGACACACTGTCCAAGTTTGATGAATCATGTCGTAAGGCATTTGATTTATTGAAAACGGCAGTCACCTATGCCCTAGTATTGCAACCATCGGTCTGGATAGCCCCATTTGAGATTATGGCTGACGCATCTAATTATGCCGTTGGGGCTATCTTGGGTCAAAAGATTGAGAAAAAGCCCTATGTGATTTACTACGCTAGCAAAACTCTGGACGAGGCCCAGAGGAACTACACCATTACTAAAAAAGAATTGCTAGCTGCAGTTTTCGCTTTAGAAAAATTCGGGGCTTATATGTTAGGTTCTCGTATCATCATCTATACCGACCACTCGGCCTTGAAACATCTCTTGGCCAAAAAGAATGCCAAACCCTAGCTTATTCGCTGGATTCTACTGCTTCAAGAGTTCGATCTTGAAATCAGGGATAAAGTCGGGGCACAAAATGTAGTGGTGGATCACCTCTCGAGAATCCTAATTGATTCTCCTCATCTGGATGTTTCAATCTCTAATACTTTTCCGGATGAAACTATCCTCACAGTCTCGAGAATCTGAACCCCTGGTTTGCGGATATTGCTAATTATTTGGCCATTGGTCAAATCCCCCAGGATTGGACCAAACAACAACGGGATAGACTTGTATCTGAGGCCAAATATTATTTTTGGGATGATCCCAAGATGTAACGCATTGGCGCAATCAGATTATTCGCCGATGCATCCCGGAAGTTGAGTTCCATAGCATACTTGAGTTCTGTCACACATCCGCGTGTGGTGGACACTTTTCCGGGAAAAAGACGACCGCAAAAATTTTGCAATCAAGATTTTATTGGCCGTCACTATTTAAGGATGCCCAGGAATTCTCTAAGTCATGCACCCGATGCCAGACACTCGGGAACATGGCTAAGAGAGATATGATGCCCCTGAACCCAATTCTTTCCGTCAAAATTTCTGACATTTAGGGCATCGAATTTATAGGACCCTTCCCTCCTTCATTTGGACACCAATATATTCTAGTTGCTGTTGATTACGTGTCCAAGTGGATTTAGGCAATTCCCACCTGGACCAATGACCACAGGGTGGTCATCGATTTTGTGAAGAGAAATATCTTCAGTCGGTTCGGGGTTCCTAGGGAAATTATCAATGATGGCGGCACACATTTCACTCATGCCCAGTTTTGGAATTTACTGGGGAAATACGGGGTGAGCCATAGGATTTCCACACCTTACCACCCTCAGACAAACGGACAGGCCGAGGTCTCCAATCGGGAGATCAAGAACATTTTGCAGAAAACCGTTAGGCCTGATAGGAAGGACTGGACCCAAAAGCTAGATGATGCTCTTTCAGCTTACCGTATGGCATACAAAATGCCTATCGGTACGTCTCTGTTCCGTCTGGTGCTTGGGAAGGCATGTCACTTACCCGTAGAACTTGAACACCAGCATTTTGGGCCATCAAGAAATGTAATTTGGACCTTGAGTTGGCCGGGAAAATCAAGAAACTCCAACTATCTGAGTTGGAGGAGCTTCGAAATGATGCTTATGAAAATGCCAGAATTTATAAGGCAAGGACCAAAGCTCTCCATGACCAGATGATTTCACATAAGAGCTTTGAGCCGAACCAGAAGGTCTGGCTTTTCAATTCTCAATTGAAACTTTTCCCCGGTAAACTCAAGTCTAAGTGGGGCGGCCCATTCGTTATTGAGCGGATTTTCCCTAACGGGGCTGTCGAAATCTCTGACCCAAAGAGGGTAATATTTTCAAGGTCAATGGACAACGTCTCAAACCCTTTGTTGACCATGTGCTCCCTGAACCTGTCTAAAACAAGCTTTGCTCTTACCTTGCCATAACCACCATGGGCTGATCATCGCCCAGCTGAAGGCACTGAACTAAACACATGCAATGACTGTTCCAAGCTGACCAAAGTCTCACGGAAACCAAGTACTATTCTTCCACTTCTACTCTCCAGCATGCTTTCATTTTTTTCACAATGAGGACATTGCAATAGCTAAGCATGGGGGGTGGACATATTTTATAACCATTTTGTCAGCTGTAACAGTGATTTCTTGTTATTTGATTCTTGTTAAAAAAATAAATAAATAAAATAAAAAAAATGATGAAATTTTGAAAAGATAAAAAATAAAAAAATAGAATTAGGAGATGAGAACTTAGGCATTAGGAGTTGTAAACTTTAGGAATTGATTCTTTGATACTTGAATACTTAGACTCTTTAAGTCTTCGGGCTTAATTAGCCTGGGTGTCTACTCGAATGTGGATTTAGTCTCGAGTCCTCACCAATTAAATTTTATTTTAATTTGGTAAATAATTTGGGATGATAAGTATGCGACTTATCAACCCGCCCTCTGATTTAGGGGGACTTTAAGCCTAAGCATCTACACACATTTTTCCACTGACTCACTTTCCAGTGGTTTTTACGGAAATTGGGTAGCTAATGGATCAACTTAGGTGGTATGGCTAGCAAGTTGTCGGTGGTAACAGCTCATCGGCCGGTTGTCCAGAGCCCAGCCACAAGACCATTTTCATTGTACTGCCTTTAGGTAAATCTTAGATCAGGAAAGCCACCTATTTAAAAAAAAAGAGAAAAAAATAAATAAAACCACATTTCACCGCTCGAGTATGGCTAGCAAGTTGTCGGTGGTAACAGCTTATCGGCCAGTTGTCCAGAACCTAACTCACAACAAAAAAAAAATGCACAATAATTCCCAAACCACCTAGGGAAGAAGCGGGGAAGTAGAATAAACCGGGGAGATATACACTGGGTTTGCCCTTGTGTTGACCCCATATAAAAGAAAGTAGGGAGAAAGCTATCAATCGTAAAGATAAACCTTTAAGCAAGGTCACATAGGGTCGTAGAAATCCGAGTCCGTTTTAACAACCATCTAGTAAGTCTTTCACTATTTTTCATAAGATGCTTAGCACTTAGAGTCCTTTTTGAGTCTTGGGTGGGTCGGGTAGCCGTAAAAAGTTACCCGTAACTCTCAAACTCCAAAAAGTAAAAAAAGAAAAAAAAAGACAAGAAAAACAAAAAAAAAAATTATCTTTTCAAATAAGGCGAGGGCTTGGACGATCTGCATTCTGGCAGGCACCCAAGTACTATTGAGTTTTTGTAAATAGGTCTTGGGGTTGAGATTTTCTAAAGCAATCAATGAATTTTGCCTAATTACTCGAACCCTGATTCTACTTTTATACATAACATTTAGGTTAATTTTGCTAGGGACTAGCAAAAAGTAAGCATGGAGGTATGACGAACACACATAAATTCATGATAAATTGCTTATTTTTGATAGTTTCTAGGCTTAGCATTGCATATCATGTTATAAATATTGCATAACATCCATTGCATGGCATTTAGGATAGTAGTATGTTTTGTATATTAATTCCTTCATTCTATATGTTCAGGGGGCAATGCGACATCCATACGGGTTTCGGATGGAAAATTTGACTGTACGGATGGATCTGGAGCGACGATCACAGTTTGGCATTGCGGGAATCATCTCGATCTGAGCATCGTGGCACCCTCTACAAGAAGAAGAAGATGGATGGCCCAGATGGAGCCACGTGGCGCCATCCAGGCCGTCCAACACCAGCCAACAACACCGCTCAACTCCTTCATCCGCACCCTTCAATCCTAGTCGTTGGATCAAGATCCAACGGCTGAGAAGCGGTTGCACCAAGCCGCTCCACACGACACAAGGGAAGGTTTGGTACAATGGTTGGAGTGCTGGTTTGCAAAGGGGGGGCACGGGTTCGAATCCCTGCAGCCCCTCCAATTAGCAATTGGGCAGGCGCATGGCAGTGGTAGTGCCAGCGCATGGTAGTGCACGCATGCACGCGCACGACAACGCATAACAAGTGCGCACACCAACACATAGCAAGCGCGCACATAGTAGGGCACACGTGGTCAGCCCGCGTGATGAGCGGGGCAGCGTAGCGCAAGTGCAAGGGCGGTTGGCGCCAGCTTTCAGCGACAGCTGGGTTGACTTGCAACGACGCTTACAGTCATCACTATTTCATTGCAAGCCAATAGAGCTAGCAAGAGCGTGAGTGGAGGTGAGCTATCTACAGCAACGTTTCCAGCGACAGTTTGGAGGTCGCTAAAGGTCCTTTATCCATTTTTAGCCTCTTCTCCTCCATTATAAACGGACCTACACCCCCTCCCTTCCAAGCCATCTCTACCTACTCTACTCCCAAGCTCTAGCAAGCCTACCAACGCTCCATTAGAGCTTGTTCTCAAGCTCCCACGGTGCCTATTAATGTAGCGAACCTCTACCCCACCAAATACTCCTCCAACTTCCCATCTCCCTTCATAGGTCACCTTGGAGCCATCCTCCCACCTCCATTCCAGTAGCAGATCAACTCCGTCTTCTCGCCTCCATTCCGAAGCTACGCCGAAGCTTTCCTCAACTCGACGTCCTCCAGCATCTCACCTCCATCATCCCGCTCCTCACCTCCTTCGTCCGAGCTTCGGCCAGGTGCCATCGTCTCGCCGAACAGCCGATTCGGGAGATTTCCTCTCACCTCCCTCTCTTTATATGCTTTCATAGTTTCTTGTAATTGACATTGGAAGTAATACATATCATATTTGTTTCACATCTCTATCTTGTGATACGTTTGCTTGCTTTCTTTTATTTCAAAAATACAAGAAAAATAACAAAACCCCAAAATACCAAAAAGAAATGAATCAAAGTGTGATTTTCACGTAACGTAAACGTCACCTCCCTGTGTTTGACCCGGGACTCCGTTGGAGTTTCAATATAAATTTTATCTGATCGACGTGTTTTGCAACTATGATGACGGGTTACTTGTAACCCTGATTTCTAACACGCGAAACACGCACGACCAGGTAGGTTTTGCTTTGTGCTATGCAGGGAAAGAAGGAGAAGGAGGCAGCTGCTGAAGAAGAGGAAGAAGCTGAAGGCAAAGGCAGAAGACAAGGAGGCCAAAGCTAAGGAAGGACTTAGCGGCAGAAGACAGAGGCTGAAGAAAGAAAGAAGAAGGAGAAGGAAGCAGACTTGTGGCCGAGCAGAGAAGGAAGAAGAGGCAAAAGCCAAAGGAAAAATACGACACTATAGCAGAGGAAAGGCAAGCCAAAGAAGGAAGAAGAAG
The DNA here is from genome assembly GCA_037157565.1 of Thalassia testudinum. Classification (NCBI taxonomy): domain Eukaryota; kingdom Viridiplantae; phylum Streptophyta; class Magnoliopsida; order Alismatales; family Hydrocharitaceae; genus Thalassia; species Thalassia testudinum. The sequence goes on from JAZHRO010000017.1 coordinate 108,536, forward strand.
AGAAGAGGACAGAAAGAAGAGTTAATGAAGAAAGCCAAAGAACAGTAGAAGAAAGAAGGCAGAAGAAGAGTGGCCGTAGAGAAAGAGAAAGAAGAGAGAAAATCAGAAGGCAAAGTCAGAAATCAAAAGGAGAAGAATAGAGAGAAGCCTTGCACTATAGTAGCAACAACTTAAGACGTCTGATTTTACATCAGACATCCATTATTTTTGAATTTCTTTATACATTGACTTCATTTTTACTTCATAATTTTGACTGGATTGGTCATTAACCTTTATTAAATTGTGAGTTGTGATCTTAGTTTTTTTAAATACCAATTTTCTCCCTGTGTTCGACCTCGAATACCTTGATTTTCGAGTAAAAAATTCTTATTTGTTCTCGTGGCGATTTCATTTATACTGCAACGAACATCTTTTAAAACCACGATCTCGCCTCATTAACATGCACTTCCTTCTCAGCCTCTTCCAAACCCAAATAACGTGTTGAACCAGAGGTGCATTATGAACCCAAATCAAGGCTAAGCTCATTTTGTTTATCAAGCCCCGTCTGCTCCATCACCTGACGAGATGGATGCTTCAACTTCATACTTGGGATTTCAGTAGCAAACACCTATTTTTCCCAACCCAAACCAAAATCAGGCAGGATTAAATTCTGTCACCACCCGTAGTAGCAAAGCAACACAAGACCCACCTTTTCGTAGCCACAGCATGCCTGTAGACCCTAAACCAAGATTGGTCATCCTAGACACGCCCATTCCTAATAAAAAGCCTGAGCCAATTCTAAAGGAACCATCTAAATATCCATTTCCCAAGGCCTTGACCAAGGGAAAGAAGACAACCAAACCTATGCACCTGAGGAGGTCCTGGTCAAGCTCTTTGAGCAGGTCCATATAAACATTCCATTGATGGATGCGATTCGCCACGTACCGGCTTACGCATGATTCCTAAAAGGCGTATGTACACCCAAGCGTAAGCCGCAAACCAAAGACGGGAACCCAATCGTACTGTCGGAGCAAGCCAGCTCTATCATTTTGAGCAAACTCCCACCTAAGGCAAAAGATCCAGGCACCCCTCTGATCTCCTGTGCTATCAGTGATATACAATTTGACCAAGCCTTATTGGACCTAGGAGCTTTCATCAATTTGATACCCACATCCCTACTAGACCAATTTGAGGAATCTGAGCTTAAATAGACAGAGATGACTTTGCAATTAGCCAATCGATCTATGAAGTCACCAAAAGGAGCACTCGAGGATGTCATAGTTAGGGTACGTGATTTCTATTTTCCTGTGGATTTCATCGTCATAGACATGGATGCTCCTGAGAACTTGAAAAATACACCGATTATATTAGGGAGACCCTTTCTGGCCACAACTAGGGCCAACATTAATTGTGAGCAGGGCCAAATCAAGTTAAAATTTGGAAGCAAGACACTGAAGATCGACATCTTTAAGGCCCAACAAGGAATTAATTGCCGAGTTATCAAACAAATTTGCTTTATAGAGGCCATGATTGATGACCCATGTATAGAGGAAAACCTGATTATTTTTTATCAACCACAAGAAGATCAAAACCAGCAATTAGAGGGGCCTGAACATAACCTAAACACACCCATAGCTCCTTCCTTTACTCCTGACACCCACCCTGAACCACCTGCTACTATTGATAATCCTGTTATGGAATTGAAACCCCTCCTTGACCATCTCAAATATGTCTTTTTGGGTTCCAATCAAACGTTTCCTATGATTATCAACTCCCGACTCACATCTGATCAGGAAACATGCCTGATTACTGTCCTCCAACAGCATCAGAGAGCCATTGGATGGACTCTCGATAATCTGACCGCATCAACCCCTCATACTGCACACATCACATCTATACGGAAGAGAGCTCACGACCATCCTGTGAAATGCAGATACACCTAAATCCAAATCTACTAGATGTCATGAAAAAGGAGATCATCAAGTGGTTAAATGCAGGGATAATCTACCCGATCTCCAACAATCTATGGGTGAGTCCAATCCAAGTGTGCCTAAGAAGGTAGGACTCACTGTGATCACGACTGAAATCAAAGAAACCATACCGTCCCATATAGCAAACTCGTGAAGAGACTACATTGATTACAGAAGACTCAATTCCTCCACGAAGACGGATCATTTTCCACTACCGTTTATTGATCAGATATTCGAGAAACTAGCGGGAAATCAATTCTTCTGCTTTCTAGATGGGTACTCCGGTTATAACTAGGTTGCAATCCATCCTAAGGACCAAGAGAAGATTACCTTCACCTGCCCCTTCGGGACATACGTATTCCGAAGGATGCTGTTCGGTCTCTACAATGCACCCACTTCTTTTTAGCGGTACATGCTTGCCATATTCTTAGATATGGCAGGTGAATACCTTGAGGTCTTCATGCATGACTTCTCGTTATTTGGAGAATCTTTTGATGATTGCCTCCTGCACTTGGTCCAAATCCTTAGGCGGTGCATCGACGTGAACTTGGTTCTTTCCTGGGAAAAGAGTCACTTCATGGTACCTAAGGGAATTATCCTGGGACATCTCATCTTTGAAAATAGCATCCAAGTTGACCGAGCCAAGGTGAATCTAATTTCCAAGCTCCCTATGTCTAGCTCAGTCAAGGATATCCGTTCATTCCTGGGGCACATCGATTTTTACAGTCGATTCATTCCTGATTTCACGAAAATCGCACTACCCTTGACTAATCTTCTCTCCAAGGATGTCCCCTTCGAATCACCAAGGAGTGCACTCAGGCGTTTGAGATCCTACATGATCGAGTTACGCAGGCACCTATCCTGCAATCCCCTGATTGGTCTCAACCCTTTGAGATCATGTGCGATGCATCTGATTATGCTGTGGCTACAGTACTTGGGCAGGAAATAGACGGGAAACCCGTGGTCATTTACTACGCTAGTAAAACACTTGACGAGGCTCAGCATAACTACACAGTTACTGAGAAAGAGCTGCTAGCCGTAGTATTTCCCCTAGAGAAGTTCAGATCGTATCTTTTGGGTTCCCATGTTATCATCTACTCTGATCACACTGCAGTGAGGCACCTCCTCGCGAAGGATGCAAAACCTCGACTAATCCGCTGGATCTTGCTGTTGCAAGAATTCGATCTTGAGATTCGCGATAAAGCGAGAAAGCAGAACGCGATAGCTGACCATTTATTCCGCCTTCCTTCTCACATTATTGACCCTTCTGGACCCGACACAAAGCACTTTCCTGATGAGCACCTCCTAACTATTAGTGTGAGACTTCCTTGGTTTGCTGATTTGGTAAACTATTTGGCGTCTAGTCAGATCCCGTCCGATTGGCTGAAGGCCAAGAAAGACAAATTACTTTCCGATGCCAAGTACTACATCTGGGAAGACCCGTACCTATTCCACATTGGTGCTGATCAAATCATCAGACGATGCATCCCAGAAGCAAAAATTCAGGACATTTTGACCTTCTGCCATGACTAGACCTGCGGTAGACACTTCTCCGGACATAAAACCACAGCAAAAGTCCTCTAATGCGGCTTTTAATGGCCTACTATTTTCAAGGATGCATACAATCACTTTAAGGCATACACTCGTTGCCAGACCTTGGGCAACATGAGCCAACGCGATATAATGCCTTTAAAGTCAATTCTCATTTGTGAAATCTTCGATATCTGGGGGATTGATTTTATGAAACCCTTCCCTATCTCAGATGGCTTTGAGTACATTCTTCTCATGGTTGACTATGTATCCAAATGGATCGAAGCCATCCCAAACTGAACCAACGATCATAAAGTGGTAATCAAATTCATTCATCAGAACATCTTTTCACGATTCAGTATCCCATGTGCCATTATCTCTAGAGGGACCCATTTCACGAATGCTCAATTCAGATCACTGATGACCAAGTACGAGGTATCACAGCGAATCTCTACTCCTTATCACTCCCAAACCAACGTTCTAGCTGAGCTATCAAATCGAGAGATCAAGAAAATCCTTCAGGTCACCATCCGACCTGACAGGAAAGATTGGTCATTCCGACATCTGGAAGCCTTGTGGGCTTATAGCATAGCCCACAAGACCCAATTAGGCATGTATCCCTTTAGATTGGTGTACGAAAAGGCATGTCACCTCCTCGTCGAGTTGGAGCACAAAGCCTATTGGGCTGCACAGAAGTGTAATATAGATCTTTCCAAGGCAGGAACCCACAAAAAGCTTCAAATGAGCGAGATCGATGAACTACGTAAGGATGCATATGAGAACTTGCGAATTTACAAAGAGCAGGTTAAGGCCTTTCACGACAAGCACATATCCAAAAAGATCTTTCACCCTGGTTAGAAATCTTATTCTTTGATGCCAAATTAAAACTCTTCCCAGGAAAACTCAGATCAAAATGGATTGGACCATATCTTATTCGACAGATTTTTGGAAATGGAGCCATTGAAATCAGTCAACCCAGCCTTGATTCTAAACCTTTTGTTGTGAATGGCCAGCAACTTAAGTCATTCATTGAACTCACCAATACAAACATGGCTGAGGTATCTTTTGATCTCCATTCTCCCTGAGCATATTGTGCACGACTAATGGCGTTAAACTCAGCGCTTAACGGGAGGCAACCCATCATCTTTTTGAAAAAACTGAAACCCTTCTTGACACATCTTGTGCTGAACTCATATTGCACTTTAGGGTTTGTCTATTAGAATAGCCAACTCCACCACTGGTACCCGTACCCGAGCTTGAAATCTTCCGCAACAGTCATCACAACCCGTCCACCCACCCAAAACCTGTTCTAATGTACGATCTATGCTGAATTCGAACCCACCTAATTTACAATGAGGACATTACAAATAGTAGGCATGGGGGGTATTAAAGTGCAAAACGCTGTGAGAATCACTTCACAAGAAAGGGTTTCATCAAAAAAATACATATTCCAAAAAATAAAAAAAATTAGAAAATTGAAAAAAAATTAAGAAAATGGAGAAATGAGAGGAAATTTTGAGTGAATTAATTGCATATCATTCTTGAGAAGAAAAAAAGAGGAGGTGATATAAATGTCAAAAATGAGCAAAAATTTGAAATAAAAAGAGTCATTAGTAAAAGATTACGGAATCTACTTAGTTCTATACCAAAACAAAAAGAAAGAAATAAAGAGACAAAAAATGCTAAAAGATGAAAGAGCTTAGTATAAATGCTGATCTTAGGCCTTTTGGGCTTATGTTTAGGCTTAAAAATTCACGTATTCGTTAAGATCTGAATAGTCCTCAAGAGGTTGAGGAAAATGCGAAGCTTAAGTATTAGGTTTAAGGCTTAGGGATTATTCGACCTCGTTAACTGACCTTTGATTTGCGGGACTCAATAACCTACGCACTCTAATCCACACATAGCCTGGTTTAATGCGCTTAATTATCAAAATCACACAAAAGCATTAATTCTATTCTGAAAAAGCTACCTAGATTAGGAGCAGCTAATCAACACAAGTTGATTTGGAAGAGTTCTCAGCGTGGAGAGGCAGGAAATTCCGCTCGAAGATGCACAATAACATACCATCTCCTCGGTGCCTATCTCCTAGGACATCTAAATATCCTACCGGGGACATGTAAGCAACTTGTGCTGGTTCAGGTGCCATAGGTGGGATTATCTCGAAATGTCAATTGCTAAGGTCTGAATTTAGCTACAGAACACCATGGTTAGCACTATCTCGAAGTGTCAAAAGCCAGGGTTCTAAGGGTTGCCATGGGCAATGCTATCTCGAAACATCGATTTCCAGGTACCCTGCGAGGTTTTATGGTGGGAGTTAGGAATCTGATACAGATCGTGTTGTAAAGACAATATGAAGCTAGAAATAAAGAAAGAAAAGAGAGAAAACTCTCCAAAAATAAAAAAATCTTCTGTCTCTCTGTTACAAAAACACACTGCAAACTAAACAAGGATTAACATGTTTTAAGCACGGGTGCTTTAACCGCGGAGTTCAACAAACCTTAGGTTAATTCCTGTAGGCCTTAGAAACCTTCGCGGAGGACTGAGGCTAAAGCTAGTCAGGTCAGGATCTTGGTTGGTACTTTAGTACCTCTAGGCCTACTATTGGCATTCAAACCTAATCTACAAAAGAAAGCACACATTAGAAATTTAAGCACAAAAAGGCATGGTCTAGAAATTAAGTTAATTACATGAGATTTTGCAAAGGGACAAGCAAAAGCTAGGCATGGGGGTATGATGGGAACATCATCATGAGCCATAACTAGCTTAGTTTGATCTCATTAAGTCAATAAAAGCTCCTACATATCCATCAGAAGGTCTTAAGGGCACAAAACATTGATTTGAGAAGAAAATAAGATTACAGGGCTATTTATGTAAATTTACAATTCTATCACAAAAATAGAATAACCGGGGGTTCTCTCAAGGGTGAAACAAAGGTCAAATGGTCTTAAGAGTCTAATAAGTGAGTTAGAATAGACAGAAAAGGATTTTCATGCATTACAGGAATTAATGGACATTTGAAAACCTAAAAACAAACCCGCTTAATCTGCTGAGGTTTTGGTCAGGATAAAATTCACCTAAATCCTATAAAAATCATGGAAAAATATTCTCTAGGATTTGGTACCTTCAATTTGACCATTGGAACCCATCTTAACCTAAAATAGTCTCAGACAGATATTTGCCCTAATTTGGGTAATTGTGCAAATTACCAAGTCAAACTAGGTCAAAACCAAAATCCAACTTTATAATTGGATTCCTTAGGTCCAAACCTAAATTTGAGCCCAATCTGAGATTGTTTCAACCAAGTTTGCACTTTGGTCCAAGTCTGATTTCCTTGATTCCACATGGGTCCTTAGCTTTTGAATTTCTTACACAAAGGTCCATATCTTTATCATCATTTTCTTCAAAAAGGTCCTTGTCGCCATGAATCATAATCCTACAACTCGGACAACTTAATATGGCATGTTTTCCTTGATTCCTAGATGAATCCCTCACAAATTTGAAAGGGAAGTTCGTCGAGGAATTCCCTTCCGTTTGAGCCAAATCCTAAGCCCTAAAACCTTCCAACTCTCTCATGCGAACGAATGAGAGATTCGGATATATTTTCAATTTCTATCTCTGGCGAGCTTTCCTAGCTTCCTAAGCCCAAAACACCATCTAGAGGCCTATAAAAGACACCCCAGATCAGACCGAAGATCCCAAGCTTGATTTTGGCCTGGAACACCCCCAATTCCTCCCTCCTGATCTGGCTGAAAAGCTCCTCAAGCACCAGTGACCTCCTCCGTCTTCATCCTTCGTCCGACCGCAACACCAATGGTAGATTCTCCTTCCCTACCTTCCACCATGTCGCACCATACCAGCGAGTGCCCCTCTATCTCCATCATCGTCGTTACCCCCCTCTACTGGAGCTTCTTCTCCGGCATCAGCCTACCAACACTGGCAGCGTTCTCCCTCTTTCGTCAGTTAGTTTAGGGTTATATTAGTTCCCCTAGGTCCCTACTTTACTTTCCAACCCAAAAATCCCAAAAATATCCTTTCAACGTTGCCATTCACCTCCATCGTCCTTTGCTCCGACCAGACCTCTGGCGAGGCTCCCTGCTCATTCCACTACTCCAAATGCCTCGTCGACCACCTCACGACCTTTGCCACACCACCCTCTACAAACCCCTCTCCTTATTTGCCACTCCACTCGCCCAAATTTCCCACCAAACAGACCCACCATTGTGCACCAATGTCGTCACCGTCCGACAACCACAGGCCACCATCCTCCATGAAACCACCATCAACACATTCGCCATCACCTCACGACCCTCCTAAACTGGTTTAATGTGGCCATAAGGCCGTTTGTTTGATTTCAGGCACTCAGGACCCCCATGCCATTGTTGAAGCTTCTTCGCGAAGCTCCAGGTCTTATTCATCTAGGATTCACCTAGGTGGAAGTCCCAAGTGAAGCGGAATTCCTCCAAGATCACAACCTAAGGACCAATTTGGTCCTTTGACCGGGCCTTTAACTACAATCGACGAACACTTCACTCGCAGGTGCACTAGAAGGAAGCAGGGACTTTAGTCCCACCTCGGAAGCTGACAAACGCACGACACCGCATAAATTGATTTTGTCGCATAGGCTTATCGCCTCAACTGAACATAGGGGGTGAGGTCCCCACTCACCCATCACCTACACCTCGCCCATGACCCGTCACCTATGAGCCTGGCATAGACCCGACCCGCCTAAGCCCTGTTCACACCTCGGCTGCGTATCACGCTCGCAGCCCTGGTCCCGGGTATGCTTAAACTCGAATCCAATTACCCGAGGCGGATCCTAGAGAGAGAAAGAGAGAGAACGCACGGGGGTAGGGGGGTTTTGCTTTGAGGTTCAACAGCTGACACTTAGCCATTTAAGGAACCCTTCCCGTTGTGCGTGAAGAGAAAGAAGAGAAGAGCAGCTACAGAACAGAGAAGCGGAAGAAGAGAGGAAGCCACAGAGAAGAGGAAGAAGAGAGAAGGCACAGAAGAAGAGGAAGAAGAAGGGTTGAAGCAATCAGAAAAAGAAGGGCTGAAGCAATCAGAAGAAGAAGAATCTGAGATTCAACAGAAGTGCACTGTGTACTTATCCTCCGTGGAATTTAGATTGATTAGTACTGTTGAAATATTTGATATAATTGTGAGGGTAATTGGTGATTCAAATCACCATTTTACCCCATTCTTTTTGCACTATTTGACATACGCCTTCATTTATATATCATTACTTCTTGGAATTCTATTATAAACTGCTTACACTGTGTTGAATTGCAATCTTAAGAATCATTTTGTTAATTATTCCCTGTGTTCGACCTCAGACTTCATTTCTAATATTCGAGTATAAATATTATTCGTTTTTCACAATGATTCAATCTATACTACAATGTATTGATTTTAAAACCCAATTCAGAGTGACTAATAGCCATCGTTCACCAAATTTTCATCACCACTACATTCCTCGTTTCATGGTGAAGGTTTTGAACTTTTAATTAGGCTGCAAGCCCATCTTTGTGTGTTTCAGGTGTTCGCTGTCATCGTCATCATCTCCGCCTCCAACCGATCAACTCCAACCTACAATCAACCTCGTCATCATTTGCAGTCACTGCGGAATTAGATCACAAAGACTTTTGCACCTCCAATTGAAGGACAGTAGCAATGTGCAGCTTCAATTAGGAGAAGCCCTCCTCGTTCCTGCTCCAACCTACCAGCTCCAACCTACAATCAACCTCGTCATCATTGGCAGTCGCTGCGGAATTAGATCACAAAGACTTTTGCACCTCCAATTGAAGGACAGTAGCAATGTGCAGCTTCAATTAGGAGAAACCCTCCTCGTTCCTGCAACAAAGGAAAGGTTGGATAGAATTGTGCCACATGGTGAAGATTTGATGTTGGATTTGATACATAAGGTTTTGCATGCTAAGTCTATCTGCCTTCAAACATGGGGTCAAGTCCCACTGATGCCATGCCCATACGCACCCGATCTGCTCACCCATGCCATGCAAGCTATACCAGACCCCCTGCTCTGAGCTGAATTGGTCTAGACCGGGTTTGGAATTTGAGAAGAGAGAGAGGAGTGGATTTTTGAGAGGGAGGTGGGATGGTTTTGCTCTTGGGATCTGTGCCTAAGGACTTAGGCAAAATTGGGTTGAGCGATTAAGCCATATGTGGCCTTGTTGAGAGGTCTGAAGGCTTGCCTATTTGACTAACTGCTGAGAAATAGAGAAGAGGAGCTGATAAATCTAATCTGATTGAGAATTAAGCTTAAGTGTTAAATGCTTGATTGGTGGTTTCAACCACTACTGTTTTGACTCTATTATATTTTTGTTTATTGAACTTGAGATACAATTTGATTATTGAATATATTTTTGATTGATTATTCATTGCATATCATTACTTGTGACTTGATTGCCATGCTCATCATTTTTATTTGATTAGTGGATTGAATTACAATTATTTTCTTCCTGCGAACAACCTCAGAACTCACATTTTTCGAGCACTTATAACTTTAAATGTTGATTCAGTTTTCATCGCTATACTACGGTGTGATTCTCTAAAACTACGATGATTACCCGTTCAATAGAACTCGAGTTGGTTCATAACCATAGGGCCATTCATAGGATAGCCCAAGCCTAGGAGATTATCTTCAAGTCAGGCTATACTTTTAGAATCAACCTCTTGGATGGACCAAGCCTAGGGGTAAGCACTCCAAGCCACTGATTTCGTCTAAAACCATTGAAATAAGCCTAGCTTAGTTGGTTTTTAGCTTAGGATTTCATTCGATTGCAAACAATCTGCAGTTTTCTTGCTTTTTAGTTTTCGAGCACTAGGGGTTAAATCTACAGTTTTGCCTTTTGTGCAATTATAAAATAAAAATTTTAAAAATATATATAATCATTTTAAAAAATCCCCAAAAAAATAATGAGCACTCCTAATTAGTCACATCACATTCCCTCTTTATGGTTCAACCCAACTCACATTATACTACGTATTTCGTTATGTCGATTTGTTTAGATTAATGGGCTTATTTAACATGAGCATAACAACAACATCACTGCCCAGAAACCCTAAATAACTATCGAGAGTATATATATATAAGGCAAGGACTGGGGTAGTCTATATTTTGGTTAACACCTAAGTGTTGTTGAGTCTTTGTAGATAAGGTCCTAAGTACAACTTCCTTTGTTTGGTAATAATCGGTACCTAGTAGTCTAAAACATAATTAATTACATTTTATATAATCTCTCTTTGAAAAGTTGCATTCATTTGCTAGGGAGTAGAAAAATTCAAACATGGGGGTATGATTATTATGCAATCATAGGTCTCAAAATGCTTAAATTAAGTTAGAAACCTAGCTTGCATTGTAAATAGGGCATGCCTTCCATGCATTTCATGCATTTGCATCTCTGCATATTCTTAGCATATATTCTCTATTTTATGAGCTTGACAGTGACACTGTCATTTTATGTGTACAGGCCCATAGAAGAGGAGTGAGAACTGCACTAATTTGAAACTGTGAGAAGATACACAATGGAACCAACACAAGTTCCCCGCAATAGAATGAGGGGGAGATAGAGGCATGTAGATTCAGAAAAGGAGAAAGGGAGACAAGCTTATGCAAACCGAACAATGCACATGCACAGATCAAACCCGGCCCACTCAACCCAATTACCTACATGATAACTAGTCCTAAACACCACTTGTGCACATACATTCACTCTACACACGTGTCCACATACACTTTGCATGCTCACATGCACACCTGTACAAAATTGCATACACTTAACCAAAATTAAAACACCACATACACTTGTCCCAACACCTCATTATTCTACCTATGATGTGCACCTAATTTCAGCCCAACACATTTCCATCTTAGAGGCCCAACACACCCACTTAATCACCCACCAAACCCACTCTCCACACCACTTATGTAGAGCTGTCTAGAAGCTCCCACATTACTCTATGATGCACCATCCTAACCTATGCTTACACTAGTCCCTAGGTGCACCACACCCCCACCTAGCTCACCCGCCTAACTCTCCACCAAACTTATATAAAAACCCCTCTTCAAAGGGTACACCCTATCCCCACCCCATTTTCCCACCTCCCACGCCAACTCTCCTCCTCTCTACTCTCCACTCCACTCTTCTCCTCTCAAGCTCTCCTCCTCCTCCCTCCCATCATGGTGGCCAACAGCCAACATATGTGTCCCCTTCGGTGATCATCTTCTTGAAGTACACTACAACAAAATATAGATTTAGCGACATTTCACCTTGCAACGAATAAAGTATATGCTGCTAATAGTACCCTCTAGCGACATGTCCAAATAATTCGTTGCTAAAAAAAAATTATTAGCTAACACAATTTTTTAGTGGCAATTTTTTATGTCCGTAAAGTCATGCATTAGCGACAGCTATATCATTTGCCACTATGTAAATATGTTAATTGACAAATACTTTTAGGGATAAATTTTATTCACTAGTATTTTTATGAGCTAAGGACATTCATTTATTTGCCACTACATTGGTGAATATAAATATCAATATTATTACAATTTAGGAAGAGATGTATTGATCATCTTCATTGTATATATTAATAAAAAAAGTTACTGTTAATTAATGCACTAAGATATAATTTAAAATATACTTTCACAAATGATAAAAAAAAATATAGCAACTTTTTTTATGCACATTATTCAAAATTTTCTCATAATTCCTTAATTTCTTCTCCCTACTCCGTCACAAAATCCTAAAACTTCATCATAAAATTCTAACCCTACCTTCGAAAAAATCCACCGTACCTCTACAAAAGCCTCGCCCTCCAATCCTCTTGCACTTTACCTCCTAGCTCAGTCTCCCCGTGCCTCCAAAAGCCCTTAATCCGCGTAAAACCCAATCTCCTCGTGCCTCCAAAACCCCACGCTCTACCACCCAACCCTCCCCCTTAATCACCTCGCACCTCTCCCCCTTAATTCGCTTGCACCTCCAGAAGATCAGAATTCCACTCTCTTCCATGAGCTCTGCCACCCCCCCTCCATCGTGCTCCACCACCGCTTCCATTGCTCTCCAAACCCTCATGAATCTCCCCTCAGATCCCGCCATCCTACGATCTCCGCTGCCATCTCACGATCTCCATCCTCATCTATCCCTCACGAAATCTCCCGTCAATCGTGCCATCGGCATATCTCCACCACCCCTTCTGCCTCTGATTCCCCTCGTGCTCGCCTGCGACCACTCGACAATCTCTGGTAGCTCCTCGAAATACCCTCGCAAATCCCATTACGTTCCCAAGGCCCACAACCATAGGTTCCTCTTCCTAGTCCCTCCCTTCCCTAATCCGCTTCACCATCAACCTCATCGCCCCCAACCCATCCAACTCCCCCAACCATGACCTCTGCCACCATTCTCTTCCCCCACAACCTCTGTCACCCAAAACCCTTGAGTGCCTACCCTAATCCCTATACTCATTGCCAACATCAGCCCCCTCCCCCAAGCCTGTTCATCCTCACAAGCAAGCTCGTCACTGAACGCAGCCGACTACACACTCTCGTCAATCTCGCAAGCCCACTTGTTGTCGTCTTACCCATGTTCCAAACCCTTGTCTTGCAGGTTTTGATTTGTGGTCTGTTATACGATAGTTTTCCATGGACCAATATCTCTAAATGTGCTTAATGCTCCAGATTTCAATGTAGCTTTTTCCGTTTACGCATTTTGAGTAGATCATGTAATTTTGAAAGCAAAAGTGGTAAAATGAAAATTTGGTACAATCAAAAACATAGGATGTAACGACCCGGTTCCCGAGTCCCTACAAGACACGAGAACCGGACCGACTCGACTAATCCCAAGACCTAGTCGTCCAACGAGGAAGTAACCAAAAGATAGTAAAATAAACCACATTCAGCATGAATATAACTAACAGTAAGAAAGTACAGCAGTAAGGAAAGAAACTACTACAGTAGGTACCACCACAACAGTAAAACAGCATTTATCATATAACAAGAACTGCAGGTAAAGAAGGTACAGCGGAAACAAAAACTACTCACTAGAACAGAAATAAAAGAGGTACAAAAGGCTGTGGTAACTCTACTGGACCCTACTCGGCCCAGCGTCCTCTGCAGCCGCCGACCCTGGCTGCTCAACACCTGGTCCTGAAAAAGGTAACGAGTGTAACACGTCAGCAAAACGCTGAGTAGAGTGGCAAACTAACTAAAGGCAACAGTAGAGTGTACAGTAGCTGTTATGTTCTATTACTTCCTTTATTCACATCTTTCAATTTTTCTCACTATTTCATTTATTTCTCAGATCCTTTACTTGATCTCGAATGTCCTCGTGGGAACGATCTTGATTGCAGTCTTTTCCAAAAGTAGAAGTAGCACGTGGTGCTCTCCTGGCCGGGAGAGTCCCCCGTGATGATACTACCCTCAGTCAACCACCCCAAGGTCACTGACAGACGTAACGGTGACTACGGCACGCGCGATAAATGCACAGGTAGCTAGCCCGCACTGGCACGCGGTCAGTCGTTTCCGTTAACGGGTGCGCCCAAAGCACAGCACGGAACCAGGGCAGAGCCCTCTCAGTAACAGGGGTCCAACCCCTCCACAGTAACCAAACCGGGGCCTTGCCCCTCCACAGTCCGCGCACCCTCGCCTGACTACCCTGGTTTGCCCTAGTGGGCCTAACAAGTCGGTGAAGGAGGCTAGCAGAACCCCGGGGCCCGTGGGGTAGCTAGTACTCTCCTAACACTACTAGCTCTCCTCGGTACTACATACACGAGGGCCAACAAGTCGGTACAGAGCGGCCAATCCTAACCCCAGGTCCCTGGGGCGGCTGGCCCCACTCTGCACTAAACAGGTACAGGTACTTCCCTTGGTACTGCGTACCCAAGAGACAGTACAAACTACATCTCAGTTCCATTCCTTTTTCTTTCCAGGAGTTCCACTCCTAATTCCCCGTAGGGTTCCAGCTCTTTATCTCAGAACATCATATGTTCCACTTTCCAGATTCACGTTCTCAAAATCCATGATCTCAAACATGTTTCTTTATTCATAACAGGCAGCTGTTAATTCAAATTACAGGCAGCCTTATATTCCTTTCCATTTTTCCAAGACTGCAGTATTATACATTCCACTAGTTTTTCCATCCTAAGATTCATGCCACATCCTAGGATCTAGCATACAACTAGTTTTCCAGCCCTAGGATTCATGCATCACCTAGGAGCTATCATTCCATACATTTCTCATTCCTAGGATTCATGCAATGTCCTAGATTCTAGTTATGGTTTCATACTTTAACAGATTTTATTAATAACTTAAGCCACTCTACCAGGTACAACGGGAGTAATGGGGGCGTGATCGGGAATCCCGCGTGCCTCCGCGACTCTCAAGACTGCAACTGAACGAGATCCTGTCACAAGGATCAAACACAAGGAGTGTCTCAAAACAGTGTATAGCTACTGTAGATGAGTAGAGGAATTAATTCTGAAGAGAACGCAACTCGAATCGCGGAAAACGGAGCCCGAACGGGCCCTAAACGGGTCGAAAAAGACGATACTGTGCAAAATCAGACGTCTGGAACTCCTTCCAGACGTCTTAAAAAGTGGATCAGAGAATTACCAGTTCAGCGTGGTTTCCCAGACGTCCAGAAGTCTGCGGGGACGTCTGCCTAGATCCCAGACGTCCGATGGTCACTCCGGACGTCTGGAGGTCACTCCCGCCGTCTGGTACAACTTCCAGACGTCTGATTCGCAAAGGATGGCGAATAGCGAACCTGCGCACAGCCAACCCCCCTCCCTCAGTACGGTCAATCGACAAGAAGGAAGAAGAAGGCGGAAAACTCACCTTTCAGACGTCTGTATGATCTTACAGACGTCGACCTTGCCGTCTGGCTATCAACCCAGACGTCTGATTCTGGAAATTTTTCCAGAATCAGAACCCTGCTCGGCCTCCGCTCGCGACGCCGCCCGCGTCGCACCTCGCGCGTCTGCTGCTCAGCCCGCAGCAGGTCCCTCTCCGCGTCGCTCCGCGCCCCCTGCGCCCTCCGCCAGCCGGCCAAGCCGCTCCGGCGAGCTCTCCCACACGGCAGAGCTCCGCCCTCGCACGCCGCACCTCCGCGCTCACTGCGGCCGCCGCTGCCGCCCTCGCGTCCGCTCGCTCTCGCGCACAGGAAGGAGAAGAAGGAGGAGACGGTGGAGACGGGAGGGGAGGCACGCCCCTTTTAACGCCGCGCGGAGAGGAGAGAGAGAAGGCGGCAGGCCGCCTGCAGCCGCAGAGAAAAGAGGGAATATGCGGTCTGCGCGCTCAGGCGCGCAGGCGACTCGCGTGTGTCGAAAATAACGGATTTCCAGACGTCTTGAAACTATCCCAGACATCTTATCAGACGTCTGGTTGTGATCCCAGACGTCTTGTCCGACGTCTAAGCCACCTCCCAGACGTCTTAAAATACGTCTGGGGCACACATTCGTTACAATATAACAAACTCAAAGGAAGTTTCGTCCCCGAAACTTGCGCTAACTAGGGTGCGGGAAAAAGATGTCCAAATAACCATAACAAACTCAAAGAGGACCGAAGCCGGTCCGAAAAGACGTACCCGCGAAAAGCTCTGGGTACCGCTCCCGCATTGCCGCCTCAGGCTCCCAGGTAGCCTCCTCGTACCGCTGGCTCCTCCACAAAACCTTTACCAGGGGTACTTGCTTTCGTCTCAACCTGCGGACGGCTCGGTCTAGGATCTGCACTGGCCGCTCGGGGTAGGTCAGGTCGTCGCTCACCTCGACGCTCTCGTGACTCAGTACGTAGCTGGGATCGGCTACGTACTTCCTGAGGTTGGACACGTGGAACACGTCGTGCACACCAGAAAGCTGCGGGGGAAGGGCAAGTCTGTAAGCAACGGGTCCAACCCGCTCCAGGACCTCAAAGGGCCCCACGAACCTCGGCGCGAGCTTCCCTCTCACCCCAAACCGCTGTAAGTCCTTCATGGGCGAAACACGAAGGAAGACGTGGTCCCCAACCTCGAACTGCACCTCTCTGCGTCTGCGATCTGCGTAGCTCTTCTGTCTGCTCCTGACAGTGCGGAGTCGTCTGTGGATCTGCTCAACTACCTCCTGACTCTGCCGGATCAACCTGGGGCCAACCTCCCACTTGGTCCCCACCTCAACTCAACTCAAGGGTGCCGCGCATTTCCGTCCGTACAGAGCCTCGTAGGGAGCCATGCCGATGCTCGAGTGATAACTGTTGTTGTATGCAAACTCCGCCAGGGGCAGGTGCTCCTCCCAAGAGGCCCTCCAGTCTAGTATACAGGCACGCAAAAGGTCCTCAAGTGTCTGTATCATGCGTTCCGACTATCCGTCCGTCTGGGGGTGGTAAGCCGTGCTAAACCTCAACCTCGTCCCCAAAGCCTGCTGAAACTCAGCCCAAAACTGGGACGTAAAGCGGGTATCCCGGTCGGATACGATCTCCCGCGGAACTCCGTGTAGTCGCACCACATCACGGATATACCTCTCTGCCAACTGTGCTGGTCCCAAAGTGACTCGGATCGGCAAGAATCGTGCCGTCTTCGTCAATCTATCCACTATTACCCAGACTGCGTCGTGTCCTCGCTGGGTAACAGGTAAGCCCACCACCAAGTCCATGGTGATGCTCTCCCACTTCCATTCTGGTACTGGAAGCGGCTGAAGCGGCCCTGCAGGCCTCTGATGCTCGGCTTTCACCTGCTGGCACACTAAGCACTGCTGCACGAACTCACCTACATCCCGCTTCATCCCTCTCCACCAGAACTCGTGTCTCAAGTCATGGTACATTTTCGTGTTTCCGGGATGTATGGTGAATCTGGAACCGTGTGCCTCAGTCAGGAGCTCTCTCAACAGCTCCTCGTCTTTGGGGACGCAAAACCGTCCCCTCAAGCATAACACCTGGTCGGTGAAAGAGAAGTCCCCTGGGTCCCCTGATAGTACTCTGTCGCGCAAAGACTGCAAGTACGGATCGGCCATCTGTCCCGTGATGATGCGGTCTATCAACTCTGGCCTGGTCTGCCGTGTCACCGTCACTGCCCCACAGTACCCTCGTAACTCTAGAGGCCGCCAACTGCCCACCTCCTCCAAAAGGCTCCAACTCTGTAACTGTAGACTGGCCAAGCGTGCGGGCGCCTTACGGCTCAAGGCATCAGCCACCACATTGGCCTTTCCCGGGTGGTAGGAGATGCTGCAGTCGTAGTCCTTCAGGAGCTCCAACCAACGTCTCTGTCTCATGTTGAGCTCCTTCTGGTCAAAAAGATATCTGAGGCTCTTGTGATCTGTAAAAATCTCGAGGGTCTCACCGTACAAGTAGTGCCTCCATGTCTTCAGCGCGAAGACAACAGCTGCCAACTCTAGATCGTGGGTAGGGTAGGTATGCTCATGGGGCTTCAGCTGCCGCGAAGCGTAAGCGACCACGTGACCCCTCTGCATGAGCACACCTCCTAACCCCTGCAAGGAAGCGTCCGTGTACACAACGAACCCGCCACTACTGTCAGGGATGGTGAGCACGGGAGCCGAGGTCAACCTCTCCTTCAGCTCCAGAAAACACGCCTCACTGGCGTCTGTCCAAGCGAAAGGCACATCCTTCCGGGTCAACTGTGTCATAGGACGCGCAATCTGTGAAAATCCTCTGATGAACCGTCTGTAGTAACCTGCCAGTCCCAGGAAACTGCGAATCTCAGTGACTGAACGCGGTCTCTCCCACCTGAGCACTGCCTCGACCTTGGCGGGGTCCACCGCCAGGCCGTCTCCAGAGATCACATGACCCAAAAAGGTCACCTCCCTCAACCAGAACTCACACTTGCTGTATTTGGCGTACAGCCTGCGTCGTCTCAGAGTGTCCAGAACCATCCGCAAGTGTTGTCCGTGCTGCGTCCGATCTCTAGAATAGATGAGTACATCATCTATGAAAACCACCACAAACTGGTCCAAGTATGGTCTAAACACCCGGTTCATCAGGTCCATGAAAGCAGCGGGGGCATTGGTCAGCCCAAACGGCATGACCAAAAACTCGTAGTGTCCGTACCGGGTGCGGAAAGCTGTCTTGGAGACGTCGGTCTCCCTGATCCTCAACTGGTGGTATCCAGACCTCAAGTCGATCTTGGAAAACACCGTGGCACCCCGCAACTGGTCAAACAAATCGTCGATCCTCGGCAGTGGATATCTGTTCTTGATGGTGACCCTATTCAGCTGTCGGTAGTCCACACAAAGGCGTAGGGTCCCATCCTTCTTCTTCACAAACAGTACCGGGGCTCCCCAGGGAGACGCACTGGGCCTCACGAAACCTTTCTCCAAAAGGTCCTGCAACTGGGACTTGAGCTCTCGCAGCTCAAGCGGTGCCATTCTGTATGGCGCGGTGGAGATGGGGCTGGTCCCTAGTACTAGTGAGATCTCAAACTCGATCTCACACTCGGGCGGTAGTCCTGGTAACTCGTCTGGAAGCACGTCGGGGTACTCTCTGACCACCGGGATGCTCTGGAAGTCTGCCACGGGGCTGTGCTCTGCCACCACACAAGCTAGGAAGCCCTCACACCCCTGGCTCAAAAGTCTCGCCGCCCGAAGTGCCGAAATGCACCTGAAACCTCCGTCCACTGGCTGCCCGTGAAACTCGAAAGAAGGCAACTCCGGAATGGAGAAGACAATCTTCCTCTCAAAACAGTCTACCAAGGCGTGGTGAGCGGACAGCCAATCCATCCCCA
The DNA here is from genome assembly GCA_037157565.1 of Thalassia testudinum. NCBI lineage: Eukaryota > Viridiplantae > Streptophyta > Magnoliopsida > Alismatales > Hydrocharitaceae > Thalassia > Thalassia testudinum. The sequence goes on from JAZHRO010000017.1 coordinate 127,734, forward strand.
GAATCACTCCAAAGTCCTCCATCTGTATCATAATCAGGTCAGCTGGCAGGCTATGTCCCCCGATGCTGACCCCGCAACCCGTGTACACCTCCTCAGCTACAAACAGCTGACCACTCGGACCTCTGATTACGAACGGATTCTCTAACAGTGTATAATCCTGGTCCAAACTAACTGCGAAACTGGCTGCGACAAATGAGTGCGTAGCGCCGGAATCGAAAAGCGTGTAAACGAGTCTGCCAGAAACTGAAACCATACCTGCTACCACGGATCCCGATGCTCTGGCGTCCCTGTGTGTTAGGGCGTTGATACGCCCCTCAGCCCTAGGTGCGGACGAAGCAGCCACACTCTGCGTCGGATGGGTAGGTGCTGGCCGGTACCCTCCTCGCGACTGCTGTCCTCCTCCTCGTGCCTGGGAACCGCGGCCTCCTGCACGCCCTCCAGTGCTCTGCACGGGAAGTATCTACTGACCTCCTGCCCTAGATGGGCAGTCCCTCCTGACGTGGCCCGGCTGGCCACACTGGTAGCAGAGGGGAACCCGACTCCCGCCCTCAGTGAGTCCCTGCTGTCGGCTAGGCGGGGGTCCGGTGCTGGCGACTGGCCCCTGTCGAGGGCCCCCAAAGGCCACTGATGGCCCTGCACAACGTGACGGCTCTCCTGCGGACATCACGTGTCTCCGTTCTCGCCGGCCCTATGAGAAGTCTGGCTGAAAGGGCCTCTTCCGCCCGCCGTCGGTCTCTCGCGCGGACGGGTTGGTCTCCTCGTAAGTCATAGCTGCCTCTACCACCCTTGAAAACGTCGGCAGCTTCAGGGGTTTGACATACCCCCGGATCGCAGGCCGGAGCCCCTCGGTGAACCTCCAAAGGCGCTCCTCCTCAGTGGCTACCGCTGTCGCTGCAAAGCGGGACAGCTCCAAGAAACGTGTGCGGTACGCGCTCACGGTCATCGTCCCTTGGCGGAGAGTGTGAAACTCCCGCCTCCTCTGGTCCTGCCACGTCTGGGGAAAGTACTGCTCGCAGAAGAGGGTGACGAACTGGTCCCACGTCGGCTCGTCCCTCTCCTGTCCCCGGACCGTCCTCCACCACCGGTGTGCCGCACTCTCCAGCTGGTACGTGGCAAAGGCCACGCAGCACTCCACCGGGGGGCGAAGGGTGCCGAAGATCTTCTCCAGCTGCTCAAGCCAGTCCTCTGCCTCGGTCGGGTCCTCATCCCCCTTGAAGGAGGGGGGCTTCAGCTTCCGGAACTGTCCGAAAAGCTCGAAGTGGCGCTGTAGGGGAGGTGCTGGTGCACCTCCAGGCGAAGGTACCTCGTGTACAGAAGTGTCGGAGGAAGGTGGGGGCGGCAGGGGCCCATCCCCTCCCTCATGTCTAGCGCCGTGTCCGTCGCGTGGTCCCACAGAGGACTCCCCCTCTGCAATCCCAGGAAGAGGTGCTCGGGGCAGTGGGTGGAGCTCCTCTCGTACAATATCCCGTATCAGTCTGGCGAGGTCCTGGGCTTGGACGCCAGGGAGTGGTGGCTGGTCCACCGAGACGTCAACGACAGCACGTCCACCTCGCCGACCTCGCCCTCGGCCGCGCCCGCGGCCAGTCTCGCCAGTCCCGCGACGAGGCATCTCCTGCAAGGAGACGCGAAACGAAACGGAAACGTCAAAACAGACGGTACCTAACAAAACTTCTAAGAGCTCATGTCAAGAGATATGTTGTGGTGGCTACTCTAGCTATAAACATGTGAATTGGTTATTTTCCAGTCAGTTGATTCACTTCTCGGGACGACCTTGCTCTGATACCATCTTGTAACGACCCGGTTCCAGAGTCCCTACGAGACACGAGAACCGGACCGACTCGACTAATCCCAAGACCTAGTCGTCCAACGAGGAAGTAACCAAAAGACAGTAAAATAAACCACATTCAGCATGAATATAACTAACAGTAAGAAAGTACAGCAGTAAGGAAAGAAACTACTACAGTAGGTACCACCACAACAGTAAAACAGCATTTATCATATAACAAGAACTGCAGGTAAAGAAGGTACAGTGGAAACAAAAACTACTCACTAGAACAGAAACAAAAGAGGTACAAAAGGCTGTGGTAACTCTACTGGACCGTACTCGGCCCAGCGTCCTCTGCAGCCGCCGACCCTGGCTGCTCAACACCTGGTCCTGAGAAAGGTAACGAGTGTAACACGTCAGCAAAACGCTGAGTAGAGTGGCAAACTAACTAAAGGCAACAGTAGAGTGTACAGTAGCTGTTATGTTCTATTACTTCCTTTATTCACATCTTTCAATTTTTCTCATTATTTCATTTATTTCTCAGATCCTTTACTTGATCTCGAATGTCCTCGTGGGAACGATCTTGATTGCAGTCTTTTCCAAAAGTAGAAGTAGCACGTGGTGCTCTCCTGGCCGGGAGAGTCCCCCGTGGTGATCCTACCCTCAGTCAACCACCCCAAGGTCACTGACAGACGTAACGGTGACTACGGCACACGCAATAAACGCACAGGTAGCTAGCCCGCACTGGCACGCGGTCAGTCGTTTCCGTTAACGGGTGCGCCCAAAGCACAGCACGGAACCAGGGCAGAACCCTCTCAGTAACAGGGGTCCAACCCCTCCACAGTAACCAAACCGGGGCCTTGCCCCTCCACAGTCCGCGCACCCTCGCCTGACTACCCTGGTTTGCCCTAGTGGGCCTAACAAGTCGGTGAAGGAGGCTAGCAGAATCCCGGGGCCCGTGGGGTAGCTAGTACTCTCCTAACACTACTAGCTCTCCTCGGTACTACGTACACGAGGGCCAACAAGTCGGTACAGAGCGGCCAATCCTAACCCCGGGTCCCTGGGGCGGCTGGCCCCACTTTGCACTAAACAGGTACAGGTACTTCCCTTGGTACTGCGTACCCAAGAGACAGTACAAACTACATCTCAGTTCCATTCCTTTTTCTTTCCAGGAGTTCCACTCCTAATTCCCCGTAGGGTTCCAGCTCCTTATCTCAGAACATCATATGTTCCACTTTCCAGATTCACGTTCTCAAAATCCATGATCTCAAACATGTTTCTTTATTCATAACAGGCAGCTGTTAATTCAAATTACAGGCAGCTTTATATTCCTTTCCATTTTTCCAAGACTGCAGTATTATACATTCCACTAGTTTTTCCATCCTAAGATTCATGCCACATCCTAGGATCTAGCATACAACTAGTTTTCCAGCCCTAGGATTCATGCATCACCTAGGAGCTATCATTCCATACATTTCTCATTCCTAGGATTCATGCAATGTCCTAGATTCTAGTTATGGTTTCATACTTTAACAGATTTTATTAATAACTTAAGCCACTCTACCAGGTACAACGGGAGTAATGGGGGCGTGATCGGGAATCCCGCGTGCCTCCGCGACTCTCAAGACTGCAACTGAACGAGATCCTGTCACAAGGATCAAACACAAGGAGTGTCTCAAAACAGTGTATAGCTACTGTAGATGAGTAGAGGAATTAATTCTGAAGAGAACGCAACTCGAATCGCGGAAAACGGAGCCCGAACGGGCCCTAAACGGGTCGAAAAAGACGATACTGTGCAAAATCAGACGTCTGGAACTCCTTCCAGACGTCTTAAAAAGTGGATCAGAGAATTACCTGTTCAGCGTGGTTTCCCAGACGTCCAGAAGTCTGCGGGGACGTCTGCCTAGATCCCAGACGTCCGATGGTCACTCCGGGCGTCTGGAGGTCACTCCCGCCGTCTGGTACAACTTCCAGACGTCTGATTCGCAAAGGATGGCGAATAGCGAACCTGCGCACAGCCAACCCCCCTCCCTCAGTACGGTCAATCGACAAGAAGGAAGAAGAAGGCGGAAAACTCACCTTTCAGACGTCTGTATGATCTTACAGACGTCGACCTTGCCGTCTGGCTATCAACCCAGACGTCTGATTCTGGAAATTTTTCCAGAATCAGAACCCTACTCGGCCTCCGCTCGCGACGCCGCCCGCGTCGCACCTCGCGCGTCTGCTGCTCAGCCCGCAGCAGGTCCCTCTCCGCGTCGCTCCGCGCCCCCTGCGCCCTCCGCCAGTCGGCCAAGCCGCTCCGGCGAGCTCGCCCTCATGGCAGAGCTCCGCCCTCGCACGCCGCACCTCCGCTCTCACTGCGGCCGCCGCTGCCGCCCTCGCGTCCGCTCGCTCTCGTGCACAGGAAGGAGAAGAAGGAGGAGAAGGTGGGGACGGGAGGGGAGGCGCGCCCCTTTTAACGCCGCGCGGAGAGGAGAGAGAGAAGGCGGCAGGCCACCTGCAGCCGCAAAGAAAAGAGGGAATATGCGGTCTGCGCGCTCAGGTGCGCAGGCGACTCGCGTGTGTCGAAAATAACGGATTTCCAGACGTCTTATTAGACGTCTGGTTGTGATCCCAGACGTCTTGTCCGACGTCTGAGCCACCTCCCAGACGTCTTAAAATACGTCTGGGGCACACATTCGTTACATAGGATGTGGGATGTGTGTTGTATATGTGACCATCTGTTTCTTGCATGATAAATGACGAATGTGCAGTATGTGTTAGGCTTGGTTTAAACTTAGGAGTTGAAAGTAATATTTTTCTGCTCAAGTATGTGTTTTCTGGCTAAGTTTAGCATAACTTGGAGAAATTAAAAAATAGAGGCCAAATAGAGTCCATGTTCTGTCAGTGCCAATGTGTTAACGATGAGATGCAAACCTAAAACCACTTATAAAGTAGCAAACCACGATACTAACCATCTCATTATAACTTCGAATGTCGTGTTTGCCTTACATATCAATTTGTTTGCTCAAGTATGGTGACTATTTGTCTCACTTATCTATATGAGTAATTCACCTTAGCAACTATTTTCTATCTCAAATGGAATAAGATTTTGGACTGAATGAGTCGGAAAAAATATTTGCCCTATCTACATGGTAAAAATCCTTAACTACGAAATATTGAAATTCTTGAAACTGATAATCATATGGATAGCCTGGAGTTATTCTAAAGGGTATGAATTGAAGTCTCTGGTCAACAGGGTAGGCATATTCACGGGCAGTAGGGTAGAATTGGTTCTCACAAGTATTCCATTGACTCTTGTGCACCTTCTAAAGATCAAGATAAAAGGTTGGCCACAGATAGAAGTCCTACCAGTAAATAGGGTTATTATAGCAATCATTTAGAGGTGTCATGTCCTTCATAATAGAGCTTATTTGTTCAATGACAGTTACACCTTGATATATTTTATTCTCATCCTTATGCCCAGCCAGCTCTTCAACAAGATTTACATTGTCATGGGAATTGTATGAATTGGACTATATAATGTTATAGTTCATATGGATATAACATTTGTATGAAATGGATATCAGTTAATGCAATTTAAAGATCAATTAGTAAGGGAAAATCCACCCCTATCATGAGAGAAATGCTTTTGATGTGATATATTTCATATTTTCTTAAATCAAATGGGTGATCATAATGGAGTGGGCATCCTATCCACATAATTAATTAGTAGGACAATAGCAAATAGGATAAACAAGGAAATTTTCATATGTAATATGGCTAACAATTGAAAGCAAAAGAGTGGTTGTAGGCATTCTAGTTATGGTTTGAGATGATTTCAGCTTTCCAGTTGTGCCTTGTGTTGGTCTTGCTTGCTGATTGTACAGCAATCATAGGTCTTAATTGACCTAGATTAGGCTAGAACTTAGCATAAGTTAGGGTAATTCATGCATGCAAAAGAATTATCTGCATCTTTACTGCTTTACTTTAGCTTTGCATAAAATAATGTTATAATGTGATGATTAAGTGCATTATGTCGATTGTAGGCAATAAGCTGATCAGGAGCTGGATCTGGAGTAGGATCTGAAGCTGGATCAGGAATAACGGGAGTTGCAGCAGAGCTGGAGCAGAAGGCTTAGAGTAGATGTAGGAATAATGATGCAAGGGAGTTAAGGTTTGTTATTCTATTAAGTAGGAATAAAGTAGTAAAATGTAAAGTGCTTAGGTCCATCCTAGCCCTAGGATAGTGATCGGGTCGATCTTTCGCTTTTAAGTCGTTTGTAGTTTAATGTGGTGGAAAAATCGACTAATCAATTTTTAATAAGAAATAACCACTCGCAGAGGAGCAGGTCGTTTCCACAGGGAGGCAATAACGTATTAAAATTCGCGCCACTTAAAAATGTTTGTTCGGAGTCAATTTGGACAAGAACCAAGCCAAGATTGCCTTTAGATTAAGGTTTAAGCAAGAAATAATGCTGAAATGGCAATTATGATAAACTACAGGATATTTTCCGCAATGCAGACTGAATAGAATATGAATAAAATCTGGCAATGGCAGAAAATGTAAATTTTAATCAATGCTTTACTGTAGCAAAACAGGGGAATTCTTCCCCGTTGTCTTGCGCGACGAGGAGCCGATGGCTGGAGCGCGGGAAGCTCGGCGGAGGTCCCTTGGATCAAGGGCTTCGAATCGGTGGTGACGGCGAGTCGCGCGGCGGCCGGAGGTGGCCGGACGAGCTCCGGCGGAGGTGCTGCAGGCGGTTGTGCGTGGGCGCGCGGAAGGTCTACGGAAGGCGCTGGCGCGCGGAGGCGTGGCTGCGGTGGTCTGCAGGCGGGCGCTGGCGCGCGGAGGCGTGGCTGCGGTGGTAGCTGCAGAGGTCGGTTGCTGGCGGTTCTGCAGGTGGCTGTGCGTGGGCGCGCGGAAGGTCTGCGGAGGGCGCTGGCGCGCGGTGGTCTGCAGGCGGGCGTCTGCAGGCGGGCGCTGGCGTGTGCGGTGAAAGCTGCAGAGGGGGCGCTTGCGCGGTGGAAGCTGCAGGCGGCTGTTGGAGGATGCTGCAGGCTGGTCTGCAGGCGATGGAGGAGAGCGCGGGCTGATCTGCAGGCGTGCGCAGGTCAGCAGCCGGTGAGCGGTGGAGGGCGCAGAGGTCGGTTGCTGGCGGTTCTGCAGACACAGTGGTGAACGGCGTGGACTGCAGGCAGTTGTGCGTGTTTGAGCTGAAGTGAGCGGGTAACTTCAGACGTCTGGGAAATTTCCCAGACGTCTTAAGTTACTGAGAGGGTGGCTGATCAGTAGGTTGGTGACGGTGGTCGGCGACGACGGCGTGGGAGTTGCACGCTAAGGTGCTCACGGTAATGCGGGCGAGCTCCGGATGGCGGTGTGGCCTGTCACACCACACACCCACGGTGGTGGAGACTCGCCGCCACGGTAGAGGCCGGCAGTGTGGAGTGGAAGAGAGAGGATCTCTCTGCACAGTGGTGAGTCGGTGGCGGAGGCCTGCTGCATCCGGCAGCTTCCGTGCTCCTTTTATAGTGTCTTGAACAATTTTGAAATCAGCCGCCGACCAGATCCACCACATCCGCTCCCCCTTGAATGGCTTCATCACTGCAGCAGCCGGGCGTTGGAGCGGCAGCCAGCCGTTCTGAAAGAAGACGAATAAAGCAAATATTATTAAAATATTAGGGTTATTTATGTATAGACCCTCAACTTCTATGTTAATAAAAACAATATACCTAATTGGTTATCTAATTAGATGAATGCTATTCTAAGCTAATTCTAAATGCACTTAAGATATGAATGCAATGTATGAATTATGTAATTAGATTAAAACTATGAATTAATCTATTTACATCCTAATTTATACTAAATAAATGTTAGAATTAACCTAATGTGTAGGCACTTAAGTACTTAAATAACCCACAACTATGGGCTAATCAAATACCCCCATGCCTAGTTTTTGCTAGTCCCTAGCAAAATTAAGCGAAACCTAGCACTCTAAGTAGACTAGTCAACTCACTTAGTCTTCCTTCAGAAGCATATTAAGTTCAGGTTCTAGACCCAAGGTTCCTAAGTAGTTGCTAAGTTACAGACTAGGTCGGCTAAAGACGAGTTGCCAGCACAAGTTTCCCTGATTTCTGACTCTACCCTAAAGTTTATTGATCCCTGAGATTAAAGCATCCGTGCTTGTGCATTGGTCCGAGTTATTTGAGTTAAAGGATTTTTTTTTTTTTTTTTTTTTTTTTTTTGATTCTTCTAAGTCTAACCTCAGATCAGCTATCAACACAGCCTGTGTCGGATTCATTGTCCCCATTACCATACCTCGAAGGGTGCCTGGCTTTCGATGCTTCGAGATAGCACCGCCCATAACGACCCCAAGAACTCCTGGCAATCGACACTTCGAGATAGTATCGCCCATGGATTTCTTAAGAGAATTCAGGCCTATGGCAATCGGCACTTCGAGATAGGGCCGCCCATGGTACCTGAACCGCGCAATGCGCTTACATGCCCCCAGTAGGATGGATATCCTAAGAGACAAGCGCCGAGGAGGTAATATGTTACCATCGCATCCTCAAGGTGAGTATATACTCGACCTCTCCTGCGGCGGGAACTCTTCCAATCAAAATATGTTTTCAAGCCTTTCTTAAGTCAAAACTAAGAGAACCAAATCTCTTTTCAGAAATTAAGTTAATTACCAGACCAAGTGTGAACAATTTGGATGCTTGGGTTACAAGGACCTGTAAACCAAAAGGTAGAATAAGACTCCAGGTACTACCCCACCTTTTAACTCAAACCCTAGCTTCCCTTCCTCAACCTCTTGAAGAATGGTCCGCAACTTCACTCCTACTTAAGTTTTTAAGTCCACAAAGGACCCTAAAGGTCTAAAGCTAGTAGCTTATTTAGCTTCTAAAGTTTGACCCTAGAATTAACTTAGTCTACCCTAGAGTTCTGATTTGCTTAAGACGGCAAGATCTAGCCAGTTAAGCTCAAAACCTCTTTTTTTTTTTTTTTTTTTTTTTTTTTTTTTATAAATGCATGCTATAAACAAAATGCCTCAGGTCCTCTCCCCCATGCCTGGTTCAAACAATGTCCTCATTGAAAATCAAAAATAGCTAAAGGAAGATATTACCTGAGGCGGAGAATGGTAGGAGCTAAGGCTCCTCAAGAGTGACTTCGTCAACAAGATGGCCATCTAAAGTTATGTACGGTTTTAACCGTTGACCGTTGACGATAAAGGGAGTTGCTGAAGAGGAAGGATTTTTGATCTCCACAGCTCCATGGGGGAATACTTTGGTGATTATGTAAGGCCCATCCCAACGAGATTTTAATTTCCCAGGAAAAAGCTTAAGTCTGGAATTGAAAAGCCAGACTTGTTGGTTGGGTTCAAAGGTCTTTCGAAGAATAAACTTGTCATGCAAGACCTTAGTTCTTTCTTTATAAGCTTGAGAGGTGTCATAAGCATCATTCCTCAGCTCCTCAAGCTCACTTAATTCTAGAAATCGTGCCTTACCTGCCTTCTCTAAATCCATGTTAACACTTCGAATAGCCCAAAGTGCTTTATGTTCCAACTCAACAGGTAAATGGCACGCTTTTCCATACACAATCCGAAAGGGAGAAGTACCCAAAGGGGTCTTATAGGCCGTTCGATAAGCCCACAAAGCATCATCGAGCTTTTGGGACCAATCTTTCCTATCAGGTCTAACGGTCTTTTCCAAAATATTTTTTATCTCCCTATTTGATACTTCAACCTGACCACTTGTCTGAGGGTGGTAAGGGGTAGAAACCTTGTGAGTCACTCCCAAACTCTTAATTAACCGATTGAAGTGGTGGTTTCGGAAATGAGGTCCCCCATCACTTATAATAGTCTTGGGGCAGCCGAAACGGGATATGATATTGGCCTTCACAAATTTCAAAACCACAGAGTGGTCATTTGTGCGCGTCGGAATGGCCTCTATCCATTTAGAGACATAATCAACTGCCACCAAGATATATTCAAAACCATGGGACGACGGGAAGGGGCCCATAAAGTCAATTCCCCACACATCAAAAATTTCAACAGATTGAATATGATGTTGAGGCATTTCATTCTTCTTCCCAATCGTTCCAGTCCGTTGACATCTAATACAGGCCTTAACAAAATTATGAGAATCCTTAAATAAGGAAGGCCACCAAAAACCAGACTGGAGAACCTTAAAAGCAGTTTTCTTAGCACCAAAGTGTCCTCCACAATGAAGTGCATGGCAAAATGTCAGCACACTTTGTTGTTCCTCTTCAGGCACACAACGTCTCAAAACTTGGTCTTGTCCAATTCTAAATAATTCTGGCTCTTCCCAATGAAAATATCTTGCTTGAGAAATGAATCTCTTTCTTTTCTGCTTATCCCAAGAGCCAGGAGTTTGTCCAGTGACCAAGTAATTTACAATGTCTGCATACCAAGGTAAAGTTGGTGTTACCGCCATCAGAGTTTCATCGGGGAATGTCTCGCGAATGTCTTCAGAAATAGAGTCGTTAAGAGGAAGACGAGATAGGTGGTCAGCCACAACATTTTCTACTCCTTTCTTTTCACGTATTTCCAAGTCAAATTCTTGAAGGAGTAAGATCCACCTAATTAGACGTGGCTTAGAATCTTTCTTAGCAATGAGATGTTTCACTGCTGCATGATCAGTAAAAATAACCACCTTAGACCCAAGTAAATAAGACCTAAACTTCTCTAGAGCAAAAACTACAGCAAGTAATTCTTTTTCAGTGACGGTGTAGTTTTGCTGAGGTTCAGTTAAAGTCTTGCTTGCATAATGCAGCACATGAGGTCTTCCCTCAACCCTTTGTCCAAGGACTGCTCCCACTGCATAATCCGAAGCATCACACATAAGCTCAAAGGGGAGTGCCCAATCAGGAGCTTGGAGAACAGGCGCAGAGATCAAGGCCTCCTTTAGAGTTTGAAAAGCCTCGGCACACTTTGAATCAAAACTGAAGGAAGATTCCTTCGCCAATAAGTCACAAAGTGGCCTAGAAATCTTACTAAAATTTTTAATAAAGCGCCTGTAAAAGCCAGCATGGCCCAGAAAGGATCTAATCTGTTTGACATTCGTAGGCAATGGAAGTTTGGAAATAGAATCAATCTTGGCTTTATCTACTTCCAAACCTTGCTCAGATACAACATGCCCAAGTACAATTCCTTTCTGTACCATGAAGTGACTTTTCTCCCAGCTGAGGACTAAACCAGTCTCCCTACATCGTTTCAACACATTCTCCAGGTGCATGAGACACTGGTCGAAAGACGAGCCATAAATAGAGAAGTCATCCATAAATACTTCGACACACTCGTCAATCATGTCCGAAAAGATAGACATCATACACCGCTGGAAAGTTGCAGGGGCATTACATAATCCAAACGGCATACGCCTGAATGCAAAAGTACCGTAAGGACTCGTGAATGTCGTCTTTTCCTGGTCATCAGGAAAGACTGCCACCTGATTGTACCCAGAATATCCATCGAGAAAGCAATAATACTTATTCCCTGCCAATTTTTCGAGAATTTGATCAATAAAAGGCAAAGGAAAGTGATCCTTCTGGGTAGCGGTGTTCAGCTTGCGGTAATCAATACAGACCCTCCATCCAGTTGAGGGTCTAGTGACAACTTGTTCACCTTGGTCGTTGAGTTCCACAGTAAAGCCAGCCTTCTTTGGCACCACATGAATGGGACTGACCCATTTACTATCAGCAATGGGATATATGATCCCAGCGTCCAACCACTTCAGGATTTCCTTTTTTACAACCTCCCTCATATTAGGGTTCAGACGTCTCTGCATGTCCCTAAAAGGCTTGATGGAATCATCAGTATAAATGTGGTGCATGCAGAGTGTAGAGTCTATACCCTTAATGTCAGCAATGCTCCAAGCAATAGCTTCCTTATGCCTAGACAGGCATTCAATCAAGGCTCCCTCCTGTGCCTCAGACAGCACAGCCGAAATGATAACTGGGAGCGTATCATTGGCACCTAGGAAAACATACTTGAGAGTGTCAGGGAGGGGTTTCAACTCAAGGTTGGGGGCTTGTATGGTTGAGGGTTTCATAATAGATGTCCCCATCTCAGGTAGCAAATCTGCCTTCGGCGGAAATGATGGGGGAAGAGACTCAGCAGAAACTCCTAGCAATTCCTCTAGTTCTAGTATATCCCCTTCACATTCCTCCAAGAGATGGGAATGCTCATTTAGCATGACATGCTGAAGGGGGTCATCACATAACATTGCAGGAGTTGCCTCTTCAATCAGGTCATCTATCACCTCAACTTGAGAACAATCCTCAAGTCCAGCTTGTTTGTAAGCATCAAACACATTAAGCCGGATTTTCCTATTCCCAAAGCCCATTTTCAATGCCCCAGTATTGCAATTAATTGAAGCATGGGAAGTTGCAAGGAAGGGGCGGCCCAAAATGATGGAGGGTTTGGTTGGCTTGTTGGTAGGGTCAGTGTCCAAAACTAAGAAGTCAACGGGAAAAAAGAAATCCTCCACTCTTATGAGGACATCTTCCAAAATTCCCCGTGGTGTCTTAAGTGATCGATCAGCAACTTGAAGGACTACAGGGCTAGGCTTCAGATTGCCTCCCCCAAGTTGTTCATATACATAGCTCGGAAGGATGTTCACCCCCGCACCCAGATCATGCAGAGCCTCATCAATTTGTAAGTCACCAATAACTACAGAGATATATGGGGCCCCTGGGTCCTTAAGTTTCGGAGGTGTGCCATGTTGAACAATTGAGCTAACAGAATCAGGCAGGACAACTTTAGACTGGACCTGTTTTCTAGATTGCTGCTTTTTCGTGCACAAGTCCTTTAAGAAGCGGGCATAAGACGGAATCTGCCTGATAGCTTCAAGCAAAGGCAGGTTAATCTGCACTTGCTTGAAAGTTTCCATAATCTCATCCGTCTTATCTTTGGCTCCAGATGAGCCAGCAGAAGTCTGCCCAGAGGTGGATAAGCGCTCTGGAAATGGCACTCTCGATCTCTGGGTGGAAGGGTTGTCATGTCGAGTAAGGGGTGGAACGGGGGCAACTTCTTCCGGTGAGGTGATTTCAAGCGGAGGAGATTTGGGCAAATCTTCTTCGGTGGGGGTGAAAGTCGGGGTGGATGTTTTTTTAGGGGGTGAGACTATAGGAGCATCGGGTTTGGAAATTTCTTTCCCACTCCTCAGAATAGTCACCGCCTGAGCATGCTCCCTAAAGACAATCCCTTTTCCTTTAGGATTTTCCTCAGCAGCACTTGGAAACTTCCCAGTCTCCCTCTGTCTAACGGCCTCAACAAGGTGTCCAATTTGTGATTTCATCTCATGTATAGCCTTGTCATGAGATTGGATGATGGCACTTTGACTTTCTTGCATAGTTTTCAATATCGCCTTCAATTCATCCATCTCAGAGGTTTTAGGTTGGGCAAAGGTCTGAGGTTGGTTCATTTGATGGTTTTGAAAGGATTGCGGTTTGTAATTCCCTGAATTTGAGACATTTCCTTGTCTCCATGAAAAGTTTGGGTGGTTCCTCCATCCCTCATTATAAGTGTTGGAGAAAGGATCATTACGAGGTCTTGGACGGAACCCTTGAGCGGCATTCAAATCTGCTTGTACAAGCTCAGGGAATTGGGAGGCTAAGTGGCAATCCACAGTGGCGTGTGTATTGCCTTGACAAATTACACATTCGGAAGCTTGGGATGTGGAGGTGTTAGGTGTGAATGAACTCGGGTTCGACATAAGCCTTTCCATGTTTTGATTCAGTAATTGAATTTGATAAGCTAAATTCTGGGTGTCCCTTGCTTCATTCGCCTCCAACTTTCTTTGCATGAGAGTGGGCTTTCTATCCATGTAGGCAGAATTCAAGTGAATAGAATTCTCACTCAAAGTATCAAATAAGTTCCAAGCTTCATCCTCAGTCTTAGATAGAAAGGTTCCTGCACAGGCACCATCCACAGTTTGCCTATGCGAATCATTAAGTCCGGTGTAGAACCTTTCAACCAGTTGCCATTTAGGCACCTGGTGATGTGGGCAAAGTCTCAGCAAATCGTTAAAGCGCTCCCACGCATCATGGAAAGCTTCCCCATCCTTTTGAGCAAAACTCATGATTTCCCTCCTAAAGTGATTTGTTTTGCTCATGGGGAAGTACTTCTTCAAAAACTCCTTTTTAAGGGCATCCCAAGTATTTAAATTATCAAGGGTGTGATACCAATACTTGGCTTTGTCCTTTAGGGAGAAGGGAAAAAGGGTCCGCATTTGAGCGTCATCAGTAACGCCCTGCAGCTTCACCGTGGAACAGACCTCGGTGAATTCCTCAATATGCCTGTAAGGATCTTCCCTAGTAGTACCATAAAAGGAGGGTAGCAAGGATATGGTACTACTTTTGATCTCATATGGATTATCCCCTCCAGGTCTACGTAGTGCTGGGCCAGCTTGGTTGGTTGGGATGAAATATTCCTTAAGGCTCCTTTGACCGGCCATTTCTACCCTTGGGAGGTCTTTTCTTAGGATTCTTTCTGGTTCAGGATCAAATACAAGTTGTCTCCTAAGAGAACGCCTACCAAGCATGCACTACAAACACAATTCAAACGGACTTGTTTGGTCTTTACAGATTTAGGCTTTTGAATTTAATTCAAATTGTAGGTGACAAAACAAGTTACCCAATCAATTACGCGCCTATTGTCAACCTACGGCTCGCCTAAAAAGACCTAGTTGGAACTTAGGTAATCTTCCCTAAATCTCAAATGGTCAAGTAAATCCAAAGACGGAAGATCGAGGGATGCAAGTAGGCCTAAGCCTTCCTTTGAAGCTGTGCTTTCGCGGTGCTCCTCAACTACCCCCAAAAATCCGTGACAGGGTATCCCCCTCTTTGGATTTACAAAACCTTTGATCTCAAGTTCCGAACACTTCAGAATCCAACGAAAGGAGGGCTCTTGTCCTAGTATTTCCAAACCTAAGGAGTGTCTAGAAGCGTGTCGTGGTGCAAGTGAAATAAGTGTGCATACACCGTAAAAGATTTTAAACTTTGAATCGCACGCCAAGTTTGAAAATGAAATCCTTGGTTTTTAAAATGTCCTTCCTTTAATTAGTCCTTTTTCTAAAAAAAAAATGTGACCACTTGTTAGATTTATTCAGTACAGATTAGGTGGTCTTTGCATTAAATCCCAAATGCAATGCGTGATCAAAAATAGGATGCAAAGTAAGAGAATGCGTACCTTGCCTCCAGCGATCTTCGATGCAAAAATGCACGCAATGCAGAAAAGCAAATCTAGAGGCTGCTCATACAGACCTAAATGGTTCGTCCTAGGGCAGGCAGCTTCTAGCAGGCAGCTCATTTTTTTTTTCTTTTTCTGTTTTTTTTTTTTTTTTTAGAACTACTTATGCACAAGCAAATAAAAAAAATAAACCTAAATCTAAAGAAAAGGGAACAGGCTCCCAAAAATTACCCAACACGGGTCCAAAATAAAATCAGGGAACAAACCCTCAAAATATGCCCCAGAACAAGGGTTTCAAACTAACTGTAATGAAAAAATTAAGTCTTCAGTCTTAGTTCTATTCTAATTAAATTAGCGATTAAATACAGTGGTGTCCGTCGCGTCCTCGTCCTTCTCCTCCTTTCAAAATTGCTTGTCCACTTCTCGTCTGGCAACGTCAAGGGTCGCCTCTCACAGTGGCTGATTCTTGCACAAAATTTCTCGCACAGAAAAGAAAATAATGAATGGTCAAATCTCTGTGCAATTGACAAATAATCAAAATAAAACTAGGCGAAATTATTGCGTCTGTTGCCTCCCCGGCAACGGCGCCATTTGATCGGGTCGATCTTTCGCTTTTAAGTCGTTTGTAGTTTAATGTGGTGGAAAAATCGACTAATCAATTTTTAATAAGAAATAACCACTCGCAGAGGAGCGGGTCGTTTCCACAGGGAGGCAATAACGTATTAAAATTCGCGCCACTTAAAAATGTTTGTTCGGAGTCAATTTGGACAAGAACCAAGCCAAGATTGCCTTTAGATTAAGGTTTAAGCAAGAAATAATGCTGAAATGGCAATTATGATAAACTACAGGATATTTTCCGCAATGCAGACTGAATAGAATATGAATAAAATCTGGCAATGGCAGAAAATGTAAATTTTAATCAATGCTTTACTGTAGCAAAACAGGGGAATTCTTCCCCGTTGTCTTGCGCGACGAGGAGCCGACGGCTGGAGCGCGGGAAGCTCGGCGGAGGTCCCTTGGATCAAGGGCTTCGAATCGGTGGTGACGGCGAGTTGCGCAGCGGCCGGAGGTGGCCGGACGAGCTCCGGCGGAGGTGCTGCAGGCGGTTGTGCGTGGGCGCGCGGAAGGTCTGCGGAAGGCGCTGGCGCGCGGAGGCGTGGCTGCGGTGGTCTGCAGGCGGGCGCTGGCGCGCGGAGGCGTGGCTGCGGTGGTAGCTGCAGAGGTCGGTTGCTGGCGGTTCTGCAGGTGGCTGTGCGTGGGCGCGCGGAAGGTCTGCGGAGGGCGCTGGCGCGCGGTGGTCTGCAGGCGGGCGTCTGCAGGCGGGCGCTGGCGTGTGCGGTGAAAGCTGCAGAGGGGGCGCTTGCGCGGTGGAAGCTGCAGGCGGCTGTTGGAGGATGCTGCAGGCTGGTCTGCAGGCGTTGGAGGAGAGCGCGGGCTGATCTGCAGGCGTGCGCAGGTCAGCAGCCGGTGAGCGGTGGAGGGCGCAGAGGTCGGTTGCTGGCGGTTCTGCGGACACAGTGGTGAACGGCGTGGACTGCAGGCGGTTGTGCGTGTTTGAGCTGAAGTGAGCGGGTAACTTCAGACGTCTGGGAAATTTCCCAGACGTCTTAAGTTACTGAGAGGGTGGCTGATCAGTAGGTTGGTGACGGTGGTCGGCGACGACGGCGAGGGAGTTGCACGCTAAGGTGCTCACGGTAATGCGGGCAAGCTCCGGATGGCGGTGTGGCCTGTCACACCACACACCCACGGTGGTGGAGACTCGCCGCCACGGTAGAGGCCGGCAGTGTGGAGTGGAAGAGAGAGGATCTCTCTGCACAGTGGTGAGTCGGTGGCGGAGGCCTGCTGCAGCCGGCAGCTTCCGTGCTCCTTTTATAGTGTCTTGAACAATTTTGAAATCAGCCGCCGACCAGATCCACCACATCCGCTCCCCCTTGAATGGCTTCATCACTGCAGCAGCCGGGCGTTGGAGCGGCAGCCAGCCGTTCTGAAAGAAGACGAATAAAGCAAATATTATTAAAATATTAGGGTTATTTATGTATAGACCCTCAACTTCTATGTTAATAAAAACAATATACCTAATTGGTTATCTAATTAGATGAATGCTATTCTAAGCTAATTCTAAATGCACTTAAGATATGAATGTAATGTATGAATTATGTAATTAGATTAAAACTATGAATTAATCTATTTACATCCTAATTTATACTAAATAAATGTTAGAATTAACCTAATGTGTAGGCACTTAAGTACTTAAATAACCCACAACTATGGGCTAATCAGATAGCCTAGAGACTTCTCCCAAGCCTTGGCCACCCTTAGATTAGGTCACAGCACCCTAGGAAGCCCTAAAACCCCAGTTCCAACCCTTATCTGGACGTCCAGATAAGTTATAGGATGTCCAGGACCCCTAGCCAACTCCTGCACACCTCAAACCAACTTCTACAGTGTTATTGGATGTCCAGACACTTTATTAAACGTCCAATTTCTGCAGAATACCCAAAATAGAACCTAGATTTTCCCCTGACTCAAATTGGATGTCTAGAACTAAAGTCCAGACTTCTAATTTTTTAGTATAAGTCATCTAATCATATTTTTGGACGTCTGGAACTAGTCTCCAGTTCTTGTTTTGAGATTCAAGCCTTGATCTTGGATTTCTAGCTCCCTAGACCTAATCCCAACCCCATAGGAACCTAAATTAAGGTGTCCTAACCATAGTACATCACATCTAGACCTACCTAAGGATCTAATTAGGTCCTCACCAAACCCAATTGACTTAGATCAAAGTCAATTACCTTCACCTAAGTCAATTGGACTCATTGAGTCCAATTGAGCTTAGATCTCAACCCACACAAGTTCAATTGGACTTAATGAGAGTCCAATTGACCTAAACCCAACCTAATTGAGTTATTTCACTCTCAATTAGGTTCACACTCATTCAATTAAACTTGGGTTAAGTTTAATTGCAAATTCCCCTTAGCAATTAGGGTTTGTAACCCTAATTCAAGGCATACACCTACGTAAACCCCATAGGACCTAACCTAAACCACATAGCCACATAGGCACGACCACACACACACACACACACCCATTCACGCATGGTCGCGCATGTTTCCCATGTTAGAAATCGAGGTTACAAGTAACCTATCGTAGTAGTTGCAAAACACGTCGACCAAATAAAATTTATACCGAAACTCCAAGGGAGTCCTGAGTCGAACATAGGGAGGAGACGTTTACTTAACGTGAAAACCGCGCTTCATTTCATTTCTTTTTGGTATTTTAGGGTTTTGATTTTTTTTGTATTTTTGAAATAAAAGAAATCAAGTAAACGTATCACAAGATAGAGATCTGGAACAAATCTGATATATATTACTTCTAATGTCAATTACAAGAAACTATTAAAGCATATAAAGAGAGGGTGGTGAGAGGAAATCTCCCAAATCGGCTATTCGGCGAGATGACGGCACCTAGCAGAAGCTCAAACGAAGGAGATGAGGAGCGGGACGACGGAGGTGAGATGTAGGACATCTGGTTGAGGAAAGCTTCGGCGTAGCTCCAAAATGGAGGTGAGAATACAAGTTGATCTACTACCGGAATGGAGGTGGGAGGACGACTCCAAGGTGACCTATGAAGGGAGATGGGAAGTGGAGGAGTATTTGGTGGGGCAAAGGTTCGCTACACTAATAGGCACCTTGGGAGCTTGAGAACAAGCTCTATTGGAGTGTTGGTAGGCTTGCTAGAGCTTGGGAGTAAGTGGGAGTAGAGTAAGTAGAGATGGCTTGGAAGGGAGGGGTTGTAGGTCCTTTTATAGTGGTGGAGAAGAGGCAAAAATTGGTATGGGACCATTAGTGACATCCAGGCCATCGCTGGAAACGTCTCTGTAGGCAGCTCATGCCCGCTGGTACCCACAGCAGGTTTTGCTGGCATGCGATGAATTACCGACGGTTGTAAGAGTCACTGTAAGTCCAGCTCATGCGTCGCTGTAGTCCACCTCACGCTACGCTGGCGCTGCTCCTGCCTTGCCGCACGCGCGCACCCACGCGTTGGCGCTGTGCGCCTGCGGGCCCGGGCACACACCCGCGTTGCTGCACACATGCCGTGTTGCGTGCATGTGCTGGCGACCTGGGCTACGCCACGTGGCGCAATCTGGGCCGTCCATCTTCTTATTGTAGGGGCTACTACAGAAGTCAGATTGAGTCGATTTTCACGCCGTTAAGCTGCGATCGTTGACCCGAATCCATCCACATGGTCGGATTTATCATTTGAAGCTCTAAATTATGTCTCCTAGTCCGTTGGCCATTGATCTTCCTCAGACTGCATATGGTGCTACGGGACTCCGATCGTCGTCTTGATCAGATCTGTACGGTCGGATCGTCAATCCGAGGCTCCAAAATAAATATCCTTCTCTCCTAACCACAAAAGGATACAATTAACCTAAATTATATACAGCTAATCTAAATGCATAATGATGCAAGCTATATAATATTTATAATATGAAATACAAATCTAAGCCTAGGAACATGTATGAATAGGCATTTTACCCTCAATAAATGTGTTTGCATCAACGCACTCCCACACATCTAGAGTTCTCTAGAACTCTCTCCAAGTGGCGCCACTCTTGGTTGCCAAATTTAGCAACCAAGAGGCATTCAAATTGAGATCCACATTTTTTGGATCTCAAAAATCACTTCTATCCTCTCATGGCCGGCCACACTTGGGCTCTCTCTAGAGAGTTCCACACCTCTATAGAAAGCATCCCTTAGCTCTATAAAAAGACCTAAGGGGTGGCCATTTCCACCCATTCACCTAGCTCCATTCACATCCACGTCCACTTAGGCTAGCCACTTCCACTCCATCTCCACGAGTTGACCACCACCATGAAGAACACCATGCCGGGATGCTGGATCACTCCTCTCTCTCTCCAAGGGCCGGCCTAAGCTCCATTGGCCACCCCTCATTCTCCTTCCGACCACTCCAAGGCCATTGGAGACCACCTCCAAATGCCCTTCTATTCTGCTAGATCTAAATTAGTAGTTTATGCTCTTCATAGTTTTATTGCTTTTAAATACTGCTTAGTAGTGTAGTCCTTATTCTCCCCAAATGATGCATGCAAAATCCCCCTGTAGATTCTTGTATGCGATCATTTTCTGATAGCTAGATCTATATTTTTAAGCAGTCATATACAAGCTTTCCTCTACAAGTTCATGTTGCAAACACTCTCCAAATGAATGAATGAAAAATATATTTTCTATATATATATGTCTATGTTTTGAAATCACCATGAGCTTATTGATTGCCATCATTTTTGCGTGATTCAAGTTGCCTGTTTTCACTCATTTATCTATTTCGCAACAAGCATGTCGTTTTCTAAAAATATAGAAAATCTAACAATAGATGCATTTTCTGTAAACAATCACCACCTCACTAAAATCATGCGCACAGAAACTCACACTTTCACCTTTGGATATATTTAACACGGGCATGTAATTAGGGTTCACAATGGAAGTGGTGAAATTTTAATCAGAAGATTGGAAACCGACATGCGAATTTAAACAAAGTAGAGTGGTAAAAGATCAAATTCAAACGTAAAACAAACGCCTCCCAAAGACAAACGATCGGGACTCAAGTCTTGTTATCTTTTTACAAATATCTTTGTTTGATCGTATTGCGCACTATACTACGACGTTTAGCTATCAAAAATGCATGATATGCTTCCCCAAACAAATGGTGCCATTACCGGGGAGGCAACACCATTTTCTTCGATTTCGATCTTATAATCTACCACTGACAAATTTGCATCTACTTTGTTTTTGGATGTGCAAGAAAAATGGAAAAAGAACGGGATCTGCGCACACAACGAGCACGGAAAAGAAATCAAGTGCACATCACATTCTCTTAGATTAGGTTTCTTCTGAACCCTAGGACTAGATCTACTTCCTGTAATTTCTTTGGAAAAAAAATAGAAAAAAAAAGATTTTACTAATTTTCGTGAAAAAATAACAAAAAAAATGTAAAAAAAATTGAAAAAAGAAATCTAGATTAGGTTTCTTTTTGAATCTTAGGTTAGTTTGAAAAAGCACAAAAAAAGAGATATTTTCTTTGAATCCTTTGAAAAATTCTTTTTGAGAAAAAAAAGTGCAAAAGTTTTTTGAAAAAAAAAAGAAAAAAAAAACATTTTTTGATGGAAAGCTTGGATTTCAAACCCAAACCCTTTTAAAAGCTTTTCCACCATCTTCTAATTTTCGGCCAGATTTCAAGTCTGATTTAAAAATTCGATTGCCGAAAAATTAGTGAGCAAAAAATTCTGAAATTCAGACCAAATCTTCATTTTCAAACCATCTTTCAAACTCCATCATTCTTTTGAAAAAATTCCAAGTATAAAATTTTTAAAATTTCACAAAGTGCATGAAGGTCAGATTGACCCAGATTCGAGATTCTTCAAATTTCAAAAAGCAATCCCGAGCAATTTGCGAATCTGTTTTAACTAAAAATAGTGGGGTTTGAAAGCTGGTCTCTTTGGCTTTATTTTTCATATTTTTCCTAAATTTTTGAAGGTTAATTGGTACTGTTTCAAAGCAAAAAATCGACTAGGGGTCAAAATTCCAGATCTGACCCCCTGACATTCAAAAATCCCTAAATGTTCGGTTGAAATAGTAAACATTCCAAAAAAAATTTCTCTGGAATGCTAATTGAAAAAGGAATCTTCTCGCAAAATTTCAAGTTAGTTGGATTCCAATTATTGCTAGAGAACAAACCTTACTTTTATAGTCTGCTGAAACATAACAAAACCCTAGAAGTGCATGAACTTTAGGGTAAATCTTTAGGGTTACAACTTAGAGACCACTTGGGCTAACCTAGACTTAATTAAGTCTAGTACTTAGCCGGTGAGCTTGGTCACCTTGTGAGCCACTCACCAAGAGAAAACCCCAACTGAAGAAAATGGGTTAAAATAAATTTTAAAACATAAAATAAAACCCGAATTCGTTATCGTACTACTGGATGCTTTCAACCTCTTGGCTAGGTTAGCCGAGAGGCAGAAATCACTTTCAGTCGGTTGTATGATAAATTTTCTTCAGGAATTAGAATGTAAAACAAAAAATCTGGTCATTTGATTCATAAGGATCATCTGATTGACAGGGCCTTAGCCTTGTCTAGCTTGGCTACACCAACCTAGGGGTTGGGTGGTGTATGCGAGAAAAGAGGTCGCTCAGACCTCATTTGGTTAGACCTTCGGAGCCACTCCCAAGGAGGCGAATCACTTCGCCCGGGCCATCTTCTCCCCCCACTTCTTCTATCTGCTTAGCCTCAATGGCTAACCCTAGATCTAGACCTAATCAGGATCCAGAAGAGCTGGACGCACGAGCTTATCTGAGAACCCGAGACACTGAATCAGCTCAACCTTGAGATTAGAACCCAAGGTGGCGAAGATGACTTTTCACTTCACCTGATCATTCTCCTCGAGTTGCCGAAATGGTTAACCCATATCCTAACCCTGGATATTATGACCCATACCAGTCGATCCCTCAAAGGATCGCATCTTATACCCCAGGATATGGACTTCATACTCCTGCTTCTCACCCATGGAATATGGGTAGACCTGATTCACCCCCTGGAACCCCTGAAGAGCTACCGGTGCATATGCGACCGCATTACAGAATACAGAGAGCTATAGCCAGCGCTAAGGAGAAGATCGCATTCTACTTACACGAAATCCAAGCTATCACTGAGCCGAACCAAAGACAAAGCTGGATTTCGCATCAACAGGCTATGAGGGAGCTCCTTCAGGAGACAGCAGAGACAACAAGGCTAATTGGACAAAATCGGGAAACTCAAGAACTACTGCTTTTGAGATATCAAGTGGAAAATAGCCTTGAAGACCTCGAAGAATCTGAAACGACTACGTCGGAAGGACACACAGAAGATTCTCGGGAGCAGATACTGGAAGATCATTCAGGGGAAGAAGAATCCAGCTTGGATATGAGACATGAGCAAGAAGTATTCCAAATGGGTTCGTCAGAGAACTCCATTCAAGAAATTGAGGAGGAAAGGAATGATATCTCCAGGACTAAGCCACAATCAGATTATCCTAAATCCTTGGAGATACCTCTTGGGTTAGATAACCCAATCGAGATAAGGGAAGCAGATCCAGTTGAGGATATGGATCTTGAGGTAAATAGTACATGCGACACTACTGATCAATCTAGGCTGCTTCCTATTATAGGTGAACCTGTGCTAGAGCCAACATCTTCTGATCTGCACTCTTGTTCTTTTACCTGCATCCCTAATTCGGATGCTAGAGATTCTGAGACGACACTTTCTATCCCTGATCCTGACATCCAAAGACTAAAAGTAGCTATGGATGACTTGAATGAAGAAATAAATATGCTACCTGAGGTAGGAATTATTGAGGAACCCAATGCATATGAGGGTGAAGCTTTGAGCAGAATGAGCTGGGGACACACCTATCATCCTAGTCAATGGCTTGACCACGAGCCTGAAAAATCAGCCTCCAATGAATCAGAGATGAGTACTAATGAGGACGAAGTAATTTCTAATGAAGATTTCAGTGACCTCCCCACAGATCTTCTACTTTCACGGATACCTCCATATGACCCAGAGCCTGGAGAGGGCATGATCTTTGATATCAATTATCGTTATGAGGATCCCTATGACTCAGATTCTGGCTCTGAGATACATCTTGATCTATTCCCTCAGCAACTTCCTGCTGAATTATGGGACATGATAAATCAGCTAAATCAACATCATGATCCCTCCTCTAATTATCCTCTATTTTCCACCACCACTCCACACTTTCTTATAGCTAGACTTTTTGGAGTAGGGGAGCATAATCAGCTGGTTTGCATCTCCAGACCACTGATTCTGGGAGCATACGAGCATATCTTTCTCCTAAACTTAGCCGGCTCCTATGATAGAATTGATACATCTGATTGAGTTTTTACCCAGTTGGAGGCGTTAAACTCATCATCTACTCCGCATCCATCACCCTATACATATTCATTTCTATACATAGCATATTTTTTCTTTTAGCATATTTTCTTTCTGCTTATTGCATACTGACAGGTTGGTCGATGCTGAATATATATTTTCAGGAGCAATTCCAGGTGACTTCTACCCACTGATCCTCTGTCAATTTATTTTCTTTTATATTCATGCATGAGGATATGCAAGAACTTAGGCATGGGAGGGTAGATAGGACATAACTGAAAATTTTTATACCAACATTTAGGAAAACCTTAGAACTGCATGTCAAATGTACTTTACGACCCTAAATGAAAGAACAACCGACTCCACCTCCAATGCTCGCATTGGAGCTAGAAATCATCCGTAATAGCCATTTCTGACTCACCTACTCACCTCTTGTTCTAAATTTAGGGTCAAGCTGAATGTAACCCAAAAGGAAAATTTTATGAAGTACAAATTATATGATGTTACTTGTTCATAGCATATATACATATTGCATTCATGAATAAGATTATTTTATTAAGAGAATACATTAGGGATTTTATCTTCTAGTTAATTCCTATAATCTGGAATCCAGTACAACCTTTCACACACGTAGAATTTGCAATGGATTCATAGTGAAAGCTGATAAACGTCTTCAGTCTGTCGAGAAGAAGCAGTGCTTCTTTTCCAAAACCCTTGGACAGTGTTTTGGGAGTCAGGCAGATTTTCTTCCAAAAATCCACCAAATAGTGTGAGATGAGAGTAGAATGTACTGGTGCTCTAAAATTAGTACAAGGAATCCAGAATCCTAGAAAATTAGGTAATGATACTCTGAGACTAGACATAGTTTTGCTCTCGGTTCCTACGTATACATTTTTGTGCGAATTTTGAGAGCTACCAAATAAGGCAAATACGTGGAGAGTGAGTTTTCATAAAACTAGGGCTAAGGTGGATGGTTACGACCATTCTTTACGGAATACTCGGCTGAAGGAGGGTATTGATGTCAAAGTCAGAAATACACCGTCCTATCCATCTCTCTCAATGCGGTGAGTAAGCACTTCCACCAAATAAGCCACCCAATGTCTCTTGAGTACCACCAACCCCTAATAATGCCTCCTCAATAAAGTTCATGGATGTGTTATGTTAAAAAAAAATGATGAAAAGAAAGAAAAATTGAAAAAAAATTAGAAAAAGAAGAAAAAGCAAAGAAAAAAGAGTGAATATTTAGTTCATTTGCATTGAGGCAATACCACCAAATATGGCCTTAACCCAGGAATTCTAACTTAGTGTTAGAGTTATGGGAACTCAATTAAAGTGTTAATGCCAAGTGAGACCACCAAATACAGATCAAATGTGTGAATCCGATGAGATTGTGAGCTCCAAGAAAAAGAAACAAAAGAAAAAAGAAAAAGAGTGGGAGAGAATGAATACAAAGGAATCAAAAGGGAGCATAGTTTTTCTCGTCTTTCTCTGAGTTGAGTTACTTAGTAATCTAGGAATCTAGATTCTGTAGCACTAGTCTCTATGTAGCACCAAGTGAGAGTGAGCCACCAAATATATAATCCTTTCCCCTCAGAGATTCTCTACCTAAGCCTAAAGCCGGAGTGGAATCCATAGAATATCTTGAATACCCCGAGGGAAGAAGTCTGCCTATCCTGCTAGAGTTTTTACTAGTGGTCAAGCATAGGCTTTAGAGGTGTATCAGTTTTTCACTCGAATCCATTGTAAAAGCTACATAGCTACACTTTCATGATTATCTGGATTTCTAGAGCATAAAATGAAAACAAAAAGGAGAAAAATCTCTAGGCATACACTTGATAAAATAATCAATCCCTTAGGACCCTTATGTAAACAATCTAGTCTTGCATTTGCTAGGGACTAGCAAGATTTAGGCATGGGGTATGATTGCGCAGCAATCATAGGTCTTAATTGACCTAGATTAGGTTAGAACTTAGCATAAGTTAGGGAAATTCATGCATGCATAAGCATTATCTGCATCTTTACTGCTTTACTTTAGCTTTGCATAAAATAATGTTATAATATGTTGATTAAGTGCATTATGTCGATTGCAGGCAATAAGCTGATCAGGAGCTGGATCTAGAGCAAGATCTGAAGCTGGATCAGGAATAACGGGAGTTGCAGCAGAGCTGGAGCAGAAGGCTTAGAGCAGATGTAGGAATAATGATGTAAGGGAGTTAAGGTTTGCTATTCTATTAAGTAGGAATAAAGCAGTAAAATGTAAAGAGCTTAGGTCCATCCTAGCCCAAGGATAGCCTAGAGACTTCCCCCAAGCCTTGGCCACCCTTAGATTAGGTCACAGCACCCTAGGAAGCCCTAAAACCCTAGTTCCAACCCTTATCTAGACGTCCAGATAAGTTATAAGACGTCCAGAACCCGTAGACAACTCTCGTACACCTCAAACCCACTTCTGCAGTGTTATTGGACGTCCAAACACTTTGTCAGACGTCCAATTTCTGCAGAATACCTAAAACAGAATCTAGATTTCCCCCTGACTCAAATTGGTCATCCAGAACTAAAGCCTAGACTCTTGATTTTTTAGTATAAGTCGTCTGATCATATTTTTGGACGTCTGGAACTGGTCTCCAGTTCTTGTTTTGAGATTCAAGCTTTGATCTTGGATTTCTAGCTCCCTAAACCTAATTCCAATCCCATAGGAACCTAAATTAAGGTGTCCCAACCCTAGTACATCACATCTAGACCTACTTAGGGACCTAATTAGGTCCTCACCAAACCCAATTGACTTAGATCAAAGTCAATTACCTTCACCTAAGTCAATTGGACTCATTAAGTCCAATTGAGCTTAGATCTCAACCAACACAAGTTCAATTGGACTTAGTGAGAGTCCAATTGACATAAACCCAACCTAATTGAGTTATTTTACTCTCAATTAGGTTCATACTCATTCAATTAAACTTGGGTTTAAGTTTAATTGCAAATTCCCCTTAGCAATTAGGGTTTGTAACCCTAATTCAAGGCATACACCTACCTAAACCCCTTAGGACCTAACCTAAACCACCTAGCCACAAAGAGCACAACCACACACACACACACACACATACACACCCATTCACGCACTCCCACACATCTAGAGTTCTCTAGAACTCTCTCCAAGTGGCGCCACTCTTGGTTGCCAAATTTAGCAACCAAGAGGCATTCAAATTGAGATCCACATTTTTTGGATCTCAAAAACCACTTCTATCCTCTCATGGTCGGCCACTCTTGGGATCTCTCTAGAGAGTTCCACACCTCTCTAGAGAGCATCCCTTAGGTCTTTTTAAAATGACCAAAGGGGTGGCCATTTCCACCCATACACTTCCTTGGCTCCATTCACATCCACCTCCACTTAGGCTAGCCACTTCCACTCCATCTCCACAAGTTGACCACCACCATGAAGGACACCATGCCAGGATGCTGGATCACTCCTCTCTCGCTCTCTCCAAGGGCCGACCTAAGCTCCATTGGCCGCCCCTCATTCTCCTCTCGACCACTCCAAGGCCATCGGAGATCACCTCCGAATGCCCTTCTATTCTACTAGATCTAGATTAGTAGTTTATGCTCTTCATAGTTTTACTACTTTTAAATGCTGCTTAGTAGTGTAGTCCTTATTCTTCTCAAATAATGCATGCAAAATCCCTCTGTAGATTCTTGTATGCGATCGTTTTCTCATAGCTAGATCTATATTTTTAAGCATTCATGTACAAACTTTCCTCTACAAGTTCATGTTGCAAACACTCTTCAAATGAATGAATGAAAAATATATTTTCTATATGTATATGTCTATGTTTTGAAATCACCATGAGCTTATTGATTGCCATCATTTTTGCATGATTCAAGTTGCCTGTTTTCACTCATTTATCTATTTTGCAGCAAGCATGTTGTTTCCTAAAAATATAGAAAATCTAACAATAGACACATTTTCTGTAAACAGTCACCACCTCACTAGAATCGTACGCACAAAAACTCACACTTTCACCTTTGTGATATATTTAACACACGCGCACATAATTAGGGTTCACAATGGAAGTGGTGAAATTTTAATCAGAAGGGTAGAAACCGGCATACGAATTTAAACAAAGTAGTGTGGTAAAAGATCGAATTCAAAAGTAAAACAAACGTCTCCCAGAGACGAACAACCAGGACTCAAGTCTCGTTATCTTTTTACAAATCTCTTTATTTGATCGTATTGCGCACTATACTATGACGTTTTCCTATCAAAAACATGCAATACGCTTCCCCAAACACTTGCCTATTGAGATTTGCAATGTATTCATTTTTTCCTTGGTTATTATTGTCAAGTATAAGTTGTTATTTGATGCATGTTAGTTAGTAATTAGGATTGCTTAGATATAGTTTGCATGTTTTAATCAGTTTAGTTGGAAAATAATTAAGATACTATCGAAAACTAGTTATGATACCTATTTTATTTGGACTAGTGAAAAATATTAATATTGTTGAAAGCATCATTTGCAAGTACCTTTTTAAAGAGATTAGATATTGTATTTATGATAATCTTCATTGAAGATGAAGTGTGGTTTGTTGGTATACTAATTTTGGTTTGAGATGATTATGCTTTTCAGTTGTGCCTTGTGTTCTCACATGCCTCTTGAGATTCGCAAAGTATTTGATTTTTCCTTCTTTATTACCATCAAGTACAAGTGCTATTTAAAGCGTGAGGGTTTGTAATTGGGATTTTTTAGATATGGTTTACAAGATTCAATTAGTTTAGCTACATCTAGAAACCAAGTTATTGAGTGGTTTACATCCATGTTTTGCCTCCTCCATGCCAATCTCGCCCATTTTTCATGTCTGAAAGAGTGGATGGACCCTAGTTAGTAATGGAACTCAATTTTGGGAGTAAGATCATGAATCAGTTAACTATTAACTAAAATGTGAATTGAAATTCGAGGAGGGATCAAAATTGTTAACTAAAATGTCATATTCCTTTTTATTTTTTGCTTTTGTAATGGTGACAAAAATTTCCACCTTCCCCTTTTAGCCCTCACAACATGATAGGATATTCTTACATATACAAAATATGCACCACATCTAATTAAAGCCAACCTCATTCACATTTCGAGCTTCAATGAGGAAAAATCTAAGATACTTTCCTAGCATTAGAATTCCCTTAAGACAACTTTAAAAAATCTTAGACACTTTCCCTATGAGAACATGGTTAGGGAAGGTTTGACACCTAATGATGTAACATATTATGCAATGTTTGTTGTACCATGCAAGTGTAATGTTGTAGATGTTGGGGTTAAATTCATAGAGAGGATGGTTTTTGGAGGAATGGTCTCTGATCAATTTTCACTATACATTCTTTTAGCCAAGTTAAGTAAAAATATTTAGATTAGGAATGTCTTCAAGATAGTGACATGCATGAGTAAGATAGCATGAGAATATTAAACCACCCCTCAGCTCTTGATCTGTGAACTGATTCATATTTATTAAAAAATCTAGATAGATACCATTGAGGGTAAAACAAAAATCAGTGAGATACAAGGATCCAATAATATCTGGGTTTAGGGTTTACACTAATGAAATTAATCAGCACTGTAAAAGTTTCAATAGTAACTGCATTTAAAATGCCAGCGATTAAACCACCTAAATGATCCAATTGTTTAGTAGATGCCTTCCACACCTAAATTAAACCACATGTCTTATTCTTCGTAGAGAAAAAAATCATGAACTACATGCATTTCTGGTGAATAATTTGTAAAGGTTGGAGTTGAAGGTGGGAAGATTTTGTTCACTTCTTGAGTTGTAAAATACAACCATCTTTTTCATTGGATTTTAACTAGTAGTTTCTGATATGTAGTTCTAGTAGATTAACTTAATATGTGGTTACTTGATTTATGTTGGATGCATTCACAAGTTCAACAAAACTTATACAAAATCAGCTTGTTTTTTTTAAAAAAGGTAACTAATGGCAATTGGATATCGATAGCCATCTGCAACATTTCCTGAAAAAATAGGAATCGCATCACATTTTGCTGCAAACTACCTAATGACAAATCCTCCCTCACAATATTATCCACATGCACTGGGGTGCCCCTAAAGACCACCTTATTTCTTTCAAGCCAAAGAGTCAATAAATCAGCTCAAATCTTAACCCACAAATTCAGTTCATTTTGAGATCCACTACTAATGAACTTCCAAAATCTCATAAAAGACTCTAGTTTCAAAGGTAGTGACTGAAGCTGTAGCCATGCCTCTCTTGCAAAATTTTATCTAAGGAACAAGTTTGCTAAATCTTCTTCATGAGCTTCAACAAAAGAACAAGATGCTTGATTAGATAGGGATGTTTGATTAGATGGAGACAAGAATATGCACCCCCCCACATCAACTTGGTTTCCTAAGGGTGCTTTGTCTAGCATGCGGGGGCTATGGTCACAAGCGAGACTCCTGCCTGATGTATCGTGGTGGTCCTGGGGGCAAGATGCGCACTGCACCTTGGTTTCTTAAGGGTGAGGTGTAGCTGCCTCTTCCACCCCCCCCCCCCATCAACTTTTGGGGAGCACACTATGGATGTGGAGATTCCCTTGAGCGAGGACGTTAAGGTGTCGAAATTGGTCTTGCGTGGAGCCTTGATTGGGGAAGTGATGATGGGTACTTTATCCCGGGAGAGAGTTCGGCGATTGGTAAGCTCTCTTTCCCTCTCGACTGATACTTGGAAAATTGTAGTTATCTCTCCTTCGCGGTTTGTGCTTTTTGATGTGGGGGTGGTAGATGTCGAGCAGCTATGTTTTCAGACCAGCAATTTGTGTGGTCTGTCAGTGATGTGGCGGTTGGTTTCCCAGTTTAATGGCTTTTTGCCTGAGTGACCCCCTCAAAGAGCTACTCCCAAGTCTGGTTTTCTTGAGATCAAAGGCCTGCCTCTGCATCTAAGGTCTAGGGCGGTGGTGGAAAATATGGTCACTGGGTTTGCGTCTGTGGCTAAGGATACTGAAGTTGGTCTGACTGAAGGAGATGCCAGTGTTCTAAAGGTGAGGGTGGATGTTTTCAGGGCTATATCTATTCCTGATAAGATGATTCTCAAGTGCGGGGGAAGCTCTTGGATACTCCTCTTGAGGTTTCATGTGGCGAATAGGGGTATGGAGCTGAGTCATCACCCCCCATCTTATGCTGAGGTGCTGCGAGCCAGAGCAGGTTCCTTACAACCAAACTATGCCAACCAGGAGTTGGTGCCCGAACACACTAATAGTGTGGAAATGGAAGATGGGGTGGAGAGTTTGAGGGTTGAGGAGGTGATGACTGAAACCCTGGAGGATGGGGGCGGGATACCCCTGATCCAGGATGATTCTGCAGTGGTGGTCAAAGAAGGAGAGGAGGTAAATGTGATAAATGAAGCTGTGGCTGAGGACCTGAAAGCTGTGACTTCCCCTGCCGATGCTCCTGTGGGTTCTGAAAAGGTAGATCCCCCTGTGAATTCCCTTGACTTGCAGTATAGCTCTCCTATGGATGATGATGTGCACCTGAAGTCTAAGACTCCTACCTGGTCTTGGGAAGCCTCCACACAAGCTGAGGCTAAGAAGACATACTCCTACACAAAAAGTTGATGAATCTGTCATTGCAGCTATGATGAAGGTTAGCAAAACTTCTGCTGCTAAGAAAGGGACAGATCAAACGTCCAAATGAGGATTCTTACTTGGAATGTGCAGGGGCTGCGCGACAGAAGCAGGAGGGGGTCCTTTCTTAGATATCTGCGAGAATGGGAGATTGATTGTGCCATCCTCGAAGAGACGCATATTGATAGTGAATCTGACAAGGCATGCGTGGAGATGAGAGCTGGTCTTGCAAATGACATTGTGGTGATTAATTCTAATGGTAGATCTGGGGGAATTGCCATCTGGTGGAAGAAGCATGTGCTGCGTTTGGAGGAGGTTTCTTTGGCTAGGCACCTATTGACTTGTAGGTTCAAGAGAGGCCAGGGGGACAATGATTTCTTTGTGACAGGTGTGTATGGTCCTAGTGACCCTAGCAGAAGACAGGAGTTGTGGGAGGATTGGAACTTGGCTGCAGACTTTGTGAATGGGGTGGTCTGGCTAGTTGGAGAAGACTTTAATTGTGTTTTGGTGGGGAGTGACAGACCCAATGGTGTGGTGGATAGTTCTGCCGCTGGCTTCCAATTGATGATCCAAGCTTTAGGCTTGTGTGAGTTTCCCTCCTCGGGCTCTAAATTCACTTGGAGGAATGGTAGTGGGCTCATGTCCAAGATTGATAGGTCTTTTGACAATGCTGGGTTGATGGATCTCTTCCAATTGTCCTTTGTTTGTGGTCTTGAGCATCCCTTTTCTGACCATACCCCCCTGGTCTGGGATAATGGGGAACAGCTGCTGGCTGGTTCCTACTTCAAGTTTAGGAAGTCATGGCTGAGGGAGCCTGGTTTTAGAGATATGTTTGCATGTTGGTGGAGGGCCCAGCAGGTTGAAGGCAGGGCTACCTTCAGGCTGGCTTCCAAGATTCTGGCCTTGAAAGGAATGTTAAAGGAATATGGTGATGTTATCTCTGTCCTCAGGCATCAGAAACATCGAGAGGCCTTGTCGAAGATTTAGGAACTGGATGCTAAGGAAGCCTTTTCTCAGCTGTCTGAATAGGATTCTGCTAACAGAAAGAAGTGGCAGGGGGTGGTGGCTGAAGAAGACTTGAAGCTGGAGATGGATTGGAGGGAAAGGTCAAGGCAGCTGGGGCTTAGTGAGGGGGATGCAAACACTAAATTCTTCCACTTGGCTGCCAGCTCTAGGAGAAGAGTTAATCTGATCTCATCTATTGTTAAAGAGGGGCAGAGAATTACCTCCATCTCTGATATCAGAGCAGAGGCTGTCAGGTACTTCAAGGAGTCTTCAAGAGCAGCTGGTAGGGGCTGTTGGAGGATGGCAGCTAGTGATATTCCCAGAATTACAGAGATTCAGAGGTCCATCCTGATAGAATCTGTGTATGAAGTTGAAGTCTTGAAGGCCATCAAAGATCTCAATTGTGAAGGATCACCTAGTCCTGATGGGATCCAAGTTCTCTTCTACAAAGAGTTATGGGATATTATGGGCACTGCGGTAATGGATGTGATCAAAGAGTTTGAGAGTGGCAACTTTGGTTTTAAAAGAATCAATAGATCCTATCTTTTTATTTGGCCAAAGACTCCAGGAGCTGAATCCTTTCAGGATTTTAGACCTATTGCCCTCTCTAACTCTTCATACCTGGTGATTAGCAAGGTCATGGCCAATAGATTGAGGCCTGTTTTGCAAGATTTGATCCACCCTATTAAAGCAGCCTTCCTCCCCGGTAGATCTCTACGTGAATCCTTTATCATGGCCCAAGAGATGATTTGTGGTTGGCACAAAAGAAACTGTAAGGCTTTTCTATGGAAGGTTGACTTCCGCAAAGCTTATGACTCCATCAGTTGGACATATCTTTGGGAAGTGCTTAAAAGAAGAGGCTTTCCCCCTACTTGGATTCAATGGGTGAAAAGATGTATCACCACTGCCTCTTTCACCCCTTTGATAAATGGGAAGCCCTATGGTTCTTGGATTCAGCCCCAATGTGGAATCAGGCAAGGATGTCCTCTAGCACCTCTGATTTTCAACCTGGCAGTGGATAACTTGGCCTGGTACTCTTGTAAGCTCGCTGAAGCAAGTCTTATTAGAGGGTATTCATTGTCTTGTAGGAGTAACTTGGCTCCCATTCTTCAATATGCGGATGATACGATTTTTTTTGTGGAAGGGTCTATGGATGAAGCACTGGCTTTGCAGCATATGGTCAATATCTTTGGTGAGCTCTCTAGCTTGAGGCTAAATAGGGATAAATCCAGTCTGGTCTGCTTTGACTTACCTGAGGAGGAGCAAGGTGCTTTAGCTACTGTTTTGGGGACCCCCCGCATTAGTCTTCCTATTAACTACTTGGGGCTACCTTTGAGATGCTCTAGAATGAAAAAGAGAGATTGGAGCTACCTCTTTGACAAAATTTTTGTGAAATTGGATGGTTGGCATAGCAGCTTCCTCTCGAAAGGTGGAAGACTTATCTTGCTCAACTCTGTGGTCTCCTCCATCCCTGTTTTCTACTTTTCCATATTTAAAGCACCTAATTCCATTTGGAAAAGGTTGGATGTATTGAGAAAAAGGTTCTTTTGGAAGGGAGCTAAACATGAGGGTAGATTTCTGCAGCCAATCAAATGGGTGCAGATCTGCCAACCAAAAGATAGGGGTGGACTTGGGATTAAGTCCTTGAAGCACTTCAATGATGCTTTGTGTTGTCAACGTTTTTGTGCGGATTTAAAGGTGTATTACGTTGCAGTAGAACCGACAAAACGTTTAAACAAATATAAATAATTTTATTACTCGAACAACTAGAGTATCCGAGGTCGAACACAGGGAGCGAACTCAGTACTTTGTAAAACCCAAGAATACAACTGTTAAATGCAGATATAATTGATTCAAAGAGTTTTTAAGAAAGATGTAAAAAAAATAGAATTAGACGTCTGATTTATGTATCAGACGTCTTAAATGTGATCCTTCTTTCTCTGTTCCTTCTTCTGCTTTGCCTTTCTGATCTCTTTGCAATCTTCCCTTGTCCTTCTTCTTCTTCTCCTCTGCGAAGACTTCTAATCTTTCTACTTTCCTTCTTCTCCTGCGAAGACTTCGTTCTTTCTTCTTCTTCTGTCTTGCTCCTCCTTTCTTCGTTGCCTTCTTCTTCTTCTTTGGCTTGCTTTTTCCTTCTTCTGCAGTGGCCAAGTCCTTCTGCGATCAGCCTGCCTGCACAGGAGCAAAACCTAACCCTTCTCCCTCTACCCGCGCGTCTCTCTCTCTCAAGCAATTCACTCAAACCGCTCTACCAGAGCCACAGTCTTAAATCGGGTCGGATCGTACCCGGGACCAGGTGCACCTGCAGGTGTGTGATGCGCGAGGAGTGCGTAGG
Source organism: Thalassia testudinum (assembly GCA_037157565.1). Taxonomy (NCBI): domain Eukaryota; kingdom Viridiplantae; phylum Streptophyta; class Magnoliopsida; order Alismatales; family Hydrocharitaceae; genus Thalassia; species Thalassia testudinum. The sequence goes on from JAZHRO010000017.1 coordinate 162,579, forward strand.
TCTAGGTCGGGTCGGATCCACCAGGTCCGCGTGGTCAGGCCGCGGACGAGGCGGGTGGGGTCAGTGAGGGACCTCACCCCTATGCTTACTGAGGCGATAAGAGTAAAACGTAAAAACAACTTATATGGTACCTGCCGGTTGCAATCCCACGATGTGGGACTATCTGGCCTCGCCTTCACGCGCGCCTGCAGAAGCCTCGTCGTGCGATTGCCCCGCAGCTGCTGGCTCTGCTAGCACTCCTTGGCTGGACTCGTTCACCTCGCGACACCCGCGCTAGTATGCAGCACCTGTAGCCTGGAAGACCGGGTGCCTGGAGCTTCGTGGGAGCTTCATCAGAGGTCGTCCATGGCGGCAGCGGCTCAAATCCTGTCGTACACAAAACGCGCCTCTCGGCCAAATCAGAATAGCTAGAGACCTTCGTCGTGGCACGGCGAAGGCGGTGGGCAGTGCTGCAGGCCGCAGGTCGGCCTAGGCATGCGTGCCGAGGTCAACCTGTGGCCGGAGATGGTGGGTTGGTCGGGGGGTGATTGTGGAGGGATGGAGTGGCAGTGGTAGGGTGGAGTGTGTTCCTGGAGGTGAGGCGGAGCTTTCGAGGTGGTTGGCGAGCCGTGTGGAGGGCTGGAGTGGTGTGGGCGGCTCGCCGGAGTGTGGTCGGAGGCGAAGATGATGGAGGTGGTTAGCGTCTGTCAAAGGTAGATCAAGGGAGATAACAGGGGGAAAAGAGAGAGGAGAAGGTGGAGAACGTATCTGGGGTTGTCTGGAGGGAAGGGAGGCGGCGGAGAGGACGGCTCGTAACTGCCGTCGTCGGGGAAGAAAGACCCTGGGGGAGGAAGCGGCGACGAAGATGAGGTCGGGAGCATGCGCGCAGGGTACAGCGCGTCGCGGGAGGAAGAGGCGGAGAGGACTCTGCTGCTGGTATGGCAGCAGAGTGACGAGAAGGAGGGAAGGCGGTCGCCGGAGCTTGTGGGTCGTTTGGCCGGAGATGGGAGAGAAGAAATTTGGAGGGGATCTCCGTCAAAATCAAGCTTAAGATGAGCGGCCGGGTCCGGGGGGTGTTTTATAGGTGCTGGCCGCTCCTATCAGTGCGTAAAAAACGCGCAATTAGGTCAGCCGGCTCGTCGGAGTTGGAAGGAAGAAAGATACCCAAATCTCTCGTGCGTTCGCACGAGAGATTGGGTTCACGCCAGCGAATTTGATTGGCTTTAAAAGGAAGGTAATTCCTCAGAGAATCTCCCTTCCATTTCTGGGAGAGAATCTCTGAGGAATTAGAGAGCAGTCTCTCTCGAAACTTCGTCGGAGCTCGGTTCTGCCCTAGCAATGGCGGCAGGACCGGTTTGCAAAGAAGGCGAAGAACCTAGGGGGCTCTCTGCAAGGATATTCAAAAGATAAGGACCTATTTGTGATTTGGGTGTACTAAATTGCAAAGTAGGTTAAGATGACCTCCCCTTAGGTCCAAATTTTGGTACAAACCTAATTTGGACCTAAAGAATCCAATGGTGAAGTTGGATTTCAGGTTTTACCTCGTTTGACTGGACATTTTGCGTAAAAACCCAAATTAGGTTAATTGAAGAGCTAGGACCCTGATCTAGGTCAAACTTGGTTCCAAAGGCCAAATTAAGTGTTCTAAACCCTAGAGTATGTTTTTCCATGATTTATAGAGGGTTTACTTGCTTTTTGTTCTGACCGGAACCTTGTTAATTTCAGCGGGTCTGTTTTAGGGTTACCAAGTGTCATTTAGTTCTTAGATTGCACATGAACCCATTTCTGATTGACTCAACCCACTTTTTATCTCATTTATACCATTTGACCTCTGTTTTGCCTCTGAGAAATCCCGTTTACGTACTGCAATGGTAAACTTGCAGTTTTAACCTTTATTTCATGTTTTCTTCTCAGAGCACTTGTTCCTTCAGTTAGGCCTTCTTCTAGGTTATGTAGGAGCTTTTATCTTCTTTATTGGGTCAAAATGAGCTAGTTATGGCTCATGATGAGGCTCTCATCATACCCCCATGCCTAGCTTTTGCTAGTCCCTTAGCAAAATTTTAAAGTTTTAACTTCCGTTCTAGACCCTGAATGTCTGTCAGCAATGATAAGTGCTTCTCCTTTTCTTTTGTGATTAGGTGGGAATGCCGACCATAGGCCTAGAGGTACTCAAGTACCAACCAAAATCCGGACCTGTTCCGCTTTAGCCTCAGTCTTCTGCAAAGGTTTCTACGGCCCACAGAAACTAACCTAGGGTTTGTTGGACTCCGCGGTTAAAGCACCCGTGCTTGAGATATTTTTAGCCTAAGTTCAGTTTGCAGTGCGTTTTTTGTAAGAGAGAGATAGAAGATTTATTTGTTTGGAGAGCTTTTCTCTCTCTTTTCTTTTTTATTTCTAGCTTCGGATTAGCTTCTCAACACGGTCTGTATCGGATTCCTCGTCCCCATCATCAATCCTCAAAGGTCCCTGGCTTTCGAGATTTCGAGATAATCCCGCCCATGGCAACCCCCGGAACCCTGGCTTTCGAGATTTCGAGATAATCCCGCCCATGGCGTTCCGTGGCCGAATTCAGACCCTGGCGATCGACATTTCGTGATAATGCCACCCATGGTATCTGAACCAGCAGAGTGCTTACATGCCCCCAGTAGGATATTTAAATATCCTAAGAGACAAGCACCGAGGAGATGATATGTTGTTACGCATCTTCGAGGGGAATTTCCCGCCTCTCCGCGCTGGGAACTCGTCCAAATCAACTTGTGTTGATTGGCCGCTCCTAATCTAGGTGACTTTTTCAGAATATTAAACGCTCTTGCATGTTTTGGATGTTTTATGCGCACTGAACCAGACTGTGTGTGAATTTGGGGTGCTTAGGTTACCGAATCCCGCAAACCGGAGGTCAGTTAACGAGGCTTAGACCTAATACTCAAGCTTCGCATTTTCCTCAACCTCTTGAGGATTATCCAGATTTTAACGGATACGTGAATTTTTAAGCTAAAGATACTAGCCCAAAAGGCCTAAGACCAGCGTTCCCGCTAATCTCTTATTATATCTCCGTAGCACTTTTCTTTTCTTTTTCTTGACTCGGTCTAGAACTTCAGTTAACCCCTTAATCTTTTACTAATGACTTTTTCTTTTTCTTTTCCTTTTGTGCTCCTTTCTTCATTTTTGCTCTTTTTCTCCTCCTTATAAGGCTCACAACATTTCCTCCCTCCCCATTTTTTTTTGTTCTTTTTGTCATTTTTCTTTCTTTTCCTCCTCTCATTTGTATGACCCTGAATTGTTCCTCCCCTCTATCAAGTCTTTTTTTTTTTTTTACGTGAAACCCTTTCTTGATATGAATTTTCTGACATTTTGCACTTTCATACCCCCCCATGCCTAAGATTTGCAATGTCCTCATTGTAAATTAGGTGGGTTCGAATTCAGCTTAGTTCATGTATTAGGACAGGTGTGTGGTGAGTGAATGGGTCGAAGCGACTTGTTGCGAACGATTTCTAATCTCAGGTAGGTATACCTGAGGTGAAGTCGGCTGTTCTAATGGATGAACCCTAAAGTGCAATATGAGTTCCGCATAGCGATGTCAGAAACGGTTTCAGGTTTTTCAAAGAATGACGGGTTGCCTCCCGTTAAGCGCTGAGTTTTACGCCATCGACTGGGCGCAATGAGCTCAAGAGGAAAGGAGGGTAAAGGATGACTCAGTCAAATCTATATCGGTCATGTCAATGAACGGCTTGAGTCTCTGCCCGTTCACGACAAAGGGTTCAGAATCGTGGCTGAGTGGGCTGATTTCAATAGCTCCATTTTCGAAGATTTGGCGGACTAGGTAGGGTCTGACCCACTTGGATCTTAGCTTTCCTGGGAATAGTTTGAGTCGAGCATCAAAGAGTAAAACTTTTTGACCAGGATGAAAGACCTTTCTAGAAATGTGTTTGTCGTGAAAAGCTTTAACCCGTTCTTTGTAAATTCGCGAGTTCTCATACGCGTCGTGGCGTAATTCATCGATCTCGCTCATTTGAAATCTTCTGTGGGTTCCAGCCTTAGAAAGGTCAAGATTACAGGTCCGTACTGCCCAATAGGCTTTATGCTCCAATTCGACGGGGAGGTGACATGCCTTCCCGTACACTAGTCTGAAGGGAGACACTCCTAATTGGGTCTTGTGGGCGGTCCTATAGGCCCACAATGCTTCCGGAAGCCGAGAAGACCAATCTTTTCTATCAGGTCGAACAGTAACCTGAAGGATCTTCTTGATTTCTCGGTTAGATAGCTCAGCTAGACCATTAGTTTGGGGGTGGTAAGGAGTAGAGATTTGGTGTGACACCCCGTATTTGATCATCAGTGACTTGAACTGAGCGTTCGTAAAATGGGTCCCTCCGTCGGAAATTATAGCACGCGGAATCCCGAACCTTGAGAAAATGTTTTGATGAAGGAATTTTATAACGACTTTATGATTGTTGGTTTGGGTCGGAATGGCTTCTATCCACTTGGAAACATAATCAACTGCAAGTAAAATGTATTCGAAGCCATCCGAGGTAGGAAAGGGTCCCATGAAATCAATCCCCCAAATATCAAAAATTTCGCATACCAAGATCGGCTGTAGAGGCATCATGTCTCTATGGCTCATGTTGCCTAGAGTCTGGCAACGGGAACATGCCTTACAGTGATTGTATGCATCTTTGAAAATTGTGGGCCAGTAGAAACCACACTGGAGGACTTTCGATGCGGTTTTATGTCCCGAAAAATGTCCACCGCATGCCTGGTCATGGCAGAATGAGAGTATGTCTTTGATTTCCACTTCCGTGACGCATCGTCGGATTATCTGATCAGCACCAATGCGGAAGAGATACGGGTCTTCCCATAGGTAATACTTGGCATCGGAACGCAATTTGTCCTTTTTGGCCTTCGACCAATCGGGCGGAATCTGATGTGATGCCAGGTAATTAACAATATCGGCGAACCATGGAAGACTTGTACTGATAGTCAGGAGGTGCTCATCAGGGAAATGTTCTGTAATAGGTCCGGAAGGATCAATAATTTCAGAAGGAAGGCGGGATAAGTGATCAGCTACCACATTGTGCTTTCCCGCCTTGTCGCGAATCTCGAGGTCAAATTCTTGCAACAGCAAGATCCAGCGGATTAATCGAGGTTTCGCGTCCTTCTTAGCCAGGAGATACCTCACAGGTGTGTGATCCGAGTATATGATAACACGGGAACCCAGAAGGTATGATCTGAATTTTTCCAGGGCAAATACTACGGCCAGCAGCTCTTTCTCAGTAACCGTATAGTTACGCTGAGCCTCATCCAATGTTTTGCTGGCGTAGTAAATGACCACAGGTTTCCCGTCAATTTTCTGCCCCAAAACCGCTCCTACAGCGAAGTCAGATGCATCGCACATGATCTCAAAGGGTTGAGACCAATCAGGGGACTGTAGGATTGGGGCTTGGGTGACTCGGTCACGTAGGATCTCAAATGCTTGTGTGCATTCCTTGGAAATTCCGAAAGGCACATCCTTGGAAAGCAGATTGGTCAGGGGGCGCGCGATTTTGGAGAAATCAGGGATGAATCGACGGTAGAAACCGACGTGCCCCAAAAAAGATCGGATGTCCTTAATCGAGCTAGGCATAGGGAGCTTGGAAATCAGGTTAACCTTAGCTCGATCCACTTGGATGCCTTTCTCTGAGATTAAATGTCCCAGGACAATTCCCTCAGGCACCATGAAATGGCTCTTTTCCCAGGAAAGAACCAAATTCACCTCGATGCACCGCCTGAGTATATGGACCAAGTGTTGGAGGCAATCGTCAAATGATTGTCCAAAAACTGAAAAGTCATCCATGAAGACTTCCAGATAATCACCTACCATATCTGAGAATATGGCAAGCATGCACCGCTGAAAAGTTGCAGGTGCATTACAGAGACCGAACGGCATCCTTCGAAACGCGTACGTCCCGAAGGGGCAGGTGAATGTGGTCTTTTCTTGGTCTTCTGGATGGATTGCCACCTGATTGTAATCGGAGTACCCGTCAAGAAAGCAGAAGAATCTATTTCCCGCTAGTTTCTCGAGGATCTGATCAATAAACGGTAGTGGGAAATGATCCTTCTTCGTGGAGGAATTTAGTCTTCTGTAATCAATGCAGACTCTCCACGAATTAGCTATTCGGGTAGGAATGACTTCCCCGGTTTCAGTCGTGATGATGGTAAGTCCTGCCTTCTTAGGTACCACTTGTGTTGGACTCACCCAACGACTGTCGGAGATCGGGTAGATGATCCCTGCATCTAACCACTTAATGATCTCCTTTTTCATGACCTCCTGTAGGTTAGGGTTTAGTCGCCTTTGCATTTCTCTTGAAGGTCGTGAGCCTTCTTCTGTGTAGATTCGATGCGTGCAGTATGAAGGGCTTATACCAGTCAAATCATCTAGAGTCCATCAATGGCTCTACGATGTTGCTGGAGAACAGAAATCAAACGGAGTTCCTGGTCAGGTGTGAGTCGAGAATTGATAATCACAGGAAACGTTTGATTTGAATCCAAAAAGACATATTTTAGATGTTCGGGAAGGGGCTTGAGCTCCATGACAGGATTGTCAGCAGCAGCGGGTGGTTCAGGGTTTGTATCGGGAGCAATGGTAGGAGTCATAGGTGTGTCTAGATCGTGTTCGCACTCCTCTGTTAGTGGTTTTTGATTTTCTAGTGGTTGATCAGGAATAATCAGGTTGTCCTCTATATGCAGTTCATCAACCACGGCTTTGACATCACAAATTTCCTCTATAACCCCGCAATTAATCCCTTGTTGGGCTTTGAAAATGTCAATCTTCAGATTTTGATTCCCAAATTTTAATTCTATCTGGCCCTCTTCGCAGTTTATATTGGCCCTAGCAGTGGCCAAAAAGGGTCTCCCTAATATGATTGGTGTGTCCCTTGGGTTCTTAGGTGCATCCATGTCCAGTACTATGAAGTCCACTGGGAAATAAAAATCTCGTACCCTAACAATGACATCCTCGAGTATTCCTTTGGGTGACTTGATGGATCGATCGACTAACTGCAATGTCACCTCAGTGGGTTTAAGTTCAGATTCTTCAAGGTGGTCAAGGAGGGATGTAGGTATTAAATTTATGGAGGCACCTAGGTCTAGTAGGGCTCTATCAAGTTGGGTTTCACCAATTTTACAAGAAATCAAGGGGGTTCCTGGGTCTTTAGCCTTGGGTGGGAGTTTGCTCAGGATGACAGAGCTGGCTTGCTCTGACAGTACGATCGGATTCCCATCCTTGGTTCGCGGCTTACGTTTAGGTGTACATATGTCTTTCAAGAATCTTGCGTAAGCCGGTATGTGGCGGATTGCATCCATCAACGGGATGTTTATCTGGACCTGTTCAAAGAGCTTGACTAGATCCTCCTCAGGAGCCACAGGTTTGGTTGTCCTTTTTCCTTTGGTCAAGGCCTCAGGAAATGGGATCCTAGCTGGTTCCTCTAGGATAGGTCCAGGTTCTTGATCTGGGACAGTAGTATCTTGGATGACTACCCTAGGGTCTTGGCGATTATCAGGCTTGGAGTGGTTCAGATAATGTGGGTCTTGTGTTGTTTTACCACTACGTGTTGTTACAGAGTTTAATCCATCCTGACTTTGGTTTGGGTTAGGTAGGAGAGGTGGCTGCTGCTGAAATTCTGCATAAGATGTAGAAGCCTCCATCCCGTCTGGTGATGGAGTAGCAGGGGCCTGATAAATCGAATGTGCGTGGCCTGGATTTGGATTCATAATGCGCCTCTGGGCCGGCACATTATTTGGGTTGGGCAGAGGTTGCGAAGGAAGGGTGCCAGGTTGGCGAGAATTTGCCATCTGGGCCAGTTGGTTGCGAACCTCTGTGATCTCGTCCTTGTGCTGTTTTTGCATTGCCGCATTCGTCTTTTGAATGTCAGCTAGCGTTTGAAGGATAAGAGTCAGTTGATCCTGATTTTGCCCAGATTGGTAGGTGGGATTGGGCCGAGGCTGAGGCGGCTGATATGGACGAGGAGCTTGTGGGCGGGGTTGATATGGTGGTTTTTGAGAATTTCCCGCCCACTGAAAGTTAGGATGATTTCGCCATCCAGGGTTGTAGGTATTGGAGTATGGGTCATTCTGGATGGCGTTGAGGTCCTCGCAGTTCTGAGGAACCTCAGGAAAGTCAGAATACGAGGGTTCAGAGTTCCCCCAACTCGAGTAGAAGGGATCGGAGGTCACTCCGGTCCGGGAGGTAGACGGGGGTGGATAGGGGCCCATCCCCTTGGCAGGTTGGTGATAGATGTTTTGCACTGTTTCCCTTGCCAGAGGAGGTCGTGCCAAAGAGTTTTGTGCAGAGGTGGCTTGCTGCAAATGTCGAGTTAGCTCGTCCACCTTCTTTTCTATGATAGAGACCTTGTCTAACCGACTGACCATCAATTCCAGGTCAACAGAAGTGGACAGGTCCTGCGTCTCATGTGTCCCTCTTAGATTCGTCGATGCGCGGGCATTCGTCCTGTCGAATAAGCCCAAGGAGTCATTGTTTATGGAGTTCTCGCACATGTTTTCGAGAATCTCCCACACCGTGTCCTCGTGTTGGCCCATGATGTTTCCTCCACATGTTGCATTGACGATTAGACGAATATCCTCACGGAGTCCCTGGTAAAAAGACTGGACTTGTTCCCACTTAGGAACTCCGTGATGGGGACACTTTCGCATGAGATCTAGGAATCGATCCCAAGCTTCGTGAAGAGGTTCTCCCTGTTGTTGAGTGAAATGAGTAATCTGGTGGCGCAAGGCATTCGTCCGGCCAACAGGGAAGAATTTTTTCAAAAATTCGGACTGTAATTCCTCCCAAGTGTTGATCGGGCGGGTCTGAGTCTGATACCAGTGCGCGGCCTTGTCTAAGAGGGAGAACGAAAACATTTTCATGAGTAGGATATCCCGGTTTTGTACATCTGACCCGAAGGTCTGGGCCAGATGCTTGAGTTGTTTAATGTGTTGGAATGGATCCTCAGAGTTAAGCCCATGGAACTTTGGTATGGCATGAATCATATTGGGCTTTAGATCAGAATCGGGTCCTCCAATTGGGATTCGTACTCGGGGTTCGATTGCCACCGCAGCGGGATTATAGTGATCTCGCATCATAGGTCGCTGTGGTGGGTTTACAAAGTTCTGAAAGAGATCATTCAAGCGTTGAAGTTGGTGTTCAAGGTTATTCTCCTCTTCAATGGGTTGTGCCATGATGGGAGAAGAAGGAGAATCAGGGTCTGAATCAGATGAAAGATTTATGTGGTGGGGTTGCTGCACAAACAAGGGCGTCGAGGCTTGGCCTCGGCGAGAATGAATTTCTAGAGGAGGTCTTAAAGGTGGTCTTAAGGACCTCCTACCAAACATGCACCGGAAGATGTGATGAGATTAGAAGGTGCTGGACCCAATCAAGACACCCAAGAATTGTTGAGTGACTATAGAGGTTCGGGGCAGATGGACCCCTGGATCAGAAGATCGTCCACCTGAGAAATACCTGGGCAGCCAGAGAGGGAGAGTCCCGCAAAGACCCCTACACGGTAGAGCGTCCCCACGGGTTACAGGGTTTCCCCCACCCGACCTCTCTTGTCACTGCGGTTCCAGGTAGACCAGAATGGGGATCTTGACCTCTTAAGTCTACCTTTTTTATTTTAAGATCAAGGTGCTTAATGTTCCACTTGAACTTTTAAGTATTTTGAGTGCAAAAAGTGACCTAATATTAAGGTTGGTTGACTCGAGGGATCAACTTCACCTCTTATTCCTTTGAGAGCTTTTAGGTCCTTCCTTTTATGGTTCAAATGGATTATCAGCCTGATTTGCTTAGGGTTCCTCTTGTATAAATCTTTTCAAACACGGTTTAGGCACACTTCTTTTTGGAAAGTTTGTTTCTTTGTTTTAGAGAAGATGTGTCTCTAAAAACCCTAGCTTTGCAATCCTAACTTGGCTCTAATGGGTCCAATTTAGTTGCCTTAGAAATTAGCACCTAGGGCTCAATCAAGAAAGTTTTAGCCCTAGTTGCCTTAGTTGGATGACAGACAAAAATATGTTGAAATGAAAATCAGGCAACTTGATGAGTTACTAAATATAAGACAGGTAGCCCTAAGTTGATTTCTCTCCTTTTTTTTCTTTTTTTTTTAGATTGTGCGAGGGTTAAGGGAGAGGGCTTATGGAAATTACCTGTTCCAGTCTGTTGTGCAGTTGCTATTCTTTCCTTTTTGTTTTGCTTTCCCTGATTGAACACAACAAAAGAGAAGTTAAGTCAGATATTAGATAGAAAAGTTGTACTCAAAAGCTTTAAAAGTGCCCGTTGCTCCCCGGCAACGGCGCCAAAATGTTGTCAACGTTTTTGTGCGGATTTAAAGGTGTATTACGTTGCAGTAGAACCGACAAAACGTTTAAACAAATATAAATAATTTTATTACTCGAACAACTAGAGTATCCGAGGTCGAACACAGGGAGCGAACTCAGTACTTTGTAAAACCCAAGAATACAACTGTTAAATGCAGATATAATTGATTCAAAGAGTTTTTAAGAAAGATGTAAAAAAAATAGAATTAGACGTCTGATTTATGTATCAGACGTCTTAAATGTGATCCTTCTTTCTCTGTTCCTTCTTCTGCTTTGCCTTTCTGATCTCTTTGCAATCTTCCCTTGTCCTTCTTCTTCTTCTCCTCTGCGAAGACTTCTAATCTTTCTGCTTTCCTTCTTCTCCTGCGAAGACTTCGTTCTTTCTTCTTCTTCTGTCTTGCTCCTCCTTTCTTCGTTGCCTTCTTCTTCTTCTTTGGCTTGCTTTTTCCTTCTTCTGCAGCGGCCAAGTCCTTCTGCGATCAGCCTGCCTGCACAGGAGCAAAACCTAACCCTTCTCCCTCTACCCGCGCGTCTCTCTCTCTCAAGCAATTCACTCAAACCGCTCTACCAGAGCCACAGTCTTAAATCGGGTCGGATCGTACCCGGGACCAGGCGCACCTGCAGGTGTGTGATGCGCGAGGAGTGCGTAGGTCTAGGTCGGGTCGGATTCGCCAGGTCCGCGTGGTCAGGCCGCGGACGAGGCGGGTGGGGTCAGTGAGGGACCTCACCCCTGTGCTTACTGAGGCGATAAGAGTAAAACGTAAAAACAACTTATATGGTACCTGCCGGTTGCAATCCCACGATGTGGGACTATCTGGCCTCGCCTTCACGCGCGCCTGCAGAAGCCTCGTCGTGCGATTGCCCCGCAGCTGCTGGCTCTGCTAGCACTCCTTGGCTGGACTCGTTCACCTCGCGACACCCGCGCTAGTATGCAGCACCTGTAGCCTGGAAGACCGGGTGCCTGGAGCTTCGTGGGAGCTTCATCAGAGGTCGTCCATGGCGGCAGCGGCTCAAATCCTGTCGTACACAAAATGCGCCTCTCGGCCAAATCAGAATAGCTAGAGACCTTCGCCGTGGCACGGCGAAGGCGGTGGGCAGTGCTGCAGGCCGCAGGTCGGCCTAGGCGTGCATGCCGAGGTCAACCTGTGGCCGGAGATGGTGGGTTGGTCGGGGGGTGATTGTGGAGGGATGGAGTGGCAGTGGTAGGGTGGAGTGTGTTCCTGGAGGTGAGGCGGAGCTTTCGAGGTGGTTGGCGAGCCGTGTGGAGGGCTGGAGTGGTGTGGGCGGCTCGCCGGAGTGTGGTCGGAGGCGAAGATGATGGAGGTGGTTAGCGTCTGTCGAAGGTCGATCAAGGGAGATAACAGGGGGAAAAGAGAGAGGAGAAGGTGGAGAACGTATCTGGGGTTGTCTGGAGGGAAGGGAGGCGGCAGAGAGGACGGCTCGTAACTGCCGTCGTCGGGGAAGAAAGACCCTGGGGGAGGAAGCGGCGACGAAGATGAGGTCGGGAGCTTGCGCGCAGGGTACAGCGCGCCGCGGGAGGAAGAGGCGGAGAGGACTCTGCTGCTAGTATGGCAGCAGAGTGACGAGAAGGAGGGAAGGCGGTCGCCGGAGCTTGTGGGTCGTTTGGCCGGAGATGGGAGAGAAGAAATTTGGAGGGGATCTCCGTCAAAATCAAGCTTAAGATGAGCGGCCGGGTCCGGGGGGTGTTTTATAGGTGCTGGCCGCTCCTATCAGTGCGTAAAAAACGCGCAATTAGGTCAGCCGGCTCGCCGGAGTTGGAAGGAAGAAAGATACCCAAATCTCTCGTGCGTTCGCATGAGAGATTGGGTTCACGCCAGCGAATTTGATTGGCTTTAGAAGGAAGGTAATTCCTCAGAGAATCTCCCTTCCATTTCTGGGAGAGAATCTCTGAGGAATTAGAGAGCAGTCTCTCTCGAAACTTCGTCGGAGCTCGGTTCTGCCCTAGCAATGGCGGCAGGACCGGTTTGCAAAGACGGCGAAGAACCTAGGGGGCTCTCTGCAAGGATATTCAAAAGATAGGGACCTATTTGTGATTTGGGTGTACTAAATTGCAAAGTAGGTTAAGATGACCTCCCCTTAGGTCCAAATTTTGGTACAAACCTAATTTGGACCTAAAGAATCCAATGGTGAAGTTGGATTTCAGGTTTTACCTCGTTTGACTGGACATTTTGCGTAAAAACCCAAATTAGGTTAATTGAAGAGCTAGGACCCTGATCTAGGCAAACTAGGTTCCAAAGGCCAAACTAAGTGTTCTAAACCCTAGAGTATGTTTTTCCATGATTTATAGAGGGTTTACTTGCTTTTTGTTCTGACCGGAACCTTGTTAATTTCAGCGGGTCTGTTTTAGGGTTACCAAGTGTCATTTAGTTCTTAGATTGCACATGAACCCATTTCTGATTGACTCAACCCACTTTTTATCTCATTTATACCATTTGACCTCTGTTTTGCCTCTGAGAAATCCCGTTTACGTACTGCAATGGTAAACTTGCAGTTTTAACCTTTATTTCATGTTTTCTTCTCAGAGCACTTGTTCCTTCAGTTAGGCCTTCTTCTAGGTTATGTAGGAGCTTTTATCTTCTTTGTTGGGTCAAAATGAGCTAGTTATGGCTCATGATGAGGCTCTCATCACTTTGCTACTTAAGTGGGCAGTTAAACTCTTGCAAGGAGACCTGAAGCCATGGATTGTCCTAATCAAAGATAGCTATGGTGCTTCAAATAGTGTGCTGTCCAGGCTTCAACCCAGCAGACCTCCTTTCTAGAAATCAGTGACAAGAGCATTGCCTGATCACTTCCACTTGCTGCAGCCGGCTCTTGGGGATGGCAGGGCCTTCAGTTTCTGGAAGGAGGGTTGGTTAGTGCTGGGTGTCTTGAAGGAGATCTATCTAAGGGCCTTTGCTGTAGCATCTGACAAGGAAGCTACTGTCAGTAGGTTCTGGTCTTGCAGCAGCTGCAGCTAGAATCTGCATGAGGAGGAATCCAACAGGAGGGGCACCAGGCTGTGGGAAGAAAGGAGGAAGTTGCTATCAGACCATGAGAGCTTTAGGCCAAGGACTGGTGTGGAGGATAAGTACCTTTGGGAGGGGGTTTACAATGTGCAAAGTGGCTATAACAGAAGCTTAAACCATGGGAGTGGATGGAGCTGTGATTTCATTGATAAGAAGATTTGGCTTCTGAAAATTCCCCTTAAGGTACAAATTTTTCTTTAGCTATGTAAGAGAGATGAATTGATCACAGTAGATTTGCGACATAGAAGGTTGGGAACTGATCATCATGTTTGTTACTTATGTGGGATGCATACTGACTTTACAAATCATATCTTCTCTTCTTGCCTTATCACTAATGCTATTTGGAGGACATGTCAGGAGCCACTTCCATATTGGGCTTCCATATGGCATGGGCTTGGCGTGAGAGGAAAGCCACATGTACACATGGTAGTCACTCTCTGGTGTGTGTAGAAGGCGAGAAATGAGAGACTTTTTCAAGAGAGACCGGTGTGTTGTTATAGAATTGTAAGAGAGTGCTAGTCCCTCATACATACATGGGGATCTCTTTTATAATTCCTCTTACTTGTTTATATATTATACCGCTCCAGATTGCTATCGTAAGATGATAGCTTTCCTTTTTATTTCAAAAAAAAAAAAGAATATGCAACAATAAGTGAACAGATAAGGAATATTTAGTGAATTGATTGAAGGATCTTTAAAACTATGTAGGAGTGTCTGCTGACCATCCATTCAGTTATTTTTCTTTTTTGCTCCAAAGCTTAACAAAAAATGCCACCCATTTGTTTCCTATCTCAGAACCCCACTCTCTCCACCAGCTTTTGCCACAACCTAGAGATTGGCAACCACTTGATGCTCCTTCAATCTCAACTACACTCCTAGCTATTTCTCTCACCCATGTCACCTCTTATCAATCTATCATCAATAATAAATGCTCTCTATCAAAAATAAACGTAAAACCATGTTGTAACATTGCAATTTTATAAGAGTTCTTTTGTTGATTTGACATAACTAAATTGATTTCAAAATAAAGATGCTTTTGTATGAAGGAGCTGTAGGATAGGGAGCTCAAGGTTCGGGACATCAAACTTCCCCAAGGTTTGTCTGATACAACATTTGCTGATCTTCAGCATTGAATTCAGACGTTGGCAGATTTTTCTCCCACGTCTGTAGAATTGGACTACTATATTTGGAAACATGGGAAATTTAGTGTCAGAAATACTTATAAATTACATGAAGAAAATGAGATGCAACGGTCTGTAGTTGACAGTGATTCAAAGCTGCTATGGAGGATCAAAGCTCCCCTAAAAATCAAATTATTCCTGTGGTTGTTTAGAAGGAAGCGGCTGGTCACCAAGTTGTATAGATCAAAATGGTGCACAAATGGTGATGTTTCTTGTGCAAACAATATCCTTTTTTGCCTCATCCTGATCAGAGTGACTTCCAACTAGCATGCTTCTACTTGAATCTTCAGCACTAACTTCACCCTAACCATTGGTGTCATTTTCCACAATTCTTGCTTCAACTTTTGCATCATCTTGACTTGTGTAATTTCCCATTGGAACACTATAGGTTCCAAGTTCCACACTAACTTCTCCCCCCAACATGGAATCTTGAACATCCTCCTAACCATTTGTGTTCTCATTATGGCCACAACTACTATTTTCAACAAAACCATTGGTGAAGGTTGGCCTAACCAACTTCCATCTCTTATGCTCACAGGCCACACACAAGACCAGGACCAATGAGGTCAGCCTCTATATCTCAAATACTAATCTCAGCATTTTCCAATGTATATTCTGAGCTCATCTACGCACTTGCTTTAGCAGATGTCTTAATGATGGCATCTTCTTGAATTCTTGCGCAAAAAAATATCCTTTTTTGCATCATCCTGATTAGAGTGACTTCCAACTAGTACTCTTCTACTTCCAAGTGTAGCACTAACTTCACCCTGACCATTGGTGTCATTTTCCGTAATTCTTGCTCCAACAGTTTGCACTTTTGCATCACCGTGACTAGTGTAATTTCCCTTTTGAACACTCTAGGTTCCAAGTTCCACACTAACTTCTACTCCCAACATGGAATCTTGAACATCCTCCTGACCATTTCTGTTCTCATTCTGGCCACAACTACTATTTTCAACAAAACCATAGGTGAAGGTTGGCCTAACCAACTTCCATCTCTTCAACTTACCTGAAGATGATTTAGAAATGTCTCCAACAAAAGCAACCAATGTCAACACTTGTACTATCCTTACGAGTATGTTTAAAATTTACAAATTCATGGCTACTAAATACTTCAATGGCATCACCATTGCAAGATAATCCATCAGTTTTAATACTCGAATCCTGACCTGGTTCAACTTTAGTAGTGGTGCACACATGATCCTGAAGCAGGATCAATGGGATTCGACTTTACATAAGCAACAATATTGCTGCTTCTTTACTTTTCATGAACAACAGAACTATACTTTTGTTTTTCATAATCAGGAGAACTACTGCATTTTTGCTTCTACACTGTAGCAACAAGATTTTGGAAATAGGTTTGTTCTCTAATTGTTTTGCTTGAACAACCAAATTTGCACTTATTCTAGTGATGAATCTTCACCTAAGTCTTATTCATCCACCTTTGGGGCATTGGATATGTGAGCAAACATGCTATTCTTCTGCTGTTTTCTACCCTTTTTGTAATAGTTTGTAGGGCATTTATCAAAACGACTCCAAGAATCCATTTCCTATTCTTTATCATTGTAACAGTCTTCATACTCAATTGTATAGCAGCATTGTTCATCCCATTGGTTTATTTTGCGAATGACTTGATACCAATATATCATCATTACATTCAATCCCTAGAAAACTCAAGAAGTCATGGTCCTAATATTGGAGTGGACTAGAACCACCACCAAACTACACAAATTCATAGGGTTAATGATCCAAACACCTTGATGAAACTAGAATTACAAAAATTCTAGTTTCAATGGGAGATGGGAAGAAGGAAGTAAGGATCAAAAACACCTTGATCATGAGGGTTTTCTCAAAATCTCTACATTACCGCGAATGGCACATGAAGATGTCAAAAGATTGGTTAGCCCCTTATTGTAGATGTCCAACCCTTGTAAACTTCCAAGCTTCTAGAATTATCTATTGGCAAGTAATCGCCAGAGACAGTGGTTCCTGCATCTAATTACTCTTATAAAATTTGTCCTAAGAAAGAGGTTCAATACAACAATTATTTTTAGGAACATTTGCAAGATCTTGCAGGGGAATGCTTGCTCTGACACTAGAAGGTATCTCTTCATGCTAAAAACCACCAACCATGTGGAAGCCTTGAGAATGTTGGGACTTAGGAAGGGCTTGATGTCCCATTAAAGGAACATTTCTTCAAGGTGGCAAATAAACAGGATCATCAGAATATAAGCTATCAAGATCAGGGAAATTATCGATATTTTGAAAAGTTGGATATGAAAGGACTTCATTTCTAGCAAAATAGTCACCACTATCTAAAGTAGATTCTCTATGAGATGAGTCTATTATATGAGAGTAGAGAGACTCACTATGTGAAGACTATTGTTGTCGCTAACCAATAAACTTTTGAAGCCTCATTAGTCTAGATCTACCTATGGCAGAGCTCTCAAAAGCTATCTTGGCATCACTTGATGAAGCTAGACTTAGCCTGTTTGAAATGCTAATCTTCCTTCGAGCAAACAATTTTAAGAGATTGACTACCTGGATGAAAACACAATGGTTTTTCTTATAACCTATATGCTACTATTACTGTTGGCAATAACCTATATGCTACTATTACTGCTGGCAATTTAGAATTCTAACAACACAAGGGAGCAAACCTACTCAAGTGAAAGATTCAAATTGAACTTTCTTGGAGTGTAATAGTTTCCTCTAATGGCACCTTTGAATTCATCTTCCTTAAGAGGATAGCAGTTCCATAATGTCTTGAAATGAATCTGTTTACAACTCCAAAAGGGAAAATAAAGATGCTTAAACTCAACAACAGTTGTGTTAGTTTTGCAAGAAGGGATGATGACTTCAACGCATTTTTAATTCTCAATAATTTTCTAGCCCTTTTGGCAACCAATGTTGCTTAGACAAGTAAACAAAAATGATTTAGTGAGTTTACACTTAAATTTCATCAAGCATAACCAGCCTCCCAATGACAAAAACACCTTCATCTTTTAGAACTAACTCCTTTGCTTCTGTGGAAAGAGAAACTAACTACAAATTTTCATTTCAAGAATGAAACCAACTCAAAAATTAGCTGATGATTTAATAATGTACATCAAAAAGATACTACAGATATATAATTTTTATATCCAATAATCAAGTTCCTCAATAGTTGTAAGAAAAATCAATAGATATGTAGAAAGAAGTGAGATGCATCATTACAAAACCCTCTCTTTTATAGAGATTGGCTAAAGGTTGTTTATTTATTGTAAAGTTGGTGAAGAAAAATTACATAGAGCTACCAAAAACTATAAGGAATTGTTTCCTTTTGGAAGGTAAGAGGAGCAACTATCAGAAATTATAAAAGCAACAAATAAACACTCAAGAACTGAACAAGAACAAAATAAATTTTATAATATATGCAAGGAGAAATACAAAGGTCCTAATAACAAGCTACTTTCAAGCAAAAATAAGCATCCAAAGAGTAATTAGGTATTGAGGGATTCATCAACTATAAGATATTCTTACATATACAAGATGGGTGTGCCTGTACTTATAAATGTTTTTTTTAATGTTTCTTGTGGTTTGTGAATGTGATTGTGGGGTGTACCCACCTTATCATTATATATTCTTGCATAGGTCCCTTCTGTACAAGTATAGATTTTTGGAAAAAATGTAATAAAATAAGGAAAATTTTGTCAGATTTTGGGTAGAATTTAGCCCTTATTACAACTAGTAGTTGTAGCTTTTACTTTTGAATGGCCTCTAACCCCCTTGTTGGGGAGGAGAAAAGGAGGGGAGGCATAAGAGGAGAAGGTGATCCCTCTTTTACCCCCTTTGCAATGCGATCACATACCGTCAACTTAACACCTCCTCTAAATCCATGACCCAAAGGTGTGCCTAGAGTTGGGAAATATCAGTTATGTTCACTTTTCTTTTTGTGAAAGTTCTAAAAAAATGGGGTTAGCATGCTTTAGAATAGGACTTCAACTTGAACAAAGTTGCATGTTTTTTATCTAATGACTCCTTGGTTTAAGCCCTTAGTTTTTGTATAACACTGTAAAATGTGATGAAATATTTTGTTTGGAGGGACCTTTATTTTGTAACAAATAGTATGTGGGTTGGTGTGCCTATACTTGTAAATGCTTTTTTTTATGTTTCTCATGGTTTGTAAATGTGATTGTTGGGTGTACCCACCTTATTATTTTATATTCTTGCATAAATCACTTCTTTATAGGTATAGGTTTTTGGGAAAAACATAATAAAATAAGGGAAACTCTGCCAAATTTTTGGTAGAATTTAGCCCTTTAGTTATTTAGATTCCCCAAACTTGGATTGTCAATTATAGATCCAACCCTACTGAGAATTGCTTGAAAACAAGATGTCCACCACTACATTTTCCCCCAAGAAAATATATTTGTACTTTGTTCATTCTTATGCACTTCATCTACATGTTAATTGGTTTGATTTTCATTTTTCTAGGTGTTAGTGCTTTACACACTAAACTTTTCCTTTGATTTTCAATTAAATGTATCATTAATAATAAATATCCTTTTCAGGATATCATATTCTTCTGCCAAATAAAGTCAATAGATAAAAGTTGGATATATGAAGATAGGTCAAGTAGTAAATATCTAGTGGGTGTTGCAAATTTCATTGAGTTTGCGTTTAATAAAGTGGCCAAGGAAGGAACCATTGCTTGCCTTTGTCAAGACTGCGCTAACACTATTCGAGTTAAACAACAAATAGCTGTTGAACATTTATTATGGAGAGGGTTTTCAAAAGGTTATACTAAGTGGGTTTTACATGGTGGAGAGCTTGAAAACATCCAAGAAGAAGAAGTCAGTGACAATCAAGAAGTTGGGGATGATGTGCATGATTTGCTAGATGAAGTTTTTGTGTTTCAAGATATGGACAAGGATGCATCTTACATGGAATGCAATTTGCTAAATAATATTAATAAAGATGCAAATATGTTTTTTGAATTATTGGAGGATGCCAAGAAAGAGCTATATCCAGGATGCAAGAAGTTTAGTAAGTTATCTTTTTTGGTTCAACTTTATCACATAAAGTGCCTTAGTGGATGGACAAACAAATCTTTTACCATGCTGCTTGAGCTTCTTAAAGACACATTGCCAGAGGGAGAAACCCTTTCTAGTTCTTTCTATCAAACCAAGAAAATTATAGCTAAACTTGGCCTTGCTTATGAAAAAATTGACATATGTCTAGAGAAATGTATGCTATACTGGAAAGAGAATGCAAATGATATTTCATGCCATATATGTGATACTTCGAGATGGAGACAAAGAACATCACAATTTGAAGTTGATGAAACTCTTCAACTTGAATTAGATAAAGGAATTGCTTCTCAAGTTATGTGGTACTTTCCATTGAAACTAAGATTACAAAGACTATTCATGTCATTGAAGACATCACACCTAATGAGATGGCATTCTGAAGGTCGATTTAAAGATAAAATGCTTAGATATCTTGCAGATTCCCCAGCATGGAAGATATTTGATAGTAAATATCCTTATTTTGCTGCAGAGCCTCGAAATGTTTGCCTTGGTTTAGCTATTGATGGGTTCAATCCTTTCAAGATGATGACAACACAACATATTACTTGGCCTGTTATCCTAATTCCCTACAATTTACCTCCACGGTTATGCATAAAGTAATCAAATTTCATATTATCGACATTAATTCCCGGTCCGTCTAGTCTAAAAGCTCATATAGATGTATTTTTGCAACCATTAATTGAGGAATTGAAAGATTTATGGGAAATTGGTATTTCAACATTTGAGGTTGATCGCAAAGAAATGTTTCAGTTGCACGCTGCAATAATGTGGACTATCAATAACTTTCCAGCATATGCTAATATTAAAGGGCCACAAAAGGATATCTGTAACGACCTGATTCCCGAGTCCCTACGAGACACGAGAACCGGACCGACTCGACTAATCCCAAGACCTAGTCGTCCAACGAGGAAGTAACCAAAAGACAGTAAAATAAACCACATTCAGCATGAATATAACTAACAGTAAGAAAGTACAGCAGTAAGGAAAGAAATTACTACAGTAGGTACCACCACAACAGTAAAACAGCATTTATCATATAACAAGAACGGCAGGTAAAGAAAGTACAGCGGAAACAAAAACTACTCACTAAAACAGAAACAAAGAGGTACAAGGACTGTGGTAAACTCTACTGGACCCTACTTGGCCCAGCGTCCTCTGCAGCCGCTGACCCTGGCTGCTCAACACCTGGTCCTAAAAAAGGTAACGAGTGTAACACGTCAGCAAAACGCTGAGTAGAGTGGCAAACTAACTAAAGGCAACAGTAGAGTGTACAGTAGCTGTTATGTTCTATTACTTCCTTTATTCACATCTTTCAATTTTTCTCACTATTTCATTTATTTCTCAGGTCCTTTACTTGATCTCGAATGTCCTCGTGGGAACGATCTTGATTGCAGTCTTTTCCAAAAGTAGAAGTAGCACGTGGTGCTCTCCTGGCCGGGAGAGTCCCCCGTCGTGATCCTACCCTCAGTCAACCACCCCAAGGTCACTGACAGACGTAACGGTGACTACGGCACGCGCGATAAACGCACAGGTAGCTAGCCCGCACTGGCACGCGGTCAGTCGTTTCCGTTAACGGGTGCGCCCAAAGCACAGCACGGAACCAGGGCAGAGCCCTCTCAGTAACAGGGGTCCAACCCCTCCATAGTAACCAAACCGGGGCCTTGCCCCTCCACAGTCTGCGCACCCTCGCCTGACTACCCTGGTTTGCCCTAGTGGGCCTAACAAGTCGGTGAAGGAGGCTAGCAGAACCCCGGGGCCCGTGGGCTAGCTAGTACTCTCCTAACACTACTAGCTCTCCTCGGTACTACATACACGAGGGCCAACAAGTCGGTACAGAGCGGC
The DNA here is from genome assembly GCA_037157565.1 of Thalassia testudinum. NCBI lineage: Eukaryota > Viridiplantae > Streptophyta > Magnoliopsida > Alismatales > Hydrocharitaceae > Thalassia > Thalassia testudinum. The sequence goes on from JAZHRO010000017.1 coordinate 184,017, forward strand.
CAATCCTAACCCCGGGTCCCTGGGGCGGCTGGCCCCACTCTGCACTAAACAGGTACAGGTACTTCCCTTGGTACTGCGTACCCAAGAGACAGTACAAACTACATCTCAGTTCCATTCCTTTTTCTTTCCAGGAGTTCCACTCCTAATTCCCCGTAGGGTTCCAGCTCTTTATCTCAGAACAACATATGTTTCACTTTCCAGATTCACGTTCTCAAAATCCATGATCTCAAACATGTTTCTTTATTCATAACAGGCAGCTGTTAATTCAAATTACAGGCAGCTTTATATTCCTTTCCATTTTTCCAAGACTGCAGTATTATACATTCCACTAGTTTTTCCATCCTAAGATTCATGCCACATCCTAGGATCTAGCATACAACTAGTTTTCCATTCCTAGGATTCATGCAATGTCCTAGATTCTAGTTATGGTTTCATACTTTAACAGATTTTATTAATAACTTAAGCCACTCTACCAGGTACAACGGGAGTAATGGGGGCGTGATCGGGAATCCCGCGTGCCTCCGCGACTCTCAAGACTGCAACCGAATGAGGTCCTATCACAAGGATCAAACACAAGGAGTGTCTCAAAACAGTGTATAGCTACTGCAGACGGGTAGAGGAATTAATTCTGAAACGAACGCAACTCGAATCGCGGAAAACGGAGCCCAAACGGGCCCTAAACGGGTCGAGAAAGACGATACTGTGCAAAATCAGACGTCTGGAACTCCTTCCAAACGTCTTAAACGGTGGATCAGAGAATTACCTGTTCAGCGTGGTTTCCCAGACGTCCAGAAGTCTGCGGGGACGTCTGTCCTATACCCCAGACGTCCGATGGTCCACACGGACGTCTGTAGGTTACTCCCGCCGTCTGGTACAACTTCCAGACGTCTGATTCGCAAAGGATGGCGAATCAGCGAACCTGCGCACAGCCAACCCCCCTCCCTCAGTACGGTCAGTCGACAAGAAGGAAGAAGAAAGCGGAAACTCACCTTTCAGACGTCTGTATGATCTTACAGACGTCGACCTTGCCGTCTGGCTATCAACCCAGACGTCTGATTCTGGAAATTTTTCCAGAATCAGAACCCTGCTCGGCCTCCGCTCGCGACGCCACCCGCGTCGCACCTCGCGCGTCTGCTGCTCAGCCCGCAGCAGGTCCCTCTCCGCGTCGCTCCGCGCCCCCTGCACCCTCCGTCGGCCGGCCAAGCCGCTCCGGCGAGCTCGCCCTCACGGCAGAGCTCCGCCCCCGCACGCCGCACCTCCGCGCTCACTGCGGCCGCCGCTGCCGCCCTCGCGTCCGCTCGCTCTCGCGCACAGGAAGGAGAAGAAGGAGGAGACGGTGGAGACGGGAGGGGAGGCGCGCCCCTTTTAACGCCGCGCGGAGAGGAGAGAGAGAAGGCGGCAGGCCGCCTGCAGCCGCAGAGAAAAGAGGGAATATGCGGTCTGCGCGCTCAGGCGCGCAGGCGACTCGCGTGTGTCGAAAATAACGGATTTCCAGACGTCTTGAAACTATCCCAGACGTCTTATCAGACGTCTGGTTGTGATCCCAGACGTCTTGTCCGACGTCTGAGCCACCTCCCAGACGTCTTAAAATACGTCTGGGGCACACATTCGTTACAATATAACAAACTCAAAGGAAGTTTCGTCCCCGAAACTTGCGCCAACTAGGGTGCGGGAAAAAGATGTCCAAATAACCATAACAAACTCAAAGAGGACCGAAGCCGACCCGAAAAGACGTACCCGCGAAAAGCTCTGGGTACCGCTCCCGCATTGCCGCCTCAGGCTCCCAGGTAGCCTCCTCGTACCGCTAGCTCCTCCACAAAACCTTTACCAGGGGTACTTGCCTTCGTCTCAACCTGCGGACGGCTCGGTCTAGGATCTGCACTGGCCGCTCGGGGTAGGTAAGGTCGTCGCTCACCTCGATGCTCTCGTGACTCAGTACGTGGCTGGGATCGGTTACGTACTTCCTGAGGTTGGGCACGTGGAACACGTCGTGCACACCAGAAAGCTGCGGGGGAAGGGCAAGTCTGTAAGCAACGGGTCCAACCCGCTCCAGGACCTCAAAGGGCCCCACGAACCACGGCGCGAGCTTCCCTCTCACCCCAAACCGATGTAAGCCCTTCATGGGAGAAACACGAAGGAAGACGTGGTCCCCAACCTCGAACTGCACCTCTCTGCGTCTGCGATCTGCGTAGCTCTTTTGTCTGCTCCTGACAATGCGGAGTCGTCTGTGGATCTGCTCAACTACCTCCTGACTCTGCCGGATCAACCTGGGGCCAACCTCCCACTTGGTCCCCACCTCAACCCAACTCAAGGGTGCCGTGCATTTCCATCCGTACAGAGCCTCGTAGGGAGCCATGCCGATGCTCGAGTGATAACTGTTGTTGTATGCAAACTCCGCCAGGGGCAGGTGCTCCTCCCAAGAGCCCCTCCAGTCTAGTACACAGGCACGCAAAAGGTCCTCAAGTGTCTGTATCGTGCGTTCCGACTGTCCGTCCGTCTGGGGGTGGTAAGCCGTGCTAAACCTCAACCTCGTCCCCAAAGCCTGCTGAAACTCAGCCCAAAACTGGGACGTAAAGCGGGTATCCCGGTCGGATACGATCTCCCGCGGAACTCCGTGTAGTCGCACCACATCACGGATATACCTCTCTGCCAACTGTGCTGGTCCCAAAGTGACTCGGATCGGCAAGAATCGCGCCGTCTTCGTCAATCTATCCACTATTACCCAGACTGCGTCGTGTCCCCGCTGGGTAACAGGTAAGCCCACCACCAAGTCCATGGTGATGCTTTCCCACTTCCACTCTGGCACTGGAAGCGGCTGAAGCGGCCCTGCAGGCCTCTGATGCTCGGCTTTCACCTGCTAGCACACTAAGCACTGCTGCACGAACTCACCCACATCCCGCTTCATCCCTCTCCACCAAAACTCGCGTCTCAAGTCATGGTACAATTTCGTGTTTCCGGGATGTATGGTGAATCTGGAACCGTGTGCCTCAGTCAGGAGCTCTCTCAACAGCTCCTCGTTTCTGGGAACGCACAACCGTCCCCTCAAGCGTAACACCTGGTCTGCGAAAGAGAAGTCCCCTGGGTCCCCTGATAGTACTCTGTCGCGCAAAGACTGCAAGTACGGATCGGCCATCTGTCCCGTGATGATGCGGTCTGTCAACTCTGGCCTGGTCTGCCGTGTCACCGTCACTGCCCCACAGTACCCTCGTAACTCTAGAGGTCGCCAACTGCCCACCTCCTCCAAAAGGCTCCAACTCTGTAACTGTAGACTGGCCAAGCGTGCGGGCGCCTTACGGCTCAAGGCATCAGCCACCACATTGGCCTTTCCCGGGTGGTAGGAGATGCTGCAGTCGTAGTCCTTCAGGAGCTCCAACCAACGTCTCTGTCTCATGTTGAGCTCCTTCTGGTCAAAAAGATATCTGAGGCTCTTGTGATCTGTAAAAATCTCGAAGGTCTCACCGTACAAGTAGTGCCTCCATGTCTTCAGCGCGAAGACAACAGCTGCCAACTCTAGATCGTGGGTAGGGTAGGTATGCTCATGGGGCTTCAGTTGCCACGAAGCGTAAGCGACCACGTGACCCCTCTGCATGAGCACACCTCCTAACCCCTGCAAGGAAGCGTCCGTGTACACAACGAACCTGCCACTACTGTCAGGGATGGTGAGCACGGGAGCCGAGGTCAACCTCTCCTTCAGCTCCAGAAAACATGCCTCACAGGCGTCTGTCCAAGCGAAAGGCACGTCCTTCCGGGTCAACTGTGTCATAGGACGCGCAATCTGTGAAAATCCTCTGATGAACCGTCTGTAGTAACCTGCCAGTTCCAGGAAACTGCGAATCTCAGTGACTGAACGCGGTCTCTCCTACCTGAGCACTGCCTCGACCTTGGAGGGGTCCACCGCCAGGCCGTCTCCAGAGATCACATGACCCAAAAAGGTCACCTCCCTCAACCAGAACTCGCACTTGCTGTATTTGGCGTAAGCCTGCGTCGTCTCAGAGTGTCCAGAACCATCCGCAAGTGCTGTCCGTGCTGCGTCTAGAATAGATGAGTACATCATCTATGAAAACCACCACAAACTGGTCCAAGTATGGTCTAAACACCCGGTTCATCAGGTCCATGAAAGCAGCGGGGGCATTGGTCAGCCCAAACGACATGACCAAAAACTCGTAGTGTCCGTACCGGGTGCGGAAAGCTGTCTTGGAGACGTCGGTCTCCCTGATCCTCAACTGGTGGTATCTAGACCTCAAGTCGATCTTGGAAAACACCGTGGCACCCCGCAACTGGTCAAACAATCGTCGATCCTCGGCAGCGGATATCTGTTCTTGATGGTGACCCTATTCAGCTGTCGGTAGTCCACACAAAGGCGTAGGGTCCCATCCTTCTTCTTCACAAATAGTACCGGGGCTCCCCAGGGAGACGCACTGGGCCTCACGAAACCTTTCTCCAAAAGGTCCTGCAACTGGGACTTGAGCTCTCGCAGCTCAAGCGGTGCCATTCTGTATGGCGCGGTGGAGATAGGGCTGGTTCCTGGTACTAGTGAGATCTGAAACTCGATCTCACGCTCGGGCGGTAGTCCTGGTAACTCGTCTGGAAACACGTCGGGGTACTCTTTGACCACCGGGATGCTCTGGAAGTCTGCCACGGGGCTGTGCTCTGCCACCACACAAGCTAGGAAGCCCTCACACCCACTGGCTCAAAAGTCTCACCGCCCGAAGTGCCGAAATGCACCTGAAACCTCCGTTCACTGGCTGCCCGTGAAACTCGAAAGAAGGCAACTCCGGAATGGAGAAGACAATCTTCCTCTCAAAATAGTCTACCAAGGCGTGGTAAGCGGACAGCCAATCCATCCCCAGAATCACTCCAAAGTCCTCCATCTGTATCATAATCAGGTTAGCTGGCAGGCTATGTCCCCCGATGCTGACCTCGCAACCCGTGTACACCTCCTCAGCTACAAACAGCTGACCACTCGGACCTCTGATTACGAACGGATTCTCTAACAGTGTATAATCCTGGTCCAAACTAACTGCGAAACTGGCTGCGACAAACGAGTGCGTAGCGCCGGAATCGAAAAGCGTGTAAACGAGTCTGCCAGAAACTGAAACCATACCTGCTACCACGGATCCTGATGCTCTGGCATCCCTGTGTGTTAGGGCGTTGATACGCCCCTCAGCCCTAGGTGCGGACGAAGCAGCCACACTCTGCGTCGGACGGGTAGGTGCTGGCCGGTACCCTCCTCGCGACTGCTGTCCTCCTCCCCGCGCCTGGGAACCGCGGCCTCCTGCGCGCCCTCCAGTGCTCTGCGCGGGAAGTATCTGCTGACCTCCTGCCCTAGACGGGCAGTCCCTCCTGACGTGGCCCGGCTGGCCACACTGGTAGCAGAGGGGAACCCGACTCCCGCCCTCAGTGAGTCCCTGCTGTCGGCTAGGCGGGGGTCCGGTGCTGGCGACTGGCCCCTGTCGAGGGCCCCCAAAGGCCACTGATGGCCCTGCACAACGTGATGGCTCTCCTGCGGACGCCACGTGTCTCCGTTGAGTTCTCCTAACACGCCTGGTGTGGCGGCGGAAATCTCGTTCCACCACTAACTCCCCTGTCGTACGCTCGGAAGGGGGAGGGGGTGGCGACGTGGGTGGAAGCTGAAATTCTTCTCGAACCACCTCTCGAATCAGTTGGACGAGGTCCCGAGACAGTATACTCAGGAGAAGAGGAGGGGTAGTATGTATTCCAAGCCCGACACATCTGTCCCCCGGGCCCTGACCTCGGCCGCGCCTGCGGCCCACCCTCCTAGCTCCACGACGCGGCATCTCCTACAATGGAGACGCGAAACAAAATGAAAAGCGTCAAAACAGACGGTACCTAATGAAACTTCTAAGAGCTCATGTCAAGAGGTATGTTGTGGTGGCTACTCTAGTTATAACAAGTGAATTGGTTATTTTCCAGTCAGTTGATTCACTTCTCGGGACGACCTTGCTCTGATACCATCTTGTAACGACCCGGTTCCCGAGTCCCTACGAGACACGAGAACCGGACCGACTCGACTAATCCCAAGACCTAGTCGTCCAACGAGGAAGTAACCAAAAGACAGTAAAATAAACCACATTCAGCATGAATATAACTAACAGTAAGAAAGTACAGCAGTAAGGAAAGAAATTACTACAGTAGGTACCACCACAACAGTAAAACAGCATTTATCATATAACAAGAACGGCAGGTAAAGAAAGTACAGCGGAAACAAAAACTACTCACTAAAACAGAAACAAAGAGGTACAAGGACTGTGGTAAACTCTACTGGACCCTACTTGGCCCAGCGTCCTCTGCAGCCGCCGACCCTGGCTGCTCAACACCTGGTCCTGAAAAAGGTAACGAGTGTAACACGTCAGCAAAACGCTGAGTAGAGTGGCAAACTAACTAAAGGCAACAGTAGAGTGTACAGTAGCTGTTATGTTCTATTACTTCCTTTATTCACATCTTTCAATTTTTCTCACTATTTCATTTATTTCTCAGGTCCTTTACATGATCTCGAATGCCCTCGTGGGAACGATCTTGATTGCAGTCTTTTCCAAAAGTAGAAGTAGCACGTGGTGCTCTCCTGGCCGGGAGAGTCCCCCGTGGTGATCCTACCCTCAGTCAACCACCCCAAGGTTACTGACAGACGTAACGGTGACTACGGCATGCGCGATAAACGCACAGGTAGCTAGCCCGCACTGGCACGCGGTCAGTCGTTTCCGTTAACGGGTGCGCCCAAAGCACAGCACGGAACCAGGGCAGAGCCCTCTCAGTAACAGGGGTCCAACCCCTCCACAGTAACCAAATCGGGGCCTTGCCCCTCCACAGTCCGCGCACCCTCGCCTGACTACCCTGGTTTGCCCTAGTGGGCCTAACAAGTCGGTGAAGGAGGCTAGCAGAACCCCGGGGCCCGTGGGGTAGCTAGTACTCTCCTAACACTACTAGCTCTCCTCGGTACTACGTACACGAGGGCCAACAAGTCGGTACAGAGCGGCCAATCCTAACCCCGGGTCCCTGGGGCGGCTGGCCCCACTCTACACTAAACAGGTATAGGTACTTCCCTTGGTACTGCGTACCCAAGAGACAGTACAAACTACATCTCAGTTCCATTCATTTTTCTTTCCAGGAGTTCCACTCCTAATTCCCCGTAGGGTTCCAGCTCTTTATCTCAGAACATCATATGTTTCACTTTCCAGATTCACGTTCTCAAAATCCATGATCTCAAACATGTTTCTTTATTCATAACAGGCAGCTGTTAATTCAAATTACAGGCAGCTTTATATTCCTTTCCATTTTTCCAAGACTGCAGTATTATACATTCCACTAGTTTTTCCATCCTAAGATTCATGCCACATCCTAGGATCTAGCATACAACTAGTTTTCCAGCCCTAGGATTCATGCATCACCTAGGAGCTATCATTCCATACATTTCTCATTCCTAGGATTCATGCAATGTCCTAGATTCTACTTATGGTTTCATACTTTAACAGATTTTATTAATAACTTAAGCCACTCTACCAGGTACAACGGGAGTAATGGGGGCGTGATCGGGAATCCCGCGTGCCTCCGTGACTCTCAAGACTGCAACCGAACGAGGTCCTATCACAAGGATCAAACACAAGGAGTGTCTCAAAACAGTGTATAGCTACTGCAGACGGGTAGAGGAATTAATTCTGAAACGAACGCAACTCGAATCGCGGAAAACAGAGCCCAAACGGGCCCTAAACGGGTTGAGAAAGACGATACTATGCAAAATCAGACGTCTGGAACTCCTTCCAGACGTCTTAAACGGTGGATCAGAGAATTACCTGTTCAGCGTGGTTTCCCAGACGTCCAGAAGTCTGCGGGGACGTCTGTCCTATACCCCAGACGTCCGATGGTCCACACGGACGTCTCTAGGTCACTCCCGCCGTCTGGTACAACTTCCAGATGTCTGATTCGCAAAGGATGGCGAATCAGCGAACCTGCGCACAGCCAACCCCCCTCCCTCAGTACGGTCAGTCGACAAGAAGGAAGAAGAAAGCGGAAACTCACCTTTCAGACGTCTGTATGATCTTACAGACGTCGACCTTGCCGTCTGGCTATCAACCCAGACGTCTGATTCTGGAAATTTTTCCAGAATCAGAACCCTGCTCGGCCTCCGCTCGCGACGCCGCCCGCGTCGCACCTCCCGCGTCTGCTGCTCAGCCCGCAGCAGGTCCCTCTCCGCGTCACTCCGCGCCCCCTGCGCCCTCCGTCGGCCGGCCAAGCCGCTCCGGCGAGCTCGCCCTCACGGCAGAGCTCTGCCCTCGCACGCCGCACCTCCGCGCTCACTGCGGCCGCCGCTGCTGCCCTCCCGTCCGCTCGCTCTCGCGCACAGGAAGGAGAAGAAGGAGGAGACGGTGGAGACAGGAGGGGAGGCGCGCCCCTTTTAGTGCCGCGCGGAGAGGAGAGAGAGAAGGCGACAGGCCGCCTGCAGCCGCAGAGAAAAGAGGGAATATGCGGTCTGCGCGCTCAGGCGCGCAGGCGACTCGCGTGTGTCGAAAATAACGGATTTCCAGACGTCTTGAAACTATCCCAGACGTCTTATCAGACGTCTGGTTGTGATCCCAGACGTCTTGTCCGACGTCTGAGCCACCTCCCAGACGTCTTAAAATACGTCTGGGGCACACATTCGTTACAATATCTTTCATATCCTTGTAATAAAGACAGTGATTCACAATACTTAGAAGGTAGTTGAAAGGTATGCTACATGGGCCATCATCGTTTTCTTCCAATGAATCATAAATTTAGAAGGCAATCAACACCCTTCAATGGAAAGCAAGATTTGAGGTGTATACCAAAAAGATTATCAAACATGTTGATAATGACACAATTAGAAAAAGTTCCTAGTGTTATTGGCACAAATCCCAAAAAGAGGTGTAAGTATTGGCCTAACTGGACAAAATTAAGTATATATTTTCAGTTGCCATATTGGAGAGAGAATGCTATACGTCATGATCTTAATGTCATGCATATTGAGAAAAATGTATGTGACAGTATAATAGGAACTTTATTACAATTGGAAAAGAAAAATAAAGATGGTATAAAGAGTCGTATTGACTTGCAAAAGTTGAACATTAGACATGCACTTCATCCCAAAGAGGTTGGAAATAAGACTATCTTGCCTCCAGCATGTTATAACTTAGACAAGAATGAGAAGTCAAATCTATGTGAGATCTTTAAAAGAGTCAAAGTTCTAGATGGTTATGCATCTAATATATTAAGATGTGTAAATCTACGTGATCGCAAGATTTCAGGCTTGAAAAGTCATGATTGTCATATACTGATGCATCAACTATTTCCCATATCATTATAAGTTGCCATATCAAATGATATTGTTCGATCAATATTGATAGATTTCTGCAACTTTTTTCGAGATATATGTTCAAAAGAGCTTGATCCAGAATATCTTGAATAGTTAGAGCAGAAGATTGTCATATTGATTTGTCAATTAGAGAAAATATTTCCACCATCATTTTTTGATATTATGATACATTTAAGAATACATTTGGCCAGAGAAGCAAAGATGACTGGACCAGTTCAACATCGATGGATGTATCCCATAGAAAGGTATACTCCTACAGTATTTTTAAAAAGTCAATATAAATGCTTTTTAACATATTCTTTAACTCTTACATTGTTACTTAATAGATATCTTCTTAAACTAAAAAGGTATGTTCATAGTAAGAATCATCTAGAAAGCTCTATTGCGGAAGGGTATATAGCAGATGAATGCTTAATATTTTGTTCACGGTATTTATCAGGAGTGGAAACAAGGTTTACATCAAGAAACTTTCCAGATGGATTCCTTAATGTGGATCAAGGGTTTTCTATATTTTCACAATCTGGTCATGCAATAGGAAAGAGGACTCCCAAGAAATTAAATTTGATTACGATAAAATAGGCACATGGATATATTTTATCTAATTGTGATGCTATCCTTTCATTTAAAGAGTAAGCACTTGAAACTCATATTCTGTGAATAATTCATGTTACATGTTCTACCATAACATTTTAATAATTATTGTAAATTTGCATAGAACATCGTCATATACTTAGGAACTCATATCGTCAATTATCACAGAAGGACCTTACTAACAAACATAATGACACTTTTAGCGAGTGGTTCAAGAGATATGTATGTTTCATAAATATCCACCAATCTAGTAGTTTTAATATCTTAAGACACTTATTGTTACTTTTTGTGATTCAGATTGAAGAAAAGGCAAAAAAGGAATTTGTATCAGAAGATCTTCGAGTGCTTGCTCGAGGCCCTCATGAAGTAGCGATGTATTATAGTGGCTACATTGTTAATGACTTTTGATTTCATATGAGAAACAAAGAGAAGAATCGACAGACACAAAATAGTGGTGTTGTTGTTAATGCCCAGACTAAGAGCTTTTCCAAAGCATCAACTAAAAATTCTTCAATTGGTGGAGTTGATTATTGAGTGGTCACAACCATAATTGAGTTGAATTATTATGGAAAGTTTAAAATAGTATTATTCAAATGCCTGTGGATAAATACTAAGTCAAAAAATGCAATTGAGAAAGCATATGGATTAACATCAATGAATTTATCTTGTTTAGGACATGAAAATGATCCATTTGTATTACCAACCCAAGTACAAGTGTTTTATGTCCAACATCGAATACACAAGGATTGGCATTTCGTTGTCAGAATAAGACCTTGAGATTTATTTGCTATGGAAGAAAAAGTCGATGACTTAGATAATGATGATACGGTAGATGGCTACTATGATTTGAATGAAAGTGAGGTGGATACAAATGACAATGATGATGACATTGATGTTGTACGTACAGACATAGATGGTGTTTCTTTTTCTAGAGAGAATTGGGAACAGCATATTAATGATATTAGTAGAGCAGATAACAATGAAAGCGAGTCTGATGATTACAATTAGATTGATGTAAGTTAGTTGTTATTTGGTATGAAGATAATTTTCACAAGTCATCTTTTTCATTGTTATATGTTTTGACTTTATTTTGTTGATTTTTTAACTTATTTCCTTATTATGATTCATATAGGATGTCAAAGTGACCACGATTTGATTCTCGAGTTATTCCAGTTCTAGGAGGATATCAGTCAAAGAAAATTTTCGCAGCCCTAAACTAAGAAAATGTTGAGCAAACCCGTAATGATAATGGAACTAGAGATACAACTTCTACATTGAAGAATAATCCAGTGTTATTGAAGAAACAATCTAAGGAAAAACAAATTATAAGGAAAGATCATTCCTTGCTTAGGAAAACAAAAAAGGCAAAGCATGCTGCCATTGAAACATTCGAAGAAGAATATCAAGGTAACATAGCAAGTTGTACACATTCTGCAATTGGAGAAACTGATGAAATTGACCTTCAGGACATTGGTAAGATATTTCATGTGTGAAAATTTATTTCTATAATACAGCTTTTACCGCTTTCTTACAAGTTAGTTTAAGAGATTTATATAACATACATAGCTTAAATTTGAATTCATTTAATAGTGTTCTTTTGCCATTAAAAATTTAGATTCTAATTCAAAAGGAAAGGGTAAGAGAGGACATACTATGTGCCTGAAAGTATGGAACAATCAAGAAGGAAAGAAGATATTTGTCAAGATGAATGATTCATACCAACCAATTGGAGAAAATCAAAATCATTTGAAAAATTTTTGTGGAACTATTGCACGCAATTCAGATTTGGTCCCATTGGATTATGATGATTGGAGGAAGATGCCTACAGAATACAAGAATAAAATGTAGAATTTGTGGAGGTAAATTCTTAATCATAATAATTTTGTTAATTATATTTAAGTTTTAATGATTTGACATTTTTTATGATGTAGTGCAAATTTCAATATAATGAGAAGATGCGACCATAGGTGCTTCTAAGCATAGCTAAGAAATAGAGAGAATTTAAGTGTTACCTTAAGGAGAAATATTATCGACCACAGCTCTCCGTAGAAGAAAGATTAGAGTATCGTGATTCACAAGTAACTAAGGAACATTGGAAGCTTCTTAATGAGCATTGGGATTCAGAAAAGTCAAAGGTAATTAAAATTATATTTTTTTCTTTACCTTAACTTGGAAAATAGTTCTAAAAAATTATGATTCTTGTAGTTACATTGTTCTAAAAGTAAAGAAAATAGAGGAAAATCAATACTTCATCATACTGCGGGGATAAAAAGCTATGCATGCATAAGGGATGATGTACATTCATTATTCTCAAAATTTTCACTTTTTAGGTTGATGATTTAAGTGTTATAATTTTTATTACTTTTAGATGGAAAAACAAATGGGAAGAAAGGTAAATAAGATTGATTTATTTGTAGATGTTTATAAAAAGAAGGATGGCAAACCAACAGATGAAAGAGCAACTTCTATGATTGTAAGTTAAACACATTATATAACTTATTCTTGATGTGCAATTTATCTTTTGAGAATTGTTTACATTTATTTTCATTTATAGTATCAACCTTTTCATGCAATTAAGAGAACAAATACTAATTTTTTATATGTAAGATACTTGAAATATTAAATAGCGGTAAAATTATAATGCTTTCAAATAAATGGTAATTTTGTTTACTTTAATGTATGCTTCTGATCAAGAATAAACCTTTTAATTTGACCTTTTCTTATGCCATTTTAGTTGAGATTTTTATTAGCTTCAATTTCTTCATAACTATTTTAATAGCATAGAGGATTATATGATGACAGGTTTTTCTTATAGGAACAATTTAACAAGGCAACTAAGAAGATAGATGGTTCAGAAGATCCCTCATTGGTTGATGAAATTTATGCAAAAGTTGTTGGAAAAGATAAATGTAGTCATGCTAGGGGATATGATTTAATATCACCACATTCTGATTTGTGGAGGCAAAAAGAAATTAAGGAACGAGAACAAAGGAAAGAGTGGGAAAGACAAATTGAGATGCGATTTATGGAAGAGATAAAAGAAATGAAAGAAGCCCAAGCAAACTTTCAAGAAATGCTACTCCAGTCTTTAGGAAGAGCAGACTTGCAGGTTTCCCCATCATTAAAGAGGTCACAAGTATTATGATTTTTAGTCAAATAATTGAATATATTTAAGTTAAGAAACTAATCATATCATCTACAATCAAGGTACTCAAGATGTGGTTATGCAACAAAGCAACATTTATGCAAGTTTAAAGAAGACAAAGAATCAGCATAAGGATGTGACTCAATCTATGTTGGTTGAAGGCCAGGTAAACTTTTATGTAAAAGTACATTAAAATTTTAAATTCAATCTTAAGCTTTTGATAAAAACTATAACTAAATTGATCCTCATACTATCATTTTATTGCTATATTATTTCACATGTAGGATGTGTATCTACTAAGCATGGTAGACATGCAGAGGAAAGTTGCATTTGCACGAGTACACACTATTGATCCTAGTGCAATTATTAGAGGAGCTACCATTGATTCCACTTGTGTAGAGATTTATGTTGAAGTTGCCATCGATGAGGAAGAGATGTTGATCAAGTCATATGGCAAATATGAAGTTTTAGGTGACACAATTGGAGCTATCATTTTGCTTGGCCTAAGATATTTGTTATTTCACTATAGGTATTATAATAAAATTATTTTGAACCATGGTATTTAAACGTAACTCTTTATTTATTGTATCTTAGAATTATTTTCTGACAAAATTTTTCTTCTTTTTTTAGGATCTTTTCAAATTGATAATAGAAGATGCACTCTAGTTATCGGCAGAAATCTTTTTACGTGCCTTTATTTTAGTCAAAATATTTTTTTAGACTTTTTTTTGCTTTATCTTGGACATGTATCTTTTTTGGTTATATTACTCTATAACTTTGACTTGTTTATGAAATCTTTTCTTCTAATAAAAGACTATTGGTTGATAAATGAATATTGTATATGGTTGATGCATCATTTTAGATGTTTGCTCTTTCTTACTACCATTAAATTATAAAAACGTGTAGTTGGTTTAGACATCTTACCACTTTTTCATTATTTAATTTTAAAATAAAAATATTTATTTTTATCACAATAGTTCTTTATAATATTGTTCCGCTGCTTAAATATTTTTTTATTTTAATTTAGGAGTCATATACTTCATAATTAAAGTTAATGTAAGATAAAGTGTAATAATGGCCCTTAAGATATAGCATTAGATAGCAATCAAGGTTAATTTATCAAGTATGTAAAACAACCATGCTATTAGTCATAATTATGGTGTTGAATAAAAGGTTTATTATTTAAAATTAGCAACAAATATTACTACCCTTAATAATCTCCATTAACAACATCAAATTTTATCGTAACAAGAATTAAAAGAATTGTAAGATTAATTAGCGGCAAAAAGTGATTACCTCTAAAGCATCTTATATCGTCAATTTGTTGTGACAATTATTTTTGTTGCTATTTTTTTTTATAATAGCGTCAATTGTAGCAACAAAAAGATAGTCGTTAAAGGTAACATTTACCAAAAAAATATCGACAAAAGTAATTGCCACTAAAGATTCAAAAAATACCAACAGTGTAAAATTGTCGGTAAATCTTTAGCGACACTAGTTATGCCAACGGACAAGTGACGAATCCAAAAAGTGTCAGAAAATGTCTATAGCGACAAAAATTGATGCTTTAGCAACATATCTCTTTTGTTAGTACAAACTATTTTTGTTGTAGTGGTAGTGTAGGCTTTGGCCAAGGATCAACCACTCTTATCCATAGCCAACAGCCCAAGTGCCCTCCTTGGCATGGAGTTCAGCATCTTCTTCTAACATTTTATGTTCTTGTAGTGTAGCTTCTTACTTTATTTCAATCTAGGTAGTTTTTTTTATTATGTTGCAAGCAGCATAGTTCCTCCCTCCTTTTTCTATTGTTCATATTATTCCTAGTTGTTCTTGCTATTTTCTTTTTTTTGTGTGTTCTTACTTGCTATCCAAAAACACACACATGCCCCCATACTCATACACACCCATACATGCAAGCACTCACACACACACATATACACTTTCTCACACATACACACATGCACATAATCACCACCACCTTCATGCCACCTTCTATCCACCACCAACACCACGCTACCACCACCTTTTCCACTATCCACCACCACCAACACCTCCTACACCTACTCTAAACCCTACGGCCACCACCTTCACCATTCTCCACCACCACAACCACCACCACTAACACCAACACCACCTACACCTAATCCCAACCACATCAACTCCACACCACCCTCACTCCATCACCCACCCACCTTCCCATGTACCAAACCTAACCCTAATGGTCGTCTCTTCCCCTTTTCACATCCTGCACAATCCATTGAGACCTACACCTTAGAATTTGCCATCTCCTTCCCAAACCACACAACACACATATATACATAGCTCAAATCCATAGTAATCATTACCATATTTCATGACTCCAACACGTCCATTATGACCACTATCACCATAGATCTGTAGCTTCCTAACACTACACGCTACACACATACACCTTAACATGGCCTTCTACATCATTAAAATCACTCCCATAATAATAACCACCACTACATTCATTCCACTCGCCTTCTCTATCCCTCATTGTATACCAAGGACTCACCGTGTCATCTAGGTCATTATTGTCATTCCAATAAATGTCCTTAGTGTGAGATGTCAAACCTGAATTTTCACCCTCGAGCCAGGTTCCACTTTCCATAAGGAACCCAATGCCCTTCATTTCATGCAAATCAGAGCCCCATAGCCTATGTTGTAGGAATTTTGCATGAAAATGCATGAATTTTGAAACTAATTCTGATCTTTGATCAGAAAATATTTTTGAAGTCCTTGTAGAAAAATTTGAAAACAATGACACAAACTTCATGTAAATCGAAGGTTGTTGATCATTTTTTCAAAGTTACGTGTGTTTTACATTTTGCAAAGTTACAACATGTTTTAAATCATTTTTTAAAAATGGAATTTCCTAATTATCTAATTAAAACCCTAACCCTACCCATCCCACTTCCTTAAATGCCCCTCCCCTCTCCTGATAAGTGCGTCGCCTACCACACACACACACTCCCCCCTCCCACCAACACAGCCTCCACCTCCCTCACTGTACCGATCCCTTGCTCTCGACACTTACAACCACAAACCCCCCCCCCAAGCTACGACGACCACCTCCTCCCCTTTACAACCTTGGTGATGAAGAAAAGGGGGCTCCAGGACCATCGGAACACATACCCGAGCCTGCCCCTAGCGACCCATGCGAGACTTAGATCAAGGGTCTGCTGCTAATCGGGTAGACCTTGATACACCCTCTAATATAGGTAAAGTGTCCTCCCCTCTCACATACATGTTAGACTGTTGTTTCATTTCCTCTTTTGTTGATCAAGAAGTCAACTCGCTCACTTGATTAATAGATAACCCCCAAAACCTTATTAATAGATAAAATGAGAATTATCTACTAAGTTGAAATGTCTTTTAAATTAATTGTGATAAACCATGGAAACAAAATATTTCTTTGGCCTTCAGAATGATAAACTGAATATAGAAAACACTACTCTTGGATAATGTAATTGGAATCATCTATATGTGAATAGACAAGCTACATGAATAGCAATTCCTAGTTATAATTGTTAAGTTGCAAATTATGCTTTGTAAACCACCGGACAACTTGTATTTGGAGAATTTTGTGGGGAGATGCCTAGAAAATTAGATGCCAACTGTGAATTGTGCAATACTAGCTTCCTGTATCAGATGAGATAAATGTGTAGACATAACAAAGGTGCCAGAATCGACAAGAAAATCAAATTAAATGAACTAAGTTGGGGAGTTGCATGCCTCCTCGGCACCTCAATCAAGACATGTAGTGCCTTGTGTATCATTGGGGCATGGTTGGAAATATTTGAGATAATGGTGGATTAGCGAGTAGGGATGATCCAACTTTGTGGATGCGGAGATCGTTCCCGAGTACGGACTCCCTTCTATAGGCAGCTACCTAACGTGTCATGAGTAAGACGAGAAACGATGGGGTTAGCTAGCTAGGTTGGTCCCCCGATGTACCTTATCAAATCCCACCCCAAGTCTTAACAATCTAGGTTAAAAGGGAATATCCAAGAAATAAAACATAATTCAAGAAAACAAAATAAGTAAAAGTAAATGGGAGTAAACCCCTTGATAAATAAGGATGGGGTTGTCCTTTCCATATATTGCACTAAACCCATTACTGTTGTTTGATTCCTCACATTACTAAGCTTTTAGCTCACGTCGTTTCCTTATTGACTTCCGACCAGGTATTGGTAGTTCCTTGTCAGCAGTCTCACATAGTTTTCTCTCTTAGAGATACCTTCCTTTACAGTTCTTTTCTTTATATGTGTTTTCAAACTTTTCTTTTCTTTTCTTCTGTTGTATGACGTGTTTTCGTCTCCGATAGGCATCATTCCAACTTGTACCATACTTTACCTTAGTTTCTCTCATGCACTGTGGTTCAGTTTCATGGTCTAGATGATGTTTAGAAATAGCAAACTTAATTATTTCCTTTTTTGTTGCAATATTATTGGTTGAGTTTTGTGTACATGCTTTTTATTGGACAACAATAAAATGGTCTGAGTTAGTTCGGGACATTCCAATCTGATCCCTCAGGACTAGGTTGTTACACTTAGTATTTGAACAGTTGTACATATTTCTATTGTGTTGAGTTGTAAGAAGTTGGCTTGGCCAACATTAGAGTTGTAATAGAAAGTTCCTCTTTTTCCAAGTTTGCTTTTGTTGCAACTATTGTAGTGTTATACATATTTTAATGCAAGTTTCAATTTCAACTTCTTAGTATTTGTGCTCCCTTGTAGGTACCTTTTTCTATTCAAAAGAAAGAAAAAGAAGCAAAGCAAGAAAAGTTCAAAAATGATGTTAGTATAGTTTCATTATCTTCATCGCTTTGTCTTGTTAAACAAAAGTCCAAAAAGAAAATACTATTTAGTGTAGATTCATATCTTTCTCGGTTTTGCATAATTGATCAAAAGACCAAGAAAAAAGGAAAAATGTGAAAAAACAAAAAGAGAATAAAAAGAGTTGAGCAAGATTTCAAGCAAAAGAGCCATAATCACCTCCCAGTGGATTGATCGAGACTCACACAACTTCAACTTCAAAACCAATTTGTAGTCTCATTATGTTTCTAATGATTGTGGTTAAGGTGCAACAAACTACAATGACACCGTTTTTAAAAATCGTATTTCGCACCTCTCAAAGTCGCAACATCACCTGCCTAGTTGGAAAAATCCTAAGCTAAGAGGCTTAGGTAGTGATTTTTACCTTAAAAGGTTTCCACTATAAATCTAGGTATACTTGTGTGATGTGATTTGTGGATTGATTTTTTTTGTACATTTTGCATAATTCAGCAATCTACACTATTCACCCCTCTTTAGTGTAGACCATTAAATCTTACAGGTACTTATAAGGGGCATTATCTAAGGATCCATAAAGGTCTTCTAAAAGAGAACTAGATGACAATCTCTAAGAGAAAAGGCACTTCTACTCTTTGATCACTCTTTAATTTATGCTCATTCATTTACACTTTCCAAAGTATTTCAATTGTGCTACTGCGAAAACCTCGATTTGTTACTTATCTTATTTGAGGTTCCTTAGGATGATATTTTTATTCTTTTATTCTTTTGATTAGGGACCTAAGTTGTTTGGGATTCTCGAAGTTTTTATTTGACTTCTCTTAGGTGTAAAGGAGAAGGGCTATTGTAAGAGGTTGTGCCACTCTCATTCATGTGGTACATACTAGTCAATTGACTATCTCTGCCTAGTAGAAAAAATCGTAAGCTAAGAGGCTTAGTGATTTTTACCTGAAAGGGTTTCTACTATAAATCCAAGTGCACTTATGTGATGTAATTTGTGGATTGAATTATTTTTTAAGTTTCACATAATTTAGCAATCTACACTATTTAGCCCCCTGATCTTCCAAGTACTTAATTACAAGGACCACTATCTAACGATCCATAAAGGTCTTCAAAAAGAGAATTGGATCAGATCCGAGCCATCATTAAATAGGACAAACTCTTAATACCAAGTCCTCATATGTTTCTGGTATGCAAATCAACTTCGAGGACACCTAATACTGAGTAGAGCCAAAGCTAGAAGATCCACAAAAGAAAAAAGTGCAAATATCGATTCCATCTTTTTAATGATTGGTTGAGGGACCTCCAGCATAGATAAGACATGGATGGAAATAGTAATTAGAATGTACTTCGTCAAAAAGACTCTGACACTAAACGAGAGTAAATTAGTTTTCTACCTTGCAAGATTTAAATTATACGAAATGCTTGAAGGATATTGTTGTTTTTAACTCACTTTTACATGAACATTCAAGGAAACCTCGCAATATGGAGGAGACTATATTTCATTAGATTAAATGCTTAAACAAGGCATCATTAGGTGCTTTGTAGACATGGATGCATGATATTCTTCGTGATCTTCATGTACCTATCTCATTCTCTATTGAAATGAGATGTGATAACCAAGAAGCTTCTTTCACAATGAAAATTTGTGTTTCATGAAAAGGTAAGCTTGTAGAAGTAGAGTATTACTACACTTAAGATCTGAATCATAGGGTTCACATTTATATGAGACCTCTTTTAGTTCAAGTTTAAGTAGTAAAATATTTTTTATGAAGGTTCTTTGATGTACTTCATTTGATAGATGTTATTCTAATCTAAACATGATTCAGTGTTACTTTATCATGAAGTTAAAATTAAGATCGTCTTAGTTTCATTTTATTACTTTTTTGCTGTGTATTTATATAAGGTTATCCTTTCAACCTCTCTACTACTCTCCTTCAAAGAATTTTAAAGCTACTCAAGCCTCAACACTCTCATGTACTCCTCCCCTTTCTTAATTAGGCCCACATAGCTCAAGAAGCAGGTTTGTTATAGTGCCATGTCTGCATCAGATATTGTAGATGCAAAAGTGTAAATGGGAATGGAGTGTAGAGTATCCCAGCCACAAGTTATCCTTTGAATGAACCATAGTATGATTTCAATAAGTGAAAAACTTAGTTGTTTCAATTGTCATATATTATATAGAAGGACGCATGTTGGGAAACGTAAAAGTTGGCTCACAGCAGTGTGAACGTGGTCCTCATTGATATATTTGTGATGGTATCGCCATTATCCTCTATAACTAACTTAATTTGCCTAATTTCTAAGATTAAATTCACCTAATTAATACATTGAAAGGGTATAACTCAATCAGGGCTGAAGAAAAAGAAATTAATAGAAAAAGGGGTTAATTCTGTAATTTTTACAAACAATTATAAATGCAGAATAGCTGAAGAGAAAACCTATGGTTAATTAAGTGTCAATTGAGTTTAATTGTCCTAAAAGTGGGTTAGTACTAAATAATGCAATATTTACATTCAATTTGAATGTTTAATTATAATCAAAAATCTTAACTTCAATCCCACTTCAATTAAAACAAATTAGATGGAGATAAATGTATTCTAAACCTTCTAAAAATCATTTGAAATTATTCTCTAAGATTTGGCTAAGTCAATTTGATAATCGAAATCTGTTTTGACCTAAAATAGAATTATACCGGGAATTTGGTACATTTCGGGTCTAATTGTAAATTAACCATGCGAACGACATCAAAACCAAAATTGAAGACACCATCAACTTTTTTATGTTTAAATTGGGTTACCATAAAAATTTGGGCTCATTTGGACATCATGGCTAAGTTTGCAATTTAGCCCTTAATTCCTAATTTCCTTATAAGGACCCCCTAACTTTTCATCTTCACAAAATGCCCCCGCCAGCATCTCCACCTTCAGCAGCCATGGCGAGAAATTTGGAAATATTCACGCATGATTTCCCACCGACTCTCTCCACCTCTCCTCGCGAGACTTGAGGAGTTCTCCTCGTCGTTCCACATCTACCGGTGGTTGTTCCACCACCATTGGTGTCCTCTACTGCCCGCAACCGTCGGCCAAAGCTGGCACCGTTGATGTGAGTTGTTGTGAACAATCTCGCAACAACCAGTCATCGCTAATGCCTAAGCACATCTATAAAGGCTCGCCCATGTCCTCTAAGTTTCCTTGTCTCGTTCTGGCGCAAGGAACCCCCTCATCCTTCCTTCTTTATGCTAATGATGACAACAAGGAGCACCTCCAACCTTCATCTTCGCTTCTACTCGCTGCCAACCGAGCATCAGATCCTCTTCCCCACTCCTCACTGGAGCTTCCCGTCAAGCTTGGGCTTCCGAAACCCCTTCGTCGCTCCAAACTCACTCGCCACTTCTTCTCCAAGGCTAGCATACTCTGGCCGACCTCCTCCCTCACTCCTCCGTCTTCCTCTCCTCCTCCTAGGTAACCTTCTTCTCTCCTTCTTCTTCTAGATTAGAATAGGCCCCTTAGACATAGGTTTCGACCTCCACATTCCTCCTCCATCATCTTCCTCGCGGGCGGCGAGTTCTCCAGCCTAACTCCGACGAACACGCCCCCAGTGCTCCAACCATTCTCGCTGCTCACCGTTCACCCTACAGGCTCCACCTCGACGAGAGTAGCAAAAGCCCTTTCCCTATTGGAAGTTTCGATGCCTTGATGCTTACGCCAAGCAAACCCACCGATCGACGACTGATAGTGAAAATACGTGGTTTGTTAATTAAGTAATTTAGTGTCATTGCAACGCGTAAATCCGCTTTCGCTTTTAAATTTATATCCTAGATAGGGGAGTATCTAGGGTCGTCCAAGGAAGCAAAAAATTGCAATTCAATTCTCTTGCTAAAAACACATCTCAACTTTATTTTTGGTGTTTTAAATATATATATATTTTTTTGTGTTTTGAAATAATACGGGCAAGGTGCGAATTTTGACAAAAGAGTGCTAACACCTAAAATGCTAAGCTAAAACTTAAGAGGTTAAAAAGTCCACTACCTAAGCTCACTTTAGGCAAGTGGAGGCTTAGAGTAATTAGGGAGTGGAAGTAGAATAAGTGCTAGAACAACAGTAACAATTGCAACAAAAAGCTAAAAGAAGGTAATTTAATTAACTAGAATTTACGTTCTTTTCAAGGACAAGTAGAGGAATGCTTCTACTAGAACTAAACAAATTTAAAAGCAATAAAAGAAACACTAATCCTCTTGCAAAATTTGGTGAAGAAGGGAATCTTCTTGCTCCAAGCCTAGCTACTCCATGGCTTGAAAAGAGGGCCTCCTCCTTCCTTGAGAGCTCCTCCACGGTGGAAGCTACCACCTTCAATGCTCTCCTCCAAGGGGTGGGCGTGCACCACCCTCAAAAGCTCCTCCAAGGTGGCGTGGACCACCTTCAAGATCTCTTCCAAAGATCTTCCTTGCCTGGCTTCTCCTTTGGCTGGCGTGACTCAAGAGAGAAGGGAAGAGGGGAAGGCACCAAGGGGACAGAATATCCCCTTAATCTTCTTCTTCTTATTCTCTCT
Source organism: Thalassia testudinum (assembly GCA_037157565.1). Classification (NCBI taxonomy): domain Eukaryota; kingdom Viridiplantae; phylum Streptophyta; class Magnoliopsida; order Alismatales; family Hydrocharitaceae; genus Thalassia; species Thalassia testudinum. The sequence continues at coordinate 206,464 of JAZHRO010000017.1, forward strand.
TGGACGTGGACTTCTAGGTGGAATATGAGAGTGAATTTGCTAGCCAAGGATGTATTGAATGGTGGTGGGTAGTGGTCATTTTATAGGGTAGGGTGAGGGGTTAAGGTGCCTCTTGAAATGGAGGGCTAAGATGGTTGGATGGAGGTGGTTAGATGATCCTAGGGTTAAGGATGGTTGGCGCCACCTAAGGGGTGCTAGGGGGGTAGTTAGGGTTGGTCAAGAGGCACCTAAAAGTGGTGCCAACCATGGAAAGGTGCCATGGGTTGGTGCCAACTTTAAGGCTTCTAGAAGGTGGGGTTATGTGGAGGGTGGAGATGGGTTTAAGGGGAGATGTGTGGTGGAGATGAAGGGGGTTTTTGGAGGGAAAAGTGGCGCCATCAAGGGGGTAGTTAGGGTGGTTTTGGTGCCACTTTTAGGTGTCTTTTGGAGGTGGTGAGTAGGCTAGGTTGGCAACAAGTAGGTGGAGCTTAGGTGGAGCTAGTAGGTGGAGTTGTTAGGTAGGGTTTTTGGGTGGTACAAGCCAAGGAAGTTGGAGTATAGCTAAGCTAAGCTAAGCTAGCTTAGCTAATGGAGGAGTAGAGAAGGAGGTGTTGGAGCTAGGGTTTGGAGGGAGGAGCTGAGGAGAAGAAGTTTGGAGCTGAAACTACAGCTGGCTGCTACTGAAGAGGCTGGCATGGAGCTACTTTAGCTGGCCTAGCATGCTAGTTCTTTGCTAGCTGCTAAGCCAAGCTAAAGTGAGCTGGATTCTACCATAATGAGCTGAGGTAAGCTAGGTCTGGTGCTCCCGGGGAGGATCAAGCTGGTTGAGGCAGCTAAGGTAACTTAGCTCAACTGAGTTGAGCTAAGCTAAGTCCCCGGGAGCTGGACTTGAGCTTCCTGAGCTGGGATGAGTTCTTCTTCAGCTAGCTGGAGTTGAGTGGAGCTGGGCTAGATCTGAGCTGGGGTGAACTCCCGTCAACTCAGCTGAGCTAGCTAGAGCTCCCTGTGGACTAGTGGGAGCTGAGATGAGCTAGACTCAGCTAAGTTGAGCTGGATCTGAGCTGACTTGAGTTAGGGTTAGCTAAGATGAACTCTCTTGAGCTGCCATTCAGCTGAGATTAGCTGAATGGAGATGGGATGAGCTAACCTTAGTTCAAGTGAGCTAGGTTCCAGAAGTGGTGAGCTGGATTAAGCTGAGTTCCAGCTAGTCTGAACTCCTTCACCAATTACCTTCCTGAGTGCTAGGGTTTTAGGGATTTGTATATCTGTTCATCCCTAACACTCACAAAAATATATTAAAATAACAAAAGAAAATGCAATGCATGCCTAACCTAGTGAATGCCTAAATGCAGCCCAAAAACCCATTTGCGGAGTAAAATCATAAGAGCTAGGCTTGTTTTAATGTATAAGAATGATGATAAATTGGCATTTATCACACCCCCATGTTTATATTTTGCTAGTCTCTTAGCAAAACTTTAAAAAAAATTTTGGAACTGAAATTTTTGGGAAATCTAATTTTTTTGACTTTTGAGGAGAAAAAACATTAAGGGACCTTGGTAGATCAAAACACAGGAGGTACGAGATTTGTTAAAGATAAACATCGGGATTTATTTTTGGATCCAACCATTAGATAGAACGGGATCAATATATCCTCCAGAAAATTCACAAATTAACCCCTTGTTAATTCAGATGACTTGAAATTTTTGTTTTTAGGATTTTTCTAGCTCATTAATCTGATTCACAACTTGCAAAATCCTTTAAAATCTTGTGTCTGTGCTTGTGAAAAGCCAACATTTATAAGGGCGTGTTAATTTTTTTATTATTACTTTTTTTTTCTCCCCCACGCTTATTTTTAGCTTAGTCTTACAACAGATGTGTCGAGATCATCATTCCCGTTACCATTCCTCGAGGGGGCTCTAGCGCTAGTACTTCGGGATAGCATTGTCCATGATACCACCCAGGAGCTCACAACCCTAAAACATGATGTGGTGTAAAGGGGCACTCCAAGCAAACTCAAGCTCTTACTCCAACACTATAGGTAGAGCACCGTCCAAGACACTTGAGCTGCTAAAATGCGCTTTAATGCTCCGTCTAAAGATACAAAATATAGATATAGAGTAGCGTCGAGGCGGTAACTTGTTGACATCGCGTCCTCAAAGGAGGCATTTTCCTCCTTCTCAGCAGTGGGAACTCAAACCAATGATCAGCTTCAGACTTTTACTAAGTCTAAACAAGGGAGTTTCTTCACACTTTTAGTTGTTTTTAAGTGTTAGCTTGTGTGTGAAATTTAGCACAAGAAGTCTCTCAAGACATGCAAGTTTTTGAATTAGAAACTAAGTCAAATACTTTCTGTATTACAAAATAGGATCAAGTCACCTGAACTATCATGAGTTCAGGTGAAATTTTAGAGAAGGATATCTGATCTAGTCTAAAAATAGACCCTGAAATTCTAATGATCAAATTCATATCCTCATCCTTAGTTTGTTAAAGATTAAATCCCATTGTACCAAAAGTGAATTTTTTGACCTTAGTCCAAATTTCAAAATTTTTCCTCAAAAAGTTTTCAACATTTTTTTTTTGGGTATGCAAGCAGGAAATAAACTAAAGAAAAAAATGCATGCTTTTAGGTTTTGAAAAATCCTAAATTGATCGTCAAAATTTGAAAACACCCCCCCCCCATGCTTAAGATATGCCATGTCCTCATGCATTAGGAGGGAAAAGGGATCACCTTATTGAAGAATGGTCGGGTTTAAGATGATCAAATCCTGGAAAAAGAAAAAAAAAAAAAAAGGAAAGTAGGAAGAAATGATGGGTTACCTCCCATCCAGTGCTATCTTTTACGCCATTCAGTCGGGCGTAATGTGCATTAGTGATCAAGGGTTGATGGCTCAGCAAAATTAAAAGATTCAACCGGAATTTTAGGCGTATGATCAAAATAGGGCTTTAAACGTTAGCCATTGACTTGAAAGGTCGAATTAGTTTCTGGATCAAAAAGATCAACAGCGCCGTATGGATATGTTTTATGGACAATAAAGGGGCTAGTCCATTTAGATTTTAATTTGCCAGGAAAAAGACGTAATCTCGCATCGAAAAGCCAGATGTGTTGATTAACGTCAAAGTGTTTCCAAACAATATATTTATCATGAAATTTCTTTGTTCGGTCTTTATAAATCCTCGCATTTTCATAGGAAAAATTACGTAATTCTTACAATTCAGATAATTGTAATTTTCTATGGTTACCGGCATCAGATAAATCCATATTGAGTTGTTTTATTGCCCAAAAAGCCCTATGTTCTAATTCTACCGGGAGATGGCATGCCTTCCCAAAAATCAGATGGAAGGGAGACATGCCAAGCGGGGTTTTAAAAGCAGTACGGTAGGCCCATAAAGCGTCGTCCAATTTGGTGGACCAATCTTTACGGTCGGGCCTAACTGTCTTTCGTAAAATATTTTTAATTTCCTGGTTAGAAACTTCAACCTGGCCATTTGTTTGGGGGTGATAAGGTGTGGAAATTTTATAATTAACCCCATATTTAGAAAGAAGGTGACGGAATTGTGAGTAGGTGAAATGTGAGCCTCCGTCACTGATAATGGCTTTTGGTATGCCGAATCTTGAGAAAATATTTTTCTTAAGAAATTCGACAACCACACGGTGATCACAGGTGCGGGTGGGTATTGCTTCTATCCATTTTGAAACATAGTCGACTAAGACTAATATATACAAATACCCACCAGAGTTAATGAACGGTCCCATGAAGTCGATGCCCCAAACATCAAAAATTTCAACCTCTAAAATAGGATTAAGGGGCATCATATCCTTCCGAGTCATGTTGCCGATGCTCTGGCAATGCACACAGGACCGAACAAAGTCATGAGCATCTTTGTGCAAGCTGAGCCAATAAAATCCCGCATTAAGAATTTTAGCTGCAGTTTTCTTGCCCAAAAAATGTCCGCCACAAGCCATTGAGTGACAATGTGTCAAAATATCATGGATTTCAGAATCGCGGACACATCGTCGAATGACCTAATCGGCACAAATGCGGAAAAGGTCGGGCTCCTCCCAAAAATAATATTTAATATCAGCAAAGAACTTATCCCGTTTTATTTTTGGCCAATCAGCAGGGATTTGTTCTGTTGCTAAGTAGTTTGCGATGGGCGCAAACCAAGGGAGGGTTGCAGCAGCTAAAATGCTTTCATCAGGGAACTGGTCTGGCGGGGTCATGATGTCATTCGTCATAAGACGAGAGAGATGGTCGGCCACTACATTGTGCAATCCCGCCTTATCCTTGATTTCCAGGTCAAATTCCTGGAGCAGCAAAATCCAATGGATAAGGCGGGGTTTTGCATCTTTCTTTGTTAGCAAATATTTAATTGCTGAGTAGTCAGTATAAATAGTGACATGTGATCCCAACAGATAAGATCTAAATTTTTCTAAGGCAAATACAATGGCAAGAAGTTCCTTTTCAGTAACCGTGTAATTCCGTTGTGCATCAAGGGTTTTGTTAGCATAATAGATCACAACGGGCTTCTTGCCAATTCTTTGCCCTAGAACTGCCCCTACAGCAAAATCTGAGGCATCTATCATTAATTCACAGGGACTATTCCAATCAGGTCCCTGCAATATCGGTGCCTCAATAACCTCTTTCTTCAACCTCAAAAAACTCTCCAGGCACTTATCATTAAAATCAAATGGCTGGTCTTTAGCGAGAAGCTGACTTAAGGGCTTGGAGATTTGGGAAAAATTTTGTATGAATCGACGGTAGAAACCCACATGACCCAAAAAGGATCTGATCTGTTTGATAGTAGTGGGTGGTGGGAGCTTAGATATAGCATCCATTTTTGCTTTATCTATCGCGATTCCTTGTTTTGAAATAACATGGCCCAAGACAATACCTTCTTGGACCATGAAATGACTTTTTTCCCAGCTGAGGACCAGATTAACTTCTATGCACTTTCGGAGAGTTCTTCCAAGGTTTTTGAGACAATGGTCAAAAGAATCTCCAAAAACAAAGAAGTCATCCATGAAGACTTCTAAACATTCACCTACTAGGTCTGAAAAAATTGCGAGCATGCACCTTTGAAAAGTCACAGGTGCGTTGCAAAGACCGAAGGGCATTCTTCGGAAAGCAAAGGTTCCGAAGGGGTAGGTGAAAGTTGTTTTATCCTGGTCCTCAGGATGAATCGCTGCCTGATTATAGCCGGAATAACCATCCAGAAAACAATAAAAATCCCGTCCGGCTAACCGCTCCAAGATTTGATCAATAAAAGGGAGCGGAAAATGGTCCTTCTTGGTGGCGGTGTTTAATTTTCGGTAATCGATACATGATAACACCACGCAAGGGGGTAGTAATTAGGTAGAATATGGCCCAACTTTAGAATAAAAGGCACAACATAAAGTAGAATAGGAGCATTGCATGCATCAAGTACCAAGATTGCTTATAAACTGCATTAATGGCCATTTGTGTAAAGCATGTGTCAAAGCAGGCCTCAGATGAGCAATCGAACCACACGGATGGATTCAGAACGACGAACGGAGTCCAACGGACTCAAGATCGGTCAAATCCGACAACCGGAGCTCCCACAATGGGCCCAAGAAATTCTGACCGTTGATCTGGAGATCAACGGCCCAGAAAGTGCCACGTCGCCCCGCCCCCACCGCTCGCATGCCCTCAAGCCAGCCAAGGACGAATATCGGCCGTTGATCTTCGATCGAACGGCCGAGATCCGCGCGCTCGCCCGCGGTCGCCGCGACAAAACGCGGGCGTGGCGCAACGGCTAGCGCGCACGCCCGCATCGCAGCGACGCACGTTCGAATCGCGCGGAGCGGAAATCAAGCGAGAGCGAAGGGCGTGGCAAAATTGGACCGCCCGATCAGCAACGGGCGGCCAGGATCGTGCCACGCGACACGATGACAGCTCCCGAGCTCCCGCGCGCACGCGCACGTAAGGCGGAAATGCACGCGCGCACGCGCGCCCGAGGCGCAATCTCAGCGCGGGCGCAGGAGGATCTCAGCCGTCCGATCTTCGATCGGACGGCTCTTGTTCAACGTCCACGGATCGCGCATGGAGAGAGAGCGGGGCGGGCAGCTGACCGGCGGCAGGAGGGCTTCACCGACGTATCTGGAAGCAGTTTTAGCGACGTTCTGGATGTCGCTAAAGCACATTCTTCTTTTAGGAAGCCCTTAACTCTATTTAAACCCCCTTCGACCACCATTCAAGGCATACTCTCCCACTTGCAACTACTCCACTCCTCTCCTAGCAAGTTTTAGGCACTCTTGTAATCGCCGGAGACGACGAGCCGCCGATGGAGCCTCCTCCACCGCCGTGGTTGCCTCGTCGCTCTCCACTCTCTCTCTACCTCTCTCTCTCTCTTTTAAGCTTTCATTTACTTTTGTTGAAGCATGTATTTAATGTTGTAAACCATGAACTATCAATGCATCTTTAATGAAATTATTTTCCATTTAGTCGCCATTTTAATTTCTGCTTAAAGTGCATGATCAAAACCAAGAGCTTTCTAACCCTAAATTCTCTCTATCTCTCGCTTTTCAAAACCGTCTCTTTCGCAAGCAAAACTCCGCCTTTTTCGTGACAAGTGGTAAACAAAATCCAATTTCCACGCCTCCCTAAGACCGACACTCAGACTCACCTCCGTTTACTTCTTTTAAAATCGACGTATCAAGTGCAACTATAACGACACCTCCTAACACACACGCACGAGACCACGTCAGTTTTTGGCACCGTTGCCGGGGAGGCAACGGATTTGTTTTATCACCTCCATTCCACCTTCATTCTCATATCGTCTAATGCCCTATTTTCTTTTTTACTTGACGGTTGTAGGAATTCGGCGCATGGACGGCGATGCGACGCATTCCACGACGTTAGCAAGGGAGTAGGCACCTCGAGGATCGATAGTGAGTACCCTCTCACTGTTTGCTTGCGTAAAAAAGCTAAAAAAAAATCATAAAAAGTGAAAAAAATTGGCGTGGTGAATGATTGATTGACCCACATTCTTAACACATCACCCTACAAAAAAATGTACACTCTAATATGCTGAATAAATTCTTGGAGTGTTCTTTTCTTTTTCTCTTGAGTCGTGTTTGCGAAGCCACCGTGAGTTGACCTGGGCCGCACCACTTAACCCTAAAAACTGACTCATCTAATAGAAGCTACACGATCTTTAGGATGAGCACACTAGGGTTTTAGAGCCTCTACAGAATAAAAAGGAAATCTACTTTCATCAAATTGTGTGCAGAACTTGACGTGCCCACTGAAACTTGTTTGAAAACATTAAGACACGTCAACCCTAAAAAGTACTAAAGTAAGGATGAAACACTAAAAGACACCACATCCTAACAAATCCTAGCTTGAAAACCATGTTTTGCTAGAAGCACACACTTTGAAAGTGGAAAATTAAGAGGCACCACCCCAATCAACGCCTCATCACATCACCCTGAGCACAAGCACTATCCTAACCCTTTAAACTGAGTAGACGTGCCCTAGGCAAGACAGAGTTAAGTCTCAAAAGGCGAGGTTTTGTTCGCTAAGCACTTGGCTTTCAATCCCTTGGTAGAATCTGGTGACTAGGCTGCGGGGCAGTGTCAAAAGACCGCGGTTGTGGGGTCTACGGAACCGGAGGCGCAAGCCAAAGGAAGAACCTTCCCTCCAATCCCCTCATAATCAACCTGGCCAGATTAACCTCGGGAAGGGGAGTCCAGTGCTTACGGACTTAATCAACCTTTGTGAGATTTCTAGGTCTTCTAAGGAATACACCATAAGGACTAGGCTTGTTTGCTTGGTTGAGGACACAACTCTCTCGCATCTGTTCTTCCCACATCCCTCCATTTCTTCCAAACCATGGATTTCAATGCCTATCCATCATACCCAAACTACCCCCAACAGGATTTGTATGCTAACCCAAGTGGACCATACCCACAGCCTACTTGGGCTAACCAACCACCAAGTTGGGGGTACAACCTTGAATATCCCTCTTGGCCCAACTATGACCAAACCGCACCAACCTCTTATTGGAATACAACCAACATAGCCACCCAAGGGTACGATTCAAATCATGGGGCTCCATATCTCGATTGTCCTCATGATGCCTCCTCATTTAGGTCCGAGCCGCTCTACTGTAATAGGACCTACACTTTAGGAGAACACCAAGAACCCTACCCATCTCAGGATAATAACCAAGAAAGGTCATCTGAATTCAACAACCTTGCCTACTTGACCTTTGGATTAGAAGGAGTTCTAGACAAATGGAAATCAGAAAATGATCAAAAATCTAGGCAAGCCCAGGATCATCAACCTTTGATTTGGTCCCCTGATGAAGAATCTGACTGGGAGGAGGACTTAGAACCTCAACTATTCTGGAGTAGGACCAAACAGAGAATGGTTCCTCTTGAAGAACTGGACCCTGAACATGATAGAATAGAGGACCCACCCAAGAACCTAAACACCAATATGGATTCTGATCCATAACCTCAACCATACTCTCTTAACCTGGATTTCAAGGAGGAAATCCAAAGGACACCAAATGACACCATGTCAATTCTTGATAACCTCCAATTAGAACTACACAGACAGAATCAAGAATTGGTTAAAGGGCAACATGCCATGTTGGAGTTGTTCCAACAAATGGGGGAAGAAGGCCAAAGAAAGCTATTGCACACAACGCCATTCATGGAATTCATAAAGCAAGGACCTACCATGATCAATTGGACTACACCTAGTCATCCTGATTTGGTTCAGTCCACCATTGATACCCCTCAGGAGTTGGATAGCTTAGTGGATAAGGACAGTAAGGATTCCTTGGAACACAATTTGGGGAGCATTGAGAACAAACATCAGGAGGAAATTGAGAAGGTGAGGGGAGAGACCTTGGAATCTGAATCTAATCGGCCCAAGATAAGTAATCCTGTGGGAGTAGCAGCCAACGTCGGAGATGGAGAATGGAGTTACAATTTCAAAGAAATTGATTATGAATCGGTTAGAATCCCCATCACAAATTTGGAGGAGGGCAGAGAGAAAGAATATGATCTAGAGGATGAAATTGACCCTACCTCTAATGTAATCCAAAACAGTGAATCTGATACAGAGGAGGTTGAAGAAAATATTCTTGAGATCAAGGGCTTGGAGGAAATGAGCAATGAAACCATAGTTGCGAGAGAGATGGATTCGTCTTTGGAGAGAGGCCTCATGCTTGGTTGTAGGGCTTAGTATGAAACTCTGGACTTTGTTACCTGCCCTACCAGAATAAGAATCCCGCAACCCGAATGCACTGGAATTGATGCATTTTCGATGGATTACAATTTTATGGGGACACAAGCTGAATATAAAACCTACATCTTTAGTGTCTGGCGTGTCATATTTGGGGTGCGTTCATCCACAACTTGTTTGCATGCCCACAAACTAAGAGAGGTTCTGACATGGGCATGCATGATACAGAATTCCCGCCCCTTAGGAATGGAACTCCACCACAACCTTATTCGCATCTGTGGACTTCTGATTTTGGGTTTGATTAATTTTGAACATATCTCCTTGACCCAAACCATTCCTATTTGTGCACCGCCCAGCTGGAGGCGTTAAACTCAGCGCTTCCTGGGAGGCAACCCAGCGGATTCAGACTGATCTGGTAGTTTACGTCACTCAGGTACTATCTTTTTGAACCCTTCTGCATCCATGCATCTGCCAATGAGGACATTGTCCAACTTAAGCATGGGGGGATGCTAAATTGCATAATCCTGAGCTTAATTAATCAGTCTGAATGAATAAATTAATTGATTAAAAAAAAAAATTGAATTTAGGAAGAAAAACTTAGGCATTAGAAACTTGTCAATAGTGGGAAATAATATAAAAAGAACTTAAACACTTAGACTTTTCAAGCTTTCAGGCTTAATCAGCCTTGGTGTCCGTTAAAATATGGATTTAGCGGCGAATCCTTGCAACTTTAAGCTATTCTAATCCACCTAATAAATAAGGTAATATGTATACGGCTTATCAACTCACCCTCTAACTGAGGAAAACTTTGAGTCTAAGCATCTACACACATTTTTGCACAGACTCACTTCTCGGAGATTTTGACAGAAATTGGGTAGCTAATGAACTCTCTAGGGTGGTATGGCTGGCAAGTTGTCATGGGTAACAGCCCATTGGCAGGTTGTCCAGAACCCAGCCACAGGCCATTTCTTTTTCGCTGCCTCTAGGTACATTTGAGATTAGGGAAGCCACCTACGAAAAAAAAAAAAGAGAGAAGAAAAGAAAATAAATCACACTTCACCGCACAAGTATGACTGGCAAGTGATCGTGGGTAACAGCCCATTGGTCGATTGTCCAGAGCCTAGCTCAATAATTGTACAAAAAAGACCAAAACACCTAAGGACGAAGCGGGGAAGTAGTACAAACCGGGGAGATATACACTGGAAAATCCTTGTGTTGACCCCAAGTAAAATGAACGTAGGGAGAAAGCTACCAATCGAACAAATACACCTTCAGGCAAAAATTTATTTTCTTTTCCGGACACCTAGAGGCGTAGAAACTCGAAGTCTGTCTCAATTACCGTTAAGTGAGTCTATCACAACATTCACACCAAGATGCTTAGCACTTAGGGTTTTGACCGAGTTTTGGGTGGGTTGGGTAGCCGTAAAAAGTTACCAACCCACACTGAATTCCGAAAATTCTAAAAAGACATATATAGATATATACGTATACATATGTACAGTTATATATACAAAGCAAGGATTCGGGCGATTCGTATTTTGGAAGACACCCGGGCGCTGCTCAGTCTTTGTAGATTAAGATCTTCGTATATTTCCTCTTATTGACGAGTAACGAAGTACCTAAGCAATTACTTCTTGAATTCTCCAAAGAAATAAAGGCTAGAATAAACCTTGCTAGGGACAATCAAGGAGTAAGCATGGGGGTATGATAACACCACGCAAGGGGGTAGCAATTAGGTTGAATATGGCCCATCTTTAGAATAAAAGGCACAACATAAAGTAGAATAGGAGCATTGCATACATCAAGTACCAAGATTGCTTATAAACTGCATTAATGGCAATTTGTGTAAAGCATGTGTCAAAGCAGGCCTCAAATGAGCAATCGGACCACACGGATGAATTCAAAACGACGAACGGAGTCCAACGGACTCAAGATCGGCCAAATCCGACATCCGGAGCTCCCACAATGGGCCCAAGAAATTCTGACCATTGATCTGGAGATCAACGGCCCAGAAAGTGCCACGTCTCCCTGCCCCCACCGCTCGCATGCCCTCAAGCCAGCCAAGGACGAATCTCGGCCGTTGATCTTCGATCGAACGACCGAGATCCGCGCGCTCGCCTGCGGTCATCGCAACAAAGCGCGGGCGTGGCGCAACGGCTAGCGCGCACGCCCGCATCGCAGCGACGCGCATTCGAATCGCGCGGAGCGGAAATCAAGCAAGAGCGAAGGGCGCGGCAAAATTGGACCGCCTGATCAGCAGCGGGCAGCCAGGATCGCGCCACGCGACGCGATGACAGCTCCCGAGCGCCAACGTGCGTGCGCGCACGCCGGGCGGAAACGCGCTCGCGCACGCGCGCCCGAGGCGCGATCTCAGCGCGGGCGCAGGAGGATCTCAGCCGTCCGATCTTCGATCAGACGGCTCTCGTTCAACGTCCACGGATCGCGCATGGAGAGAGAGGGGCGGGCAGCTGACCGGCGGTAAGAGGGCTTCACCGACATATCTGGAAGCAGTTTTAGCGACGTTCTGGATGTCGCTAAAGCACATTCTTCTTTTAGGAAGCCCTTAACTCTATTTAAACCCCCTTCTACCACCATTCAAGGCATACTCTCCCACTTGCAACTACTCCACTCCTCTCCTAGCTAGTTTTAGGCACTCTTGTAATCGCCGGAGACGACGAGCCGCCGACAGAGCCTCCTCCACCACCGTGGCTACCTCGTCGCTCTCCACTCTCTCTCTACCTCTCTCTCTCTCTTTTAAGCTTTCCTTTACTTTTGTTAAAGCATGTATTTAATATTGTAAACCATGAACTATGAATGCATGTTTAATGAAATTATTTTCCATTTAGTCGCCATTTTAATTTCTTCTTAAAGTGCATGATCAAAACCAAGAGCTTTCTAACCCTAAATTCTCTCTATCTCTCGCTTTTCAAAATCGTCTCTTTCGCAAGCAAAACTCCACCTTTTTCGTGACAACAAGTGGTAAACAAAATCCGATTTTCACGCCTCCCTGAGACCGACACTCGGACTCACCTCCGTTTACTTCTTTTAAAACCGACGTATCAAGTGCAACTATAACGACACCTCTTAACACACACGCACGAGACCACGTCAATACACACATGCCAAGAAGAAGCAGTTCGAGTGGCTACATTTTCCCCATTATCATTAGTGACAACTGTTAATCCAGCCTTTTTGGGGACAACTTGTGTTGGACTAATCCAGGAGCTGTCAGAAATGGGGTAGATGATATCAGCATCCAGCCACTTAATAATCTCTTTTTTTACCACCTCCTGCATAATAGGATTCAAGTGCCTTTGTGGTTGGCGGGAGGGGCGAGAATCGTCCTCTAAATATATACAATGCATACAATAGGACGGATGAATACCCTTAAGATCAGAAAGGGTCCAGCCAATAGCTTTCCGATATTTACTCAAAACCTAGAGAAGTTTGTGCTCCTATGCCCTAGTAAGTCCAGAATTTATAATCAAGGGCAGGGTCTGATTAGGACCCAGGAAGACGTATTTAAGGGAGTCGGGCAAAGGTTTTAATTCCAATTGTGGGCCCAGCTCCGAAAGAGTTTCTGCTTTGTGGGTTAGAGGTGAGGTGAGAGTGAAAGTGTCAGCTGAAATGTTAGCTGGATGTGTCGTTGGGGTGGAAGGGTGAGAAAAAGTGGATTATTCAGGAACCGTATTGACAGCAAAACAGGAACCTAAATGGGAAAACTGCAAAGTTTCCTCCACAATGTTTTCTATTTCTGAATCTGAATCATCAAAGAAATCTGGTTCTTGGAATCGCCTAGAAGCTTGAAAAATGTCTAGGGTTACAGATTCACCGCCACACATGATCTTCATCTTTCCAGAATCACAATCAATATTGGCACGGGCGGTGGCTAAGAATGGTCTTCCAAGAATAATGGGGGCAAACTTAAGTGCTTCAGGTACCTCTATGTCTAGGACTAAAAAGTCTACTGCGAATAGACAATTTTTGACTCGGACAAGAACATCCTCAACAATTTCCCTTGGTTTAATCGTATAGATCGATCGGCTAATTGGAGAGTAACCTCAACAGGCTTCGATTCACCGATCTTAAATTCCTCAAAAATAACTGTGAGGATAAGATTAATTGAGGCACCAAGATCTAATAAAGCGCGATCAAATGAGGTATCATTAATGATAACTTGGATTAGGGGGGCGCCAGGATCTTTTCTCTTGAGAGGCAGTCGGCTCTGCACAACTGAGCTAACCGTCTCTAGAAGGATTACCTTTCTTAAATTTCTGGGCTGCCTTTTCGGAGTACATAAATCTTTTAAGAATTTTGCATAGGCAGGGATATATTTAATGGCATCTAGGAGAGGGATATTAATTTCTACTTGCCCAAATAAATCCATTAATTCCTTTTCAGCGGGCTCGGATTTCGTCTTTTTCTTTTTTGAAGAGTGGAGGGCTTGTGGAAATGGGGTATGGTTTCCCTATTTTGCATGAATTGGTTCCTAAACAATAGGAGGGGAAGAGTTAATCTTTATGTCATTAGAGCGGGTTTCTTTAACAAGCAGGGTATTGTGAGTGGTTTTTCCATTCCTCAAGGTAACTGCATTTGCAGTCTGATTGTTTCTTGGATGAGGACGGGGGGCCTGGCTGTTATTGAAACCCGGCGGATGCTGAGGTGCTGGTTGAATGGGTTGACTGGGATATCCACCTTGGAATTGATTCATTTGATTATTTGGGTTGGGCATGGGTTGATAAGGTAAATTCCCAATAGGTCGATGATCAGGAGTAACCTTAACTAGGTGTTGCAAGTTGATAATCATGCAGGTTACTTCTGTCATTTGAGTCTGCATTCCTTACAGAGTTTTCATGACCTAATTATTAATATTATCCTGGGATGGTCCAGGTTGATACATAGGTTGCCCATAATTCCCAAAATAGTTTTGTTTGGGAAAAGGAATCGGATTCGGGTTTCTCCAGGAGTGATTCGGGTTAGTCCTCCAATTTTGATTGGAAGTGTTGGAGGGGTTTTTAAATTGCTCCTGGAGAGCATAAATATTTTCTGAGGTGGGATCAAAAATATTTTGATCAAAATTCCCGATCAAATCTTGCGGAAAATCAGCCGAAAATTGCTGGCCAACAGATGTGGCATCAATATTGTGTAGATGTTCTCTTCGAAGAATGTGTGGGGGGTTAGTGTGTGGAGAGTGGACGTGTGGAGCTTGTTTGTTTAGGAGCTTTTCTTCCATTTTCTTTTGGTGAATTTGCATCTGGTCCAGTCGTTGAGCTAACATATATAGATCATCTTGCGGACTGGAACAGAGGTGGATTTGGAGTCAATTTCATGGACTCCATGTCTGGGATTTTGTGATCTGCCAAAAGTGTCCATTGAAGTCATGTTAAATGAGTTTTCACTCATTTCTTCAAAGAGAAGATAGGCACTTTCGGCGTCTTTGTTAAGAAAATTGCCCCCACATGAGGCATCCACAAATCGTTTCAATTGATCTTCTAATCCATGATAAAAGATCTGCACTAACCACCATTGTGGAATTTCATGGTGGGGACAACTTCTTAGAAGTTCTTGAAATCTTTCCCAGGCTTCGTGGAGGGGTTCACCAATTTTTTGTTGAAAGGTCGTTATGGATCTTCTTAACGCATTCGTTCGACCGATCGGAAAAATTTTTTTAAGAAAAGCGCTTTTTAATTGGGGCCAAGTGGTAATAGGGCACCCAACCGTTCTAAACCAATGAGATGCTGTCTTTAAGAGAGAGAGGAAAAAAGTCTCATTAACCATACGTCTTCCTGCACATTGCGGGAACAAGTAGTTTAAGCAAGGACAGTTAATTCCTCGAGATGACAAAAAGGATCCTCTCTTGGAAGACCATGAAAATGCTTGATAAGGTTTAGAATGGCTGGTTTGATCTCGAAATCCCCATGTGGTATGACCACCCCTGATCTTTCCTCATAATTGGAAGGATCATAGAAATCCTTAAAAGGAACGACAAGCTATTGGCGGGGTGGTGGATTTTGTCCTTGATTAGCTAGATTTGTGACAGTCCTTGCTAGATCTTCTTGATTTTGTTGCAGTCGAGCCAAATGGTCGACCATTAATGCAAAGGGATTTGTATTTTGGGTTATAATTGGAGGGTCACCTGGCCCTGCTGGTATTTCTGGTTGCTCCAAGTTAGGGAGGTGAGGGAGGGTGAAGTCAACTTGTGGATCGGCTGACAGGTTAGAAGTGGAAGCTGAATTTTTTTGATAGCTTCCTGGGTTCTCCATTTTTTTAGAAGAGGAGGGGGAAGAAAATAATGATTTTCTGCTGTAGGGGGCGAAATCAAATGGTCCCTCGATGTGTGGTTTTTGGGACCGTCGCCCGTGCATGCACTACTTAGGAAGAATTGGAGGGGAGGAGAAGAGAAAGAGATGAGAGAAAGTGTGCAATTCAAACAAACAAAACTAGACCTAACTTAAATGCGACTCCCTAACAATAAACCTTAGACTTGGTCTATGTATGAAATAAGTAGTCAATAGTGAATACCCATTCTATCAACAAATCCAGCCAAGTTGCTTAAGGGGAGGTTTGGGCCCAAACATTTCCCAGGGAAAACCCTAGGTGCTTGTACAAACCCGTGCCTGGTCGTTTGACACAGCCGCTCAGCCTGAACACCAGATATAGATGACAGAATTGGTACTAACTAAAGAAAACTTAAGACCGAGATAGCAAGCCTAAGTTAATGAAGCCTTAGGGGTCAAGTTGCTACAAGTTTTAATTAGGTCTAGGATACTACAGTGCACACGGAATGTGGAGGGCGTTAATTGGGTTGTTGCCCTGTTATTTCAATTTTTTTTGTGTGTGTGTGTGTGCAGGAATTAGAGAGTGGCTCCAACAAGAAGCAAGTTGTCACACAATTTCTTGTATTTTTGTCTTTTAGGATTTGATTTAATTAAATGTGTTTTAGGGTTTTTCTTTTTAAATTTTCAAACAAGTTTGAAACTCCACAATCAAAGGAAAAACAAGTTGTATTGGTGATGGTTAATTTTCTTTAATGTGAGTCTCTAAAAAGAAAGAAAGAAACCCTAAGTCAATTATCCCTAAGACAGAAAATTACAACCAATGAATTAATTTTAGGCTTTCTGTATCAAGTAGTGGTCCAAACAAGTCAAACAACACCGCTACTTTGAAGAAAATCAAACAAGGATTCCAAAAAGAATTTTTGTAAGATTTTAGGAATTTGTTTGATAATTATTTTGAATTTTTAATTACACTGGTGTCAAAGTCCAAAAATGATACCTGTGGGTATTTTAGACTTTTTAGTATTACCACCAACCTCAGAAAATTTTTGTGATTTTATATGACATGTAAAATTTCACAAGGATTCCGACAAGTTAAATTTCACAAAAATTAGATGAGAAAAAAAATTCTAAAAATTCACGGATAGTAGCAAAACAGGAAGATTAGAGGGTGTGACTCCTCTGCAATCCACGAATTTTTAAAAATTAAATACAAATGCAATTGATCTGAAATTTGGAACAAATCTTCCTAACTTAATTGGGAATCACTATATGAAATTTTATGATTTTAGAAGGCCTATAGTGTTAGGAATCGATTTTTCAAATCCAGACAGAAATCTGGACCCGAAAAATAGAACACCAATACTTGCAATGGAGTGGTGTTAAAGAAGCATTGAAGCAAACAATAGATTTTAAAATGCACCACTCCACTTAGTTAAGGTGTTTATGGTCCTGAAAGCCAAGTTTAGTGTATTTTGGTAGTTTTTTAGGTTAAGTGTGACAAGTGATGGGGAACCAACCTGAAATCCACGGGAAGTAAAGGAACTTTAGGCTTTCGCTTCCAAATTCCCGCCTTCCTGCTGTAATTCCTACACACACAAAAGAAAGAAAGAGAAGGGGATGAGATCCACTTCAAGCAAGAGAAAATTAACTAATGCAAAGCCGTGCCTCCTCAGCAACGGTGCCAAAAAGTGATAGCGAAAATACGCAGATTGTTAATTAGGTAATTTAGTGTCGTTGCAACGCGTAAATCCGCTTTCGCTTTTAAATTTATATCCTAGATAGGGGAGTATCTAGGGTCGTCCAAGGAGGTAAAAAATTGCAATTCAATTCTCTTGCTAAAGGCACATCTCAACTTTCTTTTTGGTGTTTTAAATATATATATATATTTTTGTGTTTTGAAATAATACGGGCAAGGTGCGAATTTTGACAAAAGAGTGCTAACACCTAAAATGCTAAGCTAAAACAAAAGAGGTTAAAAAGTACACTACCTAAGCTCACTCTAGGCAAGTGGAGACCTAGAGTAATTAGGGAGTGGAAGTAGAATAAGTGTTAGAACAACAGTAACAATTGCAATAAAAAGCTAAAAGAAGGCAATTTAATTAACTAGAATTTGCGTTCTTTTCAAGGACAAGTAGAGGAATGCTTCTACTAAAACTAAGCAAATTTAAAAGCAGTAAAAGAAACACTAATCCTCTTGCAAAATTTGATGAAGAAGGGAGTCTTCTTTCTCCAAGCCTAGCTGCTCCTTGGCCTGAAAAGAGGGCCTCCTTCTTCTCCTTCCTTGAGAGCTCCTCCAAGGTGGATGCTACCACCTTCAATGCTCTCCTCCAAGGCGTGGGCGTGCACCACCCTCAAAAGCTCCTCCAAGGTGGCATGGACCACCTTCAAGATCTCCTCCAACGATCTTCCTTGCCTGGCTTCTCCTTTGGCTGGCGTGACTCAAGAGAGAAGGGAAGAGGGGAAGGCACCAAGGGGACAGAATATCCCCTTAATCTTCTTCTTCTTATTCTCTCTTGGACGTGGACTTCTAGGTGGAATATGAGAGTGAATTTGCTAGCCAAGGATGGATTGAATGGTGGTGGGTAGTGGTCATTTTATAGGGTAGGGTGAGGGGTTAAGGTGCCTCTTGAAATGGAGGGCTAAGATGGTTGGATGGAGGTGGTTAGATGATCCTAGGGTTAAGGATGGTTGGCGCCACCTAAGGGGTGCTAGGGGGGTAGTTAGGGTTGGTCAAGAGGCACCTAAAAGTGGTGCCAACCATGGAAAGGTGCCATGGGTTGGTGCCAACTTTAAGGCTTCTAGAAGGTGGGGTTATGTGGAGGGTGGAGATGGGTTTAAGGGGAGATGTGTGGTGGAGATGAAGGGGGTTTTTGGAGGGAAAAGTGGCACCATCAAGGGGGTAGTTAGGGTGGTTTTGGTGCCACTTTTAGGTGTCTTTTGGAGGTGGTGAGTAGGCTAGGTTGGCGCCAAGTAGGTGGAGCTTAGGTGGAGCTAGTAGGTGGAGATGTTAGGTAGGGTTTTTGGGTGGTACAAGCCAAGGAAGTTGGAGCATAGCTAAGCTAAGCTAAGCTAGCTTAGCTAATGGAGTAGAGAAGGAGGTGTTGGAGATAGGGTTTGGAGGGAGGAGCTGAGGAGAAGTCTGGAGCTGAAACTGGAGCTGGCTGCTGCTGAAGAGACTGGCATGGAGCTACTCTAGTTGGCCTAGCTTGCTAGTTCTTTGCTAGCTGTTAAGCCAAGCTAAAGTGAGCTGGCTTCTACCATAATGAGCTAAGGTGAGCTAGGTCTGGTGCTCCCGGGGAGAATCAAGCTGGTTGAGGCAGCTAAGGTAACTTAGCTCAACTGAGTTGAGCTAAGCTGAGTCCCCGGGAGCTGGACTTGAGCTTCCTGAGCTGGGATGAGTTCTTCTTCAGCTAGCTGGAGTTGAGTGGAGCTGGGCTAGATCTGAGCTGGGGTGAACTCCCGTCAACTCAGCTGAGCTAGCTAGAGTTCCCTGTGGACTAGTGGGAGCTGAGATGAGCTAGACTCACCTAAGTTGAGCTGGATCTAAGCTGACTTGAGCTAGGGTTAGCTAAGATGAACTCTCTTGAGCTGCCGTTTAGCTGAGATTAGCTGAATGGAGCTGGGATGAGCTAACCTTAGTTCAAGTGAGATGGGTTCCAGCTGTGGTGAGCTGGATTAAGCTGAGTTCCAGCTAGTCTGAACTCCTTCACCAATTGCCTTCTTGAGTGCTAAGGTTTTAGGGATCTGTATATCTGTTCATCCCTAACGCTCACAGAAACATATTAAAATAACAAAAGAAAATGCAATGCATGCCTAACCTAGTGAATACCTAAATGCAACCCAAAAACCCGTTTGCGGAGGAAATCTTAAGAGCTAGGTTTGTTTTAATGCATAAGAATGATGATAAACTGGCATTTATCAATGACCTCTCCGCATTTGTCGGCCCATCCTCGACCTCCTCGCACCAATCCAATGCCACCACCACCCTCAGTGAACCATGGCGAAGCTCCTCGAGTCCATGGATTGGAGCTCCGTGCCTCCATTCCTTGTCCAACCTCCTCACCGGACCACACCTCTGCCGACCTCCCCTGTGCGTCGGACGGCCATCTCCAAGACCCAAAGCTTCTCGTGAAGCTCCCCGAAGGTGCAACGAAGCTTTTGCAACCTGCAACGGGAAGATCTGCACATCGAGGACAAGCTCCGACTTCACCAGAGCCTGCCATACATCCCTTGCTAGAAATGTAGGAGAAGAGGAAGGAGAGGGGGAAGAAGGCCAAGGCCAGATTCGTGAACTCCAAGGGCCTGGCTGTGAAGAAAATAAAGCCACAGAGACCTAATCTTAGAACTCTAGGGACCATAATGCAAGAGAATAAATTGCTTCCAAAATTTATATGAAAAGTTTGTTGATTTGGTTCAAACATTGATTCTAAATGACTTTTTATTTCAAAAATTTGTTCAAGCATTATTGAGTACTCAAGGTCATTTATATTTGATAATTTTATTAACCATCAAATAATTATTACATTTGAGTTTGTGATTAATATCTTTATGCATAAAACCAAATGCAGCTTTGAACTTGTTCATTTGAATATTAACATTTGATACAAGTTCAATTATAAAATAGTGGTATTCGCTCATTGTCTTTCTCCCAGAGACGACCTCGGATTTTTCTGATTAATTCGAGTATTAAAAATTTTAAATGTTAGATTCGCTTTAATCAACTATATTATGATGCATGTTTTTGAAAAACAATCGAAGCGAATCAACATTTTGGCACCGTTGCTGGGGAGAAACACACATTTGTCACTATTATTTATAAATATTTCTGATTTCTAACATATCTGCTTTATTTTGGTCATTTTGTAAA
Source organism: Thalassia testudinum (assembly GCA_037157565.1). NCBI lineage: Eukaryota > Viridiplantae > Streptophyta > Magnoliopsida > Alismatales > Hydrocharitaceae > Thalassia > Thalassia testudinum. The sequence continues at coordinate 226,806 of JAZHRO010000017.1, forward strand.
ATTAAATCGGAGCATTTGACTTCTTGAACCTGAAGACGACCACTCCACAGTAGGTAACTCTCTCTCCTCTTCCTGATCCCCTCCTTCCTAATATAGATAATAAAAGGGCAAAACAAAAAAAAAATTAGGATTAAACCTTGCCATATTTTCTTAGAAATACCATTTGTGGCAAGAATTTCTGATTTCTGAGATTTAACTGCGGTTAAGGAGAAATATCTGCTTGGAAGACACGACCCAACAATTTTTAAACCTATAAGGACTTATTTGAGATTAATTGAACCCTTGGACTAGCACATTCTTGATTGAGTCCAAAGGGACCATTGAACTTAAAATTGGACTCCACTTTAGAGCCAAATTAGGGTTAAATTTTAAGACTATCTAGTACACATTTGCAAACCATAAAGGAAATTATTATTCGCATCTTGTGCTATCTAAACCTTGTTTGAAGCAATTTACAATTTGAACCCTAAAATACCGGCTCTAAGATCACTTGAACCCTAAAGGAGGTGACTTAATAACCTGCTTGTCAAACCAAAACAGGGTGATTCAGGTGAGTTAACCCGGATTGCATCCTAAACATTAGGACAGATCAGGTGAAGTTGGTTCACTTAGTGAACCGATCAACCTAAACATTAGGTCACAATTGGAATCAAACTCTTAATCAAGTGATAATTTGAGGCAAAAATAGGCTTAAAATCTGGTAGACCTAGAACCCAATTCACACGTATCCGATCTACTTGGAATTATAGTGACAAGAAAGGTCGAGTGGGGGAAACCCTGTAACCCATGGGGGAGGAACTCTCCCTTTTTGGCTGCTGAAGTAATTCTCGGGCAAGTGGATTTGTGATCTAGAGGCCATCTGCCTCGAACCAACCTAAGCCATCCAAAAATATTTGGGTGTCTTAGTTCGGTCTGATTTAAATCTGGTCCCTCATCTTTTTCTGCAATGCATGCATGGTAGGAGGTCCTTAAGACCAGTCTTAAGACCTCTATTAGTTCACTCACATCGGGGCCAGCACCCAACTAACTTGTTTGGGTCTTCTTCTGATCCAGTTCCTATCTTCTTTGACCCATCTACATCAAATCCAGGTTCTTCATACTCTGATTCTGACTCAATGGAGAACCCTTATCCAGAAGAAGGAGCACATGACATCCAACACCTGCAGAACCAGCTTCAGACTCACTGATCTTATTAATGGATTGGCAAACCGCAAAGTAGGTCCACAAACGTGGGATCACTATAATCTCGCAACAGTGGCTATCGAGCCCAGAGTGTCTATTCCGGTTGGGGGACCTAACACTGAGCTCAAGCCGAATATTATCAGCTTGACTCCTCATTTCCACGGGATGGGTTCTAAAGACCCATTCCAACACATTCAAGAGTTGAAACTGTTAGTTCAACTCCTCATATATAATATTTTGATGATTTTACAAAATGAAGAAAAATAAATAAAATATAAGCGTAGCATGTTGTTTCTCTCTAAATAACACAATTGCAGGTTTCATAAAGTTTTCCAAGACGGGAGATTAAAAGCACGAAGACTAACATAAGTATTAGGTCATAGGCTTTTCATGTAAACTTTCAAAGGTTGTAATTTTCATTTTATTTGAGTCTAGAGATTTTGTAAAGAGCCCCCAAACATAACCTTTAAATAGCTAACTTAGGCTCTCTACACTTAGGATAAATTAGAAACAAAAACCTAACACTAAGACTCTAATCAGACATCCATAACTGTCAGACATCTGATTTTCAACTTTAAGATGTCTGACAAGTGTCTCTGACGTCTAATTACCTATAGTTCTACCTTCAGTTTCTGTCTTCATAAACATCAGTCGAAGCATTCTTCTATCAGACGTCCATAGCCTCATCCAGATGACTGATACTTTACCTGGACATCCTCAAAATAACCGTTAGACTAAGCACCTATCTTCATTCTACATAAAATGAGAAAAATGAATTTTCAGACATCTGGACATGCTTCCAGACGTCTACCTTTGAACCGTTGCCCATGTGTTTCTATGTGTATCTCATTACGAATCAAAGATCTTTTGTCAGATATCGTAGCCAAGCCTTTTTAGTTTTCCAAACATCTAGAGAATCCCTCAGACGTCCATACAAACATCTAATTCTTCAAATCTAGAACCCTGTTTGGATCTGGTCAAAATAGGAACGAATCCACATATAATTAGACGTCCAATAACTTTATCAGGCGTCTTATGTGAAAACATCAGACGTCCTTGTTTCGATCCAATGAAGTTAGTACAAGCTGACCTATAGTATTAGACGACCAAATTATAATCAGATGTCTTATAAGACGTCTAACCCTAAAATTAGACATCTGATATTGCTGTCAGACTCATCATTACCCTGATTTGTGGTGGATTTCGTCCCAATCTCTTAGGATTTATCTCCAATGGCTAGGAGATCTCTCCCAAGTGTTCTTGAAGGTTCCAAACTTGCCTATAAATAGACTACAATCCCTCTTAGGTAAGACACACCTCTTGAGATTCAATTTCCTTAGAAAAATCACTTGCTCACTACTCTAAGCTTCATCTTGCCCTTGTGCTGTGCCAACACTCTGATCAAAGAACAAATCCATACTCCCGGCTCACTCCGTTCTGCAAATCCTCAGGGAGTTCTCTTTATACTTAATAGATAAGAAAGTAATCATAGTATTGGGGTGCTCTATAGGTGTTGTTTTAATTCCTACTTTTGTACTTTGGGTATCCAGCCTGTCGAATCCCCGTCTCTTTATTGTGAAGGGAAAAACCTCCGTTTAGGGATCGGAGGTGAGATTTGTAATTGAGGTACACTACCCTCGTTTAAGTAGTGTGGTAAGTGGATTAATCACCTTGTGATCGAAAATCCTAAGTCAAGGGATTGGTTTAAGTGGTGGTTTTCACCCATCTTGGATTTCCACCTAAAAAAACTGGTGCCACCTTTTGTGATTGAATTTTTTGTATTACAATATTATATAATGTCACTATTCACCCCCTCTAGTGCAATTTCATTTGGTATCAGAGCAGGTTTTCCGCCTTCAGGAGTAACATCCACGGAAAGATCACATGGAGGGGAAAGTCATTTCCACGGGCAGATTGGAGGGGCAATCCACCACTCGACCACCACTCTTCGAAGGGACAAACTACACTTACTAGAAGCTGAGAATGAAGATGTGGCTTCAAGCCAATGATTTCTCCATTTGGGAGAAATACAAATCCGCATACATCATTCCCGAGAAATCAGAAACAGGATACACAGTGGAGCAAATTCATCACCTTGGACTGAATGCTAAGGCAATGAACTAACTCTACTGTGCACTCAGCTCAGAGGAATTCAACCGCATCAACCAATGCAAAATCACCCATGAGATTTGGAGAACCTTGGAGGTAACTCACGAACGTACGTCTAGAGTTAAATCCTCAAAGATTAACTTGTTATCGCAGGAATTCGAAGCCTTTTCTATGAAGGAAAATGAAAGAGTTGGGGACATGTACACCCGATTCACGTTAATCGTGAATAACCTCAAGTCACTAAGAAAGGCATTTATAAAGGGGGAGCTTCAAGGAAAGCTCCTTCACTCCCTCGGACCCGAGTGGGAGCAAAAAGTAACGGCAATAGAAGAAGCCAACCAAGTAGAGGATCTAGACATGGAAAATCTACTTGGGAATCTCATAGCGTATGAATCAATAATGGAGCAAAAGAAGAAATCAATCTCATTAGAGCCAAAGAAGACTTTAGCTTTCAAAGCTACTTCGGATGATGAGGTAAGTACCGATGATGAAGAATTCGTTTTATTAGATAAAAAGTTTAAAAAGTTTCTCAGAAATAGAAAAAAGATTAAGGGAAAGAAAAGAGAGGAAAAACCTCTAATTTGTTATAATTGCAAAAAGAGAGGTCACATAAGGAAAGATTATCCCTTACTCAAAAGGGATGATGAGAAGAAATCCAAGAAGCCTTCCGACTACAAGAAGATCTCCAAGCCTAAGGGATTCAAGAAGAAGGCATTTCAAGCAACTTGGCATGACTCCACCTCCGAAGAAGAAGAGGAGAAAACAAATGAAAATACGGCATGCTTGGAATTAATGGCAACAAATGATGCTTCTGAGTTTGAATCTGAGGAACCTGAGGTAAACTCATATTCTTTAGATGAATTACAAGATGCCTTTGATTCACTATATGTAGATCTTAAGAAAACCAAAACCCAAAGCAAAGTTTTAAAAGAAGAAAACTTAGAAAATAAGAAATTAATTAATGATCTTGAACACAAGAATTTAATTCTTACAAAAGAAACCATCGCCTTAAATATGCAAATAACAAATCTAATGATTGAGGAGTCTTTAACAAATGATTTGTATACGGCAATGAGTGAACAAAAATTTTTAGATAGAGAAGAATTACTTGACAAAATCCATGTGCTTGAAAATTCAAACTCCTTTAAAAAGGATGAAAATAGCTTACTTAGAGTAGAGATTAGGGGACTAGAAGATAAACTAGACATAATGAAAATAGAAATAAATCACCTTAAAGAAAAATCAAATCAACTTCTTGAGGACCTAACTAAATTTACAAAGAAGAAAGATAACTTGGACAAGCTCATTGCCCATCAAAAACCTTCCTCAAGTAAATTTGGACTAGGCTTTTATGAATCTAGTCAAACTGAGCCGAAAAAGGATCCTCCTCTAAAGAAGACCACTAACAAATACGGATCCACATTGCAATGGATACCGAAAAGACAACTCTCACTTTGTTTTGTAGGGATGAAAGGACATCATAATGTCAAAATTTGGATATACAAAATGAAGGATGGACGACTCAAATTAGAAAGACTTATAGAAATACCAAGTCACCAATGAAGATCTTTTGTAGAAGGAAAGAGGTCTACAAGAAAGAAGACAAGGAGACCACCGCAATCAAGGAGGCCGATGGGTGACGGACTCCGGATGCTCCAAAAAATGACAGGAGACAAGCACCTATTTTTGGACCTCCAACCTACGGATGGAGGAACGGTTACATTTGGCAACAACCACAAGGGCCATATTATTGGCCTTGGTAAAATAGGTAACCCACTCTCCCATCTCAAATGTTTCTCTAGTTAAAGGACTAAAATATAATCTTTTTAAGTGTCAGTCAAATTTGTGATAAGGGTTTTAAAGTAGTATTTACTTCAAAAATGTTTGAAATTATGCATGCATTAACCAATGAAACCCCTCTTAAGAGAACTAGATTTAAAGACATTTATATCGCAGAATTTGATAAAAATAGCACTTATGAATGTCTTGTAGCAAATGATGAGTTAAGTATATGGCAAACAAGACTAGGACATGTTCATATGAAGCTAATTCAAAAACTAGCTAAACATGAACTAGTCTGACGTCTTCCTAAAGGAAAATTTTTAAATGAGCCTATCTGTGATTCATGTAAATTAGGTAAAATTATAAAATCTAGTTTTAAAAGTAAAAAAGTTATATCCACATCAAGACCTTTAGAACTACTTCACCTAGAACTATTTGGACCTACAAAATATGAGAGCCTTAATGGATGCAAATATTGCCTTGTAATTGTAGACGATCTTTTGAGGTTTTCATGGGTCTCCTTGAGATCCAAAGGAGTATTTTCCGTCTTTTCTATTTTTTGTAGGAAAGTTAAAACTGAAAAAGGCTACCAAATCACCTGTATCCGTAGTGATCATGGGGGCGAGTTTGAAAATTCCTTATTTGATGATTTTTGTCAAGAGCATGGTATTGCTCATGAGTTTTCCTTCCCCTAAACACCTCAACAAAATGGGGTGGTTGAGAGAAAGAACCGTACTCTTCAAGAGTGTGCTCGAACATTGCTCATAGACTCGACGTTACCGAAGTACTTTTAGGCTGAGACGATTAATATGGCTTGTTACGTGTTAAATCTCACCTTAATTTGATTCGGGTTGCGAAAAACTTGTTTTGAACTATACTATGGGAAAATACCCAAAACTAGTTATTTTAAAGTTTTTGAATGTCGATGTTTTGTTTTGAATACCCGCTCTAATTTAGATAAATTTGATGCCAAAGGTGAAGAAGCCATCTTTATTGATTATTCCTCACGTAGTAAGGCATATCGGGTCTTTAACAAGACCACATTAATAGTGGAGGAAACCCATCATGTTTCCTTCAATGAATCTCCTCACTCTTCCTTCATTGACCGAGTCAATATGGAAGATGAAGATGATTCTACTATTGATGTGTCTAACATTCCAAACACCAATATCCATAATCTTCCAAAAGATTGGATATATCAAAGGGATCATCCCGAAAGCCAAGTCATTGGAAGTGTTTCCAATGGCGTTAAAACCCGATCTCGTTTTAGTTGCTCTTTTGGTCTCTCCGCCTTTGTATCTTAAGTTAAACCCAAGAGTGTCGAGGAAGCATGCTCCAAAGAACCTTGGATGATGGCTATGCAGAAGGAACTCAACCAATTCCAACGGAATGAAGTCTAGGATCTAATACCTAAGCCTGAAAGGCAAACAGTAATAGGTACCAAATGGGTATTCCGGAACAAGTTGAATGAATTCGGTATAGTCATTCAGAACAAGGCTTGGCTGGTAGCACAAGGGTACAACCAAGAAGAAGGAATTGATTTTGATGAGACCTACGCTCCCGTAGCTTGACTCGAATCAATTCGCATGCTCGTTGCTTATGCCACCTTTCTTGGCTTTAAACTCTTTCAAATGGACGTTAAGAGCACGTTTCCTAATGGATTTATTAAGGAGTAAGTTTTTGTAAAACAACCTCCTGGTTTTGAGTCTCATGATAAACCTCATTTTGTCTATAAATTAAACAAGGCACTATATGGTTTAAAGCAAGATCCTAGAGCTTGGTATGAAAGGCTCAAAGACTATTTGTTAAATGCAAAATTTTCTACAGGGGAAGCTGATTCCACATTATTCATTAAAAGAAAAGGAAAAGACATTTTATTAGTTCAAATATATGTAGATGATATTATATTTGGTACTACTAATGAATCTATGTGTAGAAAGTTTTCAGAAATTATGCAGGAAGAATTCAAAATGAGTTTGATGGGTGAACTCAAGTTTTTCTTGGGTTTACAAATCACTCAACTCGAATTTGGAACCTTTGTGTGTCAATCAAAATACACAAAGGAGATGCTAAAAAAATTTGAAATGACGAAAAGTAAAGGGAAGAACACTCCTATGAGTGTCACAACTTCCCTAAACTTAGACGAATCAGGTATGCCCATAGATCAAAAGCTCTATCATAGCATGATTGGATCTTTACTATATTTAACTTCCAATAGACCTGACATTTTATTTAGTACCTGCTTATGCGCTAGGTTTCAATCAAACCCTAAACAATCACACTTAAATGCTGTAAAATAAATATTTAGATATCTAGTTGACACATCTGATTAGGGCTTATTCTACCCTAGGAGTCCACAATTCAACTTAGTTACATATAGCGATGCGGACTACGCAGGTAGCCACACCGATAGGAAGAGTACTAGTGGGACATGCCAATTCTTGGGTGAATCGCTAGTCTCTTGGTTCTCAAAGAAACAATCTAATGTAGCCTTATCAACTACGGAAGCTGAATACATAGCCGCCACTTTAGCATGTTCCCAAGTGCTTTGGATGAAAAATACTTTGAAGGATTTTAACTTAATATTTAATAAGATAAAACTATTATGTGATAATACTAGTGCTATCAACCTCTCAAAAAATCCTGTACAAAACATATTGATGTTCAACATCACTTTTTGAGAGATAATGTACTTAAGGGAGAAATCGAGGTTGAATTTATTTGTACTGAATTGAAATTGGCTGATATTTTCACTAAACCTTTGAATTATGATCGTTTTAATTATACACGTAGGAAACTAGGCATATGTAAGCTAAGTGATATTTGAAGAATTTAGTGACTTAATGGAACTTCTTTTGTTATGAACATAGAAGGAGCCTTGACTTTACCAAGTTAAGAGCCTTCATACTCAGTTCAAACATCAAAATGCACATTCTGTGCAATATCAGACATCTGATTAAAATATCAGATGTCTTATACTTAAAAATTTGTCGTCTGATGATCTGGGACAGACGACAATTTTATATCTCAAAAGAGCTGATAAAAGAGCTATTTCAGACATCCGTCATCATTCACAGACGTCTGGGCCGTCGTCCAGATGTGTCGATAGACGTCTATCTGTGAATCAGAACATGTATTATGAGTCAGACATTTGATTATATGGTTAGACGTCGTATAGGTCATCTGACCATGAAATCAGACGACCCTGTAACTGTAGAGTGAAATCCAGGAAGGTCTGTATGCAGAAATCAGACGTCTAATTTTAGATTTATACGTCTCGTTGGTTGTTTGATATAGAGATCAAACGACAACCTGGAGAATAAATCATTTTCTGGGGAGGAATGCCTGCAGAAATCAGATGTCTAATTTTGAAATTAGTCGTCTGATATATCGTCTGATGGTCAAAACAGACAACGCCATCAAAAGGGTTAAAATCCCAAAAGTCCAATCCCGACGTCTGACAACGTCTCCAGACGTCTGATCTGGCAAAAATTTGCAGTTTGTGTCTGTTCTCTGGACGGTTTGGAATGCAAATCTCCCCAACTTCAGGGGGAGACTTGCTCCAAGACCTTGGGATATAACATCCCCATCGCGAGGTCCCACTCTCCTCTCTCACATCCCTAAAGCTCTCCCTCCCACCTGACGACCCACAGCTGCAATTGGCGACGTTCCTCTCGCCGCCAAACAACCGTCCCGCCTCCTCAACGACTGGCGGAGCTGCTGCTCCCCTACATGCGTGCCCTCCGCTCCTCGTCCGCGCATCTGGAGGCCCCTTCCCGTGGGTATACTCTCTCAACTCTTAGGGCATCTCCACGACCTTTTCTCACGATTAGCTTTGCCCTAGCCGCATCTTGTTTTCCTTCTTGATCCACTCGACCTACTTGCATATTTCATGCCCTTGTTTGCCCTAAAACCTAAAACCCTAGATCAAATCCTCTTTTCACTTGGAGCATAAAAGTTCTATGATTTTGGCAAGGGTATTACCTCACGAGATTCAAGCTGACATTTTAGTGGCTTGAATTCAAAGGTATATTGCCACAACTTCATTGCAGGTTGTATTGCCTCAAGGCATACTGCCACATGATTTTTATCAATGATGATTGCATATATATTGGTTGAATCTGAGTGGTTTGTTGGCATTATTGGTTGAATGTTGTTTGCATGGATTTTTTTTGCAGGTGTTCTGTCCTAAAAACACCAACCTTTCCTTTCAAAACCTAACCACACATTCCACCAAATATGCCTCCCCGTTGGAAGCAAGCCGAGGGCTCTTCCACCTCCTCTACCTATTTGGCAAACCAACTGCGGGGCGACATCGCTAGGCAACGATTTCGTCGCTTCGCAAATGCCAAAGTTAAATGCCCTCGCTTTATTGTTTGGAATGATTTTGCCCATTTGAACCTTTGGGAACACTTTGAAACTCTCCATCTCTTTCATTATTTTGACCGACAGTTCCATTCTGGCGTTGGAACTATTGGCGTGTTCCCTGATCTTGTCTGACTCTTTTATGCCAACATTGTTGAAGACTATAGCAACGATGAACTTGAACTACATACTCGCTTATTTGGGCATGAAATCCACATCACGTCCGACTCTATTTCTGACCTTCTTGCCATCCCCAATAAGGGAAATGACTTCAATGACATTCTAAGGCAATACGACTCAGAAGTCATAAATCAAGAATTAGTCCTCCCTAAAAAATATGTTGAAAATCTTAGCACCCTACCTTGCAAAAGCCTCAAACCCCTTCCCCGCTTACTATCTCGCATTTTTGGGTGGGACCTTCTAAACAAATTGGGAGGTTTTGATTACATCTCGCGCCAACACAAGGCGCTCCTTTTTGCCGCCGTACGTCATATTCCCTTCAATTATTGCCGCCTCATTGTTCGCATTATGAATGAGGACCATGGGGCATCTCTATCGTTTGGGTCCATTCTATCCAAAAATTTTTCAACCCATCGGATTTCCATAACTGACCAGGTTGTTGACAAGAAAATTGAGCCCTACAACCAGGCCACAGCCACCAAGATGCACATAGTTAGGGAGCATCTTAAGCCAGCCCACGAGCCCATCGAAGAAGAGCCCCTTCCACCCTTTCCGGATTTCCATGAAACACGACCACTTCAAATAGAAGCTCCTCGCTCGAGCTTTGACGAAGCATGGGATCCGGCCATAGATTCCCTCTCCTCCGGCATCTCCCTCCTACTGCGACGAACCGGTGAGATGTACACCTACATGGGAAGCATGCACTGCAACATCGACAAACTTCGATCAGACGTTCAAAATTTGCAGATGGGACACGAACCTACCTGTTACGACTTGATTCCCGAATCCCTACGAGACACGAGAATCGGACCAACTCGACTGATCCCAAGACCCAGTCGTCCAACGAGAAAGTAACCAAAAGAGCATAAAGTAAACCACATTCACCATGTATATAACTAGCAGTAACAAAATACAGCAATAAAGAAAGAAATACTACAATATACACCACCACAACAGTAAAGAAAATAAACATGTACATAAACATGAAGCTTACAATAAAAAGAGTACAGGGGTAACAGAACTACTCACTACAACGGAAAGAAAAGTACAGTGGGTACTACACAAGTAACACTACTGGGCTTTACTAGGCCCAGCGCCCTCTGCAGCCACCGACTCTGGCTGGTCAACACCTGATCCTGAAAAGGTAACAAAGGTGACACATCAGCGAAACGCTGAGTAGAGTGGCAACTAAAAGCTAAGAAACAGTAAGGTGGACAGTAGCTGTTTTATTTTTTTATTTCTTTATATTTTTCCATTTATTCACTCTTGAATTATTCCTCAGATCCTTCTCTTGATCTTGAATGTTCCTCGTGGGAACGATCTTGATTGCAGTCTTTTCCGAAAAGTAGAAGTAGCACGTGGTGCTCTCCTGGCGGGGAGAGTCCCCTGTGGTGGTCCTACCCTCAGTCAACCACCCCAAGGTCGCTGACAGACGTAACGGTGACTACGGCACGCGCGATAAACGCACGGGTAGCTACCTCGCACTAGCACGCGGTCAGTCGTTTCTGTTAACGGGTGCGCTAAAAGCACAGCACGGAACCAGTATAGGGCAGAGTCCTCTCAGTAACAGGGGTTCAGCCCCTCCACAGTAACCAAACAGGGGTCTTGCCCCTCCACAGTCCGCACACCCTCTCCTAACTACCCTGGTTTACCTAGTGGGCCTAACAAGTCGGTGTAGGAGGGCTAGTAGAACCCCGGGGCCCGTGGGGTAGCTAGTGCTCTCCCTACACTAGTAGCTGTCCTCGGTACTGTGTACACGAGGGCCAAAAGTCAGTACAAAGTGGCCAGACCTAACCCCGGGTCCCTGGGGTGGCTAGCTCTGCTCTACACTAAACAGGGGGACAGTCGCTCTCCTTGGTACTCCGTACTCAAGGGCCAGCTCACTTCCCCAATTCCATTCCATTCACTTTCCTGGAGTTCTACTCCTAATTCCCCGTAGGGTTTGTGCTCAGCCAATTTAGGTTTCGTCCTTTCAGCTTTATATAGCCCATGTTCCCAACCGTAATTATTCATGCATAATCAGGTAGCTGTTAACCAATTACAGGCAGTTATCGTTTCCTTTCTACTTTTCCAAGACTGCAATGTATATGCATTCAAGCTAGTTTTCCAATCCTAGGATCCATGCCATACCCTAGGATCTATCATTCAATCTAGTTTTCCAGTCTTAGGATTCATGCAATATCCTAGGATCTATCATTCAATCTAGTTTTTCAATCCTAGGGTTCATGCAATACCCTAAACTCTATTAATTATTTCACAATTGCATAATTTTTGATAAATAATTGAAAGGGCCACTCTACCTGCAAAATCGGGAGTACTGAGGGCGTAATCGGCAAGCCCGCGCGCCTCTGCAACCATCAGAGCTGCAAAGGAACGGGGTCCTAACACAAGGATCAAAGACAAGGAGCTACTCAGAACAGCATATGATTACTGTAAACAGGTAGAGGAACTAAATCTAAGAAGAACGAAACTTGAAACGTAGAAAACGGACTCCGAACGGACCCTAAACGGGTCAAAAACGACGAGTCTGTCCAAAATCAGATGTCTGGAACTTATTCCAGACGTCTTAAATGACAGCTCAGGTCATACCTTGATCTGCGCAGTACTTTAGACGTCCAGAAGCCCGCTAGAACGTCTGAACTTAGTTTCCAGACGTCCGACTATCACTCCGGACGTCTAGAGACCCCCTCTGTCGTCTGGTGCTGTTCCCAGATGTCTGATCTATGTGGGATGGCGTGCCCTTGCGCCTTCCTAAACAAAACCTTCACACACACACGCCCGCTCTCAACACCAAATGAAGCAGAAGACTTCGGCGGAAATGGCTGCATGGCCGTACACGCGAAAAAAGGAGAAGATAAAAAATAATGTACCTTTGAGACGTCTGGACCTGCCTCCAGACATTTCCTTAGTCGTCTGGACGTAAGTCCAGACGTCTGATTCTGGGAAATTTTCCCAGAATCAGGACCTCCTCGCCCTCCGCCCGCAGAGCATGGTCGTGCCGCGCCGCACCCGCCTGCTGCCTAAGCTGCAGCAGCTTCTCCGCGGCACCCGACGCTTGCTGCGCACCAGCCGATCGACTCCAGCTGCTCCGGCGAGCTCGTAACCTCGCGGTCAAGCACCCTCTTCCTTTCTCAACAGCTCCTCCCCACACACTCGCAATAGTCGTGGCTGCCGCTCTCGCCTGCTCGCTCTCTCGCTGACAGGGAGACGAAGAAGAAGGCGGTGGAGTGAGGGTGAGGGAGAGGGAGAGGCGTATTTGAAGGTAGTCGCGGGGAGAGAGAAAGAGAAAAGCTGCGTCTGCAGGGAGGGAGAGGAAAGAGGAGGGCGGCGGGTTCAGTCTGTACGCGTATGCACGCAAACGCAAACCCGTACACCGAAAAATTTTAATTCCAGATGTCTGGGAAGGCTTCCAAACGTCTGACCAGACGTCTGGACCGCTTCCCAGATGTCTTAAACGACGCTTGATGCCACTTATAACAATATAACAAACTCAAAGGAAGTTTCATCCCCGAAACTTGCTCTAACTAGGGTGCGAGAACGAACGATATATGCATAACAAACTCAAAGAGGACCGAAGCCGGTCCGAAAGGACGTACCCGCGAAAAGCTCCGGGTACCGGTCCCGCATCGCCGCCTCAGGCTCCCAGGTAGCTTCCTCGTACCGCTGGCTCCTCCACAAAACCTTCACCAGGGGTACTTGCTTCCGTCTCAGACTGCGGACAGCTCTGTCGAGAATCTGCACTGGCCGCTCAGGGTAGGTCAGGTCGTCGCCCACGTCGACGCTCTCGTGACTCAGGACATGACTGGAATCGGTGACGTACTTCCTGAGGTTGGACACGTGGAACATGTCATGCACACCAGAAAGCTGAGGAGGGAGGGCAAGCCTGTAAGCAACGGGTCCAATCCGCTCCAGGACCTCAAAGGGCCCCACGAACCTCGACGCAAGCTTCCCTCCCACCCCAAACCGCTGCAGGCCCTTCATGGGCGAAACACGAAGGAAGACGTGGTCCCCAACCTCAAACTGCACCTCTCTACGTTTCCGATTTGCAAAGCTCTTCTGCCTGCTCCTGACAGTGTGGAGTGGCCTGTGAATCCACTCGACCACCTCCTGACTCTGCTGGATCAGCCTGGGGCCAACCTCCCACTTGGTCCCCACCTCAACCCAACTCAAGGGTGCCATACACCCCCGTCCGTATAGAGCCTCGTAGGGTGCCATGCCGATGCTCAAGTGATAACTGTTATTGTATGCAAACTCTGCCAGGGGCAAGTGCTCCTCCCAAGAGCCCCTCCAGTCCAATACGCAGGCACGCAAAAGGTCCTCAAGTGTCTATATCGTGCGCTCAGACTGTCCGTCCGTCTGAGGGTGGTAAGCTGTACTGAACCTCAACCGCGTCCCCAGGGCCTGCTGAAACTCAGTCCAAAATTGGGATGTAAAGCGGGTATCCCGGTCAGATACGATCTCCCGCGGAACTTCGTGTAGACGTACCACGTCGCAGATATACCTCTCTACCAACTGTGTCGGTCCCAAGGTGACTCGAATCGACAAGAAACGCACCGTCTTCGTCAATCTGTCACCGATTACCCAGACTGCATCGTGTCCTCGCTAGGTAACAGGTAAGCCCACCACCAAGTCCATGGTGATACTCTCCCACTTCCACTCCGGCACTGGAAGTGGCTGTAGCGGCCCTGCAGGCCTCTGATGCTTGGCTTTCACCTGCTAGCACACTAAGCACTGCTGCACGAATTCACCCACATCTCGCTTCATCCCCCTCCACCAAAAGTCGCGTCTTAAATCCTGGTACATCTTCGTGTTTTCGGGATGTATGATGAATCTGGAACCATGTGCCTCAGTCAGGAGCTCTCTCAACAGCTCCTCGTCTCTGGGAACGCACAAACGTCCCCTCATGCGCAGCACCTGGTCTGTGAAAGAGAAGTCTCCAGGGTTTCCTGACAATACTCTGTCACGCAAGGACTGCAAGTACGGGTTGGCCATCTGTCCTGTGATGATGCGATCTATCAGCTCTGGCCTCGTCTGTCGCGTCACAGTCACTGCCCTACAGTGCCCCTGTAACTCTAGGGGTCACCAACTGCTCATCTCCTCTAAAAGGCACCAACTCTACACCTATAAACTGGCCAAGTGTGTGGGTGCCTTCCGGCTCAAGGTGTCAGCCACCATGTTGGCCTTTCCCGGGTGGAAGGAATTGCTGCAGTCATAGTCCTTCAAGAGCTCTAACCAACGTCTCTGTCTCATGTTGAGCTCCTTCTGATCAAACAGGTATCTGAGGCTTTTGTGATCTGTGAAAATATCGAAGGTCTCACCGTACAAGTAGTGTCTCCAGGTCTTCAGCGTGAAGACGACAGCTGCCAACTCCAGGTCGTGGATAGGGTAGCTATGCTCATGGGGCTTCAGTTACCGTGAAGCGTAGGCGACAACGTGACCCCTCTGCATGAACACACCCCCTAACCCCTGCAAAGAGGCATCCATGTACACAATGAACCCACCACTACTGTCTGGGATGGTGAGCACGGGAGCCAAAGTCAGCGTCTCCTTCAGCTCCTGAAAACACGCCTCACAAGCGTCGGTCCAAGTGAAGGGCACGTCCTTCCGGGTCAACCGTGTCATAGGACGTGCAATCTGTGAAAAGCCCCTGATAACCGTCTGTAGTAGCCTACCAGTCCCAAGAAACCGCAAATCTCAGTAACCGTACGCGGTCTCTCCCACCTGAGCACTACTTCGACCTTGGCTGGGTCCACAGCCATGCCATCCCCAGAGAACACATGACCTAAGAAGGTCACCTCCCTCAACCAGAACTCGCACTTGTTGTATTTGACGTACAGCCTACGTTGTCTTAGTGTGTCCAGAACCATCCGCAAGTGCTATCCGTGCTACGTCTGATCTCGAGAATATATGAGCACATCATCAATGAATACCACCACAAACTGGTCCAACTACGATCTAAACACCCGGATCATCAAGTCCATGAAGACAGCGGGGGCATTGGTCAGCCCAAACGGCATGACCAGAAACTTGTAGTGTCTGTACCGGGTGCGGAAAGCTGTCTTGGAGACGTCTACCTCCTTGATCCTCAACTGGTGGTATCCAGACCTCAAGTCGATCTTGGAGAATACCGTGGCACCTCGCAGCTGGTCAAACAAGTCATCGATCCTCTACAGCAGATATCTGTTCTTGATGGTGACCTTATTCAGCTGTCGGTAGTCCAACAAAGGCATAGGGTACCATCCTTCTTATTTACAAACAATACCGAGGCTCCCCAGGGGGACGCGCTGGGCCTCACAAAGCCCTTCTCCAAAAGATCCTGCAACTGAGACTTGAGCTCTCGCAGCTCAAGTGGTGCCATCCTGTATGGTGTTGTGGAGATGGGGCTGGTCCCTGGTACTAGTGAGATCTCAAACTCAATCTCACGCTCAGGCGGTAGTCATGGCAACTCGTCTGGAAACACGTCAGGGTACTCTCTGACCACCGAGATACTCTGGAAGTCTGCCACAGGGCTGGGCTCTACCACCACACAAGCTAGGAAGCCCTCACACCCCTGGCTCAAAAGTCTTGCCGCCTGAAGTGCAGAAATGCATCTGAAGCCTCCGTCCACTGGCTGCCTGTGGAACTCGAAAGAAGGCAACTCCGGTATGGAGAAGACAATCTTTCTCTCAAAACAATCCACCAAGGCGTGGTAAGCGGACAACCAGTCCATCCTCAGAATTACGCCAAAGTCCTCCATCTGTATCATAATCAGGTCAGCGGGAAGGCTGTGTCCCCCAACACTGACCTCGCAACCCGTGTATACCTCCTCAGCTACAAACAGTTGACCACTCGGATCTCTGATCACGAACGGATCCTCTAACAGCACACAATCCTGCCCCAAACTAACAATGAAACTGGCGGCGACAAACGAGTGCGTAGCACCGGAATCGAAAAGCGTGTAAACGAGTCTGCCGGAAACTGAAACCATACCTGCCACCACTGATCCCGAAGCTCTGGCATCCCTGTGTGTCAGGGTGTTGATACGTCCCTCAGCCCTAGGTGCGAACAAAGCAGCCACACTCTGCATTGGACGGGTAGCTGCTGGCCGGTACCCTCCTCGTGACTGCTGTCCTCCTCCTCGCGCCTGGAAACCGCGGCCTCCTGCTCGACCTCCAGTGCTCGACGCGGGAAGCATCTCCTGACCTCCTGCCCTAGACGGGCAATCCCTCCTGATGTGGCCCGGCTGGCCACACTGGTAGCAGAGGGGAACCCGACTCTCGCCCTCAGTGGGTCCCTGCTGTCGGCTGGGCGGGGGTCCGGTGCTAGCAACTGGCCCCTGTCGAGGGCCCCCAAAGGCCATTGATGGCCCTGCAAAATGTGACAACTCTCCTACGGGTGCCATGTGTCTCCTGTCTCGCCGGCCCTGGGAAAAGTCTGGCTGATAGGGCCTCTTCCACCTGCTGTCAATATCTCGCGCGAACGGGTTGATCTCCTCGTAGGTCATAACTACCTCCACCATCCTCGAGAACGTAGGCAGCTTCAGGAGTTTGACATACCCCCGTATCGCAGGTCAGAGCCCCTCGGTGAACCTCCAAAGGCGCTCCTCCTCAGTGGCTACTGCCGTCGCTGCGAAGCAGGACAGCTCCAGAAAACGCGTGCGGTACGCGCTCACGGTCATCGTCCCCTAGTAGAGAGTGTGGAACTCCCGCCTCCTCTGGCCCTGCCACGTCTGGAGAAAGTACTGCTCGCAGAAGAGGGTGACGAACCAGTCCCAGGTCGGCTCGTCCTTCTCCTGTCCCCTGACCGCCCTCCACCACCTGTGTGCCGCACTCTCCAGCTGGTACGTGGCAAAGGCCACGCGGCACTCCACCGAGGGGCGAAAGGTATCAAAAACCTTCTCGATCTGCTCGAGCCAGTCCTCCGCCTCGGTCGGATCCTCATCCCCCTTGAAGGAGGGGGGCTTCAGCTTCCGGAACTGCCCGAAAAGCTCGAAGTGGCGCTACAGTGGAGATACTGGTGCACCTCCAGGTAAGGAAGCCTCGTGCACAGAAGTGTCGAAGGAAGGTGGGGGCGGTGGTGGCCCATCCCCTCTCCCGCGTCCAGCACCACATCCGTCACGTGGTCCCATAGAGGACTCCCCCTCCGCAGCACCAGGGAGAGGCACTCGTGGCGGCGGGTGAAGCTCCTCTCGCACTGTCCTGTATCAGCTGGGTGAGGTCCTGGGCCTGGATGCCCGGGAGCAGTGGTTGGTCCACTGAAACGTCGACCTCGACACGCCCACCCCTCCAACCTCGTCCTCGGCCGCACCCGCGGCCCGCCTCGTTAGTCCCACTTCGAGGCATCTCCTACAAGGAGACGCGAAAACAGAACGGAAATACATCAACATAAGAGATATCTAACGAAAAAATCTAAGAGCTTAAGTCAAGAGAAATGTTGTGGTGGCTATTCTAGCTACAGACACGTGAAGTGGTTATTTTCCAGTCAGTTGGTTCACTTCTCGGGACGACCTTGCTCTGATACCATCTTGTTACGACCCGATTCCCGAATCCCTACGAGACACGAGAATCGGACCGACTCGACTGATCCCAAGACCTAGTCGTCCAACGAGAAAGTAACCAAAAGAGCAGTAAAGTAAATCACATTCACCATGTATATAACTAGCAGTAACAAAATATAGCAGTAAAGAAAGAAATACTACAGTATACACCACCACAACAGTAAAGAAAATAGACATGTACATAAACATGAAGCTTACAATAAAGAAAGTACAGGTGTAACAGAACTACTCACTACAATGGAAAGAAAAGTACAGTGGGTACTACACAAGTAACACTACTGGGCTCTACTAGGCACAACGCCCTCCGCAACTGCCGACTCTGGCTGCTCAACACCTGATCCTGAAAAGGTAACAAAGGTGACACGTCAGCGAAACGCTGAGTAGAGTAGCAACTAAAAGTTAAGAAATAGTAAGGTGGACAGTAGCTGTTTTATTTCTTTCTTTCTTTATATTTTTCCATTTATTCACTCTTGAATTATTCCTCAGATCCTTCTCTTGATCTTGAATGTTCCTCATGGGAACGATCTTGATTGCAGTCATTTCCGAAAAGTAGAAGTAGCACGTGGTGCTCTCCTGGCGGGGAGAGTCCCCCGTGGTGGTCCTACCCTCAGTCAACCACCCCAAGGTCGCTGACAGATGTAGCGATGACTACGGCACGCACGATAAATGCACGGGTAGCTACCCCGCACTGGCACGCAGTCAGTCGTTTCCGTTAACGGGTGCGCTAAAAGCACAGCACGGAACCAGTATAGGGCAGAGCCCTCTCAGTAACAGGGGTTCAGCCCCTCCACAGTAACCAAACAGGGGTCTTGCCCCTCCACAGTCGCGCACCCTCGTCTGACTACCCTGGTTTGCCCAATGGGCCTAACAAGTCGGTGTAGGAGGGCTAGCAGAACCCCGGGGCCCGTGGGGTAGCTAGTGCTCTCCCTACACTAGTAGTTGTCCTCGATACTGTGTACACGAGGGCCAAAAGTCGGTACAAAGTGGCCAGACCTAACCCTGGGTCCCAGGGGCGGCTAGCTCCGCTCTGCACTAAACAGGGGAACAGTCGCTCTCCTTAGTACTCAAGGGCCAACTCACTTCCCCAATTCCATTCCATTCACTTTCCTGGAGTTCTACTCCTAATTCCCCGTAGGGTTCGTGCTCAGCCAATTTAGGTTTCGTCCTTTCAGCTTTATATAGCCCATGTTCCCAACCGTAATTATTCATGCATAATCAGGTAGCTGTTAACCAATTGCAGGCAGTTATCGTTTCCTTTCTACTTTTCCAAGACTGCAATGTATATGCATTCAAGCTAGTTTTCCAATCCTAGGATCCATGCCATACCCTAGGTGTAGGTTCTTCCCTACTAGGAGGGGTGACGTAATAAAATGCGGAAATAAAATAAACAATCTCACAAATAGGCAATCACACGAGTACACAAAGATTTTTAGGTGGAAACCCAAACCGGGTGAAAACCACCACCTAACCCTCTCGAGTTAGGATTTTCCGATCAACCAAGTTGATCAAAATCCACTAAATCGAATCACTTAAAACGAGAGTGATTCAACCTCAATACAACCACGCTACAAGTACGAGGGTAGCATTCCTCAACCCCTTCTCTCCACGAGAAGGATTTTGTCTCGCGCAGGAGAAGGGAATTCGCAAAGCGAATACCCAACCAAATAGCAAAGATAAAATAAACAACAAGTCCTATAAAGCCAACAAAGTAATAAACCTAAGCTTCTATAGGATTTAGGAAACTCCCCTTTGCAAGGAGTGCGTCGACGATGACGCGGGTGCGTGAGCCACGCAACGGCGCAATGTCGCTCTCGTGAACAACGGCGGGAGAGTGGGTGCGCGAAGGCTTGATGCTCTCAAGATGATGGAGCTTGAGCTTAGAGAGCAAGATCTTTTCTGGACACAAAAGAGTGTGGAAGTGTGTAGCTAAGTGTATCCAAGTGTGTCTCTTGTGTGTCTAAGTGTATCTCTTGTCTTTCTAGGTGTGTAAAGGCTCCCCTCTATTTATAGAGGCCTTAGGAAGGCTTTGGAAGGCTTAGAAAAGCTTCCATAGCCGTTGGGTACAAAGCCCAAGTGAATCAGCCCGAAATCAGGAACAATCATTGTTCTGACAGGCTTATCAGACGTCTGGAAGTTCACTTTAAGACGTCTGATTCCAAGGTCAGACGTCTGATTTTGGGCGGGTCTCTCCCTGACTTGGATCAGATCTAAACAGGATTTTTACGCAAGTCCATCAGACGACATAGAGGACGTCTGGCACTATGTCTGGACGTCTGGAAACCTACTTTTACTGTGGGAATTGATTTCCAAACGTTGCAACGGCTAGAAAATCTCTGAGAAGAGATTTTGGGTCAGCCGAGGCAAAACGGTCAATTATCTGACGTCTGGAAAGGCCTAAGGACGTCTGATAAGGCTCTAACGGTCATAATCTTGAGTGTATGCTAAGCCAGCCAACGGTCCACTAATTGGACGTCTGGCAAAGTCATCAGACGTCTCCTAAGACGTCTGGTCTAAGGTCTGGACGTCTGATTTCATCAGACAGAACCAACTATGTCCAGCCTAACAGTTATCAGACGTCTGAAACAACAGTCAGACGTCTTAAAATACTTTATCAGACGTCTGATTTTTGAATTAGACGTCTGGAAGTGCTGTTTGAACCCTATATTGGTTTTCTAAGTATTCTACAGAAAACCTAAGTATCCTAGGGTTGTGCCGGTGTTCCTAGGACTACTGTTAGGGTTCTTTAAGGCTCTTTAACATAATTTCTAAGGAAATAAAGAGCAACAAAAGAAACGAAAAATACAACAAGTACAAAAGAAGGAAATCTATCATATTCTTCATTTCCTTCCATCTTCAATCTTTCGCTCCACGCGAACCTCCTCTGTTTTCCGTCAAGCTCCTCCAATCCGTCCTGGATGCGAGCTCGAACTCCGTCTAAACACGTCCACATTTGCAATTGACCTGAAATCTAGGACTCAAATTGCAAATGTTAAATAACACGTGTTTTGTTATCATCAAAACAAATGATCGTGGTGCTCTAGCACCAACACTAGGATCTATCATTCAATCTAGTTTTCCAGTCTTAGGATTCATGCAATATCCTAGGATCTATCATTCAATCTAGTTTTTCAATCCTAAGGTTCATGCAATACCCTAAACTCTATTAATTATTTCACAATTGCATAATTTTTGATAAATAATTGAAAGGGTCACTTTACCCGCAAAACCGGGAGTACTGGAGGCCTAATCGGCAAGCCCACGCGCCTCTGCAACCTTCAGAGCTGCAAAGGAACGGGGTCCTAACACAAGGATCAAAGACAAGGAGCTACTCAGAACAGCATACGATTACTGTAAACAGGTAGAGGAACTAAATCTAAGAAGAACGAAACTTGAAACGCGGAAAATGGACTCCGAACAGACCCTAAACGGGTCAAAAACGACGAGTCTGTCCAAAATCAGACATCTGGAACTTATTCCAGACGTCTTAAATGACAGCTCAGGTCATACCTTGATCTGCGCAGTACTTCAAACATCCAGAAGCCCGCTGGAACGTCTGAACTTAGTTTCCAGACGTTCGATTGTCACTCCGGACGTTTGGAGACCCACTCCATCATCTGGTGCTGTTCCCAGACGTCTGATCTATGTGGGATGGCGTGCCCTTGAGCCTTCCCGAACAAAACCTACACACACACATGCCCTCTCTCAACACCAAAGGAAGCAGAAGACTTCGGCGGAAACGGCTGCATGGCCGTACACGCGAAAAAAGGAGAAGATAAAAAATAATGTACTTTTTAAACGTCAGGACCTGCCTCCAGACGTCTCCTTAGTCGTCTGGACGTAAGTCCAGACATCTGATTCTGGGAAACTTTCCTAGAATCAGGACCTCCTCGCCCGCAGCGCATGGCCGTGCCGCGCCGCGCCCGCCTGCTGCCTGAGCTGCAGCAGCTTCTCCGGGACACCCCACGCTTGCTGCGCACCCGCCGGTCGGCTCCGGCTACTCCAGCGAGCTCGTAACCTCGCGGTCAAGCACCCTCTTCCTCTCACAACAGCTCCTCCTCCCCACACACTCGCAGCAGTCGTGGCTGCCGCTCTCGCCCGATTGCTCTCTCACTAATAGGGAGACAAAGAAGAAGAAGGCGGTGGAGTAAGGGTGAGGGAGAGGGAGAGGCATATTTGAAGGCAGCCGCAGGGAGAGAAAAAGAGAAAAGCTGCGTCTGCAAGGAGGGAGAGGAAAGAGAAGGAGGGCGGCAGGTTCAGTCTACGCGCGCATGCGCGCAGACGCGAACCCTTACGCCGAAAAAATTTAATTCCAGACGTCTGGGAATCAGATTTCTCTGGAGTTACTGAACCCTGTGAGGAACTCCACGCCATCCAGAACAGCCCCTATTCCAATTCCTACAATCCTGGATGACGAAATCATCCCAATTTCTCCTAGTCGGGGAACTCTTATCCTCAAAATCCTAGACCTCAATATCAACCCTGACCACAGAATCCACACTCATATCAACCAGCTCAACCTAGGCCCAATCCAAATTTTCAATATGGGCCTAGCAAGGATGATCAAATGAGCATGATTCTTCAGACATTGGCTGATATGCAGAAGACCAATGCTGCTATGTAGAGGCAGCATACTGCGGATATGGCAGATATGCGCAATCAAATTGTGCAAATGGCTGGGACTCGCCAGCCAGGCGCATTACCCTCGCAACCACTGCCAAGCCCTAACAATGTACCGAACCAGAGGTACGTTGCGAACCCAAAATAGGGCCAAATCTATATGTGCAACCAGGCCCCTCTGCACCTATATATCAAGACGAGTCAGAAGCATCCACTTCTGTACCAGATACATCTCAGCAATAGCCACCTATCCTACCCACTCCATATCCTGTGGGATTACCTTCTATAACAACCTACAGCGATAAGTGTACTAAGGACCCTGAGCCTAAGAGATACACTAAACCTAAACCTAGTACATCTCAATCCGAGGTGATTGTAAAGAATAACCAAGGATCAACATAATCCACTCCAAATGAGCCTAGGACCATACCTTTTCCTGAGGCCTTGACCAAGGGAAATAAGGGTAGGAAACCACCGCAAACTGACGAGGACTTAGTCAAGCTCTCTAAGCAAGTCCAAATTAGCATTCCCTTGATGGATGTCATGTACCAGCTTACACAAGATTTTTAAAGAATTCTAACGGAAGTCCTATTTTGCTATCGGAGCAGGTTAGCTCCATTATTTTGAGCAAGCTTCCGTAGAAATTAAAAGAACCAAGCACCCTTCTGATCTCTTGTAGGATCGAAAATTTATAATTTAACCATGCTCTTTTAGATTTAGGTGCATCCATCAACCTTATTCCCACATCCCTTCTGAAATATTTTGAGGACCCTAAGCTTAAGCCCACGAAAGTGACCTTACAGTTAGTAGATCGATCTATTAAGTGACCCCATGGAATTTTGGAGGATGTAGTAGTAAGAGTTCGGGATTTCTATTTTCCGGTTGATTTTATTATGTTATACATGGATACACCAGAAAACCTAAAAGAGACACCTATAATCTTGGGGAGACCATTCCTAGCAACAGCTAAGGCGAGCATTAATTGTGAGGAGGGCTAGATGGAAATTAAATCCAGGGATAAAATAATGAAGATTGACATTTTTAAGGCCCAAAGAGGAATTAATTGTGGTACGATTCAGGAATTGAATAAAATCGATTCACTTCTTGAGGATCCGATTTCTGATAATTTGGATTTGATTACTCCTGAGCAAAAACCTCTAGAAGCCCAACCCTAGTTACACCTTGAGGAACCTAGTCCACCTCTAGTTCCTCCTCAGGCTAGCCCCGACCTTCCCGCTACTGCTGAGAATCAGGTACTTGAGTTGAAACAACTTCCTGACAATCTCAAGCACGTCTTTTTCGATACAAGCAACACATTTCCTGTGATTATCAACTCTTCTTTATCCACAGTCCAAGAAATGCATCTAATTTCTGTCCTCCGTAAGAATCTCAAGGTCATTGGTTGGACCTTGGATGATCTCACTGGAATAAGCCCTTCTTACTGTACACACTGTATCTTTACAAAAGAAGGCTCACGACCTATGCGCGAAGGACAGCGTCGACTCAACTCGAATCTTCAAGAGGTCATGAAGAAAGAGATAATTTAATGGCTTGATGCAAACATTATTTATCCCATCTCTGATAGCTATTGGGTGAGCCCAATTCATGTCGTGCCTAAAAAGGTCAGGCTTACCGTTATCAAATCCGAGTCTGGAGAATCCATCCCTACCCGTGTTGAAAATTCGTGGAGAGCTTGTATAGACTACAGGAAATTGAATATCTCCATGAAGAAGGATCATTTCCTGCTACCCTTTATTGATCAAATTCTCAAAAAATTAGTGGAAAATCAGTACTTCTGTTTCTTGGATGGATACTCTGGCTATAATCAAGTGGCCATTCATCCTGAAGACCAGGAGAAAACCACATTCACCTGCCCCTACGGGACATTTGCATTTCGTAGAATGTCATTCGGACTCTGCAATGCACCTGCCACCTTTAACGGTGCATGTTGGCAATATTCTCAGACATGGTAGGTGAATTTTTAGAAGTCTTCATGGATGATTTCTCTATCTTCAGAAAAACTTTTGATGAGTGTCTAGGCCATTTGACTAAGATCCTCCAACGATGCATCGATGTAAACCTAGTTCTAAGCTAGAAAAAGAGCCATTTTATGGTTCCCCAAGGCATCGTTCTTCGACACCTTGTGTCTAAACAAGGTATTCAGGTTGAGCGAGCAAAGATCAATTTGATATCTAAGCTCCCTCCTCGATCAAAGAAATTAGATCCTTCTTGGGGCACGTCGGGTTCTACCAACGTTTTATTTCAGATTTCTTGAAAATCGCCAAGCCCCTGACTCACTTGTTATCAAAGGACATTCCCTTTGATTTCTCGGACGAGTATGCTAAAGCTTTCAAAATCCTTAAGGATCGAGTCACCAAGGCACCAATATTGCAATCCTCTGATTGGTCTCTACCCTTTGAGATCATGTGCAATGCTTCAGATTATGCTGTGGGAGCAGTCCTTGGTCAGAAAGTAGACGGGAAACCCGTAGTGATCTATTATGTGAGTAAAACATTGGACGAAGGCCAATGTAATTACACGATCACTGAGAAGGAACTTCTGGTTGTTGTCTTCCCCCTGGAAAAATTCCGGTTGTACCTTCTCAAGTCCCGCATAATCATATACTCAGACCACACTGCAATATAACACTCACCAAGAGGGGCCCGAAGGCTCGTCTGATTCATTGGATCTTGCTTCTACAAGAATTTGATTTAGAGATTCACGACAAAGCAAATAAACAGAACATGGTTTCAGATCATCTATCCCGCTTTCCCTCATCTATCATTGACCCTTCAATGCCTATTACTGAGCATTTTCCATATGAGCATCTTATGGGCATAGATGCTAGGCTTCCCTGGTATGAAGACATTGTTAACTACTTGGCATCGAATCATATTCCATCTGATTGGCCCAAAGACAAATTGATTTCAGATGCCAAGTATTACTTCTAGGAAGATCCATATCTTTTTCGCATCGGAGTGGATCAGATCATCACGCGATGTATTCCTGATATTGAGGTCAATGATATTATTTCATTTTGTCATGACCAGGTCTATGGTGGCCATTTTTCTAGACATAAAATCGTAGCTAAAATCCTCCAAAGTGGCTTCTACTAGCCGACTATATTTAAAGACTCACACAATTACTGTAGAGTATGTGCTCATTGCCAGACCTTAGGTAACATGGACCATCGCGATATGATGCCCTTAAACCTGATTATCGTGTACAAAATTTTTTACATTTAGGGGATTGATTTTATGGGCCATTTTCCAAACTCGAACAGCTTTGAATATATTCTTCTTGCTGTAGACTGTGTCCAAGTGAATTGAAGCCATTCCGACTCAAACCAATGACCATAAAGTCGTTATCAGATTTATTCACAATAACATCTCCCAATTTGGTGTCCCAAAAGCAATTATCTCCGATGGAGGGACCCATTTTGTGAATATACATTTCCAGTCTGTGCTTAGAAAATACAGGGTATCCACCACATTTCTACCCCATATCATCCGTAAACAAACAGACTGACCAAGCTGTCAAACTAGGAAATTGTTCGACCTGATAGAAAAGATTGGTCAACCCAGCTTCCAGAAGTATTATGGGCTTTTAGGATCACCCATAAAATCCAATTAGGAATGTCTCCTTTCAGAACTGTTTACGGGAAGGCATGTCACCTTCCTGTAGAAATGAAGCATAAAGCCTATTAGGCAGTACAGAAATGCAACCTAGACTTCGAAAAGGCAGACATTCACATTGCTTGCAAATAAGCAAGCTCGACGAATTACGCAATGACCACTATGAGAACTCACGAATTTACAAAGAACGAATAAAGGCCTTACATGATAGGCACATTTCACGGAAGTCATTCAATCTTGGTCAAAAAGTACTTCTATTTGATGCCCTTCTCAAACTATTCCCAGGAAAGCTCAGATCTAAATGGACTGGACCATTTCTTATAAGGAAGATCTTTGGTAATGCAGCTATGGAAATCTCACCTCCCGATCTTGACTCTATACCATTTGTTGTTAATGGCCAACGTCTCAAACCTTTTATTGAACTTCATGACTTGAGCCTGATCGGCGAGTCTCTTGACCTCCATTCCACCTCAGCCGCATTGCGCCCAGCTAATGGCGATAAAATTAGCGCTTAACGGGAGGCAACCCATCATTCTCTTAAAAAACCTCGAGACCTTTTTTAATTGTGAACTAACCTATTCTAAAACAATGAACTAAACTGAATATGAACCCAACCTATTTGCAATGAGGGCATTGCAACACTTAGGCATCGAGGGGGATTAAAGTGCTAACATCTGAAAGTTTTTTTTGAAAGGTTTTGACCAAAGATATACTTAGATTCTTAAAAAAAAAATCGGGGGGGGGGAGGAAAAGAATAAAAGGAGAGAAAGAAAGAAAGAGAGAGAGGAAGGAAAGAGAAAAATCAATAAACATTTTTAATTTGTCAAAAACCCTTCAACATTCAGTTATGGAGTCAGGAAAAATTTTCTTCCATAAGATCCACCAAAGAATTGTGAGGTAAGAAAAGAATGACTACTTGTGCTCTAAGTCTAGTACAAGGACTCTTAAGTTTTGGATAATTAGAGAATGTTACTTGAAGTTTGGCATATTTTTGCTATCAGTTTCTGTGTGCAAATATTTTGTGTGAATCCCTAAGAGCCACCACATAAGGCAAATATGCAGAGAGCGAGTTCTAATAAAACTATGACTAAGGTGGATAGTTACGACCATTCTTTAGAGAATCCTCGACTGAAGGAGTGTACTAGTGTCAAAGGTTAGAAATACACTGTCATATCCATTCCTTCCCGGCGTCGAGAGTAGGCACTTCCACCAAATAAGCTACATAATATTCTCTTGAACACCATCATTTTCCAATAATGCCTCATAAATGAAAGTTGCATTGTGTTGAGTTACATTGAAAAAAAAAAAGAAAAGAAAAGAAGAGAAAGAGGAAAATATATATATATTAGATATTCTCGAAAAAAATATATAGATATTTAAAAAAATAGAGAAAAGAAAAGAAAGAAAAATAAAAAAGAGTTTTTGAGTTCATAGTTGTACTTATGTGTTAATTTGTTATGTATAAATTTCATTGAGGTAGCATTACCCACTACCATTTATAATTCACCAAATATAGCTTTGAGCTACCTTTCTGTATTTCTGATTGCTCGAATACTAGTTGAGGAATTTCGACTTAGTTATAACGTTATCAGAACTTAATCAAAGTATTAATGCTATCAGAGACCACCAAACATGTTAACAAATCTGGTGAGATTGTGAGCTCTTATTTATATTGTGGAAAAAAAAGAAAAAAAAAGAAAAGAAAAAGAGCATAAGCACAATGAACTAAAAAGAGAGTACATTATTTTAGCATTTCTCCAAGTTGATTTGTTTAATAATCTAGAAATTTAGAATCAAAAGTATTGCATTACATGTAGCACCAAAAGAATATGAGCCACCAAAAATAAAACCCTTTGACTCATACATCTTCTACCAAGAACTAAAAGTCAGGGTTAAATCATAGATCACCTACTATGTCATCCCTGAGGGAAGAAGTTTGTCTATCCTGATAAATTTGTACCAAGGGCTAAAAATAAACTTTAAATGTATGTTGTTAACTGGCAAGTAGGAAGAAGAGAGATAAATTTTTTGAGCTAAATGTCAAAAATACCCCCACATTGAAAATCTGTGCTAAACTCTAGAATTTGCTAAGGAACTAGCAAATGGTAGGCATTTGGGTATGATGGCATCACCATCATCCTCTATAACTAACTTAATTTGGCTAAGTTCTAAGGCTAAATTTACCTAATTAATACATTGAAAAGGTATAACTCAATCAGGCCTAAAGAAAGAGAAATTAATAGAAAAATAGGCTAATTATGTAATTTTTACGAACAATTATAAATGCAGAATAGCTGGAGGGCGAACTTATGATTAATTAAGGGTCAATTGAGTTTAATTATCCTAAAAGTGGGTTGATACTAAATAATTCAGGATTTATATTCAATTTGAATGTTTAATTCTAATAAAAAATCTTAACTTCAATTTCACTTCAATTAAAACAAATCTAATGGAGATAAATATAGTATAAACCTTCTAAAAATTATTTGAAATTATTCTATAAGGTTTGGCATAGTCAATTTAATAATCGAAATATGTTTTAACCTAAAACAAAATCGTAGATAGGAATTTAATACATTTTGGGTCTAATTGTAAATTAACCATACAAACGACATCAAAACCAAAAACTAAAGTCACCATCAACTTTCTTATATTCAAATTAGCTTACCATAAAAATTTGGGCTCATTTAGACTTCATCTTGACTAAGTTTGCAATTTAACCCTTAATTCCTAATTTTCTTGCAAGGACCCCCCTAACTCTTCATCTTCTTCACAAAAATGCCCCCGCCAGCACCTCCACCTTCAACAACCATGGCGAGAAATTTGGTGAAATTTGCACGCAATTTCCTGCCGACTCTCTCCACTTCTCGCTAGACTTAGAGGAGTTCTCGTCGTTCCGCATCTATCGGCAGTTGTTCCACAGCCATTGGTTTCCTCTGCCGCCTGCAATCGTCGACCGAAGTTGGCACCGAAAAAATCTTGCAACAACCGACATCGCTAATGCCAGAGCACATCTATAAAGGCTCGTGCATGTCCTTCGAGTTTCCTCGTCTCGTTCTGGAGCAAGGAACCACATCCTCCTTCCTTCTTCACGCCATTGACGATGACCAGGAGCACCTCCAACCTTCATCTTCGTTGCTGCTCGCTGCCAATAGAGCATCAAATCCTCTTCCCCACTCCTCGTCAGAGCTTCCCGTCAAGCTTAGGCTTCCGAAACCCCTTCGTCACAACAAACTTACTCTCCACTTCTCCAAGGCCGGCGGCGTACTCCAACCAACCTCCTCCCTCGCTCCTCCATCTTCCTCTCCTCCTCCTAGGTAACCCTTCTTCTCTTCCTCTTCTTCTAGATTAGAATAGGCCCCTTAGACGTAGGTTTCGACCTCCATGTTCCTCCTTCTCCATCATCTTCCTCACGGGCAGCGAGTTCTCCGGCCAAACTCCAGCGAACACGTCCCCGATGCTCTGCCCATTCTCACTGCTTGCCATTCACCCTACAGGCTCTACCTCGACAAGAGCAGCAAAAGCCCTCTCCCTATTGGAAGTTTCAACGCCTTGACGCCCACACCAAACAAACCCACCGTTCGGCGACCTCTCTGCGTCCGTCGGCCCATCCTTAACCTCCTCGCACCAATCCAACGCCGCCGCCACCTTCAGTGAACCACGGCAGAGCTCCTCGATCCTTGGATTGGAGCTCCGTGCCTCCACTCCTTGTCCAACCTCCTCGCCGGACCACACCTCCGCTAACCTCCCCCTATGCGTCTGGGGGCCATCTCCAAGACTCGAAGCTTCTCGTGAAGCTCCCTGAAGGCATGACAAAGCTTTTGCAACCTGCGACGGGAAGATCCGCACGTCAAGAATAAGCTCCAACTTCACCAAACCCCGCCATACATCCCCTGCTGGAAATGTAGAAGAGGAAGGAGAGGAGGAAGAAGGCTAGGGGTAGATTCGCGAACTCCAAGGGCCTAGCTGCAAAGAAAATAAAGCCATAGGGACCTAATCTCAAAACTCTAAGGGCCAGAATGCAAGAAAATAAAATGCTTCCAAAATTGATGTGCAAAGTTTGTTGATTTGATTCAAACCTTGATTTTGAATGATTTTTTATTTCAAAAATTTATTCAAACATTATTGAGTGCTCATGGCCATTTACATTCAATAATTTTATTAAACATTAAATAATTATTGCATTTGAGTTTGTGATTAATATCTTTATGTATAAAATCAAGTGCAGCTTTAAACTTGGTCGTTTAAAAATTAACATTTGATACAGGTTCAATTATAAAATAATGTATTCATGCATTTTCTTGCTCCTGAGACAACCTCTGATTTTTCTTATTAATTTGAGTATTAAAAATTTTAAATATTAGATTCACTTTAATTATCTATACTACGACGCGTGTTTTTGAAAAATAATCAAAGCGAATCAATAATCTCCTTTTTATGTAAAAAAAGTATTGACACATGGTGAAGTCCACCACTGTTGAAACCAACAACAAATCACTTTTGTACGAATGCAAATCACTCAAATCACCTTCGGAACCATTTTGCATTGGTGCAAAACCACTTTATACCTATATAATCCTACTTTACGCTAATATAAAATCGCTTTTCACCTTCAAAATAATTTCACTAGTGCAAAGTAAGATTGCTCCGGTGCAATCTTACTTTGAACTACTTTGCGTCAGTGTAAAATTAAGTTTCAAGTGTTTATTCACCTATGACAAGTGATTTTACACTTAAAAGTTGATTTTTCTACCTTAGGATTTATAAATCCTAAACCCTAACCCTAAGGTGAAAAATCACCTTTCAAGTGAAAAATCACTTCTCATATGTGAAATCACTTTCCATAAACCTCAATCCTAAACTCATAAGTCAAAAGCACTTTACACAGGTGAAATCATCCTTGGAATAATTTCACCAATGTAAAATAAGATTTCACCAGTGGAAAGATACCTTAGAATAATTTATTATTGGTATAAAATCATTTTTGCATCAATGCAAAATCAACTAAAATAATTTATCACCAATGAAAAATAATTTATAATTAATGTAAAGTTATTTATCACCTGTACATTTTAAGTTAAAATGGTAATATATTTTTTTTAATGCGGTGAAACTCATCACGTAACAAACCTTATATTCTTTTATTTTTTTACATTATATATTAATTATCAAGTGGATCCACATTCATAATGCTATATGAAGCACGAGATCAAGATCCACAAATTTTCTTGCATCACTTTTTACATCACTATCTGCATTGCCTACTTTTTGATTATATGGAATTACATTTTGTCACTATCAACCTCTAATAACTTAATGAAGTGTAAAAACACCACCAAGGGAATGATTCACCCGTAGATAACCTGGTATACAAGAGATTGTGGGATAAAATTTCATGTTTAACATATTTACCTTCTAATAAAAACAGAAAGGAGGGAGAAGAAAAAAAAGGAAACACGGTGGCGGTCACAAATTAATTAAACAAGGAGTGATGTTAAGTCCTTTAACCTCTATGCCAAAACAAATGGTTCTTACCTATGCTTTTGGTAGATTACATTACATACCTACTTGCAAAGAAATCCTTGGAAATAAAATAGTAGAGAGCTTAGTGACTAAATGGAAAAGATGCGTTAGAATATGACGCATTATTTAAATGCCCTTACTCTTTGCGAAATACCTCATATTTCTTTTTCTTTTCTTTTTTTCTTCTCCAGAAAAAGAGAGGAAAGCCAAAATGAAAGAAAAAGAAAGGAAGAAGCCCTGGAATCACATCCGTTGTCTCCCTCCCCCATGCATCATCTCTGGACTGGGACCTGCGGAGATGCGGGAAGTAGTAATAAAGTGTAGGGGTAGAGAGAGAGGGGTCGCCATCCATCCGTTAAACCAGAGACCGAGAGAAGGTACAGGCCTGTAACCCAAAGGATCTTTTCTCGGGCTTCCAGCGGTGGAGACGTTGATGTGGGGGAGGGGTGAGGGTGGTGGGCGCCCTTTCTTGCATTTTGGCCCCTCGGACTTCCCTCTCTCTCTCTCTCTCTCTCTCTCTCTCTCTCTCTCTCCCGCTTTAACATGCTTGTTTGAACGAAAAAACTACTCCAGCCAAAGCTAAAGAAATAAAGATATCCAAGAAAACAAGGTAAAGGAAAAGCAAAGCGGTGCCAACTCTTCCCGAGTCATCGACTCGAGGTGGATAAAGGAGTGAATGTTTGTGGGGTAGGGGAGAAGGAAAGTAGCAGCTAGGGATAAAATGAAAGCAAGGACGACGACCCCCACCATACCCCTACGTTGTGGGGGTGTTTGAACGGGGGAAAGGAAGGAACTCGATGCATGCGTGAAGGCATGCATTTCTCGTCATTGCTGACCGCCCCAAAATTGCTGGACATAACAGGAAAAAGTATATATATATATATATATATATATATATATATATAACGGAAAAAAAAAAAAGCTCGGTACCCAATTCGGCTAAGGAAGTAAGACTACGTGGATCCCGTGACGCATGCACCTCTTTGCTTTGCAAAGAGCAAGGCATCTTTAAGTTCCAATATTTTTTTCTGATTTGCAATTTAGTATTGGAAATTTGGAATAATTGAATTCAATTAATTCAACAATCAAATCATATGAACATTTTACATTTACCTTAACGAATTTATTTCCACGATCACAGTAATTAGGTATGAGGAGAACTTTAGGGATAGTTTACTCCATGAGTTAAGCCCTCGAAAGGGAGATTAATCTCCATTTACTTGATTATTTAATCCTATATTTATTATTCCGAGTTTAACTACTTTAACACAGATTTATCGAACACTAATTTCAATTAATATTAACAAAATCTATGTTAAAATCATACACTACTCATATCTCTAACACCTCTCATATTTTATATACTTAACATCGCTACTAAGTAAATGTCACAAGAGTTACCATTATAACTTAACATAAATTCAAGTAAACACAAACTGATGTTAACACCAATTTGTGTTTATTTGAATTAGTTTACTCTGCAAGTATATACAATTACAGGTTAACACTAATTTTACATTTCTTAACAATAATTTCCAAACCCTCAAGTAAAGTAATCCTTAGGATTAGTTTCCTGGGGTTAACTCTCCAAAAAAGGGATTAACCCACATAATCTTAACACCTGTTTTGGGAGGTTAACACTTATTTTGCTAACACTAATTGTAAGAAGTGTTAGCAAAATAGATGTTAACTTCGTAACTCCTTTACACCCAAACTCCACTCTCCAAAAATTAGTGTTAACACTCGTTCAAGTAAACATCATAAGAGTTAACAACACAGCATAACATTAGTTTAAATAAACAAAAATTTATATTAACATCACTCTGCAAGTAAACTAAAATAAGAGTTAATACCAGTATCACATCCCTTAACACCAGTTTCCAACCCTAGTAAACTAGACCTTATGTATCTTGGATCTTTTATTTGATAGAATGGGTAATTTAAAATTAGATACGGTGCCAATCTAATAGGAAATGTTCAAATAGGGCTATTCAAAATGAATTCCGAAAATATTATACGGTGAACCTGAGGGGACCTCTTTAACAAATTTAGTTCTTACATCTAAAATGCTCTTCAACCCTCCTCAACCCCTCCACCCCAAGGAGAGATTAAAAATATAGACGAAGAAAGTCCAAAATAATGTTCTCTCACACCAACATTCTACACTTACACCGAATGTCATTAACCGTCGGTACAGGTCAAAATAACCATCGCTGTAGGTCCAAAGAACTATTTCGACAATCATTAAAGGTACTCTTAAGAGGCGTCGCTGTAGGCAACACCGACAATTTTTTACCGTCGATGTATCTAGAGCTACAGCGACGGTCATATTTTAATAAGCCTCTGATTTTATGATTATGCCAACAGCGACGCTTATGACCGACAGTATACAAAAAACTTTTGTAAATGTAATGCAGAAGTCTTCCAACGGAAAAATCGTTGGTAAAACTATCACTATAAATAAACAAGTTATTACCCTACACAAAACAGACATTAACATTTATTTCCGTTGATGTTACCGTCAATGAAAGTCCTTGATGAATATAAAAAAAATATATACCTAATGTATCATCATAAGCATCCCTGTATTTAAACATAGTAAACACTAATCAAATAATATAATTGATTTATTTCTTAACATGAAGTGTAGCTAACAAAATGTGTTGGAGAACCGTTACCAAAAAGGAAGCAACCAATGTATCTATACTCTTAGGAAATTGGCTTATTATCCTATTTTATACTTGAAGTAAGATCAAAGTAAGGTATAAAAGTACAAACCTTCATTGAGATTCTTGGCTACAAGAAAATTTCAACTAGTATAAAAGTTGATCACTATCTTTATACAACGATGTCATTAGTAAAGATTTAGACTCAATAGACTTGAATATAGTTGAGACAACCTACTAAAGATCCTAAGTATCTAAATACCAACTCCTACTTACAATCTTTGTTTATTCTAAAGATTCCAACTAATCCGTTCCTGGGATTACCCTCAAAATCATAGCTCCTGGCATCATCAATATAGAGAGCTCCCCTTCAGCAACACTTGACTCGTTCAAGGCAATCACCTGAGAAACTAAGTGGAAGGAGTCGAATGTATGTTAATATATCGCAAAACAGGCTACATGCAACTCAAGTGGAAGCTCACACCATACTTATATAATAGAAATATGCCAAGTTTGTAATGGTTTAGATAAAAAAGGACATAAAGGGAGCATCACAGAGCAACCTCAACTACGAGCAGATGCTAGTTATTTACAACAAATGATGCTAAAAGAATGGTAACATGTTTATACATGCAAACTATGAACAATCAATTAATGGTAGGGTCTCTCCATTTACTGCCAAAAGGTTTTTTAAGTGCACTCAGACATTCACAGACTACTCGTTGATACTGAATCATCTACAACACCCCTCTATCCACATGTCATATCGAACATGAGGACAGGTTGTATTGAGAGAACAAAGGGCAACCTGATGCATGAAGCTCCTACTACACATGGGGTCCAAGGAAGGACATACCACATTGTGCCTATAGCATGATACAGCCTTATTCTACTTTCAGTAAAAGGTTGCTTCCATGACTTGAACTTTCGACTACTTTTGCCATTACACCAAGTGACGAAGGTTGTTTCCACAATCCAAACCCATGACCTCTAGAACTATCCTATATTTAGTGATGGGGAAAACTACGGAATAGTAAAGAGATGGCAAACCTCTTATTTATAGAGGAAGTTAGGATGAAAGGACAGCAATAGATCCTTGTACTAAATGCTTTTGGGAAATTCACCCATACATATTGAAGGAGCGTCATTGAGATGGGCTTAATATGAAAAAACATGCAAATTGGGCATGCATAAGGTAATCTTTTTAGTAGGTTTTATATTACTCAGGATAAACAAAGAATAAACAGGGGTAGCCAATCCGCAAGGTACCTGGCACAGGGGCAAAGTCCCCTTGTTCCTATGCAGCCAATCCGCGAGGAGCACAAATTGAAATAAAACAAGGAAAAAATAAGCTATTTCATCTCTTGAGAAAAGGAAAGAAACTAAAAAATAAGGGAAAAATTACTTCTATAAAATAAAACAAGCTATTTCATTGGTAAAGTAGGTCCTCTTTTGGAGTGCAATAATGGATCCCAATAATTGAAGAAAACCAAAGCAGCTATCGGGATTATCGGAAACCTAAAAATAACCGTGATAATTCAAAGTGATTCCATGTAGAAGACCACAAGGATTATATGAAAGAGCAAACCTTAAACATAAATTATTTATAATTTTGTTGCACTTCATGACTGCATCCTTAAACAACCTCCCATTTTTATGTTTACAATAAAAAAATTCATCAAACATAAAGATTAAACAATGGATGCTTTAACTTGAAACTAAATAAAAGATGCACCTACCGGGATTCGAATCCGGGTCTATACCGTGAAAGGATACTATTCTACCACTAAATCATTGGTACTATTCATATTTCACAAACCTCAATTAATGCGTCAGAAAAGAAATAATATTCAACATAAATCCAATTTAAGAAGGGTAATATACACTTTCTTCTAGGTTAATGGCAGCGTTCTTGAAGTGTCCTTTTTTTTTCTTTAACTTCAACCAAGTAGGTGCTAGATCCCGAATTGTTGGCACATTTTTTTACTTGGAAGGCTTATAGCATTCTCTACATGGTAATCTTTTTTATATTGATTCTTCCTACAGTGATATGGTAGCTATTACAGAATCTATCAGATGATTTTGTTTTTGATATGGCCTTAACTTTCTGAATTAGTTTGATGTTGGGTTAATATTTTTTAAAATTTTTAAACAAAAATCTACATAATGGCTGTTACTTTTATGGAGGAAAACTCTGAGTAAATGTTATCCTAGAAGAGGTTGCTGATACATGCTAATTGGAAGTTTCTGTTATCATCTATGTATGTAATAGGGTCATGGAAATTGGTGTAGAAACCTTTGGATGCAAGCAATTACGGTGACCCAGTTTGTTCCAATCAAGAATGCCCACAACCTCATGCTTTGTGGCTTCAAGAGACAAAAGTAGGGGGAAAGAGCAAAACTAGTCAACAATCAACAAGTGAATGGTACATGGTAATGGTTGGAACGAATCCATAAATTTCCACGCACAGTCCTAGTTAAGTTAGTTATGCAAACAGAGTTAAAAAAGCATGATAGATGGAGTACCTTAATATGTGCCATTGCAAGTTTGTCCATATCACTATAGCTAACATTGTCTTTAGGACTAGCTGTCAGAAGGTCGATGTTATTGTCAGTTCTTGCAACTGGAAGAAGAACAGGTGCCAGAAAAATGCCAGATAGAACTAATATAGCAAGACCTATAATCCAGGGAGAGAGCAGTGGGGTAATCAGTGTCCTCTTTCTGTAATATCCAATATGCAGCAAAAAAAGCCATACAACTTAATCATCCGACGAGGATTGATGCATCTTTTGCATCATTTTTGACAGTAATATTCAATAATTTCAGAAGATCTAATAACAACGAAATTGGAGCTTATGTTAGCTAGACACATGTTCCCGAATGTTCAATATCAGTCTAGCCAATTCTTGCATCTATGGGACATAACAATGATCTTTGAGTAACCAAAATAATTCAGTTATTGTGCATTACATCACAACATAAACTACTTGTTCACTTAAATCCAGTAAATTCTTATAGGCAATTTCCTCTCAGTTGTTTTAAGATCCCCTTTTTTTATATCCATACAAGTAACCAGTCTCGGGAAATGAAGTACAGAAAAAAAAAATGTCTACACCAATAAAAATGTGTCAAAATAAAAACGTTCTAATTCAGGACTGTAGGCTTTGACTATCATCAAAAAAAGGCAACCTCTATGATTGGATAAAGTTTACTAACCTGTAAAATCGTATAATATTTATTAATAAAAGAATCTCGTATCTTGATCCATTATGAAATTAAAAAAGAGTAATATCGTAATGACGCGAATTAAGAAATTTGTTGCAACGCATGTCCCCACTTACCCAAAAAAGGGTCCCCACTCACATGAAAAAAACACACCACTCACTAGAAAAAGCAACAAACTAGTTCACTAGGATTTTGAACTTTCAAAACAAACCTTTGACCAATGTCATGGTTATTGTATTATAAAGATTTTCTTAATTCTTGTCGTTAGAATTT
The DNA here is from genome assembly GCA_037157565.1 of Thalassia testudinum. Taxonomy (NCBI): domain Eukaryota; kingdom Viridiplantae; phylum Streptophyta; class Magnoliopsida; order Alismatales; family Hydrocharitaceae; genus Thalassia; species Thalassia testudinum. Next base: position 264,900 of record JAZHRO010000017.1, read on the forward strand.
TTTATTTTATTTATTTTTTTTAAATTGCATTCATTCAATTAGGAGGGCATCGGCAAGAACCACCTAAAATGAGATTCTTTCATTTTATTTAGAGTGTTTTATTTGTGTACTATCTAAATCAATTTTTAATAAGAATTTGTATATTCTGATGATGAAAGCAAGATTACCATGGACATCAAAGACTGTTGATTGAAAAAGAAAAAACTAGCCATGTACATCATTTATATCTAACGAATATATCAAAAACTAAGCACGTTGATTTAGATATTTTTCAAGTTCGAGCCACAAAGAGAGAGAGAGAAGAATGAGAGAGGAAAATGAGAGCATTGTCCTTCACCTGTTCATGCTCCTCTCTCCCCTCCCTCCTCCTCTCCCCTTCTCTTTACAATCAAAGATGAGCAGTTGTAGCTTCAATAATCATAGAAACAACTCTTGCAAATGTAACAACACTTAGGGGACAAACCTTAATAATGAAGCATGAACTCATGCACAAATGATAATAATTGGTGTAATTGACGTCTAAAAAAATACAACCATTAGGAAAAAAAAAAAGCTATGTACTTATCTTCCATTACCTCCCTTCAACGGATATAAACTACATTGGGATGAAAATAAACCTGCAAATGAACTATCAAATAAATGAACCTACAATTAATGTATCTGCACACATATTTTATTAGATAGCTCCCTCAAAATCACTTTCATGCATACTTTACTAGAGATGGGTATTGATGCGAGAAATACGTGATTTGTTAATTATATAAAATAGTGTCGTTAAGATGCGTAAATTCGCAATCAACTCTTAAATGTATAACCTAGATAGTGGAAGTATCTAGAGTCGTCCAAGGAAGCCAATTTTATTGATCACATAAATGATTCTCTCTCTCGCCTCTCAAATCCACACTTTGTTTTTGTGATTTTCGATTTTGTTGTTTTTATGTTTTTCAGAAACAATCGGGTTTGAGGCAATGGAATGCGGAGATTTAATTACACTACAACTAACCCTAGGTGACAAGAATGAAGTCCTCTCTTCTAAGCTCACCCTAGGCAAGTGTGCCTAGGGTAATTAGAAGAGAGGAGTGTGTGCACTACAACTATAAAAACAACATGGAAGAACACACTAACTGCAACATGAAAATTGGAAGGTGAAATAATTTTTGTATCACTAGTAGAGTCAAATACAAGTAGAAGAATGCTTCTATAAGAACATTAAACTACTAGCTAACAAAAAAATAGTGGAAGATAAAGAAGGGTTCATTCTGATGGAAGATCTACGTGGCTCTTGCTCCAAATGTGGTTGCCCCACACTTGAAACGAAATCTCCTTCTCTTCCTTTTTCAAGTGGCCTTCCTTCAAACTCTCCTCCAAGGTGGGTGTCAACCACCTTGTTGGCTCCTTTGTCTGGACGTCTCCTCTTGATGAAGGTGACCTCCTCCTTGGCGTGGAGATGGGGTGGAATATTGATGGACCTAAGGGAGGAGAGATAGGAATTATGTGGTGGTAGGGTAAGGTATTTATAGGATGGGAAGGGGAGTGGTGATGGTGTTTTTTTGGAGGGAAATGAAGAGGTGCTTGGATATTTTTGGAGGAAAAAATGGGAGAAAAATGAAGAGGTGCATTGGTTTTCCCTCCAAATATACCTTCTAGAAGGTATTGATTTTGGAGGGAAAAAATGGAGGGTGGAGATGGGTTTTGATGGTGGATGTAAGGTGGTGATGGAAGGGATAGTTGGCACCAAAATAAAATAGGAGTAAGTGGTCTTTTTGCTAGTGCTTAGGTAGTAGGGTAGTAGGGTTTGGTGCCATGGAAGTGGACTAGCTAAGCTAAGCTAGCTTAGCTAGTAGGAAGTAAGGTTGAAGGCATTTGGAGCTAAGGTTTTGAGAGAGAAGAGCTAGAGGTAGTCATCTTGAACTGTACTAGAGCCGGTGGCCACTTAAGAAAGCTGCAAGGAGCTACCTTAGCTAGCTTAGCTTGTTAGTCCTTTGCTAGCTGCTAAGCCAAGCTAAGATGAACTGCCTTCTGCTGATGTGAGCTAAGGCGAGTTGGGTCTGATATTCCCGGGGAGGACCTAGCTAATTGGAGTAGCTAAGGTAGCTTAGCTCAACTGAGTTGAGTTAAGTGGAGTCCCCAGGAGCTGGACTTGAGCTGGCCTACACTGGTTAAGGTCATCTTCAACTGACCAAGTCTAGCTAGTTGATAGTAGTAGCTAGTCCTAGTCAGGTTGAACTTCTAGTGAGCTCTTTTGAGCTGGAATGGAACTGGGATCAACTGTCTTTGGCTAGTTTGAGCTGCCATCCAGCTGAGGTGAGCTGAATGGAGCTAAGGTGAACTAACTAGAGCTACTATTCAGCTGAGATGAGCTGAATGGAGCTAAGGGTGAGTTGATCTAGCTAGAAGAAGATGGGATCCAACTGGAATGAGTTGGATCTAGCTGCGATTCGGCTGAAACGAGCTGGATCAAGCTAGAATTCAACTGATAGGGGCTTCTTCTTCATCTTCTACCTTCCTGAGTGTCAAGATGTGTGGGATCTGACATTCTGCCTAATCCTGACACTTACATAAAAGCATCAAAAATACATTAAAATGCAATGCATGCCTATCCTAGGTAAATGCCTAAATGCAGCCCAAAAACACATTTGGGAAGTTAAAATCCTAAAAGCTAGGTTAGCTTTGAGGCAAAAAAATGATGAGAAACTGACATTTATTAAGTATACCTTTGATTGGCTTCCCATTCAAATAAGCTCCTTGCCCACGAGTGGCAGTAAACACCTACAAGTCTGGAATTAGAATGATGAATTCAGATCATAATGTGAAACCATAGATTTAACAAAATCTACACAATACTTGCAAAACAACACCTTCTTGAGGTATCATCTGAATGCACTAATTTTTACATAACCAATGGCCCATCAGCTCATTCCCATATCCATCATATTATTCTCTTATGCCTATCACACTTTGTTTAATAAGAGAAATCTCTCTAAGCCATCTAGCTTCTCTAAGCCAGGTCCTGCAATCCTTGAGATAACTAAAGTTCATTTCTAAGAAGGCTCATGACCTTTAGGCCATAAATAAATGAAGTGTAGTAGCCCCTAATTTTTCTTTTTTTTGCCCCAATGAATATGTAATACCTATATTTTGTCAAAATATATTTCTGAAATGGTGCATCTTATCCATGTTGCTGCTGAATAGGACATATTATGGATGTCTGCCATCCTATTGGTCCAATTTTTTTTTTTGAATAAACATATTGGTCCAAAATTAAAATCTATGGGAGAATGGTTGTGCATGAAAAGAAAGAAAGAAAGCCAGGGGAATGGAGGGAGGATGGCGGATGTTTGGAGGCCTCAATATCATCATGAAGCAGATGTTGTGCTTGTGCATCCAGTTGAGTCAGATATTATTTGCAGTTGTTTCAGGCAATTCTACCAATGAGGTTAAGCAGCAAAAGGGACATTGCAAATATGCACTTGGGGAGTTTCCATGTGCAGCAAGCCAGTGGCATTCTGGCAGATAGAGATGCAAATTTTATAAAAGTTGTTGATAAAGGTATGGCTGAAGGGGACACTGGGGGTGCTTCCAATGTTCCTTGGCAACAACTCACCAAGTGTTATACTATTCTAGAGTATTTTGGGAGTAGTGATGAGAAAGGTGTTGCCATCAGAAAGAACAGTGAGACTATAGTTGAGAGTTTTCCTAACAATGTTGCTGATCATGTAGAGTGGTCTTGAATTCAGTCTTTAGTAGAGGTTCTTGAGAAAGGTGGAGGGCAGGCTAGAAGCTGAAGAGGCATCCAATAGAGTTTCTTAAGAAGTACCGTGGTTTGTTAGTGTAGCACAAACTTACAGAAAAGTTATTCGGCAATTAAACCAGATCCCGTCCTCCCACTTGATGGCTATCTCAGAATGTTGATGGACTTAAAACAGAGTTTGGAATGAACAGGAGGCAAAGGAATTATTTGAAATGATAGTCAAATAGTTGCAGGAGGTTGTCCACCTTTACATAGGTTGCAGATTTGGAAGATTAAATATGGTGAAGTTTATGCTGGATGCAATTCAATGGTATTAGTTCAAATGAATAAAAAGAAGTAAGAATGTACAGCCTGCATTATAATCAAGTGCTAAGAAAATAGACATTGTGGATATTTCGTGAGATTGAATCATGTTTAGACAGAAGCCAATCAAGTTGAGAAAACTCTTGTAAAAGAAGCAAAGGGACTCCAATCAGGTTAGAGAATGTGATGCTCTCTAATTTTCTAGTATAATTAGCGCAAAGCAGCCCCGAAATCCTTATTCTCTAACTTTTTTGTTTAACAAGCAAAATGCAGCCCCTTAAGTTCCAAAATTGGGAAAGAGGTGAAAAAGCCACTCATGCAACCTACCTCACCTTGTAATTGCATGAATGGTGGCCCTCTACCATTATGGTGGAACGCCTGATTAGGTAGGTTTTCTTCCTCTCATCTGATAGGGATTTGGTAACAGGGGAGAGAGTCCATGTTACTTCATCATTACCCTTCATGGTACAAGGTTTCCCCATCACTGAAAAGAAACTATGGCTACATTTCACTAACAATTTAATTTAATAACTAGCAGACTGAACTAGCAGTAGCTAACTAATTATATACTCAACTATACAATGCCCAACAGAACACACACACACACACACACACACAAAAAGGACAAAGCAAAAGAAGTAAAAATAGCAGACTTATTCCTCAAGATTTATTGGCAATGTTGACACCCATTGGAACTCATTGGTAAGATTTATCAGCAATATTGAAACTTGAAAGTACCTCTAAAGGAGATTTTCCTTCAAAAATGCAACATGTGAGCATATATGAGTGAATGAAGATGGAAGGAAGTGGTGGGGACTTGAGTGGAGTTTTAGGGTGGAATGCTGGCCTTGTTGTTGCTCCCATGAATAAGTGTTGTTGATTTGCTTGATAAATCAAGCATCAATTGCTTTTGAGGCGTGGTAGTTGGAGAATTCAAGTATGAAAGTAGGTAAAAGCAGTTGGGAAACAGGGGAGCTGCTGCTAGGCCTTCGGAGGTAGCCTAGTGGGCATTTCACAGCATACCCTTGTACTACGATGGAGAATTTTGGTTGCTGTAAATTATAATCAAGCAACTGCAGTTATTTCTTCAGGAGTTGTTTGAATGATGGCGTAAGAAAGATGGAAAATAGAAGAATTCTGAAGAAGTTCCATGCTTTGTAATTGGATAAAGAAATGTGTTCCTTCAGCTATTACATCACAGAAGAAATTTGGACTTTTATTTAATTTCATATAACAAAAGGAACTTAGTCACAGGCACTAGCTAATAAGTTTGATTTATGACAAATCGTGGAAGATAATATGGAATAACCTTGTCTAGGGAAAGGGTAGGGTTGGAGTGAAACAAAGCTATTTCTAGTTTATTCTTGAAACAACAATCCCAAGGATATTCAAGTCAAAAAGCCTATACTACATTAAAGAGGATCTTCCGTAAACTTAGAATAGTTCTTCCCAGGTGTAAAACTCCAACCAAAAATGGTAGAAACTCAAAATTTTCTCTATCCAAACGAGCCCTTAGAAAATCTATAATTTTTAGCTGTTGGAAGTTCCTTCTACTTCTCTTTTATTGCTAAGACTTGCAACTATGTATGGTTTACCCTTTTTAAACTCCTCTTTGCCAAACTTGCAGTGCAGAGACTTCATTGCCAAGTTCTTTTGGGTGCTGGTTGGTAAGGGAGATTATTAGAAGGAATAAAAATTAGATGCAGGAGGAATGAAGGAATTAAGATGTTTTATTTTGGTTGAGTGTTTGATTAGATTTGTTATCTTGTCAAAGGAATTAGGAAGTTTTATTCCACTTAAGGTGTTTATTTGGTGGAATAAGGAGAAAAGTAGTTGAAAAGTAAGAATAGGTAGAATTAATGGGAAGAATTAGATAATTCTAGGGGAGGTGATGGAATTACTGAAACCTGAAATTACACCCTCAATTCCGGAGTGACATTATTTCAAAATTATAAGTGCCCAACATGGGATTAGGGGTAAAATTGATGACAATTTCACATATCAAGCACCCCCCAAGGTGCCTAGGGCCTTGTTTGGATCAATATTAAGATCCCTGATTTTCTTACGTGGCGAAAGTAGTTGCTAAAGTAACAAGGTTTAACCAAACCCCTCTTCCTCATGTCACGTCTTTGCCAAATCTCCATTAATCATCTATTCCATATTCATAAAGCAATCATATCCTGCAATAGAGCTGTGGTGTTATGTAAGTCGTTGCCATTAACTACTAGAAATGGTAAAGCAAGTGCAAAATAACACCTTCTCAAATCATAGGTGCATAGAGATATACCTCCCACCATGTGTTGAACTATTTCTCATCATACTTTCCACCATTTTTTTAGCAAGTGTTCGTATAGGCTGAGAAAATCTCAATGCATCAAAATTTGTCAAGCATCTTAGTCCCTAGATACATGTCGGAACAATTTAAGCCAATTAGATATATCACACATCAACGAAAGACATGGTGCATGATGTCTATATAAGAAGAAGAAGAAAGCACTCACATAGCATACAGTTATAATGGCACTAAATGTACAAATGAATGAATGAATGCATGCATGCACATGCATGTTGGGTTGGGTTAGGGTGGGGGTGGGGGTTGAATAGTATAAGGGTTGAGCTCCTCATACTTGAAAGGAATGAACATGCAGGAGACCCCAAGGAGATGTAGCTTTTTCTTATCGATGGTGAAGCCTGAGAGGAAGCAATCTATGTGACATTTTATCTCTAGCATCAAGCGGCCGTATGTGCATCAATTGTAGATGAAATTTATCAAGATCTTTGTATTGAAAGATTATTAAGATAGGAGTGGTTGCAGAAATAAAACTAGTTCTTACCACTCAAGATCCTCTTGATGGTTGTGAATGTCCCCATGAGAGATTCACCTCCAAACACAAACCACCACACACAATCATAAATCGCAAAAAAACAAATCAAAAACTACATGACCAATGCAATGACTATAAAAGTTACATGTATAATTACACAATAAAGATCAAAAAAATACACAAAGTGACCAAGATGCATCTATTGACATCAGCAAGGTTTCTTCAAAAAAAGAATTAACATTAGCAAGGCTATAAGAAAATTGCATACCAGCTCATATGCACCATCATAGTATCAAATATTTATTCAGTTCCAGTTGAAAAAGTATGATAGTGCCGTCAAAATTAAATTGAAATCATTAAAAAATGACTTTACACAGCAAATAACTGAGTCGTAATCCTGCTAAAAAAAAATTCCCTGCAACACAAGACTAATACTCCTCAACTAACCATTAAGGAATGTGCATCGATGTAGATAACCAGCTTAATTGGAATAACCACCTATGCAACCTGCAAGTCCCTCTTCCAATTTCCATCTTGATCTCCCCTCCCCTGACCCATATCCCTTTTGTACCGTTCCCAACACTCCACTCTCAGATGCATTGTCTAACATAGAAGGATATATTTTAAGATTCATAGAAATCCTTTTTTTTTAAGTGGAAGCAAGAAATCTAATTTTTCCCCTGCCTACCTAGTAACATGTTAACCCTGTTCCTTGTATGCATTTCGACAAACACCTTGTAGGCATTCCTTGTAGGCATTCCTAGTTGTGAATGTACCTTATGAGGCATTTCGACAAACACCTTGTAGGCATTCCTTGTAGGCTTTCCTAGTTGTGAATGTACCTTATGAGGCATTTCGACAAACACCTTGTAGGCAATCCTTGTAGGCTTTCCTAGTTGTGAATGTACCTTATGAGGCATTTCACCAAACACTTTGTAGGCATTAAGTGAACCAATATCCCAACCATTCCTTTGACCACTCGATGCAACTATTGACATTGTATTAACCCTTACCAACATAACCCTAACCCTAAACCTCTTTATTGCAGTCAATAAGACAACAAAAACCTCAACCCTAAGCCTCGTTAAGCTCAGATCGAGCCAGAACAAGTGAGAGCGATTGAGGGAGAGAGATCGCAGGTAACCAGATGAAAGGATAGAGATCGAGGTGGTGAGAGATTTGAGCGAGAGATCTCACAGTAGAGAGAGATCTGAGATATGTCCAAAGACTCGATAGAAAAGCAATGAAGAGAGAGAGAGAGTGATGGAGATATAACCTGTGGAAGAGAGAGATCATCGAAGAGAAGTAGCGGCAAGGAGAGAATCGATGAGGAGAGCGTCTTCAGAAAATGAGAATTGACGAGGCGGGCAACAGCGTTGGCAGGAGGAAGAAAGGTAGCGGGAAGGGGGTCTGCTACGCTGTGGGGGTGGATGCTGGTGCGGGGTATGGGTGTTGGCTATGGAGACGGGTTGGGGTCGTGGTGTTGTGCCGTGGGTGTGGACATGAGGATGGGTATGGTTTTTACCGTTGCCATAGAAAGTACAATCATCGATATTTTAAATTGATTTTTAATGATACATATTAAATGTTATTATAGGAATCCCCTCAGGTAACATATTTTGCAGTGTCTCATCAATTTTGATATGCCATCCTCAATTTTTAAAGCAAGATACCACACGTATATAGAACAAGGATGCAATTAGTATGAAACTGCTAAAAAAAGTTGCATTTGTGACGCTCATGATGTAATGATTTTATTAAAAATTATCGTCTATATTGAGTATGATTTAATAATAGTCATGTATTTGGAGTAAACGATGATTTTAACTTAAACCACCGTATATAAAGAATTTGAAAATTTAACTTTTAGGAATTGAAGGAGACCTCGTTAATCCTTATATACGACGATTGTTAAAATCATCGTATAAGTAAAAAAAATAATTTAAGTATAAACTGTCTTGTATACTAAAGTTGAAATTTGGTCGAGCGTCATTTTTTCATGCCCTTACCTAGTTTAGACAACGGTTATTTTAAAAATTATCGAAAATGTCCTATTTGGAGGAGTTGCACAACCTGACCACTCCCCCCCTACCCTTACTTTCTCCTCAATCAACCTCTTCACCTTCCTCCACTCCGACTATACCCTCCCTACTGCTTCGATGTTCATCCCCCTCCCTCCCTCCAGTCACCACCTCCTTCCTCGTCGAGAACAATTATTCTCCTCCTCCTCCTCCTCGACATCTCCTCCTCCTCCAGCCACCCCCTCCATCCTCCTCCTCAGCATGTGAGCACCACCATCCTCCTCCTCCCTATCCTACCACCACTGTTGGCTAGCCCCCTCCTCTCCCTACCATCACCCCCTACCCCTCCTTCTCCCCCTACCACCACCTCTCTGCCCATCCAACCCCTCCTCCTCGTGCTACTACCTCCCCCTCCAACCCCTTCCTAACTTTTTTTTATTTTTTTAAGGCATAGGTTTATTAAAATTTTATATTAATTATGTTTGATTTGTAAAATTTAATTTAGGTTAGCTCATCGTCAAATACGTCAACGTTGATTCTCATGTTTGGTCAAGGTATGAATGAGAAAATTTTTTAATTAATTATGTTTTGAATGTAGGGTGTACCCACTTTATTCTGTTTTATGTATTGTAGATGTGAATGAATGTGGGGTATACCCACTTAAATTCATTTAATTAGATATTTTTTGTGAATAAATGTGGGGTGTACCTATTTTAATTATATTTTGTATGTTTGCATAGAATGTGGGGAGTACCCTCTTAATTTGACTAAATGAATGTGGGGTATACCTACTTTATTGTGAATGTATAATTTATTATTTTTTTACTGTAAATTGTATCATTTTAATTAAGTTATAGATACACATACTTGTATAAATCTAGATACACCTGAGGTCAAATAATAAGAATTCTAACCCTTAGGTTACAAGTTTTGGGAGGGAATAATTATGTCAAAATACTCGCCCGTCAAGACTTATGATCATATTATACGAATAATACAAAGTGTGTGTACACTTCACTTACATACATGATGCATTGTCTTTATAGCATCTCATAAGTCTCGATCATCTTTAGTTCAGTGCAGCACCAGGGTCAAGAGAGTCCTTAAAGATTTGATCACAACTTAAGGTTACTTATTATATGTAACTGGTGTGTAAAGAAATTTCAGTCGCATTTTCTCGCTCTTCTCTAGTATATCAACTAATCTTAACTAGATTCCTGAAGTGCCCCCAATTCAAGGTTAGAAGGAATTAAGTTAAGGTTAGTCTTGAGGGTATACTGGAGAAGTGTAGGGAAATACTACTGAAATTTCTCAACATGCTAGTTACATGTAACAAGTAACGTTGTGATCAAATCTTCAAGTATGAACTATCAAGTGAAAACCTTAATCAAAATACAAAATGCAGGTAATATCCAATTGTAATTATTGGGTGATTTTATTTTATTTTGGTATATTATAATGAACAAGTCTTAGATTAGTTTGAGGAACTCGGATTATTTTCGATATAAGAATGGAGTTAGAGAGTTTCTTTTTTTCCTTAACAAAATATGGGAGCTAATATTATTTATCCCCCACTCCTTAGAGGCCAGAAAAGGGGAGGCAGGGGGACTAGACCAACACAAGACCATGCGGAGGTCGCACGTGGTTTGAATTTGAATCATGCGTTCACTGCCAGGGGGACGAGCGTTAGCCGTTGGATTCACGATTATGCGGTTGAGGGCGCATGCAGATCTGCCTTTGTGAGATATGAATGCGCGCGCATCGCGCCTTCGTAAAGATCCGATGATGGAGAGCACACGCGGTTGTCTTAAATGGACACCCTAGATTACGCGCGTCTAAGCTGGCGTGTGTCCGCACATTGTCGGGCGGACATTTAATCATGCACGTGCGATCCTGATCGCTCGATTGAGATCGAGCGGTCCAATTTGGCTAGCATCAAAGAGCCCGTAGTGGATCGAAGCTCGAACCTGCACCTCTTCCTTGAGGAACGAGTGCGCTACCGCTAAGGCAAGGCACTGGATTATTACACCAAGAGCTGCTGCCTCCCCAACTCTCGACCGTTGGATGAAGATCCAACGATCGAGATTTCATCAGGCTATCTTCCTTTGGCAATGAGTGGCAGGTTGAGCGGCGAATTCTCAACCGTTGGATTGAGATCCAATGACTGGGATCTCCTCTTGATGCACTTTGGAGGAGAGCTAGGCGACACTGGGTGCTCTGGATGGTGCCACGTGGCACCATCTGGACCGTCCATCCTTCTTTGCTTATAGAAGATGCTGCGATGCTCAGATTGGAATGACTTCCATGTTGCCGAACTGTAATCATTGCTTCGGATCCATCCATGCAATCGGATTTCGCATTTGAAGCTTAGAAATGTTGCGTCCTATCTCTTGGCCACAATAATGAAGGAATTATTGTACAATTTATACACATTACACTAAATGCAGTATGATGAATGTTATGCAATATTTATATTATGGAATGCAATGCAGAGCATAGGAACTATCATAAGTAAGCATTTAATCTTGAATACATGCATGTTTATCAGGCATCATCATACTAAGTGGATTGCTCATGGAGGCGATCTTATGGAGGAAGTGAAACGAGATACAATAGATTTTGATGAGTCTGATGTGGATATTGAAAATGATGACATTGATGAAATGCTTAATGAAATAAGAGTGACAGATGACAATCCAGATAGCGGAGAAACTTGCAATAAGTTTTATGATGCTATTAAGGCAGTAGATGAACCTATTGCTCTGGAATCACATCCATGTCTACATTGTCATTTCTTCTGAAATTCTTTTGGATGAAGGTTATGACTAGAGCAACATCTAGATTGATGTCTACGGTTCTTCAATTCATTGTAGAACTTTAAAATAATCTAAAAGATTATCTCGAAACATGGTATAGGGCGAAGAAGCATAGTCATGTCCTTGGATTAGATTGTCAAAAAAAAAACACTACTAGAAAAAGTAGATCTATCGTCAATTATTTACCGTCGATTGTCAAAGCGACGACAAAATATGGTTATTTATATAAGCAACGACGAATACATGATTAAAATTAACCCGCTGCTATTAGCAGCAAAAAGTAGCAATGGGCGCGGGACGGTGACATTTATATGTACCATTAGTTAGAAAGGTGACGACAAATAAATATTTTCCATCTTTTATTCAAAAAAGCAATGGCAAATCGAGAGATAAAATTAAACCACTGACATCACCAAAATTTGGGGGCGAGGGCTGGTATTCATTTAGATGTTTGTCGTCACTTACTAATAGAATCGACAATAAATGTCGATCGATCTACACATGTGCAGAGCCCTCTCCTCCCCCACACTTTGCACAAACCCTACGTGCAGATTCCTTAGGCACAGACTCATCCTTGTCAATCGTCGACCGTCCTCGTCGCTGCCCCTCCTCGATCACAAGTCATCATCGTCGATCATCGCTCATCCTCCTCCTCCTCCTCCTCATCCCTCTCCTCTTCCTCCTTCCTGCCACAGTCCTACTCCTCCTCCGTGTCACCCTCCTCCTCCTCCTCATCTTCCTCCTCCTCCTCCTCGCCCCCCTCCTCTTCCTCCTCGCCCCCCTCCTCTTCCTCCTCCTTACCACCCTCCTACTCCTCCGCCTTGCCGCCCCTCTCCTCCTCCTCCCCATCGCCCTCCTCCTCCCAACAGCCCTCCTACTTCTCCTCCCTGCCCCCTCTTGCCAGCAGCTCCTACCTTCTTCACCTAATTTTCCTCCTCTCTTTCTCCTTCCTCTACATCTATCGCCCACCACCACCACCACCTCCCCCGACCTCCTCAACCATAGAGCCACCACCCCCTGTACGAGCCATCCTCCTCCCAACCCTTATGCCTTCCCCTCCCCCACCTACTCTTAGACCCTATCAATCACCACCACCACTACACAATCCCAACAACCACCCTCTCCACCACCCTCCTCCCCCTCCACCCATTCCTAGAGTCCATACCCCATCAATCACCACCACCGCATAATTCCCTTCCTCCTTTGTTTCATCTTTTTTTCTTTTTCATATGTTTTATATATGTGTTTTTGTATACTTGGCCTTGCTTTTACATCTTCCTGGAAAAATGATGCACAATACATTAAACATATGCCAGTCTATCAAGCATGATTTAGTGATGCGTAAGACTACTACTAGATCTCTTGATCTCTACTTTTTACAATTTGGAAGAGAATAGTCGAGGTCCCCCCAAAGAAACACTCATGACTTGTGTTTGAAATATATACTAAGCATATTGCCCATTATTTCCCATCTTAAATAAACACTAATGTAGACTTTATTCTAGTGAATGTTTTGGAGCCAAAGGAATATTGAGCCATAATCCTTACTGTTTGGAGTTAGGAGGGAAGTGGGATGTGGAAGATATAGATGAGAGAATGGCAATGGAAAGAACACATTTTTTCTAGAACATCTAAATATGCCTAATGGGAACATCATCATGAGCCATAACTAGCTCAATTTGATCTGATAAAGTCAATAAAAGCTCCTACATATTAGTCAAAAAGTCTCTTAGGCAGGATGAGTTATTTTGAGAAGAAAAGAAGAATAAAAGGTTATTTCTACAATTTTACTAATAATCCACAAATACAGAATAACCACGAGGTTATTTCAGGGGTTTACTAAAGGTCAAATGTGCTTTAGAGTCTAACAAGAGGGTCCATGTAGAACAAAATGGGTTTTTCATGTACTTTAAGAATTAAATGACATGTGAAACCCTAAAAATATCCCTTCTTAACTAACTGAGGTTCTGGTTAGGATAAAATTCATCCAAACCCTCTAAAATTCACAGAAAAATATCATCTAGGGTTTGGTACCTTTGAAGTGCCCATCAGAACCTATTTTTGACCCAAAATAGAGTCACAGACAGACTATTGCCCTAATTTGGGTTTTTGCATAAATTATCCAGTCAAACTAGGTCAAAACCAAAATCCAACTTCACCATTGGATTTCTTGGGTCTAAATTACATTTATACCAAAATTTGGACCCAATCAGAGTCGTCTTGATCTAGTTTGCATTTCAATCCTGTCTGATTCTTTCTATTTCACAAGTGCCCCTAGCTTTTGAAGTTTATTACAAAAAGGCTCCTATCTTTGTCGTCACTCTTTGAAAAGAGGTCCTTCTACCATTGTCTTGGAGGAATCCTACTCCGACAACCTTCATTTGGAAAGTTCTTGATGATTGCTTGACGAAACTCTCCCAAACTTAAACTAGAGATTCTTTAAGGAATTCTCTTTCCATTGCACTCGGTCTTGGACACCATAACCTTCCCAATCTCTCATGCGAACTAAGCTTACTAAGTATATCACGGTATCACGGTATCTCTTGTGCGTCAAGCTTACTAAGCTTGAAAGCTTGGTTTCCAATCTTTAAACCTCCCTCTAAGGCCTATATAAAGACCCATGATGCACATCGATCTCCCTACGCTAGTTTTTGGCATGGAATACCCCTCTTTCTGCCCTCTTCTCCAACCAAAAGGCTCCACAATGTTCGGCAACTCCCTCCGACCACTCTCGTGATATGCTCGCAATACCGGCGATGGATTCTCCTTCCTCTCCCTCTTCTACGTCGAGATATAGTAGGTGAGTACCTTGAAGTCTTTATGGATGACTTCTTGGTATTTGGGGAATCTTTTGATGATTTCCTCCTGCACTTGGTCCAAGTCTTCAAGCGTTGTATCAACATAAATATGGTTCTTTCCTGGGAAAAGAGCCACTTCATGGTACCTGAGGGAATTGTCCTAGGTCACCTCGACTCTGAAAAAGGCATCCAAGTTGATCAAGCTAAGGTTAATTTGATTTCCAAACTACCCATGCCTAGCTAGGTTAAGGACATCCGCTCTTTTCTAGGGCACGTTGATTTTTACCGTCGATTCATTCCCAATTTCTCAAAAATCGCATGCCCCTGACTAATCTTCTTTCAAAGGATGTCCCCTTCGAAATCATCGAGGAGTGAACTCATGCATTTGAGAGCCTATGTGACCGAGTCACCCAAGCACCAATCCTGCAATCCCCTGACTGGTCTCTACCCTTTGAGATCATGTGCAATACGTTTGACTACGTAGTGGGTGTGGTACTTGGGTAGAAAATAAACGGGAAACCCGTGGTCATCTACACGCTAGCAAGACACTTGACGAGGCTCAACGTAACTACACAGTTACTAAGAAAGAGCTGCGAGCTGTAGTATTTGGCCTCGAAAAATTTCGATCCTATCTTTTGGGTTCCCGTGCTATTATATACTCGGATCACACCGCAGTGAGGCACCTCCTCGCGAAGAAGGATGCGAAACCTCGACTAATCCACTGGATCTTACTATTGCAAGAATTCGACCTCGAGATTTGTGACAAGGAGGGAAAATAAAATGTGGTAGCTGATCACTTGTCCCGCCTTCCTTCTGATATCATCAACCCTTTCGGACCAATCACAGAACACTTTCCTGATGACCACCTCCTGACATCGGTGCAGGACTTCCCGAGTACGCTAATTTGGTTAACTACTTGGCGTCGCATCAAATCGTGTTTGATTGGTTGAAGGCCAAGAAGGACAAGTTGCTTTCTGATGCCAAGTACTACATCTGGGAAGACCCGTACCTCTTCTACATTAGTATTGATCAGAACATCAGACGATGCACCCCGAAAGCAAAAATTCAGGACATTTTGTCCTTCTGCCATGACAAGGCTTGCGGCAGACACTTCTTCGGACACAAAACCATAGCTAAAGTCCTCCAGTGCGGCTTTTATTGGTCCACTATCTTCAAGGACGCATATGACTACTGTAAGGCGTGCACTCACTGCTAGACCTTGGGCAACATGAGCCACCGTGATATGATGCCTTTACAATCGATTCTCGTATGTGAAATCTTTGATATATGGGGATTGATTTCATGGGCCCCTTCCATAAATAGGACGGCTTCGAATACATTCTCCTTGCTGTAGACTACATGTCTAAATGGATTGAAGCTATCCTGACCTAAACCAATGATCATAAGGTGGTAATCAAGTTTATTCATCAGCACATCTTTTCATGGTTCGGTGTCCTATGTGCCATTATCTCAGATGGAGGGACCCATTTTACAAATGCATAGTTCAGATCCTTGAGGACCAAGTACGGGGTGTCGCACCGAATCTCGACTCCTTATCTCCCCCAAACCAATGGATTGGCTGAACTGTTTAATTGGGAGATCAAGAAAATACTTCAGGTCACTGTTTGACCTGATAGGAAAGATTGGTCAGCCTGACTTTCGGAAGCTTTGGGGACTTATAGGATCGCCCACAAGACCCAATTAGGTATGTCTCCGTTCAGATTGGTGTACGGGAAGGCATGTCACCTCCTCGTCGAGATGGAGCACAAAGCCTATTGGGCAATGCAGAAGTGCAATCTAGATCTGCTTAAGGTCGGAACCTACCGTCAGCTTCAAATGAGCGAGATCGAGGAACTACACAATGCGCGTATGAGAACTCACAAATTTACAAAGAGCGAGTGAAGGCTTTTCATGACAAACACATATCTAGAAAAACCTTCCATCCTAGTTAGAAGGTCCTACTCTTTGATGCCAAGCTAAAACTTTTCCCAGGAAAACTCAGATCTAATGGATTGGACCATTCTTGGTGAGACGAATCTTTAGAAATGGAGCCATCGAAATCAGTCAACCCAACCTTGATTCTGAACTTTCATTGTGAATGGCTAGCAACTCAAGTCGTTCATTGAACTCACTGATACAAACTTGGTTGAGTTATACTTTGATCTCCATTCTCCCTGAGCTTATTATGCCTGGCTAATGGCGTTAAACTCAGTACTTAACGGGAGGCAACTCATCATCTTTTGAAAAACCTGAAACCCTTTTGACACATCTCTTTGCTGAACTCATATTATACTTTAGGGTTCGTCCATTAGAACAACCGACTCCACCTTTGATACTCGTACCAGAGCTTGAAATCATCCACAACAGTCATCCTGACCCATCCACCCACCCTTTGAACCTGTTCTAATGTACGATCTAAGCTGAACTCAAACCCACCTAATTTACATTGAGGACATTTGTTACGACCTGGTTCCCGAATCCCTACAGGACACGAGACCGGACCGACTCGAATGATCCCAAGACCCAGTCGTCCAACGAGAAAGTAATCAAAAAGCAGAAAAGTAAACCACATTCACTATGCTAAGCAACTAACAGTAAAAAGATACAACAGTAAAGAAGTAAAAACTGCTATAATACATATCACCACCATAACAGTAGAAAGTAACAAGGTACAGGAACATAAAGTACAGAACATAAAGGTACAAGAGTCTACTCACTACTACAAATTAGTACAATAAAAGAGCTACAACTACTGGGCTATACTGGGTCCAGCACCCTCTGCAGTCGTAGGCTCTGGCTACTCCACACCTTGACCTGAAAGGGGGTTATGAGTACACAATGTCAGCGAATGCTGAATAGAGTGGCAACCAACTAATTAAAGCAGTAAAAGTGGATAGGTAGCTATTTATTTTTTCAATTACTTTCTTTTAGTATTTATTCCTTTTCACCCATTGGCTTATGTATCAGATCTCTTTCTTGATCTCGAATGTTCCTCGTGGGAACGATCTTGATTGTAGTCTTTTCTGAAGAGTAGAAGGCACACGTGGTACTCTCCTGGCTGGGAGAGTCCCCCGTGGTGATCCTACACCCAATCAACCACCCCAAGGTCATGGACAGACGTAACGGTGACTACGACACGTGCGAT
Source organism: Thalassia testudinum (assembly GCA_037157565.1). Taxonomy (NCBI): domain Eukaryota; kingdom Viridiplantae; phylum Streptophyta; class Magnoliopsida; order Alismatales; family Hydrocharitaceae; genus Thalassia; species Thalassia testudinum. The sequence goes on from JAZHRO010000017.1 coordinate 282,559, forward strand.
AAGCGCACGGGTAGCTACCCCGCACTGGTATGCGGTCAGTCATTTTCATTAGCGGGTGCACCCAAAGTACATCACAGAACCAGTATAGGGCCTAGCCCTCTCAGTAACAGGGGTCTAGCCCCTAAGAACCAAACAGGGGTCTCACCCCTCCACAGTCCGCGCACCCTCGCCTGACTATCCTGGTTTGCCCAGTGGGCCTAACAATCGGTGTAGGGCAGCTAGCTAAACCCCGGGCCCCGTGGGGTGGCTAGCTCTCTCCCTACACTAGTAGCTCTCCCCAGTACCATGTACGTGAGGGCCAAGAAGTCAGTACAAAGTGGCCAATCCTAACCCCGGGTCCAAACCTAAGGGTGGCTAACTCCACTCTGCACTAAACAGGGGGACAGTCGCTCTCCTTGGTACTCCATACTCAAGGGCCAACTCACTTCCCCACTCACATTTCTAGATCCATTCCATTTATTTCCAAGAGCTCTACTCTTAATTCCCCGTAAGGTTCATGCTCATATTCCTCATGCCATGCCATACCAGGTTTCATCATTTCCATTTCCATTCTCAAGTTATATATATGCAGCTTGTATTACTATCGTTCACATTACCATTCTCAATTTATATACATGCAGCTCGTATTATGTCATTTAATGTATACAACAAGAAATTTACATGCAACAGTTAGCTAGCACAAGTACTCCATATTTCACAGGCAGCTGTTATTCATTTACAGGCAATTGTTATCATTCTATCTACTCATTCAAGACTGTAATTCAATCATCCAATACAGACATTTCAAGTGTTTCTCGTCCTAGGATTCATGCCATATCCTAGGTTCTAATCATTCATTCCACACATGCATTTAGGTTATAATTAAATTAGGGGAAGCCACTCTACCAGTAAACCCAAGAGTATTGGGGGCTTGAATGGTAGGCTCACGTGCCTCAGCAAGCCCCGAACCTGCAATGGAATGAAGTCCTGTAAAAAGGAACAATCACAATGGAACTACCATAACAATATGGAAAGCCTTCTAATAAGTAGAGGAACTCACAAGGAACACATCGATATCTTATTTGCGTAAAATGGACCTCAAATGGACCCTAAACGGGTCAAAATAGGGTTTCTGTCTCAAATTAGATGTCTGGAACAACTTCCATACGTCTTAAAAGTGTTCAGTAGCATACCTCAAGTTCTGCGTCAATCCTCAGACGTGCAGGAACTCTTTTGAACTATCTGGACCTAGCTCCATACGTCCGACCACCTCTCTGGACGTCTGGAAGTGCTTCCAGCTATCTGGTACGTCGCCCAGATGTTTGAAATGCATGGGCAGGCATGCCCCGCACCTTCTTAAAGCAAATCCTGCATGCCACCACGCAATCTTCTCAAAAAGGCATGCAACAGGATAGCAGCGGAGTGGCCTGCATGGCCGTATCCACAAAGAGGACGTACCTTCACAAAGCCCTCTCCTTAGACGTCTGGAACTGCCTCCAGGCATCGCACCGTCGTCTGGACGTTACTCCAAACGTCTGATTCTGGGAAAAACCCAGAACCAGAACCTGCTTCCACTCTCTTGCATCGCGCATGGCCGCGCCTCGCCTCCTCGCTTGCAGCTCCAGCTGCAGTAAGGTCGGGGATGATCTCCCCGATTCACTCCTCTTCTCGCGCACGCCGCTCTGGCCGTGCGCTCCCAATGAGCTCCCACACGAGCTCGCGAGCTCACTCTCCTCCTCCTCTCCTTACGCCGCTCCTCCTCGACGTCACTCTCACGCTCTTGCTCATGCCGGCTCTCTCGCTGGAGTGGAGAAGAAGGGGAAGATGGCTGGTGTGGGGAGAACAAGAGGGGGAGGGTTTATAAAGTTGGGGATTAGGGTTCGCTGGAGGGGGGAGAAAAAGAGAGAGAAGGAGGAAAAATGAGAGTACTATCTACGCGTAGCCCGTGCGTAGACGCGAGCTCGTACACAAAATTTTTTATTTTCAGACGTTTGGGAAGGTGTCCAGATGTTTGACCCACAGTCCAGACGTCTTAAAAGGCTCAAATAGCACAGGTCTTAACAACATTGCAAATCGTAGGCATGTGGGGTATTAAAGTGCAAAACACTGTGAGAATCAATTCATAAAAAAGGGTTTCATCAAAAAAATTATATGCTAAAAAAAAAAATAGGTTGAGGAAAAGGAAGAGCCATTTTAGAGAAACATGAGAAAAGAAGGGAGGAAAAATTAAAAAGAAAAGAAAGGAGAAAAAGGATAAAGAAAGAAATTGAGTCCCTTCAAAGTAATATGGAACCTACCTGATGGGGGTGCGCTTTGCGAATTAAAAATCAAGGTTTGGAGGACGTGTCGTCGTAGCTTGCAAAACGTGTCTATCAGATAAACTTTATAACTGAAACTCGAAAAGTGAGTCCCGGATTGAACACGGGGAGGCGAACGTTTGGTTTTGAAAATCCATGTTTCTCTTTTATTTGTTTTTGGTCATTTTATCTTTTCTAATTTTTTTTGGAATATTTTAGGAAGCAAGAGATCATATCGATAATTGCTTATCTAGCTAATCTACTTGCAAATATAAAAAAGAGAGAGAGAAAGAGAGAGAGAGAGAAACAATCATTTATTTATCAACGAATGTTTGTTACACTAAAGTGGGAAAAATCTACACTACGAAAGCATAAAAAGATAGAATGAAGTGAGAGAAATCCCCCTCGACAGTTTCTCGGAGGACGACTCGCTCTGACTTCGCCTGGAGGAAGGTGGTGAGGAGCGGGATGAACGGGGACGGAGTTGAAGGACGGAGGGCGGGGCAGGACAGTGTCGCGACGAGGATCTTCTTCCCAAAGGGCGGTGAGAGGACGGCCACGGGATGCTCCACGAATGGGGATGAGGAGAGGAAAAACTATTTGATTTTCCACTCTAGAGGAGCATCCCGGGCTTGGGACAAGCTCTCTCTAGAGCCTTGGAGGTGGTGAGAGGAAGAAAGGAAGATATGAAGAAAAATGGGAGGGGTAGGGGGTCCTTTTATAGTGGAGGAAAGAATCAAATTCGTATATAGGACATTTAGTGAAGGCCGTAAACGTCGCTGAAGATCCGGCACAAACGTCGATGAAGACATCCCACGCACCCACGCTGCTGCTGCGTTGGCACGTGCTCCACGCATCGTGTCGCATGCCTCTGCGAGCTACATGCCTGCATGTGTTGCTGTGTGCGTGCGGTGGCGCGTGCGTGCACATGGGTGGCCTGGGTACACCATGTGGCGTGATCTGGGCCGTCCATCTTCTTTTCGTTGTAGGGGCTGCTACAGAGGTCGGATTGAGTCGATTTTCACGCCGTTGAGCTGCAATCGTTGATCTGAATCCATCTGTGTGGTCAGATTTGTCGTTTGAAGCTCCAAATTATGTCACCTAGTCCCTTGGCCTTTGATCTTCCTCAGACTACATATGATGCTACGAGACTCCGATCAAGGTAATTTTGAATGAGTTGGACTTCGATCGTCGTCCTAATTAGATCCGTATAGTTGGATCGTCAATCCAAGGCTCCAAAATAAATCTCCTTCTCTCCTGACCACAAAAAGGATGCAATTAGCCTAAAATATACACTACTCTAAATGCAGGATGATGCATGCTATGCAATATTTATAATATGGAATGCAAATCTAAGCCTAGGAACATGCATAAATAGGCATTTTAACCTAAATAGATGTATCTATATCATACCCCCATGCCTATCTTTTGCTAGTCCCTAGCAAAATTAAACTACATGCTATGTATAAAATCAAAATTAGGATTAGATCGCTTAGGCCTAAGTCGTTTATTAACAATGAAAAATTTCAACTAAGGTTCTAAACAACGAAAACTCAACAGTACCGGGTGCCTGTCAGAATGCAGACCGCCCAAGTCCTTGCCTTATTTGAAAAGGGAAGATACATTTTTTTTATTTTTCTTCTTTTCTAATTTTTTTGTACTTTTGGAGTTTGAGAGTTTCGAGAACTTTTTACGGCTACTCGACCTGCCTAAGACTCGAAAAGGACTCTAAGTGCTAAGCATGAAAGACTCACTGGGAGGTCATTAAAATGGACTTCAGGTTTCTACGACCCTAGGTGACCTTGCCTAGAGGTTTATCTTTTCGAACGGTAGCTTTCTCCCTACTTTTATTTATGGGGTCAATACAAGGGTGAACCCAGTGTATATGTTCCCGATTTATTCTACTTCCCCACTCCTTCCCTAAGTGTTTTGGGAATTATTGTGTTTTTTTGTGAGTTGGGCTCTAGACAACCGGCCAATGGGCCATTACCCACGACAACTTGCCAGCCATACTCGTGTGGTGAAGTGTGGTTTTATTTTTTTTTTTTTGCTTTTTTCTATATATATATTTTTTTCTTTCTTCTTTTTTTTTATTTTTTTAAGTAGGTGGCTTCCCTAATCTAAGATTTACCTAAAGGCAGTACGACGAAAATGATCTTGTGGTTGGGCTCTAGACAACCAGTCGATGAGTTGTTACCACCAACAACTTGCCAGCCATACCACCTTAGATAGTTCATTAGCTACCCAATTTCTGAAGAAACCACCGAAAAGTGAGTCATTGCAAAAAGTGTGTAGATTCTTAGGCTTAAAGTCCCCTCAAATCAGAGGGTGGGTTGATAAGTCGTATACTTATCATCGCAAATTATTTATCGAATTAAAATGAGATTGACTTGGCGAGGACTCGAGACTAAGTCCAAATTCGAGTGGACACCTGGGCTAATTAGGCTCGAACATCTGAAGAGTCTAAGTGTCTAGGTCCTATCGTATCATTTCCTAAAGTTAATAACACCTAAAAGCCTAAGTTCTCTTCTCCTAATTATATTTTCTTCTCTTTTTTTTGTCTTTTTGATTTTTTTTTAAAAGAAACTAAAAGAAATTTACAAAATGATTTAGAGATAAAGTATCCACCCTCCCGTGCCTAAATGATGCAATGTCCTCATTGTAAAAACAGAGACATGAAAAGGGTGGAGTAAATAGAATATCACCTGAGTATCGTGAAAATCCGGTCAGCTCTGCAGAGAGAAGAGAGTATACATGCGCTAAATTTAATGCCTTCAGCTAGGCATAATATACATACAAAGAAGAAATTGAGAATTTACAAGTGCAGGTCAGAATCAAAAATAAAATATTGATCCTCCAACCCGTTAACAGAAGATGTCCACTGATGTGGACCAAATTAGGATGCAGACCCATGCCCCAGGGTCGAGTGGTTCTAAGGTTCTGGATGAAAATCACCCAGAACCTAAGATTGTTGTGAAACTTGTGGGGCTAGGCCTACGATTTTGTGGTGTGCAACCCAAGACCAAAGTGTTGGACAATGGGTAAAGATGGTTCAATAGGTTCGGATGTCCACTTGATGTTCAACTCAGAAAAATAATCAGTTATTTCAAGCTTAGGTTGCACGTGAAAGATATCGTAAGGGTCCTGGTAGAAAGTAGGTGGTTTCAGGTCCATAAGTACCCTTAGATCCAAAATCAAAGTTCCCTCAGAATTAGCCTCCTAAATTTTTATTTCAACAATTCTATCCTCCAACATCCAGAACTCAGGCTCCTGGACCTCTAGCATATCATTCACCCCATATGATTCACCCAAGTCCAGAAATCATGGTTGAATCAAGATTGACTTAGGCACAATGATCTTAGAAGTCAACTCTTCGGGGTGCGAATGAGGAATGGGGTCACTGATTGAATCATCAAGATTCGGATCCTCCAAGTTAACCCCAACCAAATCAAATTCCTCTATTATCGGGTTGTCAAATGGTTCATCAGATTCCTCATACCCGTTTGTCTCACTAAAATCATTTTCCTTATGCTCAAGCGAGACTTCACGTAAAGATTCTTCACCCTCAGAGTCAAAGAATTGGTGATCCTCATTTATATATGTCTCAAAATCATAAATCATTTCATGATCCAAGGAGACATAATTTTCTTCGTTTCCTGACTTGGGGACCTCGGGTGAATCAATCGGTTCATCCTCAAATGGTTTCCTCTAGACCAATCTGGTCATCTCTAGTCTCAGAATATGTATCCCCCTCGATAGGCACCTGAGCAGGTTCAAACATTGACACTCCTGAAGAGGGTTCATCTTGAGAATCATCCCAAGATTTGACAAGTGAAACCACAAATTTCATCCTCAACCTTAACAACTTCCCAAGAAGAAACTCACCTAGGTACCTATCCCTAATGCTTTGGAGCAAATCCAATAAAGAGCTATTCAGCTCATCAATCATTTTGATCATAGGCTCCAATGCTTTAGTGCATGGTGTTGGCTAAGCTTCTAAACATTGGATGATGTTCCTCAAGTTAGCCAACACCCTATCCTGGATCTGGTTCACTTGAACCGACTGGTTCAATTTAGGTTTGGGTAGGTTTGGGTTAAATCTAGGGGAGTCAAGATGTCGAGGTTCTCGGGTCCCTCCCTGATAGTAGGTCATTTCAAGTTGTTTAAAGAATGGTGGTGACCTATATTCAGCATAATTCTGGGGAGGTTAAGTGTTATAATTAGCATATCCTTCATGGTTGTAGATCTAGTTAGGTTGATCATCAAAGGATGGAGATCTATAATCATTGTAGCTCTAGGAAGGATAGTAATCATAGTCTTGTTATCCAGGGTTAGGCCCTGGCACTGAGGTCAGGATTCATATCACCAATCAAAGTTATCCCGACTAGTGGATGGGTAATTACAAGTCAAGTCGGAATAGTAATCATCTTGGGGATAAGTGGAGGTAGGAGAATAGGATGGGAAATGTGTGTAAGAAGTGGAAGGATACATGGTAGAATAGGAGGGAAAATAAAAGAGAGAAAGGTGCCCTGCAGTACAAGCAATCAACCCTGTCCTTAGGTGGGTTAGCCTAAAGACCTACAGACTCCCAGGACTCATCTTGAGATTATAAACGATTCGGTCTACTTTTATCCGGTCAATCCAACCAGTTAGAAGGAGGGACTGGGGAGAAGGTTCTTCCTTTGGCTTGCGCCTCCGGTTCCTAGTGTACCCCTCAGCGGTAGTTGTTTGACGCTACTCCCCTAGCTAGACATTAGATGGACCAGTAGAAGCAGATTAATCGAAAAAATCTCAATATGAGCCTCGAAGAGCGAATCAATCCTTAAGGCCAACGTCTACTCAGTTTTAATTAGGCTTAGGATGATTGTGCTCTTGGAATGTGATGGGCTCTTTAGATGGGTTGTGCCCTTAATGATCAGTTAAAATGTGTGTGCGTGCATAACCAAGGTTTTCAAACAAGGTTATTTGATGATGTGTCTTTTAGGGTTCAACCTTGTTTAGTAGCTTTTAGGGTTTAATATTTAGGTGAATTCAATCAAGGTTTAGTAGAACACTCCAAGTTTTGAAAGCATTGGTGATGATATATTCCTTTAGAAATCAAAAATAATGTGGAGTGCCTGGTTCAGCCCTAAGAATCAACCCTAAGTGGCAAGCTACTTGATGGATCAGTTTTAGATTAAGTGGTGCAACCCAAACAGTTCAAGCAATTGGCCTATTGCACCACTTGATTAAGGCACACAAAAAGTCTTAACCTAATTAGATTTCTACTCACTTATGTGTGTGTTGAGTTAAGGTGTACCGGATCCACAGGTCAGATCTTGGTTAAGTGGTAGAATCAAAGTGGAGTGGTGTGCCTTAAGTGGAGAGTTGTGGGTGTTAATGTGTGTATTTTTTAGAAAATCCCACAAGAGAACAATATTTTTTTCTTTTTGTTTTTTATATATGCGAGGGTGAGATGAGTGGAGGTGGGAAACAAACAACCAAATCTATCCTAGGGTTTATAAAAAGCACCTAAGTTTATTTGGGTTTGAGTTATTAGTGTGGTGAAATGAACTAGTGGGTGGGGAAGTAGGGATAAACTTACAAAACCTTCATCTGCACTTTTCTCCAATCTAACTGCTTTGGCCCACCTCGGAAGAGTACCTGCAATCACAGTAAGATCAGAGAAAAAGTGAAATAAAAGTTAGGTAAGGTGGAAAAAAAATGAGAAAAATCAAAGAGCGTTGCCTCCCCGACAACGGCGCCAAAATGATGGGGGTGCGCTTCACGAATTAAAAATCGGGGTTTGGAGGACCCATCGTCTTAGCTCGCAAAATGTGTTTAACAGATAAAATTTATAACCGAAACTCAAAAAGTGAATTCCAAGTCGAACACGGGGAGGCGAACGTTTGGTTTTGAAAATCCACGTTTCTCTTATATTTGGTTTTGGTCATTTTATCTTTTCTAATTTTTTTTGAAATTTTTCAGGAAGAAAGAGATCAGATTGACAATTACTTATCTAGCTAATCTACTTGCAAATATGAAAAAGAGAGAGAGAAAGAGAGAGAGAAACAATCATCTATTTATCAACGAATGTTTGTTACACTACGGAAGCGAGAAAAATCTACACTACGAAAGCATAAAAAGATAGCATGAGGTGAGAGAAATCCCCCTCAACAGTTGCTCGGAGGATGACTCTCTCTGATGTCTCCTGGAGGAAGGTGGTGAGGAGCGGGACGAATGGGGACGGAGCCGAAGGACAGAGGGTGGGGCAGGACAGCGTTGCAGCGAGGATCTTCTTCCAAAAGGGCGGTGAGAGGACGGCCATGGGATGCTCCACGAATGGGGATGAGGAGAGGGAAAACTATTTGATTTTCTACTCTAGAGGAGCATCCTGAGCTTAGGACAAGCTCTCTTTAAAGCCTTGAAGGTGATGAGAGGAAGAAAGGAAGAGATGAAGAAAAATGGGAGGGGTAGGGGTCCTTTTATAGTGGAGGAAAGAATCAAATTCATATACAGGACATTTAGTGACGGCCATAAACGTTGCTGAAGATTCACCGCAAACGTCACTGAAGACATCCCATGTACCCACGCTGTTGCTGCACTGTCCTACGTTCTGCGTGCCGTGTCGTGTGCCTCCGCAAGCACACGCCTGCGTGCATTGCCGCTGCACGTGCACGTGGGCTCGCGTTGTTGTGCACGCGCGGTGGCGCGTGTGTGCATAGGTGGCCTGGGTTGCGCCATGTGGTGTGATCTAGGCCGTCCATCTTCTTTTCGTTGTAGGGCTACTACAGAGATCAGATTGAGTCGATTTTCATGCCATTGGGCTACGATTGTCGAGCTGAATCCATCTGCATGATCAGATTTGTCATTTGAAGCTCCAAATTATGTCACCTAGTCCCTTGGTCATTGATCTTCCTTAGACTGCATATGGTGCTACGGGACTCCGATCAAGGTGATTTCGGATGCATTGGACTCGGATCATCATCCTAATCAGATCCGTACAGTTGGATCATCAATTCGAGGCTCCAAAGTAAATCTCCTTCTCTCCTGATCACAAAAAGGACGCAATTAACCTAAAATATACACAACTACTTTAAATGCAGGATGATGCATGCTATGCAATATTTGTAATATAGAATGCAAATCTAAGCCTAGGAACATGCATAAATAGGCATTTTAACCTAAATAGATGTGCCTATATCACTACCTAACTTCTAGGTTGGATCGAATGATGAATTAAGACCTGGAAGGTTAAAATTTAAGGGATTAGTGGTAAATACCGACCTTAGGCCTCTTGGATCTGATTGGATTTAAATACTCACGTACTTGTCAAGATTTAGATTAGTCCTCAAGAGGTTGGGGAAAATAAAAAGATTGTGTATTAGGTCTAAGGCTTAAGGAGTATTCAGCCTCATTAACTGACCTCGATTTACGGGGTTCGGTAACTTAAGTACCTAAATCACACACAGTTCAGTGCACTTTAAATAATAAAATCATGCCGAAGGGAATTTACTCTATTCTAAAAATGGTCCTAAGATCTAAATTAGAAGCGGCTAGAAAACACAAGTTGATTTGGTTGAGTTCTCGATGCAGAGAGGTAGAAAATTTCCCTCGAAGATGTGCAATAACATATCGTCTCCTCGATGCTTGTCTCCTAGGATATCTAAATATCCTACCAGGGGCATGTAAGCACCTTGTGCTGGTTCAGATGCCATGGGCAGCATTATCACGAAATATCGATTTCCAAGGTTTGTATTTAGCTACAAAACACCATGGGTGACACTATCTCGAAGAGTCAAAAGGCAGGGTTCTGGGGGTTGCCATGGGTAATGCTATCCTTAAGCATCGATTGCCAGGGACCCTACAAGGATTGATGGTGGGGACAACGAATCTGATATAGATAGATCTAAGGAAAAATATAACGAAAAGAAAAAGAGAGAGAAAGCTCTCTAAAAATAAAAATCTCCTTCTATATCTCTCTCTTACAAAATGCACTGGCAAACTGAACCTGGACTAACCATGTTTCAAGCACGGGTACTTTAAATGCTCGGTACAACGAACCTTAGGTTAGCTCCTGCGGGCCTTAAAAACCTTTGCGGCAGACTGAGGTGAAAGTTAATCAAGTCTAGGCATGTTGTTGGTATTAAGATCTGATTCCTAGAGATGCAGCTTGGTAGGGTATCCTGACGGTTATATCTGACCTAGATAACTGGTTTGATTCATAGAATTTTGCTAAGGAACTATCAAAATATAGGCATGGGGGTATGATGGGAACACCATCATAAACCATAACTAGCTCTATTTGATCTGATAAAGTCAATAAAAGCTCCTACATATCAGTCAGAAGGTCTCTTGGGCAGGTTGAGTTATTTTGAGAAGAAAAGAATAAAAGATTATTTCTGCAATTTTACTAGAAATCCATATATACATAATAACCACGAGGTTATTTTAGGGGTTTACTAAAGGTCTAATGTGCTTTAGAGTCTAACAAGAGGGTGCATGCAGAACAAAACAGTTTTTTCACGCACTTCAAGAATTAAATGACATCTGAAACCCTAAAAATAGACTTGCGTAACTAACTGGGGTTCCGATCAGGATAAAATTCATCCAAACCCTCTAAAATTTGTAGAAAAATATCCTCTAGGGTTTGGTACCTTTGAAGTGACCATCAGAACCTATGTTTGACCCAAAATAGAGTCACAGACAGACTATTGCCTTGATTTGGGTTTTTGCATAAATTACCTAACCAAATAGGTCAAAACCAAAATCCAACTTCACCATTGGATTCCTTGGGTCCAAATTAGGTTTTCACCAAAATTTGAGCTCAATCAGAGATCATCTTGACCTAGTTTGAATTTTAGTCTTGTTTGATTCTTTCTATTTCACAAGTGCCCCTAGCTTTAGAAATTCATTACAAACAGGCCCCTATCTTTGTCGTCACTCTTTTCAAAGAGGTCCTTCCACCATTGTTGTAGAGGAATCCTACTCCGGCAACCTTCATTTGGAAAGTTCTTGATGATTGCTTGACGAAACTCTCCCAAACTTGAACCAGAGATTCTTTAAGGAATTCTCTTTCCATCGCATCCGGTCTTGAACCCTATAACCTTCCCAATCTCTCATGCGAACACATGAGAAATTCAAGTATCTCTTGTGCGTCAAGCTTACCAAGCTTGAAAGCTTGGTTTCTAAGCTTTAAACCTCCCTTTAAGGCCTATATAAAGACCCATGATGCACGCTGATCTCCCTACGCTTGTTTTTGGCTTGGAATACCCCTCTTTCCTACCTCTTCTCTTGCCAAAAGGCTCCACAACGTCTGGCAACTCCCTCCGACCACTTTCGTCATTTACTCGCAATACCGGCGGCGGATTCTCCTCCCTCTCCCTCTTCTACATCGCACCATACCAACGGGCACCCCAACGTCGTCGCCACTTCTACCTCATCGGAGCAACCTTCATCTCTGGCGCCTGCCATACTAGACTTGGTATCGCTCCTCCTCCTCATTGTCCGCTACCTACTCAGATCAACTCCCTAGCTCTGCTACTTCACAATTCCATCTTCGCCACTCCGACTCAACCACTGTATCGCTTCCCGCAAATTCATCTTCCTCTGCTTCGGCAACCACTTCGGCGAGGTCTTCCACACGCTCCACCTTTCCAAACACCTCGCCAACCACCTCATAAGCTCCACCACAACTCGCCCATCAAAACCCCTCTCCCTATTCACCACTCTGCTCACCTAAATCATCCACCAAACAACCCACCTTCTCGCTTCCATCTTCGTCACCGTCCACCGTCATCCACGCACGAATCACCCCACGGTCACCGCCATCACATTCCACGCCCTACGACGATCCTCTTGAACATTTTAATTAGGGCTTAACGCCCGTATTCTTGATTCCAAGTCTTCCACCGGAGCTTCGCCGCTGCGACGACTTCATCGGTCGAGTTCGTGGTGTTCTAGCCACGATACCTCCAGGTGCTTGCTCTAGGTTGCACGGAAGGATCCCAGGTCACCCTCCAGGCCTTCAATTGGAGCCACAAATTCGTCTCCGACCACAATTGGAAGAACCTTTATCAGTAGCTTCACGCAGAGAGCTGTGGGAACTTAGTCCCACATCGGAGTTCACAAAGCAGTGTGCTGGGATAAATTGAATTTGTGTCTATGGCTTATTGCCTCAGACACGGGGTGAGGTCCCGCTTACCCCTCACTTGATTACCCGCCTAACTCTCTCTCACACCTCATCCGTGACCCACTCCACGCGGACTTGGTCCTTGGTATCTACATACCCGATTACTCGAATAGATGCTTGATTGAGAGAGAGAAGAGAATAGGAGAGAGAGAGCGCACGGGGTTAAGGGGGGTTTTGCTTCAGAGAATATTGTCTGACACTTAGCCAATTTCGTGAATCCCTCCCCTGTGAGTGAAGAGAAAAAGCCAAGGAAGAGAAGTCAAAGAAGAAGAGAAGAAGCAGCCAAAAGAGGAACAGTGCTTACGCACTGTAGCATCAGAGAGAAAGTGCACTGTGCACTCATTATATGTGGCATTTGGTTGATTGATACTATTGCATTATTTAAGTATAATTGTAATAGGGTAATTTGGTGATTCAAATCACCATTTTACCCTAATTTTTTTGCCACATTGACTCTTGAATTTATATTTACATCAATTGTGCTTGAAATTGTTATTACATTGTTATATTCTTATTTAAAATTATGATCTTGAGGTAAATTGCCATATTGTTCCCTGCGTTCGACCTCGGATTTCTTTCGAGTTATAAATTCTAAGTGTTCTTCGCAATTTATTGGCTATACTATAGCACATTACTTTTAAAACACCGATTTAGTGTACGAACAATGCCTATTATAAACTAATAGAGTACTTTTTAATCCCTCAAACTAGAAAAGATATGAACCAACATTGAATCTCCCTTCGTTATGCTATTGAAGTGTGTTTGGAGTCAACTGATAGAGTACATTTTAATCTCTCATTTTCATGTATTGAACAAAATGAGGCACATAATTATGGTGTCATTATTCTTAGTTCACTAGGTTTTGGTTTTGCCCATCAATGTTGTGATTATTGAGAGACGTAATACCCTTAATCAACATGCTTGTTACTTATCTAAAAACCATGGAGCATGTGTCTTTCTTGTTGGTGAATGATCCTTTTGATGGTCATCTCTCCACGGCTTCTGTAATGAGACAACGCTTCTTGCTAAAGAGGCTAAATTGCAATCCGACTTTTCAGCGTACAAGTGCAACCACCCCACCCTCCTGCATCCAACAAACCTAGTGGCATCCTTGCTAGTTAGGGAAACACATGGGATGAGTTGTGCAACACTCTCCAAATGCAGATCTTATGATTAACAACCTCTTGCACTCAAGTATCCAACCTCATACCTTAACATTCTCATCTACCTTTCCTAGAGCACATATACTAGGAGTCTATTCACAGGTAGGTTCAAGTCACCCACTCGTCATGTGGACTCAAATCCCCTATGAACCAAGCTTGTGAGCCCAAAACTAAACTTCTACCAGCATTTTGCATATACTAGAAACACTGAAACCTAAAACTAATCACGCACACATGTTCAAAATATGTTATTCTTACTCACTATACTTGCTATTTATTTATTTACAATATTTTGTAATTTTCACCATATTTTTAGACTAAATGCTGGAAAAAGGGTCATAATTGGTTAAAAATTGAAGGTAAGACAAAGAAATTATTCAAAATGTTGGAAATATAGATCTAAACATTACAAAACTGAAGAAAGAAAGAAGATGAAACTAAGAAAGTTTAAGTTGGACTGGGTTCCTCTTGGGCTTTTAGTTTAGAATTTTACTTGTAGCTAAATAAGAAAGCTAAACTTCTACTATCATTTTGTATACATTAGAAACACTAAAACCTAAAACTATCACGCACACATGTTCAAAATATATTATTCTTAAAGAAGATGAAACTAGGAAAGTTTAAGTTGGATTGGGTTCCTTTTGGGTTTTTAGTTTAGAATTTTATTTATAACTAAATAAGAAAGTTAAACTTCTATTGGCATTTTGTATATACTAGAAACACTAAAACCTAAAAGTAATCACTCACACTCGTTGAAAATATGTTATTCTTACTCACTACACTTTCTATTTATTTATTTAAAATATTTTTGTAATTTTCACCATATATTTAGAATAAATACTGGAAAAGGGGTTATAAATGGTTAGAAATTGAAAGCAAGGCATATAAATTATTCAAAAATGTTGGAAATATAGATCTAAACATTAGGAAAGTGAAGAAAGAAAGAAGAAGAAACTAGAAAAGTTTAAGTTGGGCTGGGTTCCTCTTAGGTTTTTAGTTTAGAATTTTATTTATAACTAAATAAGAAAACAAAACTTCTACTCGCATTTTGTATATACTAGAAACACAAAAACCTAAAACTAATCATGCACGCATGTTCAAAATATGTTATTCTTACTTACTACACTTTCTATGTATTAATTTACAATATTTTTGTAATTTTCACCACATTTTTAGAATAAATACTGCAAAAAGGGTCATAAATGGTTAGAAATTGAAAGCAAGCCATAGAAATTATTCAAAAATGATGAAAAAATTTTCATAAATGGTTAGAAATTGAAAGGAAGCCATTTTCATCAGGATATTCTCAGAATTTTTATTTTCAAATTTGATCCAGTTTAAGATAATAATATGTTAATTAATTTTATTTTTGAAATTATAGGTTATCGGTGTCAGGTATACTCTGAGGTTGTAGTATTTGAAGGTATAATTTCAATGTTTTTAATTTAATTGAATGATATTTTAGTTTTTTGTTAGATATGGGATGTGCCCACATATTATTTTTTATTTCATTGTATGGATGTGAGGTGTGCCCACTTGTATCTTTTTTTTTAATGTGGGGTGTGCCCACTTGTTTGATTGAAATTATTTTTAATGTGGGCGTGCCTGCTATTTTTATGAGTATTATTTTGATATGCAAGTTTATAGAAAAAATCAAAATTTAAGGGAAAACTCTGTCGAATTTTTTTAGAAAATTTTTTTAATGTTCAAATTGGTTAGTGTTTGGATACACACACTTCCTAAAAAAATAAATGCACGTGAGGACAAACATTAGGTATGCTAACTCCTAGGGTCAAATTGTGTCAAATTACTCGCCCGTCGAGACTTATGATCATGCTCTACAGACAATGCAGTCATGTATGTATACATCACCTACATGCATAATGTATTGTCTTTGTAGCATCTCATAATTCTCAATCGACTTTAGCTCAATGAAGTACCAGGTTAAAGAAGGTCCTTGAAGATTTAATTACAACTTAGGTTTACTTGTTACATGTAACCTTTGTGTGGCGAAATTTTGGTTGCTTCTTCTTGCTCTTTTCTAGTATAGCAACTAATCTTATCTACTTTCCTTAACCGGGTGCTAAAGGAAATCTAGTTGCACCCCTTTTGCCCTCCACAAAAGCTATAAAGGAAGGCCCAGGGCCCCCCCAGTTGAAGCATCTATCTCTCTCTCTCCCATCAACTCTAGATACAACCCTTCCACCTTCTTAGTAACTCTCTATCCCTCTACAACTCCGCTCCGACCTTCATCCCGACGCTCTGGATCTGAGGTGCTGCCACACCTTGCACAAGCATCCCACAAGCGGCGTCGTCTCTCTGCTACTTTCTTCTCTCTCTCTCTCCCTCTCTCTTTCTATCTATCTATCTGTCTCTATTAGCATTTTCTATTGTGAAAAACTTTATTTAATTGCAATAAAATTCTGATTCTCTGGATATCTGCTTTATACATACATATATATATCTAGATAGAATTAGTTTTATTAAAATGCTTCTACAAAAATTGAGGTTGCCTCCCTGCGAACGACCCGGTACTCATCGGTTTTACAAATATTATTTGTCAACGTGTTTTCGCGCAATACTACAACTGAAATAATATCTTAAAACATGAATTATGCGTCGAACACTTATCACCCCAATTTATTAGATAAATTAGAATAAAATTAATGTGGCGAGGACTCGAGAGTAGGTCCACATTTTAGTGGCTACTCAGGTTGATTAAGCCTGAAGACCTGAAGAGTTTAAGTGTTTAGGTCATAGCATAACATTTCTTAAAGTTAACAACTCCTAATGCCTAAGTTCTCTTTTCCTAATTCTAATTAATTTTTTTTTAAATAGCGGGAAATTACTGTTACAGAACTGACAAAATAATCAAATCATAAAGTATCTGCCCCCCCATGCCTAGTTATTGCAATGTCCTCATTGTAAAATAAAGGCATAAAGGAGGACAAAATAGGAAAAATATCACCTGTACTTCATGAAAATTCGGTCAGCTCCAAAATAGTCTATACATGTGCTGAGTTTATTGCCTTCAGCTAGGCGATGTTTGACTAAAAGAGATCAGGTTAAGGTGAGAGCAACCTTGTTTGAGACGAGTTCGGGGAGAGCATGGTCAACATACTACTTGAGACGTTGCTTGTTAACCTTAAAGGAATTACCCGTCTTTGGGTTAGATATTTCAAAGGCTCCGTTAGAAAAAATCCAATCAATAATGAATGGGCCGTTCCACTTAGACCTAAGCTTGCCGGGAAAGAGCTTAAGTCGAGAATCAAAAAGCCATACCCTTTGGTTCAGCTCAAAACTCTTACAGGAAATCATCTGGTCATGAAGTGCTTTAGTCCTTGCCTTATAGATTCTAGCATTCTCGTAGGAATCATTTTTAAGTTCCTCCAACTCAAATAGTTAGAGTTTCCTGGTCTTCTCGGCTAACTCTAGGTCAAAATTGCATTTCATGATGGCCCAAAATGCCCGGTGTTCTAATTATATGGGTAAGTGACATGCCTTACCAAACACCAGAAGAAATGGAGACATACCGATAGGCATTTTGTACATCGTATGGTAAGCCCAAAGTGCATCGTCAAGCTTTTGGCTTCAATCCTTCCTATCAAGCCTAACAACTATTTTCTGCAGTATGTTCTTGATCTCTCGATTAGAGACCTCGGTTTGTCCATTCGTCTGGGGGTGGTAAGGTGTGGAAATCGGATGATTCACCTCATATTTTACCAGTAGATTCTTAAACTGGGCATGAGTGAAATGCGTGCCACCATCACTAATGATGGCCTAAGGAATCCCGAACCGACTAAAAATATTTTTCTTAACAAAGTCAATGACCACTTTATGGTCATTGGTTCGGGTAGGAATCGCCTCAATCCATTTGGACATGTAATCCACAACAACCAGAATATACTGGTGTCCAAATGAAGGAGGGAAGGGTCCCATGAAATTGATGCCCCAAATGTCGAAGATTTCAACGTGACGTATCTGCTTTAGGGGCATCATATCTCTCTTTGCCATGTTCCCCAGTGCCTAGCACTGAGAGCATGACCTTGAGAATTCCTGGGCATCCCTAAATAAAGATGGCCAATAGAACCCGGATTGCAGAATTTTCACTACCGTCTTTTTCTCGGAAAAATGTCCACCACATGCAGATGCATGGAAAAACTCAAGTACACTATGAAACTCATTTTTTGAGACGCATCGACGAATAATCTAGTCAATGTCGATGTGGTACAGCTCGGGATCATGTCAAAAATAATATTTGGCCTCAGATATAAGTCTATCCCATTGTTGCTTGGTCTAATATTGGGGGATTTGACCAACGGCCAAATAATTGACGATATCTGCAAACCAAGGGGTTTGGATACCTAAGACTGTAAGGATAGTCTCATCTAGAAAAGTGTTAGAAATTGGGATATCCTAATGAGTAGAATCAATTAAAATCTCGAAAGGTGATCCGCCACTACGTTTTGTGCCCCGGATTTGTCTTTGATTTCGAGATCAAATTCTTGAAGTAAAAGAATCTAGCAAATAAGTCAGGGATTGACATCCTTTTTGGCCAAGAGATGTTTCAAGGCCAAGTGGTCAGTGTAGATAATGACATGAGAACTTAAAAGATAAACCCTAAATTTTTCCAAAGTGAAAACTACAGCTAGCAACTCTTTTTTAGTAACAGTGTAGCTCCTCTAGGCCTCATCCAGAGTCTTGCTAGAATAGTAGATAATAGAGGGCTTTTTATCTATCTTCTGACCCAAGATAGCCTTGATCTCACAATCAGAAGCATTAGCCATGATCGCAAATGGGGTTGTCTAGACCGGTGGTTGCAACACTGGGGCACAGGTGAATGTCGTTTTTAATAAATCAAATGCCTTGCGGCACGATTCGTCAAACTCAAATGGCGTATTTTTTTCCAAAAGATTACTCAAGGGTTGAGCAACCTTCAAGAAGTCCTTGATGAACCTCCGATAGAAACCCACATGACCAAGGAATGATTGGATTTGTTTCACAGATGTTAGTGGAGGGAGTTTAGAGATAGCATCCACCTTATACTTATCAACCTCAATACCATGATTAGGGACCACATGACTCAAGACAATGCCTTTTTAAGTCATAAAGTGACTCTTTTCCCAACTAAGGACCAGTTGTGTTTTGATGCATCTTTTGACGATCAATTCCAAGTTAGCTAGGCATAACTCAAAGGAATCTCCAAAAATGGAGAAATCATCCATGAATACCTCTAGACAATCTCCCACCATGTTAGAAAAGATGGAAAGCATGCACCTTTGAAAAGTCGCGGGTGCATTGCAAAGCCCAAATGGCATCTTATGGAATGCAAAGGTTATGTAGGGACATGTGAAAGTTGTCTTCTCCTGGTCTTCGGGATGGATAGCTATTATATCTTGAATAACCGTGTAAGAAGCAAAAATACTTTTGCCCGGCTAACCTCTGAAGGATTTGATCAATGAATGGTAGGGGGAAATGGCCTTTTTTGGTGGCTGTATTCAGCTTCCTGTAATCGATATAGACTCTCCAGGAGGAAGTTGAACGGGTAGTAAAGGATTCTTCTTTCTCATTAGTCATTACGGTTATCCCCACCTTTTTGGGCATAATTTGAACTGGGCTAACCCAAGAACTATCCGAGATTGGGTGAATAATGCCTGCATCGAGTCACTTGATTATTTCCTTTTTGACCACTTTCGCATGTTGGGCTTTAATCTTCTTTGCATCTTGCGAGAAGGGCAGGATCCATCTTCCATGTAAATCTGATGATTGCAATAAGATGGCTCGATCTCCTTAAGGTCATGGATGGTCCAACCAATTGCCTCTTTATTCATCTTTAGCACTCTAATCAGTTTCATTTCTTGCTCCTTAGTCAATTTAGCACTAATAATCATAGGGAGCATCTTCTTAGGTCCTAAAAATTTATACTTTAAATTCTTAGGTAATGGTTTCAGCTCAAGCTAGGGCGGGTTCAGGATGGAGGGTAAGGGAGACGTCGATGAAGATTCATTAGGATGATCTAGAGGAAGAGGTTGGGAATGAATGAAATCAGCAACCTGTTCAGGGTGTGACGGGTTTGCCATGGAGGGTTGTGGGTTAAGAGTGTCGATGCTAGTGAAATCCTCGAGGGCATTAATTGTTAAACAAGTTGCAATGTTATGATCTAAATCCTCAAATTCCTCAATAAATCCACAATCCTCGAATATGTTTATTTCCTTAAAAACATCGAGTGTCAATTTCATGTCCCTAAAGGTAATGTCCATACTACCACTCTCACAATTTATGTTGGCCTTAGCCGTAGCTTAGAATGGGTGCCCCAGAATGATGGGCGTGTTCCTCAAATCTTCAGGCACATCCATGTCAAGGATTAGGAAATTTATTGGAAAATAAAAATCCTTGACATTGACAATAACATCCTCAATAATGCCTTTTGGTGTGGTGATCGAACGGTCCACTAACTGTAGTGTTACTGAGGTTGGCCTAAGTTCACCTAACCCAAATCTTTCATAGAGAGAGGTTGGAATTAGGTTGATGGATGCACCTAGATCCAACAATGTCCTATCAAAAGTGTAATCCTTAATGACACATGAAATCAAAGGGGCACCTAGATCTCTCTTCTTCCGAGGAAGGTGGTGCAGGATAACAGAACTAGCCTGCTCAGAGAGTATCACCTTTCTTGAGGTGGGTTCCTTTGGCTTACGCTTTTGAGTGCATAAATCTTTCAGGAACTTAGCGTAAGCTAGGATGTGCTTGATAGCATCGAGGAGCAGGATATTGATCTTTACATTGTTGAATAAATTCAGGAACTCCTCATTGCTGTCTAGGGTTTTCTTCCTCCTGGTTTTTAATAAGGCCTCAGGGAACGGGATGTGGGTGGTGTCCTCAATTTCATGTTTTTGAGCCTTGTTTTCTTCTTCAACTTTTTCCTTTTCTTCCTCAGGCTTACTAGAGTTTTTGTTGCTAGAAGAAGGTAGTTCGAGGTCTTGGATTTGCTTCCCGCTCCTCAAGGTGCTGGAGTTTGCAAAGGCATACAGGTTCGGGTCTTGGGGAGGGTTAGGAAAGATTGGAGGGGCCTGATTAGCCAGATATCCAGGAGTAAAAGAAGAGGAAGGACCCTGCTCAACGACCTGAGCATTGCATGTAGGTCCCTCTGATTCTCGTACCCTGGGGCTCTATTAACCTGATTTTGTACATTGCGGGGATTGGGTATGGATTAAGATGGCAGAGATTCGGGATGATGGGTATTAGCAATAAGCTTGGATAGAAAGTTGTCCAGTGACGTTTTCATTTTCTGCATAAGCTAGAGCATAGATCCTTGCATTTCTACCATCTATCCGTTTAAATCAGCCTGCCCTGCAGGTTATTGGGCATTCCAAGATGGCTGAGTAACTGGTTACGAGGGCAATTGGTTGTGTACTTGACCCTGACTTTGAGGTGCATAGTTGCTAGGTCTTATCTAGTTCTGTTGCCCCTGATTTTTCCAGGAGAAGCTAGGGTGGCTCCTCCAACTCGGGTTATAAGTGTTGGAGTATGGATTGGACCTAGCATTCTCCTGCATAGCATACACATCCTCATAGGGCGAGGATGGAGGAAAGGAATGATAAAAAAAACTAGGATCAAAGACCCCAGTTTGGAACCCATAAGGTTTCGAGAAATTCTAGCTCATAGGTTGAGCTGACTCAAGTTGGTCCATGAACTCTTGCCCTATGGAATCTCATGAAGAATGGAATCCTGAACTTTAGGATTAAGTGGGTGTAGAAGGGTTTCCTGAATTTCCAAACATCCACTCTTCCATCCTTTTAGCAACCAGGTCCACCTTATCTAATTTATTGCAAATCAATTCCATGTTAAATGAATGAGAATTCTGAATCTCGTTAGCATTTGACCTGGGTTGTTGGGATTGATTGAAAGTCTCTATGGAGGTGTGATTTATAGGATTCTCGTTCATTTGCTCGAACAAGTCATATGCGCTATTTGCATCCCTATTGAGAAAATTACCTCTACAGGAGGCGTCCACATGATTATGGAGTTGTTCTATCAACCCATGGTAAAATATCTGCACAAGTTGCCATTTGGGCACCTCATGGTGTAGACACCTCTGCAAAAGATCTTGGAATCTTTCTTAGGCACCATGAAACGGTTCCCCTGACTGCTGAGCGAAAGTGGTAATCGCCTGTCGCAAAGCATTGGTCTGTCCAATTGGGAAGAATTTCTTCAGGAAAGCCGACTTAAAAACAACCCAAGTTTCTATTGGCCTTCTAATGGTTCGGTATCAATGTGCGGCCTTATCCCTGAGAGAATGGGGAAAAAGCCTCATGATCATTTGCTCTTCATTCACATTCTTAGCTTTGGTGGTCTGGACCAAAGTGGTCAGATCCTCCAAGTGTTGGAATGGGTCCTCAGATCCAAGCCTATTGAAATGTTTAATCAGGCTTAAAACCTGTGGCTTGATTTCTACGTCTTCGGCGGGAATCATGACGTTGGGACATTCCTCGTAATTTGAAAGATCATAGAAATCCTTCAAGGGCCGAGCACCCTGACCATTCATCCGTTGGAACCATTTCTACATTTGTTGCACTCTTCCAACTATATCTGAATAAACTCCTACTGGTTTGGGGGTGGGGGAGGTGGTTGTTGATTAGTCATGGGATCTGCTTGGTTATAGCTCAAACTTAGCTTTCAAGAATGGTCTAAAGGTCCTTCCAATTGAGGATTCAATGACCTCCTTCCAAGCATACACTGGAAGGAAGTTGGAAGGACGGGGAAAAAGGAATCCTGTAGCATAAAAAATACAAGCCTATCCTTAAATTGGGTAGCTTAAGGGCTTATGCTTCAAAAATAAACTCTGACCACACAACAAATTTGGTGTTGTCCTTACTCTTGAAGGTGGTAAAGTTGGGCCGGTGTAAAAGGGGGAGCATGTCCTGAGGGCCACTAATTATGCCAAACCCTTGCTTACTTAAATCGCTTGACAAACGAGCCCCCCAACTTAGCACATTTTGATGTAAGTTGACATCACTAATTTGAAATGTGTTCAAGAGTGTACCCTAAAACAGACTCTATGAATCTTAGGGCCAACGTCTACTCAATTTTAATTAAGGCATGGGATAATAGTGCTTTCGGAATGTGATGGGCCCTGTTAATGGGTTGTGCCCTTAATAATTCGTTGAGAATGTGTGTATGTGCACAACCAAAAGTTTTCAGGTAAGATTATTAAGGATGAAGTGAATTTTAGTGTTCGAATCTTGCTTAGTAGCTTTTAGGATTCAAATATTAGGTGTATTCAACCAAATTTTTTGAGGCAAACCAAGTTTGAAAGCACGAGTTCAAGTATTTTCCTTTATAAATCAAGAGAATATGGAGTGGCTGGTTTTGACCTAGATATTTGAATCCTATGGGGCAGCTACAAAATGAATTTGTTTTAGATTAGGTGGTGTGGCCCAAGCAACTCAACCAATTGGCCCTGATGCACCACCAATTAAGGCACACAGAAGTGATTAACCTAATCTGATTTCTACTCTCTTATGTGTTGATTTGTGCATGTACCAATTCCGTAGGTCGGAATCCCGGTTGAGTAGAGAAAATAAAGAGAGGTTATGTGCCTCAAATGTGGGTGTATGTGGTGTGTATGTCAATTTTGTCCCATAATCAGAAGAAGTTTTTTTTTTTTACTTTTTTTTTATGAAAGGGTGAAGTGGGTGAAGGTGATAAACAAGACAAACAATTTCTTTCTTAGGGTTTGTGAAAACACCTAAGTAGATTATGTCTTGATTATTAAGGTGGCGAAATGAACTAGTGGGTGGGGAAGTGGGGGAAAAGCTTACAAATGTCACTATCTGCACTTTACTCTAATCTACCGCCTTCAGCTCCTCAATCGAGTTTTTTCAAGATAGTGAATCGAAGAAGAAAGATAGGTTAGAAAAATATGTAAGTAATACGGGAGAACATGGAAAATCGAATAAAAGTCTGTTGCCTCCCCGACAACAGCGCTAAAATGATGAGTGTAAATTTGGCGAGAAAAATTAGGGTTTTGGAGAACCTGTCGTCGTAGTCGCAAAATATCGCTACTAGATAAAATTTATACCAAAACTCGAGGTGAGTCGCGGGTCAAACACAAGGAGGCGAATGTTTGGTTTTGAAATCCGAGCTTTGATTTTATTTCTTTTTGTTATTTTTATCTTTTGCAATTTTTTGGTTTTTTAATAGGAAAGAGATCAAATTGACAAAATATTTATCTAACTAGTCTACTTGCAAAGAGAGAGAGATATCAATATATAACTAACCAAAGTTTGCTACAAATAAACAACTACACTAGAAAGCAGTAAAAGACAGATAGAGGTGAGAAGAGTCCCTCTCGACGGCTGCCTGGAGGATGACTCGCTTTGATGTCTCTTGGATGAAGGTGGAGAGGGGTTGGATGAAGGAGAATGGTGTCAGAGGAAGGAGGACGGAGCAGGATGGTGATGAGCGTGTATTTCACGAGGGAAAATCAGGGTTTCGAAGAACTTGTCGTCATAGTCACAAAAATCGCTACCAAATAAAATTTATACCGAAACTCTACGTGAGTTCTGGGTTGAACATAGGAAGGCGAATGTTTGGTTTGTGAAATCTGTGCTTCGACTTTATATGATTTTGTTGTTTCTATCTTCTAAGATTTTTTTGGTATTTTATAAGACAGAATATTAGAGTGATGAAATCTAACTAATCTACTTGCAAAATAAGACAAAGAGAGAGAGGGAGAACATCAATTTATATTTCAAAGAGTTTGCTATAGATAAGAAAGTAGAAAACTACATTAGAAAGAAAAAAGATAGAGAGAGGTGAGTAGAATCCCCTTCGATGGTCGCTTGGAGGATGACTCACTCTAATGGTGCCCTGGACAAAGGTGGGGAGGAGTTGGACGAAGGAGAATGGCGTAGGAGGAAGGAGGATGGGGTAGGATGGTGTCGCGGTGAGGATCTTCTAGAAGGTGGTGAGAGGACGGCCACAGGATGCTCCACGAATGGGGGTGAGAGGCGGGGAAAAATATTTGATTTCTACTCTAGAGGAGCATCTCGGGCTTGGGACAAGCTCTCTCTAGAGCCTTGGTGGTGGTATGGGAGAGAAAGAAAGAGATGAAGATGGATGGAGGGGCATAGGTCCTTTTATAGTGGGGGAGAAGAGGCAAAAATCCATCCATGGGCTATAGCAACATTCAAGTCATCGCTAAAGATTCGTTGCAAGCGTTGCTAAAGGCTCTAGTTCATGTGCCCGCTCACGCTTGCACAGTTATCGTGCTCGCTCGATGGTGCACCATTCGATCGAAGATGGACGGCTGGGATCGCGTGCTTAGCTGGCGTGTTGGACCACGCGTGCATGCGTTGGCATATCCGCACTCATCCATTACGCTGCATGGCTGCATCTCGGCCGCTCGATCACGATCGAGCAGTTGAATTTGGGCACGCCTCGCCGTTGTGTTGGATTGGAGGCGTTCGAGGAGTCGAACCTCTGCCACAAATTTGGGAGAGCTTTGCACGACAGCTGTGCTACACCCATGAGAGTGTCGAGAAGATGATGGGGCGCGTGTGTGATCTCGACTGTCGGATCTCGATCCAACGGTCGCGATTTGGAGTGGTGCTCTCCTTCAGCTCATGAGGTGCGACTGAGGATGGATCTCAGCCCTTGGATTGGGATCCAACGGCTCGGATTTCTCTTTGAGGTGAGGTAGAGGCTGCGACCGATATTGGGCAGCCTAAATGGTGCCACGTGGTGCCATCTGGGCCTTCTATCTTCTTTTCTTTGTAGGTGGCACCATGGACATTGGATTGATTGGATTTTATCACCGTTGGGATGTAATCGTCGATCTGGATCTATCCGTGCAGTTGGATTTGCTGTTTAAGCTCTGAATTGCATAACCTAGCCCCTTGGCCATTGATCTTCCTCGGACTACATAAGGTGCTATGGAACTACGATCAAGATGATTTTAGAGGCATTGGACTCCAATTATTGTCTTGATTAAATCCATATGGTTGGATCGTCAATTTGAGACCCCGAAATAGATCTCCTTCTCTCCCAGCCATAAAAGGACACGAATTAACCTAAACATTATACAAACTATTCTAAATGTAAAATGATGCATGCTATGCAATATTTATACTATGAAATGCATATCTGAGCCTAGGAACATGCATAAATAGTCATTTTAACCTAAATAGATGTGTATACGTCATACCCCCATGCCTATCTTTTGCTAGTCCCTAGAAAAGCTAACATGTATGCTATGTATAAAAATAGAATTAGGACTTGATCTCTTAAGGCATTAGTTGTTTATTAATGAAACAAAATTTCAACAAAGGTCCTAAACTACAAAGACTGAACAGTGTTCGAGTACCAGCCAAAATGTAGACCACCCATGTCCTCTCCTTATTTTGAAAAAGGAAGATGCATTCTTTTATGTTTTTTTCTTCTTTTCTAATTTTTTTGGATTTTTGAGTTTAGAGTTTCGGGGCAGCTTTCTATGGCTACCCAACCAACCCAAGACTCGAAAAGAACTTCAAGTTCTAAGCATCTTATGATAAGTGATAGACTCACTAGGCCACCATTAAAATGGACTTCAGGTTTCTACGACCCTAGGTGACCTGAAAAATTTTGCCTCAAGGTTTATCTTTTCGATTGGTAGCTTTCTCCTGACTTGTACTATTTTTTTATGGGATCAACACAAGGGCGAACCTAGTGTATATCTCTCTGATTTATTCTACTTCCCCGCCTCTTCCCTAAGTATTTGGGAATTATTTATGCATTTTTATGAGTTGGGCTCTGGACAACCGACCAATAGGCTATTACCTATGACAACTTGCTAGCCATACCCGTGCGGTGAAGTGTGGTGTATTTATTTTTCTCTTTTCTCCTTTTTCTATTTTTTTTTCTTTTTTGTTTTCAATTAGGTGGCTTCCCTGACCTAAGATTTATCTAAAGGTAGTAGAATGAGTATGGTCATGTAGCTAGGCTCTGGACAACTGGCCAATGGGCAGTTACTAACGACAACTTGCTAGCCATACTACCCCAAAAAGTTCATTAGCTACCTAATTTTCGTAAAAACTGCCAAAAAGTGAATTAGTGCAAATAGTGTGTAGATGCTTTAGACTTAAAGTTCCCTCAAATCAGAGGGCGGGTTGATAAGTCGTGTACTTATCACCCCAATTTATTAACCAAATTAAAGTAAAATTAACATGGTGAGGACTCGAGACCAAGTCCACATTTTAGTAGACACTCGGGCTGATTAAGCCTGAAGACTTGAAGAGTCTAAGTGTTCAGGTTCTAAAGTATCATTTCCTAAAGTTAACAACGCCTAATGCCCAAGTTCTCTTCTCCTAATTCTATTTTCTTTTCTTGTCTTTTTGAATTTAAATTTTTTTAACAAAATAAAAGAAATTCCACGGAGCTAACATAATGATTTCATAATTAAGTATCCACCCGCCACATGCCCCCATGCCTAAATGATAAATACCCTCATTGTGAAAATAAAGACATGAAAAGAGTCAAATCAACAGAATATCACCTGAATTTCATGAAAATCTGGTCAGCTCCGTAGAGAGAAAAGAGTATACACACATGCTAAGTTTATTGCCTTTAGCTGGGCATAATATACAAATAAGGAAGAAATTGAGAATTCACAAGTGCGGGTCTGAATCAAAATATTGATCACAGGACCCGCCAGTAGGTATCCATAGATGTGGAATAGATTATGGTGTAGGCCCATGCCCAGGGTCGAGTGGTTCTAAGATTTTGGATGAAAATCGCCCAGAATCGGAGACTGTTGTGTTTGTGGGGCCAAGCTTATAGTTTTGTGGTGTGCAACCTAAGTCTAAACTGGCAGACAATGGGTAGATTTGATTCACTAGATTCGGGTGTCCACTTAAAGTTCGGCTTGGAAAGATAGTGAATTGTTTTGCACTTGGGTTTCACGTTAAAGATATCGTAAGGGTATTGGTAAAAGGTTGGTGGTTTTACGTCAATGGGAACCCTTAGATCCAAAATTGTATTTCCCTCATAATTAGCCTCTCAGATTTTCATTTGAAAATTTCTACCCTCCAAAATCAGGCTTTCCGAGACCTCCAGATTGTTGTACACCCCATTTAAAATATCCAAGTCAAATAATTGTGGCTGAATGAGGATTGACTTGGGTACAAAGATCTCAAAAGTATCATCATTCAGCTCTTTAGGGTGGGGTTGAAGAATGGGGCTACTGATTGAATCTTCTAGTAAATCAGGATTCAGACAGCATCACGATGAGGATCTTCTTTTCGAAGGTGGTGAGAGGATGGCCACGTGATGCTCCACGAATGGGGGTGAGAGACAGGAAAAAATGTTTAATTTCTACTCTAGAGGAGCATCCTGGGCTTGGGACAAGCTCTCTCTAGAGCCTTAGAGGTGGTGAGGGAGAGAAAGGAAGAGATGATGAGAAATGAGAGGGGTGTAGGGCTTTATATAGTGGTGGGAGGAGGGTGTATCTCCGGTATGGGTTAATAGCGACATTTAAAATGTCACTGAAAACCTGCCTTGGATGTCCCTGAAGGCCATCACTCGCCACCGCTGTCATCCGCGCTTGTAGGCTAGATCAGGTGAGGATGCAGCATAGCCGTCGGATCGCCAATGGACGCTCCAGATCTCACGTGCATCGTGCATTTGAGATCACACGTATTGCGTCTGATTGCGCAGGATGTCGCATGCCATCGTGCATGAAGGCTAAACAGGTCTGATCGCTCCACGCGGAGTGTTGTATGTTGCCAGATGCTGATCGAGGGGTTTCGAACATTGGTCGCTAAGGATGCAGGGGGCGCGGGAGGTTTCGAACATTGGTCGCTGATTTGCAAGTACTTTGCCCCACCGTTGTGCTATGGGAGCTAATGTGTCTCGAGGAGAAATTTGCTTTTGAGGGCGCAGAGACATCCCAGCAGTTGGATCATGATCCAACGACTGAGGTGGGAGGGTGGATGATGGGGGTGCTTAGGGTAGTCCTTGGGCGGTTCGGATGATGCCACGTGTTATCATCTGGGTCGTCCATCTTCAAATGCTCTTTGAAAGTGCAACGAATATCGGATTGGACTGATTTTTGCTCTATTGGGCTGGGATTGTCGATCCGGATCCATTCGCATGATTGGATTCTTCATTTGAAGCTTTGAAATGTATCACTCTATCTCCTGGACACAATAATATACAAATTACTATGCAATTTATATAAATGATCTTGAATGCAATATGATGAATGTTATGCATTATTCACAATGCTAAATGTAATGTTAAGCTTAGGAATTAACATAACTAGGTATTTTATCATGAATAAATGCATATTTATCATTTTACTTATGCATTTCATATTTTTGCGTTTTTATACTTCCTTTGTGTATTTGTTTTATAATAGGTTTCCTTTATGTAATTGTTTATTTTTACATTAATGCTTTATATTTATTTTTTGTATTTATTTGTTGTTGCAGATGAAAGGGTTTAAGGGAAAAGCCAATAAAAAGGCTCCCCCTCAGACACAGCCATCCACCCTACTCGAGCCATCTCCCCAGGCTTACCTACCCCCTCCCCCTCGGCACCAGCAGGCTCACTCTCAGTTACGTTTACTAGGACCTAGAGACCTGCCAAGATCTCATGATGTAATATATGTGGGGGAAAAGGGAAAGGGGAAGCAGATTCCTCCTACTGAGTAAGAGTGAGCACTGGCTAATCTAGATTATCAGCTATAGTTGTGGGCATCAGAGGAGGAGGGTTAGGATGAGAACGTTGAGGAGGAGGGGGAGGAGGAGCAAAGTATTTTGCTTTTATATTTTAAGACTTGTTATATATTTGATATATATAATTAATATGATTAATGTCTATGTAGGTAGAGTAAGAAGACGATAGGGGAGGACAAAGAATCTAGATCTTTGACGTATCCCCAAGGACCTGAGAATAATGATCATGCTTAGATTCACAGGGGAGGTAGAGAATTACCCTGGCTTCATCAGTCAAGTGGGCACGATAGTGAAGTCTATCGTGCCACTTTACTACTTTGACTGGTGGAGGGTGCTCGCAGAGTTGAAGAGGCAGCTCCTTCGACAGTTTGAGGTAATGCAATAGATCTTAAATATTACTTCTACAACATTAGCTTCAAATTATTTTTATGTAAGATTGATATATTTTCTCAAAATAAATATAGGTGAGTTATGATTGGAGTGACAACCCCAATGTCCCCAGGTATATCCTTAAGTACACCACCAAGCTCCATAGAGATTGGAGGACGGAGACCAAGAGAAAAGTAAAAATTTTTATACATTTACATGTTTATTATGTATATGATTTCATCTATTATTTCAAACATTTTATATTTGGTATTTAGTTTTTCTCGAACAGGTCGCCCAAGGAGGCAATGGAGGATTGCCCTCTTGATGTCATGCTTGAACACTGGAAGAAGGCATGCGAGCATTGGATGGATCCCAAAGAAGAGGTTAGTAATTGATTCTAAATGTTTATATTAATTTCATATATCTTAAATTCATAATAAAAGATTAATTTGTTTAGTAATTTATATATATATGCTTTATTACATGTGCAAGCAATGAAAAATAAGGCCAATAGGGCCAAAGCTCCAGCACAAACTGACTATCTGGGTCAAAGAAGCATTGAGATGGTCAAAAGCTATTACATAAGTTTCTTATAACAACTTTGCATCATTTTAGAGATGATCTTAATAAAATTGTATCATTTGCATATTTTCAGTCTATTTTGCATGTTGGGAGAGAGATGAGTAGGATGGACATCTACGAGGTCACCCATAGTAAGGCTACAGCTGAGGGTAGTCGTAAGTGGATTCATAAGTCATATCAGCAAAGACAAGTAAGTTTCCTAAATTCAAACTTTTATAACTTTGTATATATATATTATAATAATAATTTTTAATACATTTGGAAGAGAATGGCTCACTTGGTGCATCCCCCATCAGATGCGATGTCTAACAGCATCCAACAACCCTAGATCCAGAGGAGGCATTTAGGAGTGTGATGCCACCGCACCACGGTAGTTTCATTCGTAGCACGGCGAGGGCGCACACCTTATCTAGCAGGTATGGGAGGAAAGGGGTCATCTCATCTAGTGTCATCAATCAGCTAAACCAAAAGATAGACACATTGCAGAGATGAGAGGAGAGGGAGAAGAGAGAGGCAAAGGTGAAGAACCAGATGGATGACATGCAATCTTAGATGAGTAAAGCGGATAACAAGATTCAGTAGCTTCTACTCCTTTTGAAGAAGGGACAGTGTTTGTTATGCGTAGAGCGCGTGTTTGCTAGGAAAACGTTGTAGTATAGTGTGCAATACGATCAAACAAAGATATTCAATAAAAGATAACGAGACTTGAGTCCTGGTCGTTCGTCTCTAGGAGGCATTTGTTTTACTTTTGAATTCGATCTTTTACTGCTATACTCTGTTTAAAATCACACGCCTATTTATGATTATTACGTATTTAAGTCGACATGCTTGCAAGAAAATCAGGAATTAAAAACATGCAACATTAATCATGCAAAAGATATTGCAATGAGCTCATGGTGATTCTCAACACATAGACATATATATATAGAAAAGATATTTTTCATTCATTCATTTGGAGGATGTTTGCAACATGGATGTAGAGGAAAGCTTGTACAGGAATGCTTAAAAATGTAACTCTAGCTACCAGAAAATGATCGCATACAGGAATCTATGGGGGGATTTTGCATGCATCATTGGAGGAGAATAAGGACTACACTACTAAGAAGTAAATAGAAGCAGTAAAACTATGAAGAGCATAAACTACTAATCTAGATTTAGTAGAACAAAAGGGCATTCGGAGGTGGTCTCCGATGGCCTTGGAGTGGTCGGGAGGAGAATGAGGGGTGGCCAATGGAGCTTAGGTCGGCCCTTGGAGAGAGAGAGAGGAGTGATCCAGCATTCTGGCATGGTGTCCTTCATGGCGGTGCTCAGCTCGTGGAGATGGAGTGGAGATGGTGGTGGCTAGGTTGATTAGGTTAGGTTCTAGTGGGTTTAGGTCAAGGTATGTCTCAAATTAGGGTTATAAATCCTAATTCACTAAGCTAGGTCAAGGGTATGCTCCTTAGCTAGGTTTTGGCCCAAAAACCCTCTTCAAACTACCTCTCTGGCCACCTTCGCCCTAGCTTCAGCGAGCCTCCTCCTCGGTCATCCTATGGCCTCCCAATGGCCAAATTAGGAGTGTCTCCTTCCTACCTGACTTCCTTCGCCTCTCGATGGTCAACTCAGAGGCGCCCTAGCCCCTTCTTCCTCATTGTCACCCTCATGGAGCTCTTTCCTTCTCCGACGCTGGCAATCACACTGATGCCAAATCCTCCCTCTTTCATCTTTAATCTAGGTCCTAAACACTTCCTCTTCTTCCCCAAAATCCTACCCGACTCTTCTCTCTTAGTTTCAACCCTCGACGCCACCGCCATCCACCTTCGTTATCATCTTCTGCCATACCTCCAGCAAGGTCATCTGCTCACCTCACACCTCCATACAACTCGCCAAACCTCCGAAAAGATCCTCCGTCCATCCACCAATAAAACCCCTCTCTTATTTCATCCTCTCAACCACCCAAACTTCCCGTTGACCAACCCATCATCCGCAAGCCATTCCTGACTTCGTCCGACCACCATACGCCCTCTCATGCCACGCCACCACCACCCACACATTCGTCGTTGTTTAGCGAAGGTCCTGAGCTAGTTTAACTTGGCTGCAAGGCTGTATTCATGCTTTTCAGGTCTTCAGTCGGAGCTCTGCCACCATCGTCCTCATCGTCTTGGTCTTCGAGCTTTAAGCCACAAGAGCTCTAGGCTTTTGCTCCAAGTGCTGCAGACAAGTCCCAGGAAGACATTCAAGTCTTCAATTGAGGACCTCAACTTAGCGGCTGCATCAATTGGACGAGGACACACTGCAGCTTTACGCAAAAGAGGGACGTGGGTTTAGTCCCACATCGATGGGAGAAGCGTAGCCATGTGCGCATAAATTGATTTTATGCTTTCTGCTGGTTGCCTCGAGCACACGGAGGGTGAGGTCCCTCAAATGAGCCTCCTTGCACCCTCACGCCTCGCCGTGCGCTCACGCCATGTGGGTTTGGGCTTGGGTTTGATTACTTAGACCAGTTCTGATTTCTGATAGAGAGGAGAAGAAAGAGAGAGAGGAAGGGGGGTTTTTGCCCTTTTTGCCTCTGCTCTCAACACTTAGTCTTTGAGAGGCCTTCGTGCCTCTATGCTGTGCTTGTGCCTCTCACTGAGGCTTGAAGAAGAAGAGAGGCCTTTGCCTCTGTTGCTGGTTCTAGGCTACTATTGCATCATTGAGATAGTAATTGATGTGGAAATTGGTTGATATTCACTGTTCAAACATTTCAAATAATTGTGATTAAATTGTCTAAGGTTAATTTGGTGATTCAAATCACCATTTTAAGCCATTATTTCTGTACATTGATACTTGAATTATTGATATATCATTCTTGAATAGTTCTGAATTAAGTTTTGGTTGCAATTACTTATATATTTTACTTAGAATTATGATTTTGAGATTGATTTCTTACTTGCTCCCTACATTCGACCTCAGATTTCCATTCGAACATAAATTCTATTTGTTTTCATGCTTTATCGGCTATACTGGGAAGTATCATTTTTTAAAACCTTGATTCAGAGCGAACAACATTGGTCAAGGGCCAATAGACTAGTCAGTGCTATAAAATTATTTCTTGGTGCATTTTGACCCTATTTTAAATTGGATTTAATGTGACCATTACAGGAAAAACATTGTATGTTTGTTAAAGAACATTCATTTAATTTTCTAGAGTTTTTACTGCTTTTGTTTGTAATTGAATAATTCTCTAATTTGTGGATGTAATCTATGAAATTAGGCACATAGAGATTTCAAAGTTCTAACAAGCCAAAGGATTGATTTGGAAAATTTAATTTCAGAATTAATTTGGTTTATTGATGGATTTAAAAGATTTTCAAATGATGCCATTTTGTTTCATAAGATCTCAAACTAAAATTACAAATTAGTAAAATAACAAAACGTACTCACTTGACTAATTAGTAATTAATAAGAGAAAAGACAATTGCAACCCCTAGAGCATGTGTTTCTTCTCTATGTGTTAGTTTTATTCTACGATTTTGATGATTTGATTGTGGAATCACTCCAAAAAAAGTGACATATAGTGGTAAGTTAAATAGTGGCAATTAATACTTTTGTGTCCACTATTATTTTTTATTTACCGATAGTTGTATATATATGACATTATAACTCTTTTTCCAAATGACAAGTAATATTAGTGGCGAATACATATGCCCCTATGTGTATAATATATTACTATTGTAATTTTTTAAAGCATAACATACAGACAAAAAATTATGTGCCGCTAATTCTTCTTTATCAAACAACAAATAACATTAGTGACAAATATATATGGCACTATGAACATATGAGATATTACTATCATAAGTTTTAAGGCATAAATTGGCGGCAAAAAAGTTGCCATTAAAATTTTTTTGTCAAACAAACAATTATGTATTACAAGAAAATTGAATTTTTAGCCATGAACTTAAGGCATGATTAAACTGTGGCAAGTGTTGCTATGCTCACATTATTGTAATTAAACATATGCTGCACTCTTTTTATAAGATTTAATTTTATGTATGATTCAATGGTTTGGGTGTCACTTAAAAAAAAAAACATTAAAATAGAAATCATAATCATTTCATGGCAAATATTGATGTGATTTGTCCTGATTTTGAAAAGAATGCAAATGCTCCGTCCAATTGCTTCCTTCCAGTTGCTACCATAAAATTCCTTTTCCCTCCCATTAGAAAAATATAAACACTTCTCTCTTTGATTGTAACGCGTTGCTCCTTGTCCAAATGGCTCCATGATCGAGAACTATTCACCACCACCTCTCCCATATCCACCATTGGAAGAACTAAACTATCCACCTCCACTTCTTGCCATGGCCACCGCCCTCCCCTCTCCATCACCACTATTTTCAGTCCCCTCTCCATTGCCACTGCCTTGCATCCCCTTGAACCCTTGCCCTTACCGTCCACTTCTATCCAGCATCCTTGCTGCCACCATTGCCATCTACTCCCTTTCCCTTGTCGCTGTGATCTGCCCCCTTCTCCCTATCATCCGTCTCCTTGCATCACCTCTACCTTTTGTTATTTCTTCTGGTAGAGGTCCCTAATATTAGTAGTAGTGTAAGCTTGTATTTAAGTCTCTATAGGGATCAACTCATTAGTTACAGGGTGGCTGGAATCAGGTGGATTTGGATGAGCCTCTACTGCTGAGGAGGTGATTGACAGGATCAGTGCGAGAAATCTCGCTACCCTTATCACAGGTAAATCTTAATGATGGCCATCTCCTTGATTTGCACTTATTCTCTTTGCTTAAAATTTCTATTTGTCTATCTCTCTTTCTCCCTATCTTTATGTGTATGGTAATGCTTACCTACATTCCATATTAGAATTGATCATGATTTTAGTATTGTTTACTAGGATTTTTGTTTTCCAGTTTCTCATGCATTTAAAACTTTGAAGTTAAATTTGCTCACAGGAGCACTCCATACATAATATACGATTTTGATAAATGTTTTCTAGATCATAATGATGCTATAGGGAAAACAACTATGTGTAGACGATGTTATACATATGATTTATAGGACTATGATTTTGATCCTTTTGTTTATTGAAAGTTCCAATTTTAATGCACTTTTATTGGTATTTCTCTCCCTATTTGTTTATGTATCTACAAGTATTCATTTGCTCATGTGTTTGGGCACATGCACACCAATGAAACTATGGATAAATATGCTTGTACCAAATTACTTTCTTGATCCAAGATGTATATAAAAGCTGTGATTCTCAAATCCTCGGGAAATGCCTTTCACTATTTTCTAAGGTTATCTACTAATCCAAATGTTTGAAGTTGTGTGGAATTCAAGAAAATGCCTTAAACCCTAACCTTTGAATTCCTCTTATGGTCAACTATTGACCTAGTTGAAATGAAGAAAATAGAATGGAATCACAAAAAGTACACAATTGGCTTGCTTCCTATCTTTGAGGAAAGAAAGAAAAAAGGTGTTTATCCTTAATGTAGATATTATTTCCATTATTTAGAATTATACAAACTAGACATCAGTGATGTGTTCAATGATGTGGTCAACATTGATGAAGTGTTTGTTGCGGACATTTTTTTTTTATCATCATTATTTGATAAAGAGGTTCCCATGGTGGTCAATGGAGACCCTCGTCAACTAATCATGTACTTCCTCTTCATCTTCTGAGAGTGGCTCTAAGCTTTGCAGAGTTGCATAGAGCATGGGGAACATATGTTCCCATGTTTCTCTACTTGTTCAACAAGTGCCCATGGGAAAGCCTAAATGCCATTTTTAGTGGTTTTAATAAAAGGGGGAAAAATAAGGTTTCTTCTACCCTTCCAAAACCCAATCCAATTCTAGCAACGAATAAATTGTAACTTTGGTGGGATCAACCAATCCAAATCCAACCATAGCTTCTCCTCTACTCCTTCCCTACTACTACTATTATTGAGAATATATGAATAATGACGTTCGTAGGATAAGGTTTTTGACTATTAGGATCTACCACTGACTTCCATTTTAATTAGCTTATAGCCAACCTCTTGGCCTTCGATGTGTAAAGGAAATGAGAACAAAACTACAAGAATGAGTCATCGCACCTAGAGATCAACAACATAAGCAAGTAGATTTAGACAAACTTCTTATTGATGTTATTTGGATTAAGAATAGGGAGGAGCAACTTTTTTTATGTAGAAAATTGTTTTTAAAAAACTTCCAAAGTATTGTTCATTTGGCAAGATTGTTGGTCTCTCAAACTATAATTGTAAAAAGAAAAACATTGGAGGTGATAAGAAGAAAGAGAAACTTATTCAAAGGTGGTGAATGGGTAGAATGTGCAGCAATATGTGATGTTCGCTGGATGCGTTTGCGTAAAATCGTTCGTTGTAGTGCGCTTACGATGTCAATTTTAAATAAAAGAATTGGTGGTGAGCCTGAGTGTCGAATATAGGGAGGCAGTAATTAGATCAAATACTCGCTTTTGTGTCACGTAAATATGTTGTTTGTGTGCTTGAAAATCGATTTGAGAAAATGAGAGAGGAAGAGAGATAGAGAGAGAGAAAGAGAGAGAGAGAGAGAGAGAAAAGGGTTAGAGAACCATATCATAAGATCAATGTGCCAATAATTTCTTATCAAATGTGTAATCAAACATAATGTAGATGAATGCTTTAACAAAATCAAGACATGAACTACACTACAAAATAAAATAACACTAAGACAAAGAAGAAGAACACATTGAGACAACCACGGTGGTGGAGGGGCTTCTGTCGATGACTTGGCGGCTTTGAGACCTTGCTTGGAACTCTAGAAGGTGGTGGTATCTCGTGGGTGGAAGCCTTTTGCAAATGGGAGGGATAGGACCCTTTTTATAGTTGAAGAAAGGGCTTAAATTCATCAATGGTCTTTAGTGATAGCTGCAAGCGTCACTAAAGACCCCTTGAGCTATCGCTAAAGGTGTGCCCTCACTGCTCGCGACCTTGCTGGCACGTGCCTCACGAGCCCATGATCCCCATGCCTTGTCACGCGCGCATGCGCTGGCATGCACTATGCTGCGCTCATGTGCCTTGCTACGCTGCCGCTCCACGCGAGTGATGCATGCTCACGCATGCACACTGCACTGCATTGCGCACTCAATTGGACATTTTGAGGGGGTGGTGGGATTTGAACCCGCGTCGTCTCTTTCAGAGTAAGCATCTCCACCAATGCGTCACGAGGGCCTTTGTGTAGAGTTCTTGAATTTCTGCGACAAGGTGGAGGCAGCTTCTCGGCCGTTGGATCTTGATTCAATGATCTAGATTTGATGATGAGGATGAAGAGGAGCCGGTGCTGGGTGCTCATGGCAGGTGTTAGATGGTCTAGATGGGGCCATGTGGCGCCATCTGAGCTGTCCATCTTCTTTTTGTTGTAGGAGATGCCACAGTGCTCAGATCATGACGATTCTTATGTTGCCGGATTGTGATCATTGCTCTAGATCCATCTGTACGATTGGATTTTTCATTCGAAGCCCGTAAGGATGTCGCATTGCCCCCTGGTCATTGATCTTTCTCGGGCTTGTTGTGGGAGCTACAGGGGTTGGATCAAAGTGATTTTGAGTCCGTTGGACTTCGTTTGTCGATCTGGATCCATCCATACAGTCCGATCACTCATATGAGACCTATTTCAAAATGGACTTATGCACATGGTCATTAAACATTGATTTTAAGCAATTAAAAAGTAAAAATCACGTAATATGCATGCAATGCTCCCAAACCCATTATAATATGTCATTATCACACAATTACCCTCGAAATTGACTCTAATTGATAATATTAACATTGAAAATTGTAGAGTCATCAATATGCTGCTAATCGTTCAAGAAGATATGAGCAGTAATAGCAAGGAATAGTATTGAGGGTGTGTTGGAGGACCTAAAGTTAATGGAAGAACCTTAGCCTAATAATAGAAATGTTTTGATAGAGATTTATAACCTAAGGCTGAAAAAAGATCATGAAAATATGTTACTTTGAATACAAGAATTTAATGGTATCAACGTATCATCTCTTAAAACAACAAACATCATGTACAATAGAATAATTCCTTTGTGAGTGTTAGAGATGAAAAAAAGTACATCATCAATACCTTTTTCATTAGGTGGAAACACATGTAAACCAAAGAGTGTAGAAGCCTTGCTAAAATGGACAACTAGGAAATGGGTAAAGGAGTGAAAAAGAGGGAATTGGAGATGTGTGTAATTCACAAAGTTTGGGAAAGTTGTAAGGGGAGTTGGTGGCAGGTGGTGCTTTGGAAGTCTTGTTGTTCTTTTGGTTTATTTATAACCACGTTCCAAGTTCCAGAAAAAAAAAAGAAATAAATATGCAGGCCATGGGACTTGATCCCATGACCTTTTCAATGCTAATGGGGAGCTCCACCACTGAGTCAACCCCTTGGTGGTTATCTTTGTTTCCGTGTATGTGAAGAAACTTTAGAATTAAAAATTCAAAGTCATATCCCTTTCAATGGCCTGCATAATTTGAACATTTTACTGGTCTTTTTTCTTTTTGTTTTTTGAAATGATATGCATTGCATGTTGAGCTTTATGGCATTCTATTTTGACTGTTCATACATATCTCTCCCTCAATTTCGAGTCATCCGTTCAAAATAAGAAATCTAGTCATATGACTTTATGATTTTTTGAATATTATTTTCAGTTTTTATGTAAGTACACTCCATGGTTTTGTTTGTTACTACGTATCATTTTTAAGAAAAGTACTCCTTACAGGTTGATTTTGACGATATAGAAATAGTATGGATCACCACCCTTCTTCTGGCAATTTTATTTCAACATGCCAAGATTGCTCTCTCTCCTGCCACTATTCAATAGTACCTTCATTTGCAGGCTTACTCCAGTCATATGAAATTATTGATAAATACTTTGTGGCATAGTTATTGGCTAGTCTTATTGGCATTGGTGATAAAGCCATTAATTTGGCTATTGTGTCTTATTTCCCCCTTTTGTTGGGCTAATTGGATCTCAAATATCCATTGGGCTTCCTCCTTCATGTGATGATGTTGTGACATGTGGTGAGCGGTTTTACCTCTCATCATGCTCCAATGAAATTTAAAAGAAAAGTTGTAACTTGTAGAAGGGAAGTGCCCTTTGAGTGGCATCAAATTGCATCTTGTTGACTTATGGGTTTGCGGGCTATTTATCTCCCCCTCCCAGGATGAGCGTCATCATCTTTTAAATTGCATCTTGTTGACCTAAACCAAAGGCACTGCCACAAGATTTTTCTTACACAAGAGAGATTATTATGAGTTGACATCTGATAAAATATTGGAAAGGGGAAATGACCGGTATCTCCAATAGTGGTGTATACTTTCTATAAAGAATGTGTTTAGTGGACTTTGTTTTGACATCAAGAAGCCCTAAAAATGTAAAGAAATCGGATTTCCTAGAAATCAACTCTAGTGCTATTCAAGCAAACTACAAATTGAGTCAAGTCAATATGAACACTGCTTGAGTTCATAGCAACTAGAAGGGAAATTGATTCTTTCAAACAAAGGTACCCAATTTTTTCTTTGATGGAAAAGGTTAACATTAATTACTATGAAAATCTTCCAAGTCTTTCATCAAAATGTTGGGATCAAAACTTTCAATGGCACATTAAAACTTATTTTTTTCAAGATTAAATGACTTTCCGTGGCCTTATGAAAAAAGTTTGAAATCTATGGATTTAGATTTTTTCTCATGGACAAGAATTTCGATTACAACTCTAGAAATAAGGGATCTTTGTTATAAATCCAGCAAAAGCATAATTTCAGCCTATTAACTAAAATGACAATCAACACCTCCAGTAACAGTGTTTAGAATGTGAGTACACAACCAAAACCTGTAGTAGCATGAGTCTTATTTACCATTCTAATCGCAGAGATAAGCTTGAAAATACACGTTTGTCATAGTAAGTGCACATAGAAACTCAAATTTATTTCAAATTGAACTCATGAATATAAAACTCAAGCTCAAAAGTCGACATCCAAGTCATTCGTAGGGAGGCAGTCGAATTAAGAACACTTTCCTAAGTCCTACGGAATAGGCAAGTAGAAATAGTATTACTAGAATTAGAACTAAAATAAAATCTACTAGAACTAATAGCAAGCAATTACTAAATCTAGTAACTAGAATAAGAACTAGTAGTGGATAGATGACTTGAAGACAAGTTGGAAAAGAAATATATCTAGAACTTTTATTGCAAGATAAGAGTTTAACACAAGTAGAAACTAAAGACTACAACCAGAGGAATGCTTAAAAGTAAATCTGAATACAACTAGAACTAGAATAAAAGCAGTAAAAACTAAGGGCTTCGAAGGTGAAGTTCTGAGTGCTAGTGTAGTGGTGAATGCGAAGACGCATCCAAGAATTCCAAGGGGAGGATGAAGAAGAAGAAGAAGAACTAGTTCTAGTTGGTGGAAATTTTTGGAGGTAGAAAGTTGAAGTACAAGGGGGGCATGGGCTAGGCCTTTTATAAAGGTTTGGTGGCTTTCTATTGGTTGATTTCTAATGCCAAGGATTGGTGAGGTGTAGGACTAAGATTAAATCTAAGGGGATGACTAA
Organism: Thalassia testudinum; assembly: GCA_037157565.1. Taxonomy (NCBI): domain Eukaryota; kingdom Viridiplantae; phylum Streptophyta; class Magnoliopsida; order Alismatales; family Hydrocharitaceae; genus Thalassia; species Thalassia testudinum. Next base: position 323,395 of record JAZHRO010000017.1, read on the forward strand.
GATGGAGGTTAAGGAGGGCCATTGGATCTTAAATGAAGGGAGGAGATGTGGCAAATATTGTTGGGAGGATCTTATCTAAGGTGGCCAACCACTAAGGATATGTTTTTCAAGATGTATGGCCAGCCACATGGTGGCTTAGAATGGGCAGCTAAGGGTTTTAGGGTTTAGGTTTAAAGGGGGAGCCTGCTTAGGTTGTTAGGTGAGGATAGGATCTAGGTTTATTTAGGTTTTGTTGGGGATTTAAGGTGATAGAGTTAGGTGCCCTATTGGCTGGTCATAATAGGATTTAGGACTAGGTTTTTGTCGGTTGACTAAAGGTTTTTAGGGTTATCTAAGATTGGCTCCAAGGTGTAGGAAATAGGGTCCATAGGTTAGGTCCAAGGTTGGGAAATTTGGGTTCCTAATTATGTTAGAGTTAGGACTAACTGGGTTTCCAAACAAGTTCACCAACTAGGCTTAGTCTTCTTCTAAGTGAGCTCAGTTCCAGAACCTCCTCTAACCATGGTCCAATTAGTCTGAAATCTGACACCTACACACATATGAATAGATACATCAAGGAACTATATATAGTTAATGTAAAAATTGCATAAAAACCCTAAACTTATGCATTATATATAAAATGCACTAAATGACTAATCTAACCTATCTACATGCAATTTAACCCAAATTACCCTCAAACTAACACTAGTCAAGCATTAATTAACATAAATAAATATGAAACTATCATTTACTCCATTAACGGTGTTTATCATATCAACATGCCTTTAGAGAGATGCAACATTTGATTTACCTAATTTATTTCAGGTTATATGTACAAATTGCAACCAGGTCTCAAATAGATATGAGAACATGATGAATTTGAAAATTGAAATTCAAGGAGATGTTGAATGCTTAGATCAATTTACTGTAAAGGATTGGCTTGATGGGGGAAATAAGTACAAATATGAAATTTACAAGTATCAAAAAGTGCAGATGTGCAGCTCCATGAATTGATTTTTTACATGGTTCTGACAATAAGATCAAGAACTAATTTTTTACATGGTTCTAACTTGTTGGTTTTGATAGTAAGTTCAAGAACTTATTAAATCAAGTTTGGGTTCATCTGATAGGGTCCAGGTTATGCAATTTGTTGGTTTCCTTGGCCTTGGCTTTTCCAAGAAAAATTTGAGTGGTTTCTCTAGCCAGGATTATAAGTGTTGGAGAAAGGATTTCTATTATCTCCTTGGATAGCCGACACATCCTCATATCCATATGATGATGAAGATAAGTGTGTGGACTCAGGATAGCAGGGATCAAAGGTCCCTGCTTGGGTCCCATGTAAAGGGCCCTAGGTCAGTTGGCTCGCATTTTGAGTTCACAAACTCCCTCCCTAAGGGAGCTTGGATAGTGGGTGATGGGAGGGTTGCTCCCTTCCTATTTTGGCTCATCAGTTCATCTAGTTTTTTTGAAACAACCTCAACTTTGTCTAGCTTTTCACAGATCAAATTTATATCCACATTGCTGGAGCTCTCCTAGACCTCATAAATTCCACGTCTAGGTTGCATGAATCTTCCATAAGTTTCCATGGATGCATTATTCATGGAATTCTCACTCATATTCTTAAATAAATCAAAAGCACTGTTTTCATCTTTTCTCATAAAGTTGCCTCCGCAGGCGGCATCCACGAGGCTTCTCATATGATCATTACGCCTGTGCTAAAAGATCTGCACTAGTTGCCATCTAGGAACCTCATGATGCAGTTATTTTCTAATTAAATTCATCAATCTCTCCCAAGCTTCATGTAATGGTTCTTTAGGGTGTTGGAAGAAGGTAGTAATAGCTTGTATAAGTGCATTGGTTTTTTCGATTGGGAAAAATTTCTTTAGAAAGCTGCTTTTTAGCTCCCCCCATTTGTTAACAAGCCTTCCTATAAACCTAAACCAATGGTTAGCTTTCTCTTTTAGGGCAAAAGGGTAGAGTTTCATTTTGAACACATCATCATGTAGGTTAGGAATTCTAATTATCTCACTAATGGTTGTGAACTCTTCTAAGAATTGGAAGGGATCCTCATCATTCTTACCCTTAAAGTGAGGTAGGAGTTGTATAGTGGAGTGCTTAATTTCAAATTAAGGTGGAACCCTAACATAAGGTTGATGTTGATATTAGGCAGAGTTATAGAATTCCCTTGAGGGTCGTCCTTGTTGGATCTATAAAGTCTCAAGAAGCTCTTGCATTTGGGACTGATGGTTCTGCAGGAACAGATTCAACTAGAGTTGGAGGTTCTGGATCTAGGCCTAAGGATCCATCTGATTCAATTGCAGATTCTTATTGGCTGGGTTAACCATTAAATCAAGATCAAAGTTCGAGTCATATGTCTAACTGGATTCACCAATAAGTAATCTCCTCCTTGGTTCTCTTTACAGAGGTATACCAAGTGTGGATTTTGTGATTTAGTTCCATGCATACACTTGGAAGAGTGGTATAGATACAGAGAGAATAAGAGAGAGGTGTGTACACAATACAAGAAATCAAATTCTAGCCTTAAAGGGTTGCACCTATTGGACCTAGTCCAAATTTTGCTAACCCTAATTAAATGACCTGACCCTTAAATTACTTGGCTGGCCAGAAAAGTAGGACCCCCTAGGACACCCTGCTCAGTGGGACACCGCTAGAGGTTAACACGGTTATTGCACCAACCTTTCTTGTCACCAGTTAGTCCAAATAGACAAAGCCTCAGATATAGTCAACTAGGTATAGCTCTAGTTTGGAAAATAAAATCAACCCAGTTGGCACATCTATCAAGTTAATTAAGGCTTAGAATTTAAGTGCACGGGATTAGCTGATGGGCGAAGGGTGGTGGTTGCCCAATTAGATCAATTGAATTTTGTGTGCGTGTTAAATAAGGCTCCACAAACGTATTTAATTGGTGAAGTATCTTTTAATGCTCAAATAATTAATTCACTAATTTTAGGGTTAAAATTTCAAGGACTTTTCAAACAAGTTTTGAGTGGAATAGATAGCGTTTTGCAATATTGGTATGATCTTTTTCCTTCAGATTATGAATCAAGCAACCCTAATGTGGCACCTTAGTAATGTAGACACATCTATTTAGGTTAAAATGCCTAATCATGTATGTTCCTAGGCTTAGACTTGCATTTCATGTTATAAATATTGCATAGCATTCATCATTCTGTATTTAGAGTAGTTGTATATAATTTAGGTTAATTAGGTCCTTTTTATGGTCAGAAGAGAAGATGATTCATTTTAGGGCCTTAGATGGATGATCAAACCATACCGATCTGATCAGGATGACGATCAGAGGCTAATGCCTCCGAAATCGTCTAGATCGGAGTCCCGTAGCATCATATGAAGTTCGAGGAAGATCAATGACTAGGAGGGCAATGCGACATCCTTACAGGCTTCGGATGAAAAATCCGACTGTATGGATGGATTCGAAGCTACTATCATAGTCCGGCAACATGAAAATCAACTCGATCTAACCACCGTGGCACCCTCTACAATAGAAAGAAGAATGGACGACCCATATGGCGCCATGTGACACCATCCAGGTTGCTCAACACAGGCCAGTAGCAACTGAAGGCACCTCCTCATCATTACTAATCTCACATCACAACCGTTGGATCAAGATCCAACCATTGAGGATTAATCTCCACCGTGTGTGTTAAGACGTCCGTGCGACAATCTGGACATCTTGGAGCATTGGTTGGAGAGAGGCACTCTCAAAGGAGGAGCACGGGTTTGAATCCCCGCAGCACCCCCAATTCCTCAATGAAGGGCGCCAGCGCATCGGCCAATGCATGCGCAAGCACCCGCATGCAACAGTAGTGCAGCGCAAGCGCCAGCGGGCACACCTGCTTGACATAGCACGTGATAGGTGCGCGAGCACAGAGCCAACGGGGGAGGGTGGATCTTCAATGATGCGGGCCTTTAGTGACGCTTGCAGCTATCACTAATGGCCCGTGCACGCCACCAAAGGAATTGAAGGTGCGGATCTTCAGCGATAGAAAGGGCGGATCTGTAGCAACGTTTACGGACGTCAGTAATGACCCAGTTGCGAATTTGTTCTTCCTCCACTATAAAAGGACCTACCCACCACCATTGTAAACCATCTCTTCCTTTCTTCCTCTCACCACCTCCAAGGCTCTAGAGAGAGCTTGTCCCATGTCCGGGATGCTCCTCTAGAGTAGAACCAAACATTTTCCCACCTCTCATCCCCCTTCGTGGAGCATCCCGTGGCCGTCTTCTCACCTCCCTTCGGGAAGAAGATCCTTGCCGTGACGTCGTCCTGCCCTGCCCTCCGTCCTTGTTCGTCCCGCTCCTCACCACCTTCCTCCAGGCGATGTCAGAGCGAGTCATCCTCTAAGCGATCATCGAGGGGGATTTCTCTCACCTCTTTCTATCTTTCTTTCGCTTTCGTAGTGTAGATTTTCCACTTTCATAGTTGTAACAAATAATTCTTTATAAATAGATGATTGTTTCTCTCTCTCTCTTTCTCCCTCTCTCTCTCTTATATTTTGTGCAAGTAGATAAAATTTTCATCGACCTAATCTCTTGCTTGATAAAAATACAAAAAAATTAGAAAAGATAAAAATGACAAAAAGAAATAAAAGCGAAATGTGGATTTTTCGAAACCAAATGTTCGCCTCCCTGTGTTCGACCCAAGACTCACTTTTTGAGTTTAGGTTATAAATTTTATCTAACAGACGCGTTTTGCGACTACAACGAATGGGTCCTCCGAACCCCGATTTCAATTCGCGAAACACTCCTCCATCATTTTGGCGCCGTTGCCGGGGAGGCAATGCTCTTTGGTTTTTTTTTTCTATGTTTTTCTGCCTTACCTAACTTTTATCTCACTTTTTCTCTGATCCTATTGTGATTGCAGGTACTCATTCAAGGTGGGCCAGAGCGATGAAGGTTTTGTAAGTATACCCCCACCACCCCTACCCTAGTTTTCATTCCATAACCTAATAACTCAAACCCAAATCAACTTAGGTGCTCACATAAACCCTAGGGTAGATTTGGTTGTTTGTTTGCCACCTCCACTCATCTCACCCTCGCATATATATATATATATATATATATATATATATATATATATATATATAAACTCTTCTCTTGTGGGATTTTTTGAAAGCTACACACTTAACACCCACAACTTCTTACCCTAAGGAGCACAATCACATCGATTCTACCACTTAACCGGGATTTGACCTGTGGATCCGGTACACTTAACTCACCACACAAATAAGTGAGTAGAAATCTGAATAGGTTAAACATTTCTGTGTGCCTTAACTAAGTGGTACAATAGGCCAATTGATTGAACTATTTGGGCCGCACCACTTAAGATAAAAGCGATCCATCAAGTAGCTTGCCACGTAGGGTTGATTCTTAGGACTGAACCAGGCACTCCACATTTTTTTTCTGATTTCTAAAGGAATACATCATCACCAGTGCTTGTAAAACATGGAGTGTTCTACTGAACCTTGATTGAACCAATCTAAGGATTAAACCCTAAAGGCTACTAAACCTGGTTAAACCTTGAAAGACACATCATCAAATAACCTTGTTTGAAAACCCTGGTTGTGCATGCACATACATTTTAACTGATCATTAAGGACACAACCCATCTAAAGGACCCATCACATTCCAAGAGCACAATCATCCCAAGCCTAACTAAAACTGAGTAGACGTTGGCCTTAAGGATTGATTCGCTCTTTAGGGCTTAGCCTGAGATTTTTTTCAATTAATCTACTTCTGTTGGTCCATCTGATGTCTAGCTAAGGGAGTAGTGTCAAACGACTATGGTTGGGGGGTACACTAGGAACCGGAGGTGCAAGCCAAAGGAAGAACCTTCTCCCTAGTCCCTCCTTCTAACTGGTTGGATTGACTAGATAAAAGTAGACCAAATTGGTTATAATCTCAAGACGGGTGTTGGGAGTCTGTAGGTCTTTAGGCTAACCCACCTAAGGACAAGGTTAATTGCTTGTATCGTAGGGCTCCTTTCTTCTGATTTTCCCCTCTTACTCTACTATGTACCCTTCCACATCCTACACGCATTTCCCATCCTACCCTCCTACCACTACCTATCCTCAAGATGATTACTATTCTGACATGACTTATGACTACCCATATCCTAGTCGGGATAACTTTGATTGGGGATACGATACCGGACCTCAGTGTCCAGGGCCTAACCCTGGATAGCAAGACTATGATTACTATCTTTCCCAGAGCTACAAAGATTATAGATCTCCACCCTTTGACGATCAACCCAACCCGATCTACAATCAAGAAGGATATGTTGATTATAACACCTACCCTCCCCAGAATTATGCTGAATATAGGTCACCTGCATTTTTTGAACAACTCAAGATGACCTACTATCAGGGAGGGACTCGAGAACCTCAACATCTTGACTCCTCTAGGTTTAACTCGAACCCACCCAACCCTGAATCAAACCAGTTGGTTCAGGTGAACCAGATCCAGGATAGGGTGTTGGCTAATTTGAGGAACACTATACAATCTTTAGAAGCTCAGCCAACACCATGCACTGAAGCATTGGAGCCTATGATAAAAATGATTGATGGGCTGAATAGCTCTTTATTGGATTTGCTCCAAAATATTAGGGATAGAGACCTAGGTGAGTTTCTTCTTGGGAAGTTGTCAAGGTTGAGGATAAAATTTGTGGTTGCCCTAGTCAAATATTGGGATGATTCTCAAGATGATTCCCCTTTAGGAGAGCCAATGTCTGAACCTGCTCAGGCGTCTATCAGGGGGGATACATATTCTGAGATTGGAGATGACCAAATTGGTCTAGAGCAACCATTTGAGGATGAACAGTTTGATTCACCCAAGATCTCCAAGTCAGGAAATGAAGAAAATTATGTCTCCTTGGATCATGAAATGATTTATGATTTTGAGACATATATAAATGAGGATCATCAATTCTTTGACTCTGAGGGTGAAAAATTTTTAGGTGAAGTCTCACTTGAGCATAAGGAAAATGATTTTAGTGAGACAAATGGCATGAGGAATCTGATGAACCATGTGACAGCCCTATAATAGAGGAATTTGATTCGGTTGGGGTTAACTTGGAGGATCCAAATCTTGATAATTCAATTAGTGATCCCATTCCTCATCTGCACCTCGAAGAGCTGACTTCTGAGATCGTTGTGCCCAAGTCAATCTTGATTCAGCCACGATTTCTGGACTTGGGTGAATCATATGGGGTGAATGATATGCTAGAGGTCCCGAAGCATGAGCTCTTGATGTTGGAGGATAGAATTGTTGAAATGAAAATTTGGGAAGCTAATTCTGAGGGAGCTTTGATTTTGGATCTGAGGGTTCCTGTTGACCTAAAACCACCTACCTTCTATCAGGATCCTTATGATATCTTTCACGTACGACCCAAGCCTGGAATAATTGACTATCTTGCTGAGTTTAATTTTAAGTGGACATCTGAACCTTGTAAATCAGATCTACCTTTTGTCCGACACTTTAGTCTTGGGTTGCACACCACCAAACTGCAAACCTGGCCCCGCAAGCTTAACAACCTTCGGTTCTGGGTGATTTTCATCCAGAACTTGAGAACCACTCAACCTTAGGGCATGGGTCTGCATCATGACTTTGTCTGCTTCTGTGGACATCTTCTACTGATGGGTTTCAGGATCAACCTTTTGATTTTGATTTTGATTTTGACCCGCACATGTGAATTTTCAAATTCTTCTTTGTGTGTATATTATGCCTAGCTGAAGGCATTAAATTTAGCACATGTTTATATTTCACGTTTTGTGCGGAGCTGATCGAATTTCTCACGATATTCAGGTGATATTCTATTTACTCCACCCTTTTCATGTCTTTATTTTTACAATGAGGACATTGCATCATTTAGGCATTGGGGGGTGGATACTTAATCCTGAAATTATTTCATTAGCTTTGTAGAATTTCTTTTATTTTCTTTAATTTTTTTTTCAAAAAAAAATAAAAATAGAATTAAGATAAGATAACTTAGGCTTTTGGAAGTTATTAACTTTAGGAAACGATACGATAGGACCTAAACTCTTAGACTCTCCAGGTCTTCGGGTATTATTAGCCTGGGTGTCCACTCGAATGTGGACTTAGTCTTGAGTCCTCACCAATTCAAATTTATTTTAATTTGGTAAAAAAATTAGGATGATATGTATGCGACTTATCAACCCGTCCTCTGATTTGAGGAAACTTTTAGCCTAAACATCTACACACTTTCTGCACTGACTCACTTTTCGGTGGTTTCTTTGGAAATTGGGTAGCTAATGAACTATCTAAAGTGGTATGGCTGGCAAGTTGTCAGTGGTAACAGCTCATCGGTAGGTTGTCCAGAGCCCAGCCACAAGACCATTTTCGTCATACTGCCTTTAGGTAAATCTTAGATCAAAGAAGCCACCTGCTTAAAAAAAAGAAAAAGAAAAAGTAAAGAAAGGAGAAAATAAAAAAAAATAAAACCACACTTCACCGCATGAGTATGGCTGGTAAGTTGCCGTAGGTAACAGCCCATTGGCTGGTTGTTCAGATCCCAGCTCACAAAAATGCACAATAATTCCTAAAACACTTAGGGAAGAAGCAGGGAAGTAGAATAAACCAGGGAGATATACACTGGGTTCGCCCTTGTGTTGACCCCATAAATAAAAGAAGTAGAAAGAAAGCTACCATTTGAAAAGATAAACCTCTAGGCAAGGTCACCTAGGGTCGTAGAAACCCAAAGTTCATTTTAACAGCCGCCTAGTGAGTCTTTCACTCTATTCACTAGATGCTTAGCACTTAGAATCCTTTTTAAGTCTTGGGCGGGTCGGGTAGCTATAAAAAGTTATCCTCGACTCTCAAACTCCAAAAGTCCAAAAAAAAAAGAAAAGAAGAAAAACAAAAAAATGTATCTTCCCTTTTCAAATAAGGCGAGGACTTGGGTGGTTTGCATTCTGGCGAACACCCAGGTATTGTTGAGTTTTCATTGTTTAGGACCTTAGTTGAAATTTTCTATTGTTAACAAACAACTTAGGCCTAAGTGATCTAATCCTAATTTTGATTTTATACATAGCATGTAGTTTAACTTTGCTAGGTACTAGCAAAAGATAGGCATGGGGGTATGATGTAAACACATCTATTTAGGTTAAAATGCCTAATCATGCATGTTTCTAGGCTTAGATTTGCATTTCATGGCATAAATATTGCATAGCATGCATCATTCTGCATTTAGATTGTTGTGTATAATTTAGGTTAATTAGGTCCTTTTTGTGGTCAGCAGAGAAGTGGAATCATTTTAGTGCCTCGGATGGATGATAGGACTGTACGGATCTAATTAGGATAAAGATTGGAGGCTAATGCCTCTGAAATCATCCAGATCGGAGTCCCTTAGCATCATATGAAGTCCGAGGAAGATCAACGGCCAAAAGGGTAATGCGACATCCTTATGGGCTTCGAATGAAAAATTCGATCGTATGGATGGATCCGAAGCCACGATCGCAGTCCGGTAACGTAGAAATTAACTCGATCCAAGAACTGTGGCATCCTCTGCAACAGAAAGAAGAATGGATGACCCAGATGGCACCACATGGTGCCATCCAGGCCACCCAACATCGACCAGTAGCAACTGAAGGTGCCCTCATCATCACTGATCTCGCACCATAGCCGTTGGATCAAGATCCAACAGCTGAGGATTCATCTCCATCGCGTGCGTTAAGATGTCCGTGCGACAATCTGGACGTCTTGGCATGTTGGTTGGAGAGAGGCACTCCCAAAGGAGGGGTGCGAGTTCGAATCCCCGTAGCCCCCCTAATTCCTCAATGAAGGGCGCCAGCATACCGGCCAGCGCATGCGTGCACACCTGCCCGTGCACTCGCATGCAGCAACAGCGTAGTGCAAGCACTAGTGCGTGTACTCACATGACATGGCGCGTGATAGGCACGCGGGCACAGCGCCAGCGGGGGAGGGCGGATCTTCAACGATGCGGGCCTTTAGTGATGCTTGTAGCTGTCACTAATGGCCTATGCACGCCAACAAAGGAATTGAAGGCACAGATCTTTAGCGACAGAAAGGGCGGATCTATAGCAATGTTTATGGACGTCAGTAATGATCCAGATGCGAATTTGTTCTTCCTCCACTAGAAAAGGACCTACCCACCACCATTCCAAACCATCTCTTCCTTTCTTCCTCTCACCACCTCCAAGACTCTAGAGAGAGCTTGTCCCAAGCTCGAGATGCTCCTCTAGAGTAGAACCAAACATTTTCTCGCCTCTCATCCCCCTTCGTGGAGCATCCTGTGGCCATCTTCTCACCTCCCTTTAGGAAGAAGATCCTCGCCATGATGCTTTCCTACCCCACCCTTCATCCTCCAACTCCGTCCCCGTTCGTTCCGCTCCTTACCACCTTCCTTCAGGCGACGTCAGAGCAAGTCATCCTCCAAGCGACCGTTGAGAGGGATTTCTCTCACCTCTTTCTATCTTTCTTTCGCTTTCATAGTATAGATTTTCCGCTTTCATAGTTGTAACAAATAATTTTTCATAAATAGATGATTGTTTCTCTCTTTCTCTTTCTCCCTCTCTCTCTTATATTTTTTGCAAGCGGGTAAAGTTTTCATCGACCTAACCTCTTTCTTGATAGAAATGCAAAAAAATTAGAAGAGATAAAAACAACAAAAAGAAATAAAAGCGAAACACTAATTTTTCAAAACCAAACATTCACCTCCCTGTGTTCGACCTAGGACTCACTTTTTTAGTTTTGGTTGTAAATTTTATCTGATAGACGCGTTTTGCGACTACGACGACTGGGTCCTCCGAATCCTGATTTTAATTCGCGAAACACGCCTCCATCACTTAGCATGTAGCTTCTAAGTGAATCAATTTTACTTCAAGTGGTGCAGCCCAAACAATGCAACAAAGGGTTCCTAAACACCACTTGATCAAGCACACACGAAATAGTTTTTTTTCAGAACTTTTAGGGGCTTGAAAATATTTTTTTAGATTTTGCAACTCAGAATTCTAAAATAGTCCAAACAAACCCCTAATGAGTATTTTGTAAACATAGTAATGATAATTTTGCCATAAATTTTTTTCAATTTTTCTCAAGAAACTAGATTTGATCAGAAATCTAATGGAATGAATTTCACCAAATTTGGGGTTGTATAAATTTTAGAAAATTCGGTAAACTTGAATTTCCAATAGAAAAATTTCAGAACCCAGCAATAGTAAAAGATTTTTCTAGGATAGTAAAAAATGAAATTTTGGGTGAAATTTGGTGGGTGTGTTGCTAATTTCAAGAGGATCACGTAGTAAATATTTGAGAATTTTTGTAATAACTAATAGTTCATAATTATATTTTTAAATCAGCAAGAGAAACCAATCTGAACTTGGTTATGATGAGATATGATCTTTAAAGCACAAGTAGAGTAGGATGAGAGAATTTTTTCTCTTTTCTTATGCAACTAGATGTAAATATGCCAAGGTTAAAAATTGAAACCTACTACTAAAATGCAAGATACTAGCCTTATCATCTTCACCTGCACTTTATTCCAAAATTGCTTCATGATTTGAATCTGAGCGGATGCGAATTTCCTGCACACAAAATAATCACAAAAGAAAGAAGTGAGTTAGATCAAATGAATGCAATATTGAAAGTGAAATAATCAAGGTGCCTCCCCAGCAACAGTGCAAAAAAGTGTTCTAAATGCAAAGATGATTGTGAAAATTTACTTTCGTCATAGTATAATCGTGTTAGAAACTCTTAAATTTATGTTTAGATTAAACTCATAAATATGGAAATTGTAGTTCAAAAATGGAGTCCGAGTTGGTCACAGGGAGGCAATCGGAATAATTCAATTTCCTAATGCTAAGAAACATATATATAAGCAGATTCAAATATGAGATTACTACTACTAGAATGTGACTAGAATTAATAACATGCAACTGTTATTAATGCTAATAGAAAGCATACAACTTGAAGGAAAGTTGAAAAGGAACTACTAGAACTTTTATTGAAATAATAGGAGTTTTGCACAAGTACAAATAGAACTACAACTAGAAGAATGATTCTAACTACAACTAGAACTTAAATGACAATAGTAGCAGATGAGAAGGTGCACCCACAATCTCCAAGGAGAAGTAGAGGACTAGTTCTAGTTGGTGAATCTATTTGGAAGTGGAAAGGAACAATCCTAAGGGGGTGGCTAGGATGTTTATATAGAGGTCAAGAAGGCATGTGATTAGTTGATGTAAGTTTCCTTGGATCACTAAAATAAAGGGCTAGGATTAGGAGTCTAGGAATCAAGGTTAGGATGAAGGAATAGGTGGATAGAATAGGTTAGGTGTTGCTGGAATTGATGGAGAGCTAGGATGGCTTTGAGAGGATGATGGAGGGCAGTGGTTCTCTCAAATTTTTGGCCTCTTTATAATTTGAATTTCAAGTTGCACATAAATGAAAAGTTATAGCCCTCACAATCAACTTTCCAGCACAACTTAAATCACTCAATTTGGATTTTAAATGAAAAGTTATGGCAAAAAATCTAAAGATGTGTCATGCTATTACGAATTTTGAGATTAAGTTTAGGATTAGGAATAGGATTTGGTTTAGGGTTCTAAAATAGGGATTTAGGTAGGCATTTAGGACCCTAGGATTTAGATCTATTGGTGAATAAATTATGGTGTATTTTGACCATCCAAAATAGTTTTTATTTGAGGATACAAGGGATGGCCAAATAAGGTTTGTTGGGTTAGGATTTAGGATAAGGGATAGGTTTTTTTAGGAAAGGATAGGATCTAGTTTGGTCAAGAAAATAGGTTAGGATTTGAGGTCTATGGTTGGCCCTAGGGTGCTGGAAATTGGGTCCATAGGTTAGCTCATACGTTTGGAAATTTGGATTCCTAATTAGGCTAGGGCTAGGTTTAATTAGGTTTCCAAATAAGTCCAACAATTAGGCTCAGTCCTTTTCCATGTGAGCTCAACTCAGAAAGTCCATTCAATCTTGCTCCAAACAACCTAAAATTATGTACCTCCACATATAAAAATAAACACATTAAGGTACTAGATACAATTGCAAGAAAAATTACACAAAAGCCCACAAGTATGCATTATTTACAAAATGACCTAAAATGACTAATCTAACCTAATTGAGTGCAATCTAGTCCAAATTACCCTTAGACTAACATTAGTTAGGCATTAATTAATATAAATAAATATGGAAATATTAGTAACATTCAAAGGTGTGGTTCAGCTTGTATACTGTTGTAGTATCAATTTGAGTGCATTTCAGTCCTACAATTCAATTTGTTTTTATTAATTGTAGCGACATCATTTTTAGCAAGTGTTTATGTGCTCTATTGAAGTGTTTTGAACCCTTTTTTGACACTGGTATAGGTGAATTGTACCTTCTTCTAGTTAGTTATCATTTTTGGATCAATATTATTTTAAACTCTATCCAAAAATCATACTAATGAGAATATTACCACCATCAAAATGAAGTTACACAAGTAAATGTTATTATAAGAAATAACTTAGTAATACCTTCTAAAAAAAAGTAGAAACTTACTAATGGATTAAAACTACCTTTTATTTGGTTCATAACACCTGAGCTCAGACACAAACAAGCCTATAGGAACCATCTTGTTCATGCTTGCAAGTGTCATGCATTGGGAGATGCTAACCTATGAGAGCTTATCCCTTCTTTATTTTTTTCTTTCAATGTTTATTTATTGTAGGAATGGCTTATTTTTCTGGTTGGCATTTCTAATCATATAATGACCTTTTATTTCGTTTCCTTCTGAATCTTTTTGGATTATGAAACTAGTTGCATGCCCTTTCCTGAGATGCATCCAGGATTATAAAAATAGCCTTTTATTTCTTTCTTGTGCATGTTCACACCACATGATGTAGTCACCACCCCTTTCTGTGATGACCCCAAGGTGATAAATTGAGGTGACTCGATGGGTATAAGTCTCCTTCTCGGCCAAGAAGATGGCTTATACTTGTCTTGCATCTCAGGAAGTTACATGAGATTGTCTCATGCCTCAAGGCATCGATTACTGAAATATGGACTCTAATAACCTGGGCTTTAATGCATAAATAGATTAGACAACATAATAAATAATAAACGAAATAATTGATGACACAGTGCCCTCTTTCCTTTTGCTCTTATCACTATTGTTACTCTATTGCTGTTATTCTACAATACTCAATTTTTACTAACGTGTTTTCCTAGGTTTTGTACTCAAGTGTTGCTGAGCAGCCCGGAGTAGCATTTGTTGTTAGTCCTTCTCCTGTGGGACCAAGTTTTGCTATAGGAGACGGTCCATACTGAGCACTGTGGCTTAGCTGGTTTTGCTTTCAATTATTACATTCCTTACTTTTAGTCTTTTTGTGGTTGTATTATTACTGGAGCACTAATTACTTTCCTAGTTTTTGTGGTGGATTATATTTTATATTGTCAACACTTTATTTTCATCTAATGCACCTTGAATAAATGTTTGGCTATTGATGTTCTACGATTATGTGCTAGGTGACTACGATCCTATTGTTATTGTTGTTGCTAGACATTAGGACCCAACGACTCAACTTCCATTAGTTGGCAGAACTCAAGTCGTCACAGATGGTATCAGAGCAAGGTCACCTCACTAGTTGTAGAATGGCTCAAAAAAACCTTACGTGTGTTCATATTGTATTAAATGATGGGTACTCATTCGCAGTGTGACACGAGACCCAATCGAATTTTTCACTCTTTCTAGTTGATTGTGGATTCATGATGGCTAACATTATATTTTCCTCCATACAGAGGGAGATGGCTCCGCGCAAGGCTAGATAGGCGAGTGCGTATTAACAGGGCTCCATAGGCTGGCCCCCCTTGATAGGCTCTGGACCTAGGTCAAAAAAACCTTAAGCAGGCTTGGGGGCCAAAGAAACCTCTATCCACTACCCAAAACAGCAACCCATTGGAATCTGATAGGACGAAGAGGTCTTTATCATGGTCGATGATAGAGAACCTTTGAGTCTGAATCTTGAGATTTTTAGCCTATTCTTTGAGGGTTAATTAGACAAGGGAGACTTGACTTCAATACCCTAGCCTAGAGGACTGTTCTCATGATCACAATGTTTTGCTTGGTATTAGCAAAACTTAGGCATAGGTGCATTTGATGGGTCCACATTAGTGGACTATTTTAAAGCCTAAGTGTATTAGCTTCTGCATTTTAGGATTACTAATATTTGCATTTGGTCATAAAATAACTACATACATTAATATTTAGATGTACATACATTCTCTTACATTTTCTCTTGTTTTTATATACATAAATAAACCTGTACATTTATTTACAAGTACTTGGTAAAACCAATAAATTATTTTATGATGTGAGTAAATACATAATTTGTAAATGTGGGTTTTTAATGTCATAACACTCAAATCTGATCAACTCTTAAAACTTATAACCTAGATAGTGGAAGTATCTAGGGTTATCCATGGACACAATTAATAATTATAAGTAGTCTCTGTCTAAGCCTCTCAAATCCTCTTTTTAGGTTTTTTGTGATTTTGTGATTTTTTTGGGTTTTGAAATCGAGGCAATGAAATTTTAAATACAGCTAAGTGAGATAAAGGAAGTCCTACCTTTCTATGTTCACCCTAGGCAAGTGTGCCTTGGATAATTAGAAAGGTGGAGTGAGTGCACTAAAGAAAATAAAGAGGCTAGAAATTAAAGTGCATAAAATGAAAGGCAATTTGATATATTGATAAGGAGATAATGTCTACAAAATACTTGGAGAGCTCTATTGTGTGGAGGGATTGCACACAACCCAAGTAGAGGAATGCTTCTACTAGAATAAATACAAAGAAGAGAAAGAAATAAAAGGGTCTCCCAAATGAAGAAGAAGATCCTTGTTCCAAGTGTAGTTGCTCCTAGACTTGAAGAGGGCTTCTTCTTGCTCCTTGAAATGCTCCTCCTAACTCCTCCGAAATTGGATGTCCACCACTCTCTCCTTGCTTGGCCATCCTCCAAAGTCCACCTTGCTCCTTGGCTTAGTTCCAAGGAAGAAGAGATTAGGGTGTAGAGACTAGAAGGACATGGTAAGGAACCCTTCTAATGTGCACGCCTACTCTCCTCCTTGGCCTTGTGTGTAGATATTTTGGCGGATGTAAATGTAGCCAAGGTAGTCAATTAAGTGTTGGTATGGTAGGGTATATATAGAATGGAGGGAGGTGGTGGTTATGGTATGAGAGGGCATGTAAATGTGGTGCCAACATGAAGAGACACCTTCATTTGGGCACCAACCTAATGGCTCTAGAAGGTAGGAAGTTGGTGCCAAGATATGAAGGGTTAGGATGGTTGTTTGGAGTAGATGGATGGTGGATATAGTGATGGTTTTTGGAGGGAAAGTTGGTGCCATCTTTAAGGTGGTTAAGGGTGGTGGTTGAGGGTTGGAAGGTTTCCATATGTGGTGCCAAAATGAAGAGGTGTGAGTGGTGGAGGTGGTTACCATAAGTTGGTGCCAAAAGGAGGAGGGGGTTGAGGTTATTTGGTGGGGTTTTAAGGGTATGGTGGTGATGAGGTGTGCCTCATCATAGTTAAAGTGCCTAATGATGAGCTCATATTTATGGGTTAATTAGTTACTTAAATGCCTAGACATCAGATTAATAATAATATATAAATAGCACACATTAAGATGTAAATAATGTAGTCCATATGTATTTGCTTTCATGAATTACATTCCAATCTAAATACATTTAGAACTTATTTAGAATAGCATACATTAGTTTAGTATATAAATTAGTTTACATGCATCACACATTAAGTGCATTATTTAGTTAGAAATAGGAATTAGTTTTTATTAAGGGTTCATGCATAAATTACATATCAATTCATTTCCATATATTTTATTGTATTCATGGTAGGATGGGTTGGACGCCATTGAAGGCCATTGTAGACCATTGAAGGCGCACAACATTTGAATTCTGCTGTGACAACTATAAGAGAAGAGGAGCCGCTGTTGTGCTAAGGGAGGCCACCACCCACTCCATCACTATGCTTTGCTCCCATCGTGGGTCTCCTGGTCGAGCGCCGCCACACCATGGGCCGGTGGGGTGACAAACCGCTACTCCAATCTAGTGAGCTTAGCCATCACCGTGCGTGATATAGACACATCTATTTAGGTTAAAATGACTAATCATGCATGTTCCTAGGCCTAGCATTGCATATCATGATATAAATATTGCATAAACATCCATTGCATTGCATTTAGGATAGTTGTATATTATGTAGATTAATTCCATCCTTTTACATGGCCAAGAGGCAATGCGACATCTTTACGGGCTTCGGATGAAGAATCCGACTGTACAGATAGATTTAGAGTGTAAATCGCAACCCGTCACGCGAGAATCACCCCGATCAGAGCTCTGTAGTACCTCTACAAGAAGAAGAAGACAGACGACCCAGATGGTGCCACGTGGCACCATCTAGGCCACCCTACCTGAGCCAAGGCATCCCCAAGCTCGTTGTAAGATGAGATCCCAACTGTTGGATCTCAATCCAACGGCTAAGATGTGCGCTCCACGGCTGAAGAAGCATCTCTCCTCACTTGGTCTCAAGCAACTCAAGCAAGGCCTCATTGGTCGTTGGATCTCGCATTCGACAGTCGTGGTTGCGTAGCCTCAAATCCAAAGCACGACACAGTGTTGCCCTCAGCACAGCGGGTGGAGCTCTTTTTCTCATTCATGAGCACACTTTCGAAGCTCAGCCGTTGTGCTCAAATTTAGCAAAGAGCGGTTGCAATTTGATTGCACCCATTGGATGTCATCAAGCGGCGGAGGCATCACCATGTGGCACCACTCAATGGGCGCGGATGCAGCACGCGGCTGTCGACGCACCTCGAGAATGCACCATCTCACACGTGATCAAGAGGCGCGATCTCTACGCCATCTCAGCCGTTCACTTCTGAATCCAATGGCCGTGGCGCATCCAACCTCAACGACAGCAAGTGGGCGTGAGCGGTGGGCACGGGATTTGCAGCGATAGAAGAGCGGGCCTTTAGTGACACTTGCAGCTATCACTAAATGGCCTGCGTAGTGTGTGTGCCAGCCAAGGTAATGAAGAGGTGCGGACCTCCAACAACAGCTCGAATAGCCTTTAGTGACGCTTGTAGTTATCACTGAATGTCTATGCACGGGATGCTCTTCCTCCCATCACTATATAAACACCCCTACACCCCCCATTCCTCTTCATCTCTTCCTTTCTTCCTCTCACCACCTCCAAGGCTTTAGAAAGGCTTGTCTCAAGCTCGGGATGCTCCTTTAGAGTAGAAAACCAAATAGTTTTCCCTCCCCTCATCCCCATTCATGGAGCATCCCGTGGCCATCCTCTCACCGCCCTTCTGGAAGAAGATCCTCGCCGCGACGTCGTCCTGCCCCATCCTCCATCCTCCTTCGTCCCGCTCCTCACCACCTTCCTCTAGGCGACGTCAGAGTGAGTCATCCTTTGAG
This sequence comes from Thalassia testudinum, assembly GCA_037157565.1. Taxonomy (NCBI): domain Eukaryota; kingdom Viridiplantae; phylum Streptophyta; class Magnoliopsida; order Alismatales; family Hydrocharitaceae; genus Thalassia; species Thalassia testudinum. The sequence goes on from JAZHRO010000017.1 coordinate 341,876, forward strand.
CAACCCTCGAGGGGGATTCTCTCACCTCCTTCTATCTTTACTACTTTCTAGTGTAGTTTTTCCCGCTTTCTTAGTTTTTTTTTTTGAAACAAAAAGGAAAGCTATCATCTTACGATAGTAATCTGGGAAGGTATATCCTACAATCAAGTAAGAGGAATTACAATCCAGATCCCCAAGTATGTATGAGGGACTAGCACTCTCTTACAATTTGTTCACAACACACCGGTCTCTCCTGAAAAAGCCTCGCATTTCTCGCCTTCCACACACTCCAGAGAGTAACAGCCATGCGCACATGTGGCTTCTCTCTCACAACAAACCCATGCCAAATGGAATCCCATGTTGGTAATCGCTCCTGGCAAGTCCTCCTCCAAACAGCAGTAGTGACCAGGCAAGAGGAGAAAATGTGATTAATGTTGTCAGTGTGCATCCCACATAAGTAACAATCATGAAGAGCAACTCCCATCCTTCTGTGTCGCAGATCACCTGTAATCAAGCCCTCTCTCCTACACAGCCAAAGAAATATTTATACCTTAAGTGGGATCTTCAAAAGCCAAATTTTCTTGTCAATGAAGTCATAGCTCCACCCACTTCCATTTTCCATGATTTTGTTGTAACCACAATGCACAGTGTAAAGCTCATCCCAGATGTAGTTATCCTCCACTCCAAGTCTTGGCCTAAAGCTTTCAAGATCTAAGAGCAGATTCCTCCTTTCATCCCATAGCCAGGTGCCCCTTCTGGTGGAGTTCTTCATTCAGTCTTCAGTTGTAGCTACTGCTAGACTAGAATATGATAGACGCTTTCTTAGTTGTGATTCCCACTTTCTTAGTTGTAGAAAACATTGGATTCAGAAATATATGTGATTCCCTCTCTCTCTCCCTCAGTTATATTTTTTTGCAAGTAAATAAAGTTTTCATTGACCTAATCTCTTGCTTGATAAAAATACCAAAAAAAAATAAAAAGATAAAAATGACAAAAACAAATAAAAGCGAAATGCAAATTTCATAAAACTAAACGTTCGCTTCCTTGTGTTCAGCCTGGGACTCACTTTTCAAGTTTTGGTTATAAATTTTATCTGATATATGCATTTTGCAAGCTACGACGACGGGTTCCTCCAAACCCCGATTTCTACCAACTATCGAAACATGCCTCATCAGTGTGCGTGTGTCTCTGACAGCCACACAACTATCTCCTGCTTCACATTTTTCTTTTACTTCATCTTCATCTGTTTGCTACTCCACACCCAATATCACCACTTCCACCACCAACACCACATTTACCACCACGTTTCACTATTCATCTTCTTCCTCAACGAAACCCACCACCACTTTCACCAACACAGACCACCTTCTCTTCTAAAAGCACCCAACATCACCTCCACGCCCATGACTACGCCTCCATGCACCACCACCATCTTCACTTTCTTCTTCTAATTCGTTTCTTCTTCTTCATCTCCTGTGAAACAAACCCATCAACAGACCACTAGCAACCATCGTCCCTTGCCTCCTCACGGCCACTAGTGCCACCCATCTGCCACGTGTGGCTATACACGCGCATGCAGCAAACCAACAGTCGTTGCCCCTTCGTGAGAAGGGACACTCCAGCAGCTGCTTTCTCCTCATGTGCAGTTGCAACTCAACCGACAAACGCATTGCAGTTGCCCCTTCTCCGCTCCATCTGGCCAACTTCGGCCTTCCCGCTCTTCGCCGCTACCACCGTCGGACGTGCACTGGCCCCGCCCACCTCTGGTGAAGACCTTGCCACTAGCGATCGCCTCCCCTCCTCATGTGAGCTATTCAAAGAGAATCCCCTATTTCCCTCTGTATTCTTTTTACATCATATGCCATTGTGAAGACAACATTTATCATTTAATGGATTAAATATTGTGTGGTTTTATACGATTGCCCCTCCTTTTTCCCTTGTTCCCTTTATATTGAAATCTTTGTTATAACTCTAATCTAAAGGGATTTCAATTTTGTTTCTTTGGGAAATCATTTGTGAACATAAAGTTTCGAAGTGTGTGAGTTTTAACGAGCACGTTCTCCTTATGGACATGACCCACTCTCTTGAGTGGTTATTTTCATTTATTTTGATCGTGCATTTTACCACTCGATTTATATATTACATTGCAATTTTAGATCAAATTTTTGAACACCATTTTGCGCTCGATCAAATGGCATCGTTCTTGAGGATGTAACGGGCCTGTTAAACTTGCATTCATTCATTTATTTGTTCACATTTTACTTGAGGCATATTTCACTTTGATTATCTGTTTGGTGCAAGGTACTTGTATCTGGAGACGAGTTGTTGCACCAGCCTCAGTGACACCAAGGTGGACCTTGTTTCCACCACTGAAGGACATCTGGAGTGATCATCTTCATCTTCACTGATCTTCAGTAGATAGATTTTATTATTTTCTTTATTTATTTTTAGCACATTCATGGGAAGGTCCTTGTTCTGGGGTCACACATCTTTTTAGGGGTTTGTTCCCCACCAATATTTTAGGCCCCATTTCGGGTGTTTGTTCCCATTTCTTTAGCTTTAGGTTTTTGTTTTTATTTTGTGGAGTTTATCTTTTCTTGTTTGTGCATAAGTAGGTTTGATATAAAACATAAAAAAAAAACATCACGAATTTTCGGCTGGAAGCTGCATGCCTTAGGATGACCATTTAATTGTGTATGAGTAGCCTCTAGATTTATTTTACATTTGCGTGCATTTCATTGCTGGTCGTTGGAGGCAAGGTATGTTTTCTTTTCCTTGCATTCTATCTTATTCACGCATTTGCATTTGGACTTAATTCCTAGAGCACATAATTTGTCTTGAAACAATCTAGCAAAGTGGTCACATTAAAGCTTCTGAAAAGAACTAACTAGAGGAGGAACACTAAAAACCAAGGACTTGAGTTGAAAACTTATCATGAATTTCAAAACTCAAACTCAAAATTTTACGGTGAATGCACACGTGCATGATTGTGCACTAAAGCACGCATTTAGTCACTCCTAGGTTCTTGAGCTGCTAGGAAAGAACCCTCCTTAGAGGGGGATATCCTGTCACAGATTTTTGAGGCTAGTTAAGAAGTATCGCAAAAGCATAATTTCAAAGGAAGGCTTAGGCCTACTTACATCCCTCGATCTTCCGTCCTTCGAGTACTTTACCATTTGAACTTTAGGGAAGAGCACCTAACTTCCAACTAGGTCTTCTTAAGCATATCGTAGGTCGATAAGTAGGCATGTAACTATTTGGATAACTTGATTTGTCACCTACAACTGGACTTAAATCTCAAAAGTCCTTTGATTTGTGTTTGTTTGGGGAAATTTGATTGTGGTGTGAGTTAGAATGGATCACCTTGACTTCCATCCTTTTACTTCTTACCCACACCCTTACCCCCACTTTGCAATTTTCGATCCCATACGTCGAGAAGGTCCATTCCTGGATGGGCAAAATGACAATCAGTGGGATCCTTTTTACTTCTACTATAGGAGTATTGGTTTGATTAAGCCCCATCATGGTGAGTAGAATTTAGGAGCGGGAAACATCTTGCCTACTATCCCACATACCATAGAAATACCCAATCCACCCTCCCTGAATGATTGTAATGGTTGGACAGAATCTCCTAGGTATTATGCCCCTGAGCTTGACTTCTCTCCTGAAAATAGTAATTACTTCACCTTGAAACTGGAAATACAGAAAATGCAAGACAAAATGATTGAATTATTAGGAGAATCTTTGAGAGCAGACCTACAAGGAAAAGAAGACATTAGCCACCTAACTTACACTCTTGAGGATGACTTCCACGCCCTAAGTTGGAGGAAAATTTTGGGGATGTAAGGGAGAATAGCTACTTTTAGAGGATTTATTTTGAACCTTCCCCGCTAGATGACACTTCCTTGAGAGGTCCACGACTTAAGTGGGAGGAGGATACAAATGAAAGTAGCTATGCATTGGATGAAGAAAGGTGGAAACTCGAGGAAGATGATGATCAGGTTGAGTATCTAACTGAATTATATTGGACTCAAAAATAGGGACAAATGGTACCTTTGGAAGACCTCGACCCAGATGAGAGTATTTTTGTCACATTTGATCAGTGTGGTTTAGGTCATGTTGTTAATCCCACCCTCCCCTTCAGATGATGAGATGGAACTCAAACCCACCCTTAGGGAACCTGACCCTGAAATTCACCTATTTGAGGAGTCTGTTGATACAATTAGGAACATTTTACCCTAGATAGAGTGCCCTAAGGGATTTACGAAAATGTTAGATGAATTTAAACCCCAGGTGAATGATGAATTGACTGTCAAGGAGGATGAATTATGTGAGAAACCTACATTCTGGATTTGGAGTGACATTAAGGGTGATTATGTCTTATTTGAAGAATTAGCCCCCGAGAATGTCACAGATTTGATCAACTTAGGTTTCCTCCATGCTTCTATTAATGATATCTCTCCTCAAGTTCAAATAATGGAAATGGGGAAGCAACTTCTGAGATTTATGTGGATTCACATATAGACTCCAAGGAGGATTTGAGTAAGGAACAAGAACCCGAGGATGAGATTGATAGGGTAATCCCAAAATCTATTGCCTCCAACCTTCCTTCATTTGATTAGGAGTCACCCTCTGATTTGCCTATGTTTGAAGGTGAAATTTTGACTCCATACAGTGAACTGACCACTAATGAAGAGCAAGTAGATACTTATGTTATTACGAGGGATGCTAGGGGGGCGATTGGGGAACTAGAAAGGCTATTAGGAATGGATACTAAGCCGATTAGACTAAATCTTGATTTTATGGCCATCCCATAGCCTCGAAAGTTAGACACCCTAGACAATCGTTGGATTAGAAATCTACTCACTTCTGTTTTGACCGAGGGGCTTATTGAACCAATATCTCTTGTAATGGGGTACTGGGTATGGATTAATGCTTTCTATGGTTAGTCCATCACCTTGAGGGTATATCTTTGCACCATTCCTTCCCCATCTTTGTTGGAGGATCCTTGTCATCCTGTCCCTACGCCTTTGGAGGTCAGAATTCTCGCCTATCATTTAGAACCTCCTCCGGTGACCTGGGAAGATTTCATTCCCATCTTTGTTGGGCGAGCATTTGTTATCGGGATTCATCATTAGCTCGCCAACATCTTAGGTTACCTATTTTCTAGGCTAGTGTTACTTCGCTCGTTTTTAGGGCCTATTTCTTTAGTTTTAGAACCTGACTTGCAGGTTCTTTGACTACTCGGCTACCAACAAAATAACAACAGCCCAACTTGGACCCAGGTAATACCCTTCTGTGCAATAGGGTCATTGCACATTTTAGGAATGGGGGGGTGTATGTAGGGGATATACATAGCATATATACATAATTGCATACATTTGCATACATAGCATATATACATAATTGCATACATACATAGCATATAACGTTGCATAACAAGCATTTGCACGAAAAAAGAAAAAAATAAATAAAAAATAAATTACATTGAGCTTAATTAGTTGGGCCCTACATTCTTAGGCATAAGACCAGGGCTTTAGGTTAGATTAAGTTGACTCTAGGTGTCTAACTTTAAAAGATAAGTTGATTTACTAGCTTTAGACCCTTAGGGTCCTTTGTGGACTTAAAAACTTAAGTACGAGTTAAGTTACGGACCATTCCTCAAGAGGTTGAGGAAGGAAAGCTAGGGATTGAGTTAAAGGCTGGGTAGTACTGGGTGTCTTTTTCTACCTTTTGGTTTATGGGTCCTTATAACTTAAGCATCCACATTTCACACACACTTGGCCTTGTGTAAATAGTGATCACCTTAATTCCTTTCTTAAAGAAAATTTGCTTCTCTCAGTTCTGACTTAAGAGAAGCTTGGAAAAATAAATTGATTGGACGAGTTCCTACCGCATGAGCTGTGGAGTATATATTCACCTTGATGACACGATAAAAACATGTCACCTCCTCGGTGCTTGTCTCTTAGGATATCCATCCTACTGGGGGTATGTAAGTGCATTGTGCGGTTCAGGTACCATGGGCGACGCTATCTTGAAGTGCCAATTGCCATAGGTTTGTATTCTCTTAAGAAATCAATGGGTGATACTATCTCGAAGTGTCGATTTCCAGGAGTTCTTGGGGTCGCCATGGGCGGTGCTATCTCGAAGCATTGAAAGCCAGGCACCCTTCGAGGTTGGTGATGGGGACAATGAATCCGACACAGATCATGTTGATAGCTAATCCAAGGTTAAACTTAGAGGAATCATACAATATATATATATATTACAAAAAAAAAGTCATTCTTACTCTCTTGCTAGGTTGGCAATCATACCAACCTTAAATAAATAAGACCATTGCACATGAATGGATGCTTTAATCTCTGGGATCAATAAACCCTAGGGTAGAGATAGAAATCAAGGAAACCTATGCCTGCAACTTGCCGTTAGCCGATCTAGCTTGTAACTAGGCTTCTACTTGGGTACCTTAAGTCTAAAGTGTATAACTTAACATGTTGCTAAGGGAAGATTGATTGGGTTGGCTAGTCTACTTGGAGAGTTGGGTTATTGCTTGAATTTGCTAGGGACTAGCAAAAACTAGGCATGGGGGTATTTGATGAGCTCATATTTGTGGGCTAATTAGTTACTTAAACACCTAGATGATAAATGTCAGTTTATCATTATTCTTATGCATTAAAACATAGATTGTGCTCTGTAAACAGCTTTTTGGGTTGCATTTAGGCATAAATTAGGTTAGGCATGCATTGCATTTTTTATTGTGTTTTTAATGTGTTTTTGTGAGTGTTAGGGATAAACAGATGGCCAGATCCCTAGAACCCTAGCACTCAGGAAGGCAACTGGTGAAGGAGAAGCTCTTACCAGCCAGAACTTAGCTTGATCCAGCTCACCATAGTTGAGATTCAGCTCACTTAAACTAGAGTTAGCTCATCCTGACTCCATTCAGCTCATCTCAGCTGAATGCAAGCTCAAGAGAGCTCATCTTAGCTCACCCTAGCTCAGGTCAGCTCTGATCCAGCTCAACTTAGCTGAGTCTAGCTCATCTCAGCTCCCATTAGTCCACAGGGTGCTCTAGCTAGGTCAGCTGAGTTGACTGGAGTTCACCCCAGCTCAGGTCCAGCTACATCTAGCTCCACTCAACTCCAGCCAGCTGAAGATGAATTCATTCCAGCTCAGGAAGCTCAAGTCTAGCTCCCGGGGACTCAGCTTAGCTCAACTCAGTTTAGCTAAGCTACCTTAGCTGCCTCAACCAGCTTGATCCTTTCTGGGAGAACCAGATCCAGCTCACCTCAGCTCATTATGGTAGAAGCCAGCTCACTTTAGCTTGGCTTAGCAGCTAGCAAAGAACTAGCAAGCTAAGCCAGCTAGAGTAGCTCCATGCCAGCCTCTTCAGCAGCTGCCAGCTCCATTTCAAGCTCCAGACTTCTCCTCCTCAGCTCCTCTCTTCAAACCCTAGCTCACATTACCTACTCCTCTACTCCATAGCTAGCTAAGCTAGCTTAGCTTGGCTTAGCTTAGCTAGCATCTAGCTCCTTGGCCATCCACCACCTTCAACTCAACCCTAGCTAGCTCCACCAACTAAGCTCACCTAAGCTAGCTATCCTACTCCAAGTTGGCGCCACCACCTAGCCACCACTTCACCCCATCATCACCACCAAAAGGCACCAATTTTGGTGCCAAAACCTAACCCTAACTACCCCCCCCTTTTGGCACCAACATCCACCCACATATCCACCATACACCTAACCCTACAACCACATCTAGCCATCCACCTAACCCCCCCTTCTAGAAGCCAAAAGTGGTGGCAACTCTAGGTGCCTTTTGGCCACCATAACCACCCTCTTAACACCCTTTAAGGTGGAGCCAACTAACCCTAGCCCTAGGATCATTCTAACCACCCATAATCACCACCAAACTCCATCCTAGCCCTCCACCTATTCACGCCAACTACCCCATCTCCACCTCTATATAAACCCACCATATCACCACATAAAAATCATCCTCCCATTTGTTTAATCCCACATTACACCCACCACAATTCAAGGCCAGGGAAGAAGAAGAGAAGAAGATTAAGGGGGCATCCTACTTGCCCTTTTGGTGACTTCTTCCCCTTCTTTCTTCTCCCTTGTGCCGCGCCAAGGAGGAGGAGCACTCCCCTACTAGGAGGATGGCCAGGCAAGGAGGAGCAAGGGTGGTACATGCCCACCCTTAGAGGAGATCATTGGAGGTGGTAGCTTCCACCTTGGAGGACACCATTTTCAAGGAAGGAGAAGGAGGAGCCCTTTTCAAGCCTAGGAGCCACTAAGATTGGAGCAGGGAGCTTCCCCTCTTCACCAACAATTCAGGAGGATTTGTGTTTCATTTTCTTTGTTGCAATTATCTAGTAGTAGAAGCATTCATCTACTAGGATTTTTTGTAAAACACTCTCTCTTTTAATCAAAGTTGCCTTCTTTAATCTTTTTGTTGCATAGTCTTGTAGAATTCTTGTTTAACCTTTTTCACTCCCTCTCCATAATTACTCTAGGCCTCCACGTGCCTAGAGTGAGCTTAGGGAGAGGTTCTACTTGTCACTATAATAGTAGTGTAGTGGATTAGTATAGAGAATTTTCTTGCTATCAACAAACCCGCCTTGTTCTTGTTATTTCAAAACAAAAAAAATCATATATATAAAACACCGAAAAGAAAGTTGAGATTGATTTTCCAAGAAAGTGTTTTGATTTGAAAATAATTTGGCCTCCTTGGACGACCCTAGATACTCCCCTATCTAGGTTATAAATTTTAAAAGCGAATCTATTTTTGTGCGTTGCAATGACTTAAAATCATAAATTAACAAACCACGCAAAAACTTGATCACTAGACATTAGATTAATAATAATATATAAATAGCATGCATTAAGATGTAAATAATGTAGTTCATATGTATTTGCTTTCATGCATTACATTCATATCTAAATACATTTAGAACTTATTTAGAATAGCATACATTAGCTTAGTATATAAATTACAAGCATCACACATTAAGTGCATTATTTAGTTAGAAATAGGAATTAGTATTTATTAAGGGTTCATGCATAAAATACATATCAATTCATTTCCATATGTTTTATTGCATTCATGGTAGGATGTGTTGGCTGCCATTGAAGGCCATTAAAGACCATTGAAGGTGCACGGCATTTGAATTCTGCTGCGACAGCTATAAGAGAGGAGGAGTTGCTGCTGTGCTAAGGGAGGCCATCACCCACTCCATCACTATTCTCCGCTCCCACTGCGGGTCTCCTGGTCGAGCATTGCCACACCGTGGACCAACGGGGTGACAGATCGCTATGCCAATCCGGCGAGCTTGGCCATCAACGTGCACGCGTGTCTCTGATGGCCACGCAACTATCTCTTGCTTCACATTTTTCTTTTACTTCATCTTCTTCCTCTATTCGCTACTCCACCCGCAATATCACCACTTCCATTGGCAACACCACATCCACCACCAACTTTCCACTATTCATCTTCTTCCTCAATGAAACCCACCACCACTTTCACCAACATAGACCACCTTCACTTCCAAAAGCACCCAACAACACCTCCACGCCCACGACTACACCTCCACGCACCACCACCATCTTCACTTCCTTCTTCTTCATTTCTTCTTCTTCATCTCCTGTGAAACAAACCCATCAACAGACCACCAACAACCATCGCCCCTTGCCTCCTTACACCCACCGATGCTGCCCATCTGCCACGTGTGGCTACACACACGCACGCAGCAAACCAGCAGCCGCTGTCCCTTCGCGGGTAGGGACACTCCAGTAGCTACCCTCTCCTCGTGTGCGGCTGCAACTCAAGCGACAGACCCATTGCTGCTGCCCCCTCTCAGCTCCGTCCAACTGACTCCAGCTGTCCTACTCTTCATTGCCACCACCGCCATAGGTGCATCGGCCCCACCCACCTCCGATGAAGGCCTCGCCACTGGCTAAAGGGAATCCCCTATTTCCTTCCATATTCATTTTACATCATATGCCATTACGAAGACAACATTCATCATTTAATGGATTAAATATTGTGTGGTTTTATACGATTGCCCCTAACTCTATTCTAAAGGAATTTCAATTCTATTTCTTTGGAAAATCATTCATGAACAAAAAGTTTTCGACATGTGTGAGTTTTAACGGGCATGTTCCTCCCTGTGGACATGACCCACTCTCTTGAGAGGTTATTTTCATCTATTTTGATCATGCATTTTATTGCTCGATTTCCATACGATAATGTAATTTTAGATCAGATTTTCGAACATCATTTAGCACTCGATCACCTAAGTTAAGCTAGAAATTGAGTAAAAATACTATGAATTAACTTAAGAAAAGTGTTAAGTGTAGGATTTATGGAAAATGACCTGAAACACCAAATTTGTGCTAAAAATGCAAAATTATGTCAAAAACAAAGAGATTTTGTATCAAGGGTATAAATGATTAAATCAAAAGGGAAATGAACAACAAAATGAGCTCAAGTTCACAATTAAATATTGGAATAATTTCTAACAAGTTCAAATTAGATGACATAAAAGTTACATGAGATTTTGACAGCATTTGGATCTCGAAATATGTGTTTTGCATTTAGGTCATCTTTATACATTTGAGCCTTCACATTTCCTAAGCACAAAAAGTCATAGGGACCTATGTGTAAGCTGATTGCACAGCAATCATGGGTCCTAATCAACCTATATAATGTCTGAACCTAGCTTAATTTGTGGATATTACACTCATATCTTGCACCAGTCTATTTAGAATAAGATGAGATATCCTGCTATTTAATGGTTTTTATTACTATTTACAGGTAATAAAGTGATCCAAGATGAAGGAGATAGTGGAATAAAGCAATAAAGGAAGAAGAAGATTGATCCAGATAAGAGGAGTGAGGAGGATATCCTTATCTCCACCCTTAGAAACCTAGGACAACCTTCCTAAACCCAAAACAACCTCCGTTAGGACACCTTAGCCACAAAACCCAAACATGGATAGCACTATCCATGTTCTTATCCACCCTATCCCTCTCCCAAACACTTATGAACCAAAACCCACCTTAGAAAACCTAAAACCCACTCTCCAACACCTTTTAGGATGTCTAAACAACTTGTTGGACGTCTAATTTCTGCATAATATCAATCCAGGAAGCCAAAACTCATATTGACACAGAATTGGGTGTCTAATTTAATGTCCAAATGTCCAATTTTATAGTATAAGACGTCTGACCACTATCTTGGATGTTTGATACTTTTGTCTGGTTCCTAATTTTGGTGTTGGAAGCCCTACCTTGCCTATTTTGACCTAAGAACCCCACTAGACACCCTAGGAAACCTAATTAGAGACCTCCTGATTGCACGTGTTTCGTGAGTTTGAAATCAGGGTTACGAGTAACCCTTCGTCGTAGTTGCAAAATGCGTGGTCAAATAAAATTTATACCAAAACTCGAAAGGTGAGTCCCAGGTCGAACACGGGGAGGTGAACGTTTGGTTTTATGAAATCTGCGGTTCACTTTTATTTCTTTTTGGTTGTTTTTATCTTTTCTAATTTTTTTGGTATTTTTAACAAGCAAGAGTTTAGGTCGATGAAAACTTTATCTACTTGCAAAAATATAAGAGAGAGAGGAAGAGAAAGAGAGAAACAATCATCTATTCATGAACAACTATTTGTTACAACTATGAAAGTAGGAAAACTACACTACGAAGGCATAAAAAGATAGAAAGAGGTGAGAGAAATCCCCCTCAATGGTTGCTCGAAGGATGACTTGCTCTGACATCTCCTGGAGGAAGGTGGTGAGGAGTGGGATGAAGGAGGATGGAGCCGGAGGACGGAGGAAGGGGTAGGTTGGCGTCGCGGCGAGGATCTTCTTCCCAAAGGGCGGTGAGAGGATGGCCACGGGATGCTCCACGAATGGGGATGAGGGGAGGGAAAACTATTTGGTTTTCTACTCTAGAGGAGCATTTCGGGCTTGGGACAAGCTCTCTCTAGAGCCTTGGAGGTGGTGAGAGGAAGAAAGGAAGAGATGGTTTGGAATGGTGGTGGGTAGGTCCTTTCATAGTGGAGGAGGAAGAATAAATTAGCATCTGGGTCATTACGGACGTCCATAAATGTCGCTGCAGCTGTCACTGAAGATCCACCCTTCAATTCCTCTTTCTAGCACGCGCAGACCATTAGTGACTGCTGCAAGCGTCACTAGAGGTCCGCCTACTCCCCTGGTGCGCTTCACGCACCCATGCTCCCGTGCCGTACGTGTGCGTTGGCATGCGTTGCACTGCTACTGCGCACGGCTGCGGCTATGCGCATGTGCTGCTACTGGTCGACATTAGGAAGCCTGGATGGCACCACATGGTGCCATCTGGGCCATCCATTCTTCTTTCTTTTGTAAAGGGTGCCATGGTGCTCAGATCGAGATGATGCCTGTGTTGCTGGACTGCGATGGTCGCACCGGATCCATCTGTATGATTGGATTTTCCATCCAAAACCCATATGGATGTTGCCTTGCTCCTTGGCTGTTGATCTTCCTTGGACTTTGTACAATGCTACGGTTCTCTGATCTATACGATTTCAGAAGCGTTAGACTCTGATCGTCATCCTAATCAGATCCGTATGGTTCAATCATCTATCTGAGGCCTTGAAATAAGTCTTTCTCTCCTAACCATAAAAAAGGACCTAATTAACCTAAAATATATACAACTACTCTAACTGCAGAATGATGCATGCTATGCAATATTTATAACATGAAATGCAAATCTAAGCCTAGGAACATGCATGAGTAGGCATTTTAACCTCAATAGATGTGTCTATATCATATCGCCATGCCTATCTTTTGCTAGTCCCTAGCAAAATTAAACTATATGCTATGTATAAAAGCAGAATTAGGATTAGATTGCTTAGGCCTAAGTCATTTATTAACAATAGAAAATTTCAACTAAGGTCCTAAATAACGAGAACTCAACAGTACCCGAGTGGCTGCCAGAATGCAGACCACCCAAGTCCTCACCTTATTTGAAAAGGGAAAATACATTTTTTATTTTTCTTCTTTTCTAATTTTTTTGTACTTTTGGAGTTTGAGAGTTTCGGGATAACTTTTTACGGCTACCCGACTCGCTCAAGACTCGAAAAGGACTTTAAATGCTAAGCATCTTGTGAAAATAGTGAAAGACTCACTAGACGACTGTTAAAATGAACTTCAGGTTTCTACGACCCTAGGTGACCTTGCCTAAAGGTTTATCTTTTCGACTGGTAGCTTTCTCCCTACTTTTATTTATAGGGTCAACACAAGGGCGAACCCAGTGTATATCTGCTCTATTTATTCTATTTCCCCGCTTTATCCCTAAGTGTTTTGGGAATTATTGTGCATTTTTTGTGAGCTGGGTTATAGACAACTGGCCGATGAGCTGTTACCACAGACAACTTGCCATCCATACTCGTGTGGTGAAGTGTAGTTTTATTATTATTTTTTCCTCCTTTTTCTAGTTTTTTTCTTTCTTTTTTCTATTATTTATTTTTTTTTAAGTAGGTGGCTTCCCTGATCTAAGATTTACCTAAAGGCAGTACAATGAAAATGTTCTTGTGACTGGGCTCTAGACAACCGGTCGACGAGCTGTTATCACCAACAACTTCCCAGCCATACCACCCTAGATAGTTCATTAGCTACCCAATTTCCGAAGAAACCGTCAGTGCAAAAAAATGTGTGTAGATGCTTAGGCTTAAAGTCCCCCTAAATCAGAGGGCAGGTTGATAAGTCGCATACTTATCATCCCAATTTATTTACCAAATTAAAATGAATTTTAATTGGTGAGGGCTCGAGACTAAGTCCACATTCAATTGGACACCAGGGCTAATTAAGCCTGAAGACCTGAAGAGTCTAAGTGTTTAGGTCCTCTTGTATCATTTCCTAAAGTTAATAACTTCCAAATGCCTAAGTTCTCTTTTCCTAATTCTTCTTCTTATTTCTTTTTTTGAATTTTTAATTTTTTTTAAAGAAACTAAAAGAAATTCTACGGAGTTAACAAAATGATTTCAGGATTAAGTTTCCACCGCCCATGCCTAAATGATGCAATGTCCTCATTGTAAAAATAAAGTCATGAAAAGGGCAGAGTAAACAGAATATCACCTGAGTGTCGCGAAAATCTGGTCAGCTCCGTAGAGAGGAGTATATGCACACGCGCTAAGTTTAATGCCTTTAGCTAGGCATAACATACATACAAAGAAGAAATTGAGAATTCACAAGTGCGGGTCAGAATCAAAATAAAAATATTGGTCCTGAAACCCCCCAGCAAAAGATGTCCATAAACGTGGACCTGATTATGGTGCAAACCTATTCCCTAGGGTCGAGTGGTTTTCAGATTCTGGATGAAAATACCCAGAACCAAAGGTTGTTATTTTTGCGGGGCCAGGCCTACAGTTTAGTGGTGTGCAACCCAAGACCAAAGTGTCGAACAACGGGTAAAGATGGTTCAATAGGTGCGGTTGTCCACTTAACATCTAGCTTGGAAAAATAATCAGTTATTTGATCTTGGGTTGCATGTGAAATATATCGTAAGGGTCTTAGTAGAAAGTAGGTGGTTTCAGGTCAATAGGTACCCTTAGATCCAAATTCAAAGTTCCCTCAGAATTAGCCTCCCAAATTTTTATTTCAACAATTCTATCTTCCAACATCAAGGGCTCAGGCTCCGGGACCTCTAGCATATCATTCACCCCATATGATTCTCCCAAGTCCAGAAATCGTGGCGAATCAAGATTGACTTGGGCACAATGATCTCAGAAGTTAGCTTTTCGGGGTGCAGATGAGGAATGGGGTCATTGATTGAATCATCAAGTAAATGAGGATTCGAATCCTCCACGTTAGCCACAACTGAATCAAAATCTTAAATGACTGGGCTATCAAATGGTTCGTCATGCTCCTCGAGCCATTTGTCTCACTAAAATCATCTTCCTTAAGCTCAAGTGAGACTTCACTAAGAGATTCCTCACCCTCAAAATCAAAGAATCCATGATCCTCATTTATATATGTCTCAAAATCGATTGTCATTTCTTGGTTCAAAGAGACATATTTTTCCTTGATCCTTGGCTCAGGGATCTCGGGTGAGAAACTCGTTTCATCCTCAAAGGGTTGCTCTAGACCAACCTGGTCATCTCCAATCTCAGAATTTGTATCCCCTTGATAGGAACCTGAGCGGGTTCATACATTGGCTCTCTTGAAGAGGGTTCATCTTGAGAATCATCCCAAGATTTGACTAGGGCAACCACAAATTTCATCCTCAACCTTGACAATTTCCCAAGAAGAAACTCACCTAGGTCCCTATCCCTAACACTTTGGAGCAAATCCAATAAAGAGCTATTAAGCTCATCGATCATTTTTATCATAGGCTACAATGCTTCAGTGCATGGTGTTGGCTGGGCTTCTAAAGATTGTATGGTGTTCCTCAAGTTAGCCAATACCCTGTCTTGGATCTGGTTCACCTGAACCGACTGGTTCGGTTCAGGGTTGGGTGGGTTTGGGTTCATTCTAGGGGAGTCAAGATATTGAGGTTCTCGGGTTCCTCCTTGATAGTAGGTCATCTCGGGTTGTTCAAAGAATGGTGGTGACCTATATTTAGCATAATTCTAGGGAGGGTAAGTGTTATAATCAGCATATCCTTCATGGTTGTAGATCTGGTTAGGTTGATCATCAAAGGGTGGAGATCTATAATCATTGTACTTTGGGAAGGATAGTAATCATAGTCTTGTTGTTCAGGGTTAGACCCTGGACACTGAGGTCCAGATTCGTATCCTCAATCAAAGTCATCCCGGCTAGTGGATGGGTAATTACTAGTCAAGTCGGAATAGTAATCATCTTGGGGATAAGTGGTGGTAGGAAGATAGGATGGGAAATGCATGTAAGAAGTGGAAGGATACATGGTGAAGTAAGGAGGGAAATTAGAAGAGAGAAAGGTGCCCTGCAGTACAATGAACCAACCCTATTCTTATGTGGGTAGCCTAAAGACCTACAGACTCCTAGGACCTATCTTGAGATTATAAATGATTTAGTCTACTTTTATCCGGTCAATCCAACCAGTTAGAAGGAGGGATTGGGGAGAAGGTTCTTCCTTTGGCTTGCACCTCTGGTTCCTAATGTACCCCCTAGTCGCAGTTGTTTGATGCTACTCCCCTAGCTAGACATCAGATGGACCAGCAGAAGTAGATTAATAAAAAAAAATCTCAGTCTGAGCCCCTAGGAGCGAATCAATCCTTAAGGCCAATGCCTACTCTATTTTAATTACGCTTGGGATGATTGTTCTCTTGGAATGTGATGGGCCCTTTAGATGGGTTGTGCCCTTAATGATTAGTTAAAATGTGTGTGCGTGCACAACCAAGGTTTTCAAACAAGGTTATTTGATGATGTGTCTTTTAGGGTTCAACCTTATTTAGTAGCTTTTAGGGTTTAATCTTTAGGTATATTTAATCAAGGTTCAGTAGAACACTCCAAGTTTTGAAAGCACTGGTGTAGATATATTCCTTTAAAAATTAGAAATAAAATGTGGAGTTCCTGGTTCAGTCCTAAAAATCAACCCTAAGTGGTAAGCTACTTGATGAATCGCTTTTATCTTAAGTGGTGCGGCTCAAACAGTTCAATCAATTGGCCTATTGCACCACTTAGTTAAGGCACATAGAAATGTTTGACCTATTCAGATTTCTACTCACTTAGTTGTGTGTTGAATTAAGTGTACCGGGTCCACAGGTCAGATCCCGGTTAAGTGGTAGAATCGATGTGATTGTGTGCCTTAGGGTGAGAAGTTGTGGGTGTTAAGTGTGTAGCTTTCAGAAAATCCCACAAGAGAAGAGTTTTTTTTTTGTTTTTTTTATATATGCGGGGGTGAGATGAGTGGAGGTGGCAAACAAACAACCAAACCTATCCTAGGGTTTATAATAAGCACCTAAATTGATTTGGGCTTGAGTTATTAGTGTGGTGAAATGAACTAGTGGGTGAGGGTGGTGGGGATAAACTTACAAAACCTTCATCCACACTTTTCTCTGATCTAACCGCCTTGGCCTGCCTCGGAAGAGTACCTGTAATCATAGTAAGATCAGAGAAAAAGTGAGATAAAAGTTAGGTAAAGCAGAAAAAACATGGAAAAAAAACTAGAGAGCATTGCCTCCCTGGCAACGGTGCCAAAATGATTTCACGTGTTTCGCGAGTTTGAAATCAGGGTTATGAGTAACTCGTCATCATAGTTGCAAAACACGTGGTCAAATAAAATTTATACCGAAACTCGAAAAGTGAGTCTCGGTTCGAAACGGGGAGGCGAACGTTTGGTTTTAGGAAATCTGCGCTTCCTTTTATTTCTTTTTGGTCGTTTTTATCTTTTCTAGTATTTTTGGTATTTTTAACAAGCAAGAGATTAGGTCGATGAAAACTTTATATACTTGCAAAAATATAAGAGAGAGAGGGAGAGAAAGAGAGAGAAACAATCATCTATTCATGAACAACTATTTGTTACAACTATGAAAGTAGGAAAACTACACTACGAAAGCATAAAAAGATAGAAAGAGGTGAGAGAAATCCCCCTCGATGGTTGCTCGGAGGACGACTCGCTCTGACGTCGCCTGGAGGAAGGTGGTGAGGAGCAGGACGAAGGAGGATGGAGCTAGAGGACGGAGGATGGGGCAGGACGATGTTGCGGCAAGGATCTTCTTCCCGAAGGGCGGTGAGAGGACGGCCACGGGATGCTCCACGAATGGGGATGAGGGGAGGGAAAACTATTTGGTTTTCTACTCAGAGGAGCATCCCAGGCTTGGGACAATCTCTCTCTAGAGCCTTGGAGGTGGTGAAAGTAAGAGATGGTTTGGAATGGTGGTGGGTAGGTCCTTTTATAGTGGAGGAGGAAGAACAAATTCACATCTGGGTCATTACTGACATCCAAAAACATCGCTGCAGCTATCGCTAAAGATTCCGCCCTTCAATTTCTCTTTCTGCGCGCGCAGACCATTAGTGATAGTTGCAAGCGTTACTAAAGGCCCGCGTCACTAAAGGTCCACTTCGTTGGTGCCTGCTCCGCTGACGTGCTTCACATGGCTGTGCTCCCAACACCGTGCGCAGGCGGGCGCTGGCATGCAATGTACTGCTGCTACGCGCGGCTGCGGCTATGCGCATGCGTAGCTGCGGTTGTGGTTGTGCGCGGTGCGCTGCGCACGGCTGTGGCTATGCATGTGCACTTCTACTGGCCTGCGTTGGGCGACCTCGATGGCGCCACATGGTGCCATCTGGGTCGTCCATTCTTCTTTCTTTTGTAGGGGGTGACACGGTGCTTAGATCGAGATGATTTTTGCGTTGCTAGACTGCGATCGTCACTTCGAATCCATCTGTACAGTCAAATTTTTCATCCGAAACTCATATGGATGTCGCATTGCCCCCTGGCCGTTGATCTTCCTCAGACTTCGTACAATGCTACGGTTCTCCGATCTAGATGATTTCGAAGGCGTTAGACTCCGATCGTCATCCTAATCAGATTCATACGGTCTGATCATCCATCTGAGGCCTTGAATTAACTCTTCTTTTCTCTTGACCATAAAAAAACCTGATTAACCTAAAATATATACAACTACTTTAAATGCAGAATGATGCATGCTATGCAATATTTATAACATGAAATGCAAATCTAAGCCTAGGAACATGCATGAATAGGCATTTTAACCTAAATAGATGTGTCTATATCACCTCCTTAGCCTAGTCCACTATCCATTGCCCTACTTATCTTATCCCTAACCCAATTGAACCATCCCATACCTAATTGGGGGCATCTACAGTTGATTGGGTGCACCTGAGCCCAATTAGATCCACCCAGGATCTAATTGACTCATACCTATTAAGGTTACCCTAGCCTAATCACATGCACACATCCAAGTAGACTTGACCTAGACCTAATTAGGATCACTCCTATCCAATTAGACTTTCCTAAGACTAATTAGCTCCACACCCACTTAATCTAGATTGACCCAACCTATTTAGCACCTAATCCTACCAAAACCCACAACCTAGCCCTACGAAAAACACGCACCCACACACACACACACCCATTCCTATTTTACCCCTACCAAACCCATGCACACTCTCTTGGAAACCCTAAAACTTGTGTCAAACCTAGATCCTAAAAATGTGGCATTAGCTATTTTTGGAGCCACCAAAAGTGGCAACCACATGGAGCATTCCCATAAGGACAAAAAGTTTAGCCACAAAATTAATCATCCTCCACCTCTCACTTGCGACCACACCTCTCCTCCTTTCCTCTCAAGGCCATCCTCCTCCTCCAAAGCTCCTCCATGGGCGGGTAGCAAGAAGCTCCTTCAAGTTGCAAGGTCGGCTACTACAAGAGAAGAAGGGTCCACGCCACCCTCTCTTTTTCTTCTATCTTGGGCATGCTACCTTCTCCTCCTAGAGAGGATGCCCTCCCCCCATATTCTTCTCTCCTTGGATGACCATGAAGGCTCACCCATAGCCTCTTGTGGTTGGTTATCACTTTTGGTAGGTGTGTAGATGGGTTTGTGTACCCAAGGTCTAGCCTACATCCTCACACAAGGCCAATGGCCTTGGTGGCACCTTTTTGGTGTGAGGGATTTCTTTTATTTATTTGCTTTCTAGTGTAGATGATATGTGATAATCTTTTATGCATAAATAGTAACATGATGTTTCTATGATTGATTGTCCTCATGTTTGCTTGCCTATATGATACTTAGGTTTGATCACACCATGCACGGCTACCATGGGCTCATTTAGATGCACATAGTCACTTAGGGTTTTGCTAGTTTATCTAGATCTAGGTTTCATTTTGCTTTTCAAAATAAAAATAAAAAAACAAAAAAAATGCAAAAGACAAAAAGACCAAAAATATTAGGTTAGACTTAGGTTAGAAAAGCCAATTCAAATCTTGACTTGTTCTTATGCCTCCTAGAAACGAACGACCGGGACTCAAGTTCTAAAAAGAATAAAATCTACGTGAGTTTCGTGAACGATTAAATATTTTGATCAAGGGTTTAGTGTGACTATACTACGATTTCAGACAATTTCAAAACGCATGAAAATGGACTTGTCATAAGCCTTCAGGGACCTCTTGATTAGAAAACTTATCACATATGGGTTTTTGCATAAATTCCTACCTTTTCCCCACAAAGGTTTCCTGGTAATTTTTCCAAAAGACCTACATCTCACCTTTACTCTTCGTAACTCAAGTGCGAAGAGCACAAGAAACTAGGACCATCCATTTTCATCTTCCTTGATCCTACAGTGGATTGTGACCTAACTTACTAGCATTGGTGCACCCACCTTCGCGCCATTGTCCAGATCACATCCAATGGCTATTTTCTATCTCAAACCTTCCCGCACTCCTCAGATTCTCCCTTGGCCGTAGATCTCTAACAACCAATATCCATTATTCCCAGTGACCTCGAGTTACTCAGCCTATTCAAACACCTCTGCATCAGCTTGGTGAACCTATCGACTCTCTGCCCCTTGAGCCGATCATCGTCTAGACCTCCAGCCCCCATTTCCCCTTCTTCTGTAGCTAGTGACAGTAGCTACACCTTCTTCCACCCATTGTCCTCGTCGAACTAGATCATGTAACTCCAAAGGTCAACCCAGAGCTTCCTCCTACAAGCTTTCAATCGTTGGAGCTTTCTTCCCTTTCTTCGCTACAACCACCAGCTCCAGTTTCTCCCTAGGTCCCTTTCGTCCAATCAGAATAGATTTTATTACTTTCCAAGCATAGATTAGCTTAGTTTAGATAGTTTAGATTAGGATTTACTATTTTATTACTTTATATTAGCATAGATTAGTACAAAATTAGTGTAATTGTTTCTTGACATTGATCTGCCCTCTCTGATCAACTTCGATTAGAGAGGATGATTTCAACCACCCATTTTGATCCATTAACCTTCCTCTCCATTTCACATTCGCCTTCTAATGTTTTCCTCGATAATTTGATCGCCATAGACCTCCTCCTTCACGACAGCCATTAGATCTGAAGCTTAGTAGCGTCAAGATCCTATGGTGCACTAATTTCATTGAAGGGTCCTCTTACACGCTTCACAGGATCACAAGGACCCTCTCCTTGGTTTGAATTAAGCTGATTTAAGTGATTGCATTAGATTTAGTTTTTAATCATGATTATGGAATTTTTGGAGAAATTTGAGTTCAGTTGGTTTTAATTGCACAAATTGAGCTTATAATTGCCTAATTGGAGTGGATGCAATTAACTTGGACTAGTTTGTTTGGATTTTTATCGAATGGGGTTTTCACTCCCAATTTCTATGTCTGGTTCTATTTTTGTTCGTTGCTAAGGTAACGAGGACCTATGAAAATCCATGCATGGATTTGAGGTCCTTGCGATGGCCTAATTAGCTCTAAAGGATTGCTTGGGATTCTGTAACACTAATCAATAGTGTGTAGGATGCCTAAGTGATCAATCCTTCATGGTGAATCCATATGAACATCCCTAAGTAGGCAACAACTTTAATCATATTCAAAGGGTTTTAATCCATTGATTTAAGTTTGAATGAGGTTTATTGGATTTGAATGAAGGTCTAGGATTGGTTTTCAAGTGAGTTGGATGTCTGGTTTGTTCTCTCTCTTTCATGCTGTCTATAGCAAAGGAGGAAGAATCAAACTGGGGTTTAAGAGTTTATTGAGCTTTGAATTGAGTTCCATGCAGTTCCAGACTCTCTAGTATATGTTTACGGCACTCGAGATTGACTGATTATTGATCTAAGTTCATTCTGGGATTTTACCTTTCAGGTCTAGATTCTGGGTTGATCTGACGACTTGAAACTATAATGTGTTTTAGTGACTTGGGTGAGATTGTGAGCTAGTTTTTAATGATTATAAACACATTTTGAATGATCTATTTGATATTTTGAGATTTTTAAATCAGACTGGGTGGATTTTTGTCAAGATAGCAGCAGCTGAATGCTAAGTTTCATCGAGATAGTGTTGAAACTGTGATCATGGATTTTAAGTGGATATTGAACATTCTTAAATGGTCTCCTCTAGAAAGGATTTTTATATACAACTATATTCAAATTGATAGAGGATAAGTAGATCTTGAATTAGCTTGGTTCTTATTTTGACAGTATTAGTAGTAGAGATTTTTGTCAGGATCTGCTAAGATCTAAGCTGATGAATCAACTTAATCCTATTATTGTTTAGAGTTTTAATAGGGTTTTCAAGTTAAGTTGATGTAAAAACAATGTCTTAGAAGCATTCACGTACCTTTATTTGGTTTTAATTTGAGTTGAAGAGCATGCAAATCATCTAAGAATTCTTTGTCAATAACTAGAACTCTGATAACTGTCCAACTTTGCTGTATTGATGTAATTCAAAGATTAAATCAAGTTTTTGTGTTTTAATCTGATCTTAATTGATGTCTAGATGTTTCTAATATTTAATCTTTCATTTCCAATATTTTTAATATAATTTTAGGGGTTGGAACCAATTTTTGATCTTTATTTGGCCTTTTTTTTGATTTTATTCAATAAATAGGGTGAAAAATATAAAAATAATGTAAATAAATTAAGAAAAGGTGTAGTGAGTGAGTGTTGAGCATTCTAAACTTGTGTCTGTGGTTAGATTTGAATTTCTAGGTGTTTAGCTATTGGAAGTTTAGGTTTCTTTTCTAGTTAGAAATAAAAGTTTAAAAATAAAAAATACTAAAAGAGCTTTGTTTACATTTGTCTTAGTTTTCCCTTCTTTCTTTCCTTAGTTAAAAACCAAAACAAAAGACAAAATCTGAAAAATGCTTCAAAAATCCTAAAAATACCTTGTATATACTGTAAAAACATGTATATATTCTTAATTTAATATTGTATATTAGCTACTTTAGCCTAAATTATGTTAGTAAGTTAACTAAGTATGAAACTAATTTATAGTGTATATTCCAACTTCTATTATAACTTGTTCCCATGTTATTTATAACTTAAATTACATAGCACACATATAGTATTTAATTAATCATATGTATACTTTGTAGATAACTTATATGTATATATATATCATGTATATATAGTAATAAATCTAAGTAAATAACTTAAAATGCTTATTTATAGTATTAGTATATGTATTAGTCTAATTATAGTCTCATTAAGTAATGTATATATTGTACATAAGCTAATATGAGTGTATTATGTATACATTTGACACCTTATGTAAGTATGTATAGGATTTGTAATTAAATTAAATAAAATTATGCAATAAATATTTATATATGTTAATTAAATAATTAACACCTTAATTTATAATTTTTATCACTAATGGAACCCTTTGGCTTGTGGTTTTGGTTTTGAGCGGTTTAGGATTCGAGAGAGGCGATGGCGATGAGGGGAGGTGGGAGAGGTGATGGTGACCATGTTGACGATGAGGGTTGGTCAACTTGGTGATCAAGGGCATGGTGGAGGAGAGATCAGAGAGGGGAAACTCTAAGGGGAGGAAACTGGACAGGTAGGGGTAGAGCTATGAAGGAGTGGAGAAGGGTCAATAGGGAAATCATTTATTTTCGCTATCGAAGGCGAGGACATATGGCGGCAGTCTGTCGCTTCCCATTTGTTTGCTTGGCTTACGGAGGACATGGTCACAAGCAAGACGTTTCCACAAGGAATAGAGGGAGATCAGGAGAGGCTGCTTCCTTGCGCCCTAGAACGACGAACAAAGAAGGACTGCCACCACCGCCTGATGCATATAGGGGCTATTCCATCGATGTGGAGGTTCCAACATCTGAGGACTCTAGAGTATCTGAACTTGTACTCAAATGTGCTCTAGTGGGAGAAGTGATGACGAGAAAGCCATCGCTGGAGCGTCTTCAATTACTGGTAAGATCCCTATCCCTATCAGCTGAAGGTTGGAAGATTGCCACCCTCTCCCCTACGCGGTTTGTGGTTTTTGGATTGAGCATATTGATGTGGAGTGACTTAGGTTCCAATTGACTACTTTTGAGAATGTAATAGTGTTGTGGAGGCTTGTGTCGCCGTTTGATGGTGCTTTACTGGAGTGACCACCTTAGAGGGCTGGCTCTCATTCTGGGAGCCTGGAAATCAAAGGTCTGCCATTGCATCTGAGATCGAGAAGTGTGGTTGCATCCATGCTTGCAGGGTTTGCAAAGTTGGTAGAAGATGCATAGGTAGGTCTATGGGAAGGAGATGGTCGCCTGCTAAGTGTTAAAGTTGAGGTGTTCAGAGGTGGATCGATACCAGAGAAGATTATCCTTCAGTGTGGAGGTAGTTCATGGCTTTTACGGCTACGATTTGGATGTATTGAGATAGACTTCCAGGAGTAGGAAGTGATGAGAACTTTTGCAGAGGTTGGGAGAGACGAACCTACCCAGGAGTAGCTTGATCACGACATGCCAAAGAAGGCACCTGAGCCAAAGAAGAGGAAGGATCACCACTATACGAGGATGGATGAGGAGGAGATGACTGAAATGAGGAGTGACCAACTTGCAGTAGAAGAGGATTTAGCTGTGGGGGTCTTACAAGAAATCCCAGGAAATTCCCTAAAAAAAACCCTCCTTTTCATGTTGCAGAAGGCTTAAAATTTGGGGTTGGAGCTACATCAAAGTCTACATTGGGAAGATCTCCTTACAAGTTAAGTCAAAGAAAAATGTTGATTTTAGGGAGGTGGATGAGAATTTTGTTGTAGTAGTGCTTAGAGCCGAACAGGTGCAACAAGCTAATAAAGGGGGATCTCAAAAGGGGAGATGAGAGTCCTCTCATGGAATGTGCATGGGTTGCACGATAAAATTCGAAGGGCCTTGCTTGTGAGATATTTAAGGGAATGGGAGATTGACTATGCACTCATCCAAGAGACACATATTGAGGATGAAAACAGCCCCATGTGGAATGAAATGAAGCAGATAGGGAGTACTGGTTGTGTATCTGTGAATGCGCAAGGAAGGTCTGGAGGTGTGGCTTTTTGGTGGAGGGAGGCATGCCTAACAGTGACTGAGACTTTCAAATCTAGGAATGCAATCTCCTGCAGGTGCAATATGGTCTAAGGGGGGATGGAGTGGCTGATTACAGGGGCATATGGACCATGTACTACAAGTAGTCGATCTGAATTATGGGCTGATTTATCAGACATGGAAAGTCATTCACAAGGGCTTCCATGGCTGATAAGTGGTGATTTCAACTGTACGTTGATGGAGTTAGATAGATCAAGTGGACTTATGGATAGTTCTTCTCTTGGCTTCCAACTGACAGTACAAAATTTGGGTCTAAATGAATATCCAGTTGTAGGGGTGGAATGCACTTGGAGAGGTGGAAATGGCTTGATGTCAAAATTAGATGGGTTCTTTGGGAACACAAACCTAATGGAAAAGTTCCAACTATCATGAGTGGCTGGTCTGGAGTGACCTTTTCAGACCATACACCACTGGTCTGGATAGTGGAGAAAATGCATAAGTTGGTTCTTATTTCAAATTCAAAAAATCGTGGCTCAGAGAACCGGGTTTTCATGAAATGCTTGAAGTTGGTGGAGAACAAAATAGGTAGATTGTACAATGACAATCAGGTAGATGGTACATGTTGAAAGAATATGGATCTACTATTGCTGCACTGAGAGAATAGAAACAACAGGAAGCCCTCATGGAAGTGCAGTGATTGGATGAAAAGGAGTCAGCCTCCCCTCTATTTGAACATGAGCTGGAAGCTCGGAAGAACTAGCAGGAGGTAGTAGCAGAAGAAGACTTGAAGAGGGAAATGGACTGGCGTGAACTTTCACGACAGCTATGGCTCAAAGAGGGGGATGCGAGCACTAAATATTTCCATTTAGCAGCCAATGCACGTAGAAGACAATCATATTTCCTCTATTGTTGTGGGAGATCAAAGAACATCCTCACTGCAGGAAATCAGAGCTACAACCATCAGATTTTTTAGAGACACCTCTTTGGTAACAGGGAGGGGTGATTGGAGAATGGCAGGGTTGGTTTTTCCACGGATTTCTAAAGTGCAGGTTGGCAACCTGGTGGCTTCCATCTGTAAAAAAGAGGTTCTGGATGCTATTAATGATCTGAACAAGGAGGGCTCTCCAGGTCCAGATGGAGTGCAAGTCTTTTTCTATAAAGAATTTTGGAAAGTTTTAAATGGGGAGGTAATGGAGGTAATCAGGGAGTTTGAAAGGGGCAACTATGGTTTTGATAAGATAAATCGGTCGTATCTCTTCCTACTTCCAAAGAAACAAGGGGAAAATAGCTTTCCGTACTTTAGACCCATTGTACTTTCGAACTCTATATATTTGATGGTGAGTAAGGTTCTGGCAACTAGACTCAGGAGTGTTCTACAAGATCAGATTCTTCCAATTCAATCTGCTTTTCTCCCAAATAGATCATTACAAGAGTCTTTCATTATGGCTCAGGAGATGAGGATGAGATGTCACGGGAGAAAGTGTAAGGCTTTTCTCTGGAAAGTAGATTTCTATAAGGCTTATGACTTGGTATCATGGCATTATTTATGGGAGATTTTCAAGAGAAGAGGATTTCCGCCCATATGGTTGCAATGGATGAAAAGATGCATCACCACTACCTCATATTCACCTTTGATAAATGGTAGACCATGTGGGGCGTGGATTCAACCACAATGTGGTGTTAGACAAGGATGCCCATTTGCGCCACTTGTTTTCAACCTTGCGGTTGACACTTTAGCGAGGTATGCATGTAGATTATCGAAGGTTGGTATGATCAGAGGCTATTCCATGTTTAATAGGAGTGCCTTGGCTCTAGTACTACAGTATGCCGACGACACTGTCTTCTTTGTAGAGGGGAAGGAACAAGAAGCATAGGCATTATTACTCATAGTAAAGATTTTTGGGGAGATATCCTGTCTGAAATTAAATGGGAATAAATCATCTCTGGCGATGAGCAAGTGGCCATTTCCTCTATATTGGGTACCCCTCTGGTTACAGTTCCGATTAGATACATGGGCTTGCCTTTGAAGTGCTCTAAATTAAAAAAAAGTGATTGGAATACTTTGTTTGACAAAATCTCAGTCAAATTGGAAGGGTGGAGCAGCAGATACCTATCCAAGGGAGGTAGGCTTATTCTTTTAAATTCGGTGATTACCTCCATCCCAGTTTTCTTCTTTTCTTTGTTCAAAGCACCTAAGTCCATTTGGAAGCGCATTGATGTGATGTGGAAATGATTTTTTTGGAAGGGAGCAAGCCATGAAGGTAAATTTCTACAACCCCTAAAGTGGGATAAATTGTGTATGCCAAAAGAGCAAGGTGGAATGGGGATAAAATCCCTTAAAGAATTCAATGATGTATTACTTCTTAAGTAGGCCATCATATTACTTAATGATGAGAATAAGAATTAGGCTGTCCTTATTAAAGAAAATTATGGTAGTTCTCAAAGCTCTTTGGACCGACTTCAGCCATTCAAACTGATCCCTTTCTGGAAATCTGTGGTACAAACAATGAGGAACAATTGGCAGATGTTTCAGTTGATCCTAGGTGATGGGTGCTCTTTCAAGTTTTGGTAGGAGGAATGGTCGACGTTAGGACTACTGAAGGATGCTTATCCAAGAATCTATGTAGCTGCTACAAATAAATGGGACACAGTTTGCAGGTTTTGGTCTGATTTGTAGGAGACCTGGTGGATTGATGATGATGACACAAGTAGAGAAGGCACAAGAACTTGGGAGGAGAAGATGCGTTTGTAGCTGGATTTGATAGCCTTTAGGACGGTGGTTGGTTTGGAAGATAGTTATAGATGGGATGGGATCTTCACTCCAACCCAGGCATATGAAAAAATTTTGATGAGGTCTATTTCTAAGGAGGCTAATATGATAGGAAGGAAACTATGGATGCTAAAGATCCCAACTAAAGTCTAAATATTTCTGTGGCTAAGCAGGATGGATGGATTGATTACAGGGGATCTTAGACATAGGACGATGGGTATTGCCTTGGAGTCGTGTCTGCTTTGTGGATTTCCCACTAATAGTTCTACTCACATTTTTTCCTCCTGTGTGGTTATTGATGCAATTTGGAGAAGAGTATGCAGGGAACCTCTCCCCATGTGGGATGCTCTAAGGTATAATTTTTTGCTACGTGATAAGCCACATATTCATATGGCTATAGTGATGTGGTGTGTGTGGAGAGAGAGGAATGAGTCTTTGTTTCAAAAGAGGATGGTATGTTTGGAACAAATTGTAAATGTGTGTTGGTCCCTCATATATATGTGGGGATCTATCTTGTAAGATTCTAATTTATTTTTTATGAATAAAATGCTATCCCGGATTGCTATCGTAGCACGATAGCATTTCTCTTTATCTCAAAAAAATCACTAATGGAACCCTAATTAAGTGCTTAATCATCTAATTAAACCTCAATGTAGGCGCAGTTGAGAGCAGCTGAGAAACCTCTTGTCCAATAGTGCCACATCGTGCACTGAAAGAGTGCCACTACGGTATTCTAACAAACGTCTCCGATGGCCTATCACCCAAACTGGGGATGGGTTCCCGGGCAGGCGGCACATGCTGCGTGCTATTAGAGTATTCGAGAGAGAGAGAGAGCTATAGGCTAGAGCCACTGTAGGTTAGGGTGCTATTTGACCGTGGCCCACTAGGGGCCACCTAATAAGGGTGGTCTATATGTAGCACCAATGTAACTATGGTTTGACCCTAATGGTTGTTGATTCAGTTCGTCATGTCACCCAAATTGTTTGTACTAAGTGTAGAAAGTGTTGTGAGAGGGAGAAGAAGGAAAATAAGTGTTAAGAGACTTGAGTTACATAGACACTAAGTGTGTGTGTGTTGTGTTATCTACAATAAGAGAAAGAGATGGCTTTAAGACAGGATTAAGTGACTAATTAAGGTATTAATGAGAGTGATTTAGAGCTAATTAAGAGATTTAATCATTAACGTTGAGACTAATTGTTAAGTGAATGAGGGATTTAGGCAGTGTACTAAGTGTTTGTAGCTTAAGTGTTAAGAGTGAAGAGCATGGCTTAGCTAAAGGGCTTAAGAGGAGAAAAATAAGAGAAAAAACTAAGTTGAAAAGAAGAGAAATAAGAGAAGAAAAGGAGAGAAGTAATTTAGGTTTATAATCAATTTAAAATTCTTCTTGGCCTTTTATGTGTACATAATTTTCGAGGCATGTATATATTTGGTTATCTTCCTTCTTACTTCTTGTGTTTAAACTTTTACATAACTAACTGAGTCATACATAAATAGATATTAAGAATGTATAATGGAATTGCATTGTAAATTTATCTAACCTAGGTTGAATTAGTGTTTCTAAGACTTTAATTTGTATATATTCTTGAGGCTTAACTTGTCAATAACAAATGCTTATCTAACCTAAATTGTGTACAATTGACTTAGTTTGATTATTTGTATAAATTATATGGATTCTAGTTCATTCATTTGTAAATACTATTCATATTTGAAATAAAAGATTGATTTTGGATCTTAGAATGTGATGTATATCAATAACTGCCTTCTAGTGAATGGCCTGGAATAAAACCAGTAAAAATTGTGCATAAATAAATTGACATCTGACTGGATTGCAACACTATATTATAAATACAATTGTGGCATTAAATAATGTAAATTAAACTGCGATCCAAATCATACATCAGGTGGTCGTCCACTTTAAGTAGAGGGGAGGTGGAGCTTGGAGCTAGCTTAGCTAGTAGCTAGTAGGAGCTAAGAATAGCTAGGAGGAGCTATCTTGAGTAAACTTGATCTTGTCTGGAGTTGAGGAGATTAATATCAGCCGTTGGATTTAAATCCAAGAGTTGAGAATGATGAGGCACGGATGAGGTGGCATGTCTAGCCCAAGGCCATTAGATCAAGATCAACAGTCCACAATGCACGATGAGAGTGCATTAGGGAAGGGGTGAGCTTTCCTTAGGCTATTTGAGAGGTCTAGATGATGCCACGTGGTGCTATCTGGACCATCCATTCTCTTCTCTTTGTAGGTAATGCTACGGATGTCGGATTGGGTTGATTTCCACACCGTTGGGCTACTACGATTGTCGACGCAAATCCATGCATATGGTTGGATTCTTCATTTGAGGTCTGAATTTGCGTCATCCTGTCCCATGGCTGTCGATCTTCTATGGCTTCTAGCAAATAATACAAATGTCCGATCGGGGTGAATTTGGAGGCATTAAACTCCGATCATCACCCTAATTAAATCCGCATGGTTAGATATACAATTTGAAGCCTAGAAATATGCTGCCCTATCCCCTACCCATTAAAATGGGGAGAATTAATATACAAACTATATAATGTACTCTAAATGCATGATGATGCATTTTATGCCATATTCACAATGTTAAATGCAATTATAAGCCTAGGAACACACATAAATAGACATTTTATCTTGAATAATTGTGTCTCTAGGACACCCTCATGCCTATCATTTGTGAGTCCCTAGCAAAATTAAAATACATGCTATTTATAAAATAGAATTAGGACCTGAATACTTAGGCAACATTTATTTATCAACAATAGGAAATTTCAACTAAAGACCTAATCTATGAAGACTCAATAGTGCCAGGTGTTTGCCAAGATGCGAACCGCCCAAGTCCTTACCTTATTAACAATAAGAAAGAAACATTTTTTCTTTTTCTTCTTTTCTAATTTTTTTGAAATTTTGAGTTTAGAGTTTCAAGGCAGCTTTCTATGGCTACCCAACCCACCCAAGACTCGAAAGAACTCTAGGTACTAAGCATATTTATGTGAAAAATGTGATTGACTCACTAAATGGTCAAACATAATGGACTTTAGGCTTCTACAAGCCCTAGGTGACCCTAAAGAAAGTTTTTGGCCTAAAGGTTTATCTTTCAGGTTTGTAGATTTCTCCCCGTTTTATTTTTGTGGGATCAACACAACGGTGAACCTAGTGTATATCTCCCCAGTTTATTCTACTTCTCTATTTCTCCTAAGTGTTAGGAATTATTTGTGTATTTTGTGAGTTGGGCTCTGGACAAACAATAATGGCCGGTTACCCACGGCAACTTGTCAGCCATACTCGTGCGGTGAAGTGCAGCTTTTTTTTCTTCTTTTCTATTTTTTCACTTTTTTCCTTTCTTTTTGGATTTTTCAATTTTTTTTCCTAGGTAGGTGGTTTCCCTGATCTAAGATTTACCTAAAGGCAACAACCAAAGAGAATGGGTTGCGTGGTTGGGCTCTGGACACCTAATTATGAGTTGTTGCTCATAGTAACATGTCAATCATACTGCCCTAGTATGTTTATTAGCTACCTAATTTTCATTAAGACCGTCTGAGAAGTGAGTCAGTGTGAAAAGCATGTAAATGCTTAGACTATATGTCCCCTCAAATTAGAGGGTGGGTCGATAAATTATGTACTTATCACCCTAACTTATTAACCAATTAAAAATAAATTCAAAATTGGTAAGGACTCAAGAACAGGTCCACATTTTACTGGACACCTAGGTCAATTAAGTCCGTAGTCCTAAATAGTCTAAGTGTTTAGGTCTTACTATGTCATTTCTTAAAGTCAAAAAGGTTCTAATGCCTAAGTTATCTTTTCCTATTTCTCTAATCTTTTTTTAATAAAGAGAAAATAAATAAAAAGAAATCTACGGAGCTGACAAAATAATTTAGAAATAAAAGACTTTTCAACTTGTAGGGCTGGGTCTACGGTTTAGAAACATATAACCTAAGTCTAAAGTGTTGGAGAATAGGTAGGTTTGGATCAATAAATGTGTTTGTCCTCTTAAAGTTCAGCTCAAAAAGATAATCAGTTATTCTATACTTGGGTTTACTATCCTCAAAAATATCAAAAGGTCCTGGTAAAAAGATGATGGTTTTAGGCTCACAGGAACCCTTAGATCCAAAATTCTATTATCCTTGGAATTGCCTTCCCAAATTTTCATCTCCAATCTCATCTCCTCCAAAATTAGAGTTTTCAAGACCTCCAAATTGTTACGCAACCCATCTAAAATATCCAAGTCAATCAATTATAGCTGAATCATAACTAACTTGGGTATGGTGATTTCAAAAACAAAATTGATAAGTCCAATTTATTGGACATTTATTTGGCTTAAGTACATATGGAATACATTTCCTTATAGTTTAATGGCTTAAGCTAAGTAGTAATTAATCTTAGCTTACGAATATTTTTGTATCTGCTTTGCATTCTAATACATACATTTATGCTCCTTATTTGATATGTGCATGCAAAGAGAAACAATAATAGGTGGCTGGACATGAATATAATTAGCATTTGAAGGAGGGTATGCCCATAATTGTCCATCACCACTGCTCCCTTTGCCAGTGTTCAAATCTAGTAGTTAGACATGTGAAGGGAGAGGTAGAGGTTGTGGATTTGGAGAAGGGTAAAGGATCCTTCCCTCTGTGACTCTATCATCTTTCCCCAAGGTGGATCTTCTTCCTCACTATACATCGTGCTCCTTATGCGCACACCATGGACATGACGTGCACCGTGATCTGAAGCAGGCTCCACCTTTGCCTGCGCTCGACCTCCTGCGCATGGTGACAACGTGCATCCATCGCCACCATCTCCTCCATAGCAGCACGCATAGCCATCATCAACCCATCATCCCCACACCGCAGACCACCATCCCCACCGCTAACTGATAAACACCAGTTTATCATCATTCTTATACATTAAAACAAACCTAGCTCTTAGGATTTTACTCCGCAAATGGGTTTTTGGGCTGCATTTAGGTATAAAATAGGTTAGGCATGCATTGCATTTTTTATTGTCTTTTTAATATGTTTTTGTGAGTGTTAGGGATGAACAGATATACAGATCCCTAAAACCCTAGCACTCAAGAAGGCAAATGGTGAAGGAGAAGCCCAGACTAGCTGGAACTCAGCCTGATCCAGCTCACCAAAGCTGGAACCTAGCTCACTTGAACTAGGGTTAGCTCATCTCAGCTCCATTCAGCTAATCTCAGCTGAATGGTAGCTCAAGAGAGTTCATCTTAGCTCACCCTAGCTCAAGTCAGCTCAGATCCAGCTCAACTTAGCTGAGTCTAGCTCATCTCAGCTCCCACTAGTCCACAGGGAGCTCTAGCTAGCTCAGCTGAGTTGACTGGAGTTCACCCCAGCTCAGGTCCAGCTACATCCAGCTCTACTCAACTCCGGCTAGCTAAAGATGACTTCATTCCAGCTTAGGAAGCTCAAGTCCAGCTCCTAGGGACTCAGCTTAGCTCAACTGAGTTGAGCTAAGCTACCTTAGCTGCCTCACCCAGCTTGATCCTCACCGGGAGCATTAGACCCAGCTCACCTCAGCTCATTATGGTAGAATCTAGCTTACTTTAGCTTGGCTTAGCAACTAGCAAAGAACTAGCAAGCTAAGCCAGCTAGAGTAGCCCCATGCCAGCATCTTCAGCAGCAGCCAGCCCCAACTCCAGCTCCAGACTTCTCCTCCTCAGCTCCTCCCTCCAAACCCTAGCTCCAACAACTTCTCCTCTACTCCACCTTTAGCTAAGCTAGCTTATCTTAGCTTAGCTTAGCTTAGCTAGAAACCAGCTCCTTGGCCATCCACCACCTTCAAATTCAACCCTAGCTAGCTCCACCAACTTAAGCCTACCTAAGCGAGCTACCCTACTCAAGTTGGCAACACCTCCTAGCCACCCCTTCACCCCATTATCACCACCAAAAGACACTACAAGTTGGCGCCAAAAACTACCCCTAACCACCTCTAAATTGGCGCCAACTTTCAGCCCTTAATCCACCCTACACCTACCCACATAATCCATCCTAGCCATCCACCTACCCCTCCTTCTAGAACCCTTCTTGGAACCAACTTAGACCACCTTCTAGAATCCTTTTTGGCGCCAACATCAGGGGGTGTCAACGACCATAACAACCCCTTAGGTGTCTCGTAAGGTGGCGCCAACTCACCTTGGCCATGGGATCTTTAACCACCTCCATCTCTTCATCCTAGCCCTCCATTTCAAAGGTCACCTTAGCCCCCTTCCTATTCTATAAAAACCCACCACCTACCACCATTTTGGGGCATCCTCCATTAGTGTAATTTGCTACCTATACCACCTATACCTACGGCCAAGAAGAAGGAGTAGAGAAGGAGATTAAAGGGGCACATCACCAGCCCTTTTGGTGCCTTCTTCTCCCCACTCTCTTCAACTTGGGCCACTCCAAGGAGGAGGACTCTTCCACTTCAAGGAGGATGGCTAGGCAAGGGAGAAGGACCTAGGGTGGACGTCCACCCTTGGAGAGAAGCTTAGGGCACGCCCCCTTAGGGCTTGCCTTGGAGGACATCACCTTGGCGGAGCACAGCAAGGAAGGAGTTGGAGGATTCTTTTCAAGATTGGGAGCTACCAACCTTGGAGCAAGAAGCCCTCTTCTTCACCATCTATCTAGAGGATTTGTGTTTTCTTTTCTTTATTTCAATTTTTCTAGTAGTAGAAGCATTCCTCTACTAGGCTTTTTTTTGTAAAACACTTTTCATCAATATAGTTGCCTTCTTTGCAATTTTCTATTTTGCATTTCTACTTTCTTGTTTTTAGCATTCTTCACTCCCTCTCCCTAATTATTCTAGGCCTCCACTTGCCTAGAGTGAGCTTAGGGAGAGGCTCTACTTGCCACTTAGAAGTAGTATTTTAAATTGAAGTGTAAATCACCTTCCCGCCACCATTTCGCATGCTGTCTTAATTTAAAACAAAAAAAGATGATATATTGGAAAATACCAAAAAGAAAGTTGAGATTTGGATTCCAAGCAAGAGAATCACTTTTGCAAACATTTGGCCTCCTTGGATGACCCTAGATACTCCCCTATCTAGGAATATAAATTTAAGAGTTGATCAATTTTGCGCGTTACAAGGACATATTTAACAAACAGCGTAAAATCGCTATCACTTTTTGGCGCCGCTGCCGGGAGTGTTTTTAAATTTGACGATCGATTTAGGATTTTCAAAACCTAAAAATATGCATTTTTTTAAATTTATCTCCTGCTTGCATAAAAAAAAATTTGAGGAAAAATTTTGAAATCGGGACTAAGGTCGAAAAATTCACTTTTGGTAAAATGGCATTTAATCTTTAACAAACTAAGGATGAGGACATGGATATGATCATTAGAATTTCAGGGTCTATTTTAGACTAGATCAGATATCCTTCTCTAAAATTCCACCTGAACTCATGATAGTTCAGGTGACTTGATCCTATTTTGTAATATGGAAAGTATTTGACTTAGCTTCTGATTCAAAAACTTGCATGTTTTGAGAAACTTCTTGTGTCACTCTTCACACACAGGCCAACACTTAAAAACAATTAAAAATTTGAAAAACTCCCTTGTTTGGACTTAGTAAAAGTCTGAAGCAGATCATTGGTTTGAGTTCCCACTGTTGAGAAGGAGGAAAATACCTCCTTTGAGGACGCGATGTCAACATGTTACCACCTCGGCGCTGCTCCATATCTATATTTCATATCTTTAGAGGGAGCATTAAGGTGCATTTTAGCAGCTCAAGTGTCTTGGACGGTGCTCTACCTATAGTGTCGAAGCAAGAGCTTGAGTTTGCTTGGAGCGCCTCTTTACACCGCATCGTGTTTTGGGGTTGTGAGCTCCTGGGTGGTGTCATGGATAGTGCTATCCCGAAGTGCTGGCGCCAAAGCCCCCTCGAGGAATGGTAACGTGAATGATGATCCCGACACATCTGTTGTAAGACTAAGCTAAAAATAAACATGGGGGAGAAAAATAAATAAATAAATAAATTAACAAGCCCTTATAAATGTTGGCTTTTCACAAGTACAGACACAAGGTTTTAAAGGATTTTGCAAATTGCGAATCAGAGTCACGAGCCAGAAAAATCCTAAAAACAAAAATTTCAAGTCATCTGAATTAACAAAGGGTTAATTTGTGAATTTTCTGGAGGGTATATTGATCCCGTTTTGTCTAATGGTTGGATCCAAAAATAAATCTAGATGTTTATCTTTAACAAATCCCATACCTCCTGTGTTTTAATCTACCAAGGTCCCTTAATCTCTTTTTCTCCTCAAAAGTAGAAAAAATTAGATTTCCCCAAAATTCCATTTTCCAAAAAATAGAAGTTTTGCTAAGAGACTAGCAAAAGATAAGCATAGGGGTGTGATAAACACCAGTTTATCATCATTCTTATACATTAAAACAAACCTAGCTCTTAGGATTTTACTCCGCAAATGGGTTTTTGGGCTGCATTTAGGTATAAAATAGGTTAGGCATGCATTGCATTTTTATTGTCTTTTTAATATGTTTTTGTGAGTGTTAGGGATGAACAGATTTACAGATCCCTAAAACCCTAACACTCAAGAAGGCAAATGGTGAAGGAGAAGCCCAGACTAGCTGGAACTCAGCCTGATCCAGCTCACCATAGCTGGAACCTAGCTCACTTGAACTAGGGTTAGCTCATCTCAGCTCCATTCAGCTAATCTCAGCTGAATGGTAGCTCAAGAGAGTTCATCTTAGCTCACCCTAGCTCAAGTCAGCTCAGATCCAGCTCAACTTAGCTGAGTCTAGCTCATCTCAGCTCCCACTAGTCCACAGGGAGCTCTAGCTAGCTCAGCTGAGTTGATTGGAGTTCACCCCAGCTTAGGTCCAGCTACATCCAGCTCTACTCAACTCCGGCTAGCAAAAAGATGACTTCATTCCAGCTTAGGAAGCTCAAGTCCAGCTCCTGGGGACTCAGCTTAGCTCAACTCAGTTGAGCTAAGCTACCATAGCTGCCTCACCCAGCTTGATCCTCCCCGGGAGCATTAGACCCAGCTCACCTCATCTCATTATGGTATAAGATAGCTTACTTTAGCTTGACTTAGCAACTAGCAAAGAACTAGCAAGCTAAGACAGCTAGAGTAGCCCCATGCCAGCATCTTCAGCAGCAGCCAGCTCCAGCTCCAGCTCCAGACTTCTCCTCCTCAGCTCCTCCCTCCAAACCCTAGCTCCAACACCTTCTCCTCTACTCCACCTTTAGCTAAGCTAGCTTAGCTTAGCTTATCTTAGCTTACCTTAGCTAGCAACCAGCTCCTTGGCCATCCACCACCTTCAAATTCAACCCTAGCTAGCTCCACCAACTTAAGCCTACCTAAGCTAGCTACCCTACTCAAGTTGGCGCCAACTCCTAGCCACCCCTTCACCCCATTATCACCACCAAAAGACACTACAAGTTGGCGCCAAAATCTACCCCTAACTACCTCTAAATTGGTGCCAACTTTCAGCCCTTAATCCACCCTACACCTGCCCACATAATCCATCCTAGCCATCCACCTACCCCTCCTTCTAGAACCCTTCTTGGCGCAAACATCAAGGGGTGTCAACCACCATAAACACCCCTTAGGTGTCCCTTAAGGTGGCGCCAACTCACCTTGGCCATGGGATCTTTAACCACCTCCATCTCTTCATCCTAGCCCTCCATTTCAAAGGTCACCTTAGCCCCCTTCCTATTCTATAAAAACCCACCACCTACCACCATTTTGGGGCATCCTCCATTAGTGTAATTTGCTACCTATACCACCTATACCTACGGCCAAGAAGAAGGAGTAGAGAAGGAGATTAAAGGGGCACATCACCAGCCCTTTTGGTGCCTTCTCCCCACTCTCTTCAACTTGGGCCACGCCAAGGCGGGGGACTCTTCCACTTCAAGGAGGACGGCCACGCAAGGGAGAAGGACCTAAGGTGGACGCCCACCCTTGGGGAGAAGCTTAGGGCACGCCCCCTTAGGGCTTGCCTTGGAGGACATCACCTTGGCGGAGCACAGCAAGGAAGGAGTTGGAGGATTCTTTTCAAGATTGGGAGCTACCAACCTTGGAGCAAGAAGCCCTCTTCTTCACCATCTATCTAGAGGATTTGTGTTTTCTTTTCTTTATTTCAATTTTTCTAGTAGTAGAAGCATTCCTCTACTAGGCTTTTTTTTGTAAAACACTTTTCATCAATGTAGTTGCCTTCTTTGCAATTTTCTATTTTGCATTTCTACTTGCTTGTTTTTAGTATTCTTCACTCCCTCTCCCTAATTGTTCTAGGCCTCCACTTGCCTAGAGTGAGCTTAGGGAGAGGCTCTACTTGCCACTTAGAAGTAGTATTTTAAATTGAAGTGTAAATCACCTTCCCGCCACCATTTCGCATGCTGTCTTAATTTAAAACAAAAAAAATGATATACTGAAAAATACCAAAAAGAAGGTTGAGATTTGGATTCCAAGCAAGAGAATCACTTTTGCAAACATTTGGCCTCCTTGGACGACCCTAGATACTCCCCTATCTAGGAATATAAATATGCATTTTTTTTAAATTTATTTCCTGCTTGCATAAAAAAAAAATTTTTGAGGAAAAATTTTGAAATCGGGACTAAGGTCGAAAAATTCACTTTTGGTAAATACGTCGCCAAAAAGTGATAGCGATTTTACACGGTTTGTTAAATACGTCGTTGTAACGCTCAAAATCGATCAACTCTTAAATTTATATTCTTAGATAGGGGAGTATCTTGGGTCATCCAAGGAGGCCAAATGTTTGCAAAAGTGATTCTCTTGCTTGGAATACAAATCTCAACTTTCTTTTTGGTATTTTTCAATATATCATTTTTTCTATTTTAAATTAGGACAACATGCGAAATGGTGGCAGGAAGGTGATTTACACTTCAATTTAAAATACTACTTCTAAGTGGCAAGTAGAGCCTCTCCCTAAGCTCACTCTAGGCAAGTGGAGGCCTAGAATAATTAGGGAGAGGGAGTGAAGAATGCTAAAAACAAGCAAGTAGAAATGCAAAATAGAAAATTGCAAAGAAGGCAACTATATTGATGAAAAGTGTTTTACAAAAAAAAGCCTAGTAGAGGAATGCTTCTACTACTAGAAAAATTGAAATAAAGAAAAGAAAACACAAATCCTCTAGATAGATGGGGAAGAAGAGGGCTTCTTGCTCCAAGGTTGGTAGCTCCCAATCTTGAAAGGAATCCTCCAACTCCTTCCTTACTGTGCTCCGCCAAGGTGATGTCCTCCAAGGCAAGCCCTAAGGGGGCGTTCCCTAAGCTTCTCTCCAAGGGTGGACATCCACCATAGGTCCTTCTCCCTTGCCTGGCCATCCTCCTTGAAGTGGAAGAGTCCTCCTCCTTGGCGTGGCCCAAGTTGAAGAGAGTGGGGAGAAGAAGGCACCAAAAGGGCTGGTGATGTGCCCCTTTAATCTCCTTCTCTACTCCTTCTTCTTGGCCGTAGGTATAGGTGGTATAGGTAGCAAATTACACTAATGGAGGATGCCCCAAAATGGTGGTAGGTGGTGGGTTTTTATAGAATAGGAAGGGGGCTAAGGTGACCTTTGAAATGGAGGGCTAGGATGAAGAGATGGAGGTGGTTAAAGATCCCATGGCCAAGGTGAGTTGGCGCCACCTTAAGGGACACCTAAGGGGTGGTTATGGTGGTTTACACCCCTTGATGTTGGCGCCAAAAAGGATTCTAGAAGGTGGTCTAAGTTGGCGTCAAGAAGGGTTCTAGAAGGAGGGGTAGGTGGATGGCTAGGATGGATTATGTGGGTAGGTGTAGGGTGGATTAAGGGCTGAAAGTTGGCGCCAATTTAGAGGTGGTTAGGGGTAGTTTTTGGTGCCAACTTGTAGTGTCTTTTGGTGGTGATAATGGGGTGAAGGGGTGGCTAGGAGGTGGCACCAGCTTGAGTAGGGTAGCTAGCTTAGGTAGGCTTAAGTTGGTGGAGCTAGCTAGGGTTGAATTTGAAGGTGGTGGATGGCCAAGGAGCTGGTTGCTAGCTAAGCTAAGCTAAGCTAAGATAAGATAGCTTAGCTAAAGGTGGAGTAGAGGAGAAGGTGTTGGAGCTAGGGTTTGGAGGGAGGAGCTGAGGAGGAGAAGTCTGGAGCTGGAGCTGGAGCTGGCTGCTGTTGAAGATGTTGGCATGGGGCTACTCTAGCTGGCTTAGCTTGCTAGTTCTTTGCTAGTTGCTAAGCCAAGCTAAAGTAAGCTAGCTTCTACCATAATGAGCTGAGGTGAGCTGGGTCTAATGCTCCCGGGGAGGATCAAGCTGGGTGAGGCAGCTGAGGTAGCTTAGCTCAACTGAGTTGAGCTAAGCTGAGTCCCCAGGAGCTGGACTTGAGCTTCCTAAGCTGGAATGAAGTCATCTTTAGCTAGCCGGAGTTGAGTAGAGCTGGATGTAGCTGGAGCTGAGCTGGGGTGAACTCCAGTCAACTTAGCTAAGCTAGCTAGAGCTCCCTTTGGACTAGTGGGAGCTGAGATGAGCTAGACTCAGCTAAGTTGAGCTGGATCTGAGCTGACTTGAGCTAGGGTGAGCTAAGATGAACTCTCTTGAGCTACCATTCAGCTGAGATTAGCTGAATGGAGCTGAGATGAGCTAACCCTAGTTCAAGTGAGCTAGGTTCCAGCTATGGTGAGCTGGATCAGGCTGAGTTCCAGCTAGTCTGGGCTTCTCCTTCACCATTTGCCTTCTTGAGTGCTAGGGTTTTAGGGATCTGTATATCTGTTCATCCTTAACACTCACAAAAACATATTAAAAAGACAATAAAAAATGCAATGCATGCCTAACCTATTTTATACCTAAATGCAGCCCAGAAACCCGTTTGCAGAGTAAAATCCCAAGAGCTAGGTTTGTTTTAATGTATAAGAATGATGATAAACTGGCGTTTATCACTAACCCCTCACCGCAGTAGGCCCCTCCACAAGATCACAAACACCACTGCCACCAACACCATCGATGTCGGCATCACCTCTCCTCCACTCGCCTCAACGCCATCACCACAACCTGCCACCATCCACTATTCATCTTCATCTTTCTTTTCTTTTTCTTCTTCTCTACCTGCAACCTCCGAAGAAACCCAACATCCCACCACCACCATCGCTCATCCCACACCACCTCTAGCAGTCCCACCACCGGCATGACACCCTGCTCCCCCGCATCTGCACCGATGCCCTCGCAGCCTCCCCTGCTGTTTCACCCTTGCGTCAAGTATTCAATGTCGTCGAGTACCCCACCACTCCAACGGCCACGTTCGGTGGCCATCCTCCATGCTGTCATTGCCCGTGAGATCCCCTCCACCTACTGATCTCCTCTTTTAAAGCTCGTAGTCGGTGGACCTCTCCTCAATTCGTGCGAGCTTTCCTTCCATCTCCCCTATTTTGCAATAGTACAATGGGTATTAAAATTTTCATTCGAAGCCATTGTGAAGAGTTGTTTTGATATTTTAAAGGAAATATTGAGGGGAACTTGCTCTCATGCCCTCCTCTTTCTTTCATTTTCACACGCATCTCTTCTTCCTATTATCAAGTGCTCTCTCTATGATGCTTGGTATTGCTTACATTTAAACTTTCGAAGGATTAATTTTTAGCAGCATAAGGTAATATTTACTATGATACTTCACTAGGTAACAATTGCATGAATATCCCTCTATTCTATATAAATTACTTATGGTTGAGTACCTCTCATGAATTCTATAGAATATGTCACATTGCGTACAGCAAACAAGGAATCATTTATTGGGAATTAATATTTATGTTGTTTGACAGTACCAAGATCACAGTTCACCTATTTCCATGGTGGTGATTTTATATGTGCGCACCTATATTCTTGATTAATTACATAAAATGATGACTTATGTTGAAAAGGTATTGCATAAATTAGCATGCGCATCTGTTGAGTTTCCCGAATAAACGAGACACCATTCACTAGTTTAATAGGCTAATTCCACCCTGTGGAGACGGCATAACTATTTTCGTGGTTAGATTCTGAATATTAAATGTTTTGAAAAGCGATTTTCTACCATGTGACTACATACAACGACATGACATTTTATGTTAAAATTTTTATCGAAAATGAGAATCTCTCTTTCAAAAATCATTATTCTCTTCAGGGTGTGGGTGAGGGCTGGGGATACTAAATAAATCATCCATTAAGTCAAAATTTGGATCCTCCATGTTAGCCCCAATTGAATCAATTTCCTCAGTTATAGGACCATAAAATAATTTATCAAGTTCCTTTGGCCTGTTCGTCGCACTCAATTCATTTTCCTTAAACTCTGATACTTCAAGTGAGACTTCACTTAGAGACTCTTCACCCTCAGTATGAATGAATTCTTGATCCTCATTTATAAATGTCTCATAATCATATATTATTCCTTGATATATAGAGACATTTTCTTCGTTACTTGGTTCATGGATTTTGGGTGAAGAGATCAATTCATCTTCAATTGGTTTCTCTAAATCAGCCTCATCATCCCTGGTTTTATAAAATGTGTCACCCTATAGGTGCTTGAATGGGTTTTGACATTGGCTCTCCTGGAGAGGGTTCATCCTAAGAAGCATCCCAAGATTGAACTAGTGCAACAACATATTTCATCCTCAATCTTCACAACTTCCCAAGTAAAACCTCACCTGGGTCCTTATCCTCTATGTCCTGGAGCCAATCGATAAAGAATTGTTAAGATCGTCAATACTTTTGATCAGAGTCTTCAATGCTTCAGTATCGAGTGTTGGCTAAACTTCTAAAGATCGTATGATGTTCCTCAATTTAGGCAGTACCTTCTCTTAAACATAGTTAACCTGAGCCGAATAGTTCGATTCAGGGTTGGGTGAGTTTGGGTTTAGCCTATGAGGGTCAAGGGATTGAGGTTCCTAGGTTTCTCCCTGATAATAGGTCATTTCAGATGGCTCATTAAGGGGTGGTGACCTACATGTAGTGTAATCCTGGGGAGGGTAGGTGTTATAAGCATCATATTCTTCTTGATTGTAAATCTGATTAGGTTGTTCATAGAAAGGTGGGGATCTATAATCAGTGTAGCTCTGAGAAGAATAATAATCATAGTTTTTGTATCCAAGGTTAGGCCTGAACATTGAGGTCCAAAATCATATCCCCAATCTGAGTTATCCCAACTAGTGATGAATGCTTGTAGGTCGAGTTGGGATAATAAATCTTAGGGATAAGTGTTGGTAGGAGGGTAGGAGTAGAAGTGTGTGTAGGATGTGGAAGGATACATGGAGATGTAGGAGGGAAGATGGAGAAGAGAAAGGTGCCCTACAGTACAAATAATCCAAAGTTGTCCTTAAGTAGGTAGCCTAAAGACCTACAGACTCCCAAAACTCGTCTAAAGATTTCAGACAATTTGATCTACTTCTATTCGGTCAATCCAACTAGTTAGAGGGAGCAATTGGGGAGTAGGTTCTTCCTTTGGCTTGTGCCTCGGGTTCCTTTGATACCCCCCAACTACTGTTGTTTGACAATACTCCCATAGCTAGACATTAGATGGATCGATAGAAGCAGACTAATCGAAAATTATCTCAATCTAGGCCATGAAGAGCGAGTCAATCCTGAAGGCCAACGTCTACTCAGTTTTAATTAGGGGTAGGTTTGAATGTGCTCTGGAATGTGATGGGCGCTATAGATAGGTTGTGCCCTTAAAAATCAATTGATTCATGTGTGCATGCACAACTAGGATTTTCAAACAAGGTTATTTGATAATTTGTCTTTTAAAGTTTAACCTTGTTTAGTAGCTTTTAGGGTTCACTAATTAGGTTTGTTCAATCAGGTTCAGTGGAACACTCCAAGTTTTGAAAGCAGAGATGTATGTATATTCCTTTAAAATCAAAAAGTAATGTGGAGTACTTGGTTTAGTCCTAATAATTGAATCCTAACAAGCAGCTATTGGATGAATCAATTTTAATATTATTGGTGCAGCCCAAATAACTCAGACAACTGGCCTTGTTGAACCACTGAGTTAAGGCACACAAAAATGTTTAACCTATTCAGATTTCTACTCACTTATGCATGTATTGAGTTAATGTGTACCAGATCCACAAGTCATATTTTGGTTAAGTGGTAGAATCAAAGTAGAGTGGTGCACCTTAGATCGAGAGTTGTGGGTATTAATGTGTATATTTCATATCAATTCCCACAATTAGAGCAGAAGAATTTTATTTTTTATTTATTTAATTTATGTAGGTGGTTGAGGTGAAGTGGGTGAAGTGATAAACAAACAGAATCTAACCTAAGGTTGATGTGAACACCTAAGTCGATTCAGATTTGAGTTATTTATGTGATGGGATGAAACTAATGGGTGGGGAAGTGGGGGTAAACTTACAAAACCTCTACCAACACTTTACTTTGATCTTAGTACTCTGGATCAACTCAGAAAAGTACTGCTCATTTGTAAAATCATTTTTTAAGATATTTTCATCATAGCATAGCACAAAAATATGTTGAAGCAAATAAAATGTAACGAGATGGTAAGTCCTGGTTGAACTCAGGGAGGCAATACAAATGACTTGATTTTAATACTGATCTAATCTAACTAGAACTAGAATAATAAGACAGATAGAGCAATTCTATCCAGAGAATGATCAAGCAATGTTTTTCCAAATAGAACTAGAAATAAATATTACTAGATCTACTAGAAATAAAATTTCTATCTAGTCTAATAG
Organism: Thalassia testudinum; assembly: GCA_037157565.1. Classification (NCBI taxonomy): domain Eukaryota; kingdom Viridiplantae; phylum Streptophyta; class Magnoliopsida; order Alismatales; family Hydrocharitaceae; genus Thalassia; species Thalassia testudinum. Next base: position 386,225 of record JAZHRO010000017.1, read on the forward strand.
AATAAGGGCACCAAGGGTGGTCCTTGGTGTCCTTTAGAGAGGCTAAGGAGAGCAGTAGCGATGCACCAAGGGTGGCCTTGGTGGACGTCTCAGAGGAAGAGGGAATAAGGGAGACTTGGAGATGGAAGATGCCTAGAGGAAGAGAGATGCCTTCGAATGGGAGCTCTAGGGTCCTTTCTATAGCTAAAATGAGGGGCGACCCAGATATTTTGGGCTAGCAAATCATACAACAACCTTGGAGTAACCAGATCTGTTGATCGGGAGATCAATGGACCAGATCGCGCCTCAAAAGAATGTCCATCGTGCCTTCACCGCACGTGCTACACAAGATGGCACCACATGGCACATGCTCATCACGTGTGTGCAGGTGCATTTCAATTCAGTCGTCCGATCTTACGATCGAACGACTTAAAACGTGAGCCACACCGCCTTTGATTGACACGTGCAACGGCGCATCCTGTCGCGTGTTCATCTCGCGCATTATAAAACCTCCTGATCTAGCACTCCATCGCTGATGGTAACACCATCATTCACCATAACTATCTTGAAATAGTTGAAATTAAGAGATAAATGCTCCTGAATAATCACCTGATGACTATAATTTCACTCAAATCAATTTTGAGGAGAGAACAATAAGAAGGGCTAATTCTACAGTTTTAACATCACATCATGAATTTTGAGTAACCATGAGGTCACCCAAGAGTTAATTAGAGGTCATATGAGAATTAGAGACCATGAAGTGGGTCCAAACTGATAGAAACAGGGTTTCATGAGTTTCGAGAATCAAATTAGAGCATAAAACCCTAATTATCAATCGACTTAAATTAAAGTGGCTCTGGTCATGATAAAATTCATCTACATCTCCTAAAATTCATAAAAAAATATTCTAAGAGGTTTGGCACCTATGGTTTGACCATTTGAACCCATTTTGACCTAGAATAGAGTTTCAGATAGGATTTTACCCTAATTTAGGCATTTGTGAAAATTTCCTAGTCAAATGTGATCAAAACTCAAATCCAAGTGTACCATTAGATTCTTTGGGTCCAAATTAGGTTGACATCAAAATTTTGGCCCAATTAGAGTCTATCTTGACCTTGTTTGTACTTCATCCCTAAAACCTCTATTGTTCACATCAAAGCCCTTAGCTTTGAAAATTTCTTGCATTCAGGTCCCTACTTTCTCATCTTCTTCACAATTAGGTCCCTTCCACCATTGTGAGTCAACCAACCCACAGTCAACCATTAACCAAGTGGAAACCTCATCAAATCACCTCCAAATCACACCAAATTTGGTGGGATTAGAGTTCACACATTGGAGAATCATTTGAGCGAGGTTTTAAACCCTAATTTCGAGCAATAAGATCAAGCAAAGCTCATGAAATTCGTGGGATTCTTGATTCCAAATCTCGATTCAATGATGAAAATTCCTTAGTTTAGAGCTTATTCTTGAGCTCTATAAAAGCTCTTAATAGTCTTAAGTTGTTCCGGAGTCTTGTCTAGGCCAAAAATCATCTTCCTTCTCTCCCTCTGGCCGCCTCCACTGCAACTTCGGTGAGCTCCTTAATTCCTATTTGTCTCTAATCAATGGGTTTTAGTGAAGAAAATTTAGGGTTTTAGGAAACCCATCGTCACAGTCTCAAAACTCGCTATCAAATAAAATTTACCCAAACTCAGAAGGGAGTCCCGGGTCGAACACGAGGATGCAATGTTTGGTTTGTGAAATCCGCATTTTGCTTTGTTTGTTTTTGGCATTTTTAGGGTTTTGTTACTTTTTGGGTATTTTACGATAAGACTAGCTACTTGAATAAAGATAGTAGAATATCAGCACAAAGAGCAAACTAAGCTAGTCTAAAACTAAATATAGAGAAATGAAACTGATATATTGAGAATGAAGTTTATTACAATTACACTAAGTAGAAATATAGCATGAAAGATAAAAGAAATAGAGGTGAGAGGAAGTCTCCCAAGGCGGATGTTTGGTGAGACAACGGCTCTTGGCGATAGCTTGGACGGAGGGGGAGAGGTGCTGGATGTCGGGGATGAGGTGCAAGACGATTCCGGGTAGAGGAAAGCTTTGTCAGGCATGTGGGAATGGTGATGAGGAGGTGAAGGCGATCGTCTACCTGAATGGAGGTGAGGGGACAACTCTGTGGTCTCCTATGAAGGGGGTGAGGGCAAGGTTGAATAGTTGGTGGAGTAGGGGAATGCTACACTAATAGGAGGCCGTGGAGCTTGGGAATGAGCTCTTAGGAGCTTGGAGGGCTCTTTGGAGCTCTAGAGTAGGTGAGGAATGGCTAGGTAGAGATGAATGCAAATGGGGAGGTGTAGGTGAATTTATATAGTGGTGAAGGAGCTTTCCGCGCGTGGACAATTAGTGACATCCGTAATCGTCACTAAAGATTTGCCCTAGCCGTCGCTGAAGATTTGTGTATGCGCTGCCTTGTCGTGTGCGTGCACGTTGGCTATGCGTTACGCTACTGCTGTCGCTGTGCTACACTGGCGTGTGCTTCACACGTCCTTGTCATGTGCATGCACTGGCACAGTGCACTGTAGCTACCGCTACCAATTGAAGGATTGGGGGGGTCTGTGGGTCTTGAACCCATGCCCCTCCTTTGGGAGTGAGAGCCATAACCAATGCACGACGCTAGCACATGTGTCGAGAAGATACACTATGGGTGTACGGTGGAGGAGGCTTCTTAGCCATTGGATTTTCATCCAACAGCTGAGATCGAATGTTGGAAGGCCTTTGAAGGGATGTCGAGAGACCTTGGGCAATCTGGATGGTGCCACATGGCACCATCTGGACTGTCCACCTTTCTTTGCTTGCAGAGGATGCCATGATGCTCGAATCAGGATGATTTCCACGTTGTCAAACTACATTCGTCATTCCGGATTCATCCGTATAGTCGGATTTTGCATTTGAAGCTTCACAATGTCGCACCCTATTCCCTGGCCATAATAATGCATGAATTATTGTATAATTTATACACATCACACTAAATGCAATATAATGAATGTTATGCAGTATTTATAATATGGATTACAATGCTAGGCTTAGGAACTATCATAAGTAAGCATTTTACCATAAATACATGCGTGTTTATCATACCCCCCTCTTATCTTTTTCTAGTCCCTAGCAAAATTAACCTAAATGCTATGTATAAAAATAGAATCAAGATTTGATTACTTAGGCAAGATTTGTTGATTGCATTAGAATATTTCAACTAATGACCTAATTACAAAAACTTAGTAGTGCTTAGGTATCTACCAGAATGCAGTCCGCCCAAGTCCTCGCCTTATTTGAAAAGGGAAGATACATTTTTTTGCTTTTTCTTCTTTTCTAATTTTTTCAGAATTTTGGAGTTGAGAGTTTCGGGATAACTTTTTATGGCTACCCGACTTGCCCAATACTCGGAAAGAACTTTAAGTTTTAAGTATCTTGTGAAAAAGTGATAGACTCACTAGGCAGCTGTTAAAATGGACTTCATTTTTCTAAGACCCTAGGTGACCTTAAGAATTTCTACCTAAAGGTTTATCTATTCGACTGGTAACTTTCTCCCTACTTTTTATTTTTATGGGGTAAACACAAGGACGAATCCACTGTATATCTCCCCGATTTATTCTACTTCCTGCTTCTTCCCTAAGTGTTTTGGGAATTTTTTGTGCTCTTTTGTGAGCTAGGCTCTGGACAACCGGTCGATGAGCTGTTAACACCACTTGCTAGCCATACTCGTACGGTGAAGTGTGGCTTATTTTGTTTTATTTATTTTTATCCTTTTTTTTTGGGTATTTCTTTTTCTTTTTCTTTTTTTATAAGTAGGTGGCTTCCTTGATCTAAGATTTACTTAAAGGTAGTAGGAAGAGAATGGTCGTGTGGCTGGGCTCCGGACAATCGGCCGATGAGCTGTTACCACCGACAACTTGCCAGTCATACCACTCTAGATGATCCATTAGCTACCCAATTTCCATAAAAATCGTCGGAAAGTGAGTCAGTTCAAATAGTGTGTAGATGCTTAGACTTAAAACCCCTTAAATTTGAGGGTAGGTTGATAAGTGTTATCAGGGCGAAATCAGTGTTTAAAAGATGTTGCGTTGCAGTATAAATGAAATCGCCTTGAAAACAAATAAGAATTTTATTACTTGAGAACCTAAGTATCCGAGGTTGAACACAGGGAGCAAATTGGTATTTAAAAACTAAGATCACAATCTCAAATTAATCAAATGTGATGTTCAACAATCAATAGAATGAGATTCAATGTATATGAAAGCTAAAGAGAAGAATAGAGATGTAAAAAGAAATAGAATGTTCTCTCTTCTTTCTTATCTTCTCTCTGATGGCTTCTTCTTTTCTTTTCTTCCTTCTTTCTTTCTCTGTGACTTCTTTTCTCTTCTGTCTTCTTCTGCGGCTCCTTCCTTCTCTTCTTCTTTTCTTCTTTTTCTTCTCTTGGTTTCTTTCTCTTTCTCTGCCTTTGATTCTCTCTGTGGCTCCTTCCTTAGCTTCTGATTTTCTTCCTTCTCTTCTTCTTTTCTTCTTTTTCTTCTCTTGGTTTCTTTCTCTTTCTTTGCCTTTGATTCTCTCTGTGGCTCCTTCCTTAGCTTCTGATTTTCTTCCTTCTCTTTTCTTCTTCAGCAGTGCCTTCTTCTTCCTTCTTTTTCAGCTTCTGCCTTCAAGTCCTTCTTCCTCAGCCTCTGTCTTCACAAGTCCTTTGCTTTTCCTACCCTTAAGCTTTGGCTCTTCCTTAGCTTTTCCTCAGTGGCTTCCTTCCTTCTTTCCTTCTTCCTTCCCTACACACACGAGAGTGCAAAACCTACCCCTACCCTCCCCCATGTACACTCTCTCTATCTCTCTCTTCGCTCTCCCAAAGCCAGCCAATCGGCTATGTAGGTCGGGTTACGCACACCCGGGTCTAGGCGCACCGGCGTGGGTGGTACTCGAGGAGTGCAAGGTAAATGGGTTGGCCAGGTTTGCATAGGCGTGGGTTGTGAACGAGGCGGGTGACGTGGGCGAGGGGACCTCACCCCGTGAACTGAGGCAATAAGTTGAGAACACAAAAATAACTTATATGATTTACCTGCACCCAATGTTTCCAAGGTGGGACTAAAGTCCCACCCACTTCTTCGTGCGCATGCAGGGAGGATGCCCGTGCAATTGGGGCAGCTACGGTCGATGAGGCCATCAATAACTGGCTGTGAAAGGGTCTTGGAAGGATTCCGCGCACTTGGGGCTTATCTGCCTGGGGCGAAGCGACCTGGAGCGAGCAAGCTTGCTCCTTCATGCCTGCTCCAATGGCGGAAGAGGGTCGGACCTAAAACTCAACAATACAACCTCGCGTCCTTGTCAAACCACTTGGGGAGCTTCGTCGTGTCACGACGAAGGTGATGCAGTGGGTGGCATGGAGCAGAACGGCCTAGGCGTGCGTGCCTAGGTCGGATTGTGACCGTGAAGTTGCGTGTGTTCGATGGGCACTTGGGGAGGTGTTGGCAGTCGATGGAAGTGTGGATGATGATCAGTGAGTGATGGTAGAGGTTTTGAGGTAGGTGGCGAGGCGTGTGGATGGGTGGAGAGACGGTGGAGCCTCACCGGTGGTTGGCCGGAGATGAGGAAGACGATGGTGGTTGGTGGCTGTCAAGGGTGTTTTTATGAAATTAAGAGGGGGAAAATGATAGGTAGGGAGAGAGGAACTTACTGAGGGTAGTTGGAAAAAGGGGGAAAGGTGGAGGATGAACGACGCGTGTGTGCCGTCGTTGGAGAAGAAGGCCCTGAGGTGAGGAAGACGGCGACGACGAGGGGGTTGGAGAGGCATGCGCAGGTATGGCGCGACGCGGAGGAGCAAGGAGGAGAAGGCTTTGCCACTGGTATGGTGGTAGAGCAACGAGAAGAGGAAGGAGAGATCACCAGAGCTTGCGGGCTGTTGGTCGGAGATGAGGGAGGAAGAAATTTAGGGGTATTAGCGGCCAAATCAAGCTTGAGAGAAGTGGCAAGGACAAGGGGTCCTTTTATAGTTACTGGCCGAGGTCCTTATGCTTGGAAGGCAAGCTTCCAAGTGCAAGAATATCGCTAGAGAAGGAAGGTGCGAATGATACCCATTTATCTCGAGTGTTTACACGAGAGATTGGGTGTGAATCAGATCTAGGGACTGTGTTCAGAAGATAGGGAATTCCTCAGAGAATCTCCCTTCCAAATCTGGGAGATCTCTGAGGAATCAGGGATAAATCCTTCTCAAATCCTTATTGGAGTAGGACTCCTCCGCTGTAATGTGGAGGGACCTAAATGCAAAGGGTGGCGAGGAAGATAGGGGTGTCTGCGCAATGGTTTCAAAAGCTAGGGGTCAAAATATAATTGGGTGGACTATTTTGCAAAGTAGGTCAAGGCGACCTTCCCTTAGGTCAAAATTTTGGTACAAACCTAATTTATACCTAAGAAATCCAATGGTGAAGTTGGATTTTAGGTTTGACCACGTTTGACTAGACATTTTACATAAAAACCCAATTTAGGTCAAATATCTGACTAGGACCCTAATTTAGGTTAAAGTAGGTTCCAAAGGTCAAATTGAAGGTTCTAAACCCTAGAGGGTATTTTTACATGAATTTTAGAGGGTTTAGTTGATTTTTATCTTGGCCAAAACCTTGTTGTATTAAGTGAGTTTGTTTTAGGGTTATAAATTGTCATTTAATTCTTAGATCTCACAATAACCCTTTTCTGATTGAACCATCCCGCTTTTCATCTTGTTAAGACCAATTGACCTATGTTTAGCCCCTAAAATATCCCTTTAATGTACTACAATGGTAAAATTACAGTTTTACCCTTTATTTCATATTTTCTTCTTAGATCAGTTCTTCCTTTAATTAGGCCTTTCTTTAGATTATGTAGGAGCTTTTGTTCTCTTTTCTAAGTCAAAATGAGCTAGTTAGGGCTCATGATGGTGTTCCCATCAATAAATCATGTACTTATCACCCCAATTTATTGGCCAAATTAGAATAGAATTACCTGGCGAGGACTCGAGGCCAAGTCCACATTCGAGTGGACAGCAGGGCTAATTAAGCTTGAAGACCTGAAGAGGCTTCGTGTTCAAGTCGTATCATTTCCTAAAATTTGCAACTCCTAAAGCCTAAGTTCTCTTCTCCTAATTCTAGTTTTTTTTTAATAACAGGAGATTACTGTTATGGGCTGACAACATGATTAAATCACAAAGTATCCACCCCCTAGGCCTAGCTCATGCAATGTCCTCATTGTAAAATAAAAGCGTATAGGAGGGTAGAATAAGAAGAATATCACCTGAATTCTGTGAAACTCCAGTCAGCTCCAAGTAGTCTATACACGTGCTGAGTTTAGTGCCTCAACTAAGCGAGGTCCGGCCAACAGAGATTAGGGTAAGGTGAGAGAAACCTTGTTCTAGATGGGTTTAGGGAGCACATGGTCCACATAGGGTTTGAGAGGTTTCCCATTGACCTTGAAGGAATTACCCATCTTTGGGTTAGATATTTCGATGGCCCCATTAGGAAAAATCTGCTAAAAAATGAACAAGCTGTTCCACTTAGACCTAAGCTTGCTGAGGAAGAGCTTAAGTCGAGAATAAAAAAGCCAGACCCTCTGGTTCGGCTTAAAGCTCTTACGGGAAATGATCTGGTCATGAAGAACTTTGGTCCTTGCCTTATAGATTCTGGCATTCTCATAGGCATCATTTCTAAGCTCCTCCAACTCAGATAGTTGGAGTTTCCTGGTGTTCTTGGTTAACTCTAGATCAAGATTGCAATTCTTGATGGCCCAAAATGCCCAATGTTCTAATTCTACGGGTAAGAGATGCCTTACAGATTGCGCAGCAATCATAGGTCTTAATTTACCTAAATTAGGCTAGGACTTAGCATAAGTTAGGGTAGTTCATGCATGCATAAGCATTATTTGCATCTTTACTATTTTTCTGTAGCTATGCATAAAATAATGCTATAATGTACTGATTAAATGCATTATATAATTTACAGGTAATAAGAAGCTCAGGAGTTGTATCTGAGACTGGATCTGAAGCTGGACTTGAAGCTAGAGTTACAGCAGAGCTGGAGCATAAGACCAAGAGTAGATGTAGTAGATAATAATGTAAGGGAGTTGAGGTATGCTATTATGTTAAGTAGGAATAAGGCATTAAATTGTGAAGAACTTAGGTCTACCCTAGCCCTAAGATAGCCTAGAAGCTTCCCCAAGCCTTAGCCACTCTTAGATTAGGTCACTACACCCTAGGAAGCCCTAAAACCCTAATTTCATCCCATTCCTAGACGTCCAGATGAGTTATAGGATGTCCAAAACCCTTAGCCACACCCTGCACACCTCAAACCCACATCTGCAGCATTATTAGACGTCCAGACACTTGGTTAGACATCCAATTTCTGCAGAATACCCAAGATAGAACCCAAAATCCCTCTTGAAACTGATTGGATGTCTAGACAATAAGTCTAGACTTCTGATTTTTCATTATAAAATGTTTGATAACTTTATTGGACGTCCAGAACTATTCTCCAGTTCTTGTTTTGGAATTCAAGCCTTGATCTTGAGTTCTTAGGTCCCTAAACCCAATTCTAAACCTTTAGGAACCTAAATTAAGGTGCCCTAACCCTAGTACATCACCTCTAGACCTCCCTAAGGACCTAATTAGGTCCTCACTAAACCTAATTGACTTGGATCATAGTCATTTTCATCATCCTACTCAATTGGGCTCAGTGAGTCTAATTGAGCCCTGATCTCAGCACACACAACCCAATTGGACTTAGTGAGAGTCCAATTGACCTAAACCTAATTTAATTGAGTTGTTTTACTCTCAACTAGGTTTTCACACACCCAATTAAACTCGTATAAAGTTTAAATGCATTTTACCTTAGTGAATTAGGGTTTGCAACCCTAATTTGAGACCTACATTGACCTAAACCCACTAGAACCTAACCTAATCAACCTAGCCACCTAGGTTTCGACCCACACACACCCACACACACCACCTAAATGAAATTAGCCTAGCTAGAGTTCTCTATAACTCTCTACGATGTGTTGTTGCCTTGTTTGCTAAAAATAGCAACAAAGATGCATTCAATTTTTAGATCCACCAAATGTGGATCTACAAACCACCCATCCACCCTCTCTCTCCCTCTCCCACGAGCTCCCACCATAGGCCTCTCTAGAGAATTCCATAATTCTCTAGAGAGATTCCCTTAGGCTTATAAAATGACCTAAGGGGTGGCCACTTGGTCAATCTTTGCTCTTTGGCTGTATTCCACTCATTCCACCTACACCTCCACCTCCATCTCCACAAGTACACCATGGACATCACCACCTCCATAACAAGAGTGTAGATCACCTTCTCCAACCTCTCTCTAAGGGTCAGCCTAAGCACCATTGGCCACCCCTCTTTCTCCTCTCACCCAGTCAAAGGCCATCAGAGCCCACCTCCGAATGCCCTTCATTCTATTAGCTAGATAAGTAGCATAGTTCTTCATATATTTATTGCTTTATTTACTGCTTAGCAGTGTAGCTATCTCTCCCTCCTGCATGGTGCACGAGCAGTCTCTTGTAGATCTGCACATGCACACATTTTTTGTTAGTTACATTTAAATTTTCCTGTACAAGCATTCCGCTACCTGTGTTGTAACCACAATCATGCCTCAATGAATATATATATATGTTGAAAATCACCATGTGCCTGATTATCAACTTTTTGGTGCAATTAAAGTTGCATGCTTTCAATTTCTGATATTCTGGCAACAGCATGTCATATATCAATACATATTTAGTATAAATCGACAAGCAATTTTGAATGAGTAGAGCAAGCGATATTGAATTTGAATTTACATTTCCAAAATGTCTCCCAGAGATGAACGATCAGGACTGCAAGTCTCGTTATTATAAAAATTATTTTTGATGAGTGGATTTCGCGACTATACTACGACGTTGTTTTCCTTAAACTCGTGATTTCCTCACATGTCAAATGGCATCGTTGCCAAGGGGGCAACGCAATTGATTTTCGATATAAAGCTTTTTGTGACAAATCTTCCTCTGCTTGTTTTTGGATGTGCAGGAAATCAGAAAAAATGGGATCTGTGCACACATCAAGCGTGGAGAAAAAATGCAGGTGCACATCTCTCCCTTAGCTTAGGATTTTTGTTTGAAATCTAGGTTAGATTATTTTCTTAGCTAGAAATTTCTTTCTGAAAGGAAAAATCTGCATATTTTGAAAAAAAATTAACAAAAATATTTTTCTTTAGGCTGTTAGATTAGGTTTTCATTGAATCATAGGTTAGTTTGCTTGAAAAGAAAAAAAGAGAGAAAATTTGAAAAAGTTTTCTCTTAAAAAAAGAATAAAAAATTTTTGAAAAAAAAACAAAAACATTTGAAAAGAAAAAAAGAAAAAGAAATCTTTTTGGTGGAATTTGAATTTGAATTTCAAACACCCTTTTAAAGCTTTTCCACCACTTGTTGAAATTCGGCTAGACTTCAATTTTTGACTTAAAAATCCATTTGCTGAAGAATTAATGTGAGAAAATTTCTGAAATTCGGGCATGTGCTTCATTTTCAAACCATCTTTCAAATAGGACCATTTATTTTAAAAAATTTCAATTACAAAATTTTAAGAAATTTGCAAAGTGCAAGGGGGTCAAACTGATCCAGATTTGAAAATTTTCAAAATTCAAAAATCAATTTCGAGTAATCTGCAAACCTGTTTTGATAAAAAATGATGGGGTTTGAAAGCTAATCTCATTAGCTTTAAGTTACATATTTGTCCCAAAATTTTAAAAATCAATTGGTACTGTTTCAAAGCAAAAAATCGACCAGGGGTCAAATTGCAGATCTGACGCCCTGATAATTAAAAATCGCTTTTAATTCGGTTGAAATAGTAAAAAATTATGAAAAAATAGTCTCTGAAAAGATAGTTAAAAAAGGAGTCTTCTTGTCGAATTTAAATTTATTTGGATTCCAATTTTACTCTAAGAATTAGTTTTATTCTTGTGGTCTACTAAAAAGAAAGAAAAAAAAAACCCTAGAACTGCATGAACCCTAGGTTACACCTTTAGGGTTACACTCTAGAGACCACACTTGAGCTAACCTTGACTTAGCTAAGTCTAGTGTTTAGCCGGTGAGCCTGGTCACCTTGTGGGCCACTCACCCCAAACCCTAGTGAAGAAAAAAGGGTTAAAATAAATTCTAAAACACAAAATCAACCCGAATTCATTGTCATACTACTGGGTGTTTTCAACCTCTAGCCAAACTTGGCGACTAAGTCTATGGGGTAGTGTCAAACGATCGCGGCTCAGGGGTCAACGGAATTGGAGGCGCGAGATGAAGGAAGAACCTTCCCCTTAGTCTCCTCGTAACTAGACTGGCTGGGTTAGCTTGAGAGGAGAAACCACTTTCAGTCGGTTCTCAACGAATTTTTCTTCAAAAACTAGAATTTGAACAAAAAATTTGGTCATCTGATCATAAGGACCATCTGATTGAAAAGGCCTTAGCCTTGTCTGGCTGGCTGCACCAACCCAAGGGTTGGCTGGTGTATGCGAAGAAGGAGGTCACTGAGACCTCAACTGGCTGGATCTTGGGAGCCAATCCCAAGGAGGCAAAGGGGATTCATCGCATTGCCCGGACCATCTTCTCACCCTTCTATCCTCCTAGTTGAGATGGCTAACCCTGGATCTGGACCTGGTCAGAATCTAGGTAATCTGGACCCAAGGGCTCATCTAGGAGCCTGTGTCATTGAATCAGCTCAACCTTGGGATCAAAACCCAAGGTGGCGAAGACGAAGCCTAATCCCTCTTCTCGGGTTGCCGAAATGGCCAACCCATATCCTGACCTTGGGTATTATGAACTGTACCAGTCAGCCCCTTAGGGGACCTTATCTTATAACCCAGGGTATGAATTTCATACTCCTGTATCTTACCCATGGAATATGGGTAGATATGATTCACCCCCTGGAACCCTTGAGGAACTACCTGTGTATATGCGACCACATTATAGATATAGCGAGCTATAACTAGGATGTGAGACAGAGTCGTATTCTATCCGCATGGAATCCAGGCTATTACGGATCCGGAACAAAGACGACCCTGGATTCCCTATCAAGAAACTTTAATGGAAGCCCTTCAGGAAGCAACATCAATAACAAGGGAACTTAAATAGAATCGCTCACTTCAGGAGATGCTGCTTTTGCATTATCAAGTGGAAAACAGCCTGAGCGATCCCGAAGAACCTGAATTGACCATGCTTGAAGGCAATTCACAGGAGCAGATACTTAGAAGAAATTCAGGGAAGAAGAGCAGGAGCAGGAAACATCCTAAATGGATTCAACTGGAAACTCCATTCAAGAAAATGATGTGGAAAGGATTGATTACTCTGGACCCTAGGAGACACATTATGGGTCAAACAACCTGCCTGAGACAAAGGCTGAAGATCCATCTGAGGATATGGATCTGGAGGTGAGCATTCCATGTAACACCACCGATCAATTTGTACCTGTTCTTGCCCCAGCATCAGTTGATTTGCACCCTTCTTTCACCTATCAAGGCGATGTTGGAATCTCTGAGACTACACCTTTCGAGTTTGATACCTAAAGAACAGAGACAACCAGGGATGTCTTGCATGAAGAAATGGACATGATACCTGAAGCAGGAAGTAATGGGAGGCCTACTGCATATGAGGGTGAAGCATTGAGCAGAATGAACTGGGGACTTACCTACCATCCTAGTCAGACTAATGGATGGCTTGACTCAGAGTTGGAAGACTCAGCCTCTGATGAGTCAGAGATGAATACTGATGAGGATGAAGTGATTTATGGCAAGGATTTTAGTGACCTTCCCACTGATCTTTTACTTTCATGGATACCCCCATATAACCCAAAGCCTGGAAAGGGCATGATCTTTGATGTCAATTATCATTATGAAGACCCCTATGACTCAGATTTTGGTCCTGAGATACATTTTGATCCACTCCCTCAGCAACTTCCTGCTTAATTTTGGGACATGATAAATCAGTTGAATCAACATCATGATCCCCCCTCTGATTATCCTCTATCCTCCACCACTACTCCACACTCTATTATAGCTAGACTTTTTGGAGTAGGGGTGCATAATCAGCTGGTTTGCATTTGTGGACCATTGATTCTGGGAGCACATGAACATATCTTTCTATTGATCTTGACATGCTCTTATGCAATTAATGATCCATCTGGTTGAGTTTTCACCCAGCTGGAGGCGTTAAACTCAGCATCTACTCACATTCTTCATCACCCTATACATATCATTATGATGCATAGCATAATTTTCTTTTGGCATATTTCCTTTTCGCATATTGCATATTGTCAGTTTGGCCGGTGCTAAATGTTAGAATTCAAGAGCAATTCTAGGTGATCTCTACCCACTTACTCCTTGCTGTATTTATTTTCTTTTATATTCATGCATGAGGACATGCAAGAACCAAGGCATGGGGGGTAGATATACAGCAAAACTGAAAAATTTTTATGCCAACACTTAGAAAACCTTGGAGCAGCGTGTCAAATGTACTTTAGGATCCTAAATATAAGAACAATTGACTTCACCTCCAATGCTCACATTGGAGTTAGAAATCATCCACAACAACCATTTCCAACTCACCCACTCACCCTTTTGTTCTAAATTTAGGACTAAGTTGAATGTAACCCGATAAGGGAATTTATAGTATACAAATGAAAGAGGTTACTTGTTTATAGCATATATAAATAGTGCATACATGAATAAGATTATTTTTATTAAGATAATGCATTAGGGATTTTATCCACTAGTCTTGTAATCTAGAATCCAGTATAACTTTCACACCCACATGTAGAATTTGCAATGGATTCACGGTGAAGATTGATATATGTCTTTAGTCTATTGAGAAGAAGCAGTGCTTTTCCTGAACCCCTGGACAGTGTTTTGGGAGTCAGGAAAATTTTCTTCTAAAAATCCACCAAATAGTGTTAGATGAGAGTAAAGAGTATTGGTGCTCTAAGATTAGTGTAAGGAATTTATAATTCTAGATAATTAGGTAATGATACTCAGAGAATAGGCATAGTTCCCGCTCTCAGATCCTGCGTATACATTTTGTGTGAAATATTGAGCCACTAATCAAGGCAAATACGAGGAAATCGAGTTATGATAAAACTAGGGCTAAGGTGGATGGCGCGACCATTCTTTAAGAAATCCTCAACTGAAGGAGGGTACTGATGTCAAGGTTAGGAATACACCGTCCTATCCGTCCTTCCTGGTGTTGAGAGTAGGCACTTCCACCAAATAAGCTACCTAATGTTTCTTGAGTACTACTAATCCTTAATAATGCCTCCTCAGTAAAATTCATGAATGTGTTGTTAGATTGTATTGTATTATATATATATATATATATATGAAAAAAAATGAGAAAAAGAAAAAAAAGAGAAAAAAAAGAAAACAGAAAAATAGAAAAAGAGTTATGAGTGTCTAGTGTTTATTTCATTTGCATTGAGGCAATATCACCAAATAAAATTGAGATCCACCAAATATGGCCTTAACCCATTTTTTTCTATGTTTCTGACTACCCAAATACTGGCTGAGGAATTTCAACTTTGTGTTAGGGTTATTGGAACTCGATTAAAGTGTTAATGCCATGTGAGACCACCAAATACGGAACGCATGTGTAAATCTGGTGAGATTGTGAGATCTATATATGAAAAAAAGAAGAAAAAAAACAAAAAAAGAAGAAAAAAGAAAGAAAGGAGAGAAAGAGAGAATGAATACAAAGGAACCAAAGAGAGCAAAGTTTTTGTCGTCTTTCTCTGAGTTGAGTTACTTAATAATTCAGAAATCTAGATTCTGTAGTACTAGTCTCTATGTAGCACCAAATAAGAGTGAGCCACCAAATAAGCAACCATTTCCCTCAGACATTCTCTACCCAAGCTTAAAGCCGGGGTGGAATTCATAGAATATCTTGAATACCCTGAGGGAAGAAGTTTGCCTATCTCGCTTGAATTTTACTAGGGGTCAAGTACAGGCTTTAGAGGTGAATCAGGTTTTTTACTCAAATCTGTTGCAAAAGCTACATAGCTGCACTTTCACGATTGTCTGGATTTCTAGAGCATAGGAAGAAAACAAAAAGGAAAAGAATCTCTAGTCATACGCTTGATAATAATTAGTCCCTCAGGGACCCTTCTATAAATAACTTAGTTTTGCATTTGCTAGGAACTAACAAGATTTAGGCATGGGGATATGATTGCGCAGCAATCATAGGTCTTAATTGACCAAAATTAGGCTAGGACTTAGCATAAGTTAGGGTAGTTCATGCATGTATAAGCATTATTTGCATCTTGACTATTTTTCTGTAGCTATGCATAAAATAATGCTATAATGTACTGATTAAATGCATTATATAATTTGCAGGTAATAAGAAGCTTAGGAGCTGGATTTGAGACTGGATCTGAAGTTGGACCTAAAGCTAGAGCTGTAGTAGAGCTGGAGTAGAAGACTTAGAGTAGATATAGTAGACAATAATGTAAGGGAGTTGAGGTATACTATTCTGCTAAGTAGGAATAAAGCTGTAAATTGTGAAGAACTTAGGTCCACCCTAGCCCTAAGATAGCCTAGAAGCTTCCCCAAGCTTTAGCCACTCTTAGATTAGGTCACTGCACCTTAGGAAGCCCTAAAACTCTAATTCTAGCCTATTTCTAGACGTTCAAATGAGTTATAGGACATCCAGAACCCTTAGCCACAACCCGCACACCCTAAACCCACTTCTATAGCATTATTAGACGTCTAGACACTTGGTCAGACATCCAATTTTTGCAGAATACCCAAGACAGAACCCAGAATCTCTCCTGAGTCTGATTGGACGTCTAGACAATAAGTCTGGACTTTTGATTTTTCATTATAAGATGTCTGATAACTTTATTAGATGTCCAGAACTGTTCTCCAGTTTGCATTTTGGAATTCAAGCCTTGATCTTGATTTCTTAGGTACCTAAACCCAATTCTAGCCCCCTAGGAGCCTAAATTAAGGTGCCCTATCCCTAGTACATCACCTCTAGACCTCCCTAAGAAACTAATTAGGTCCTCACTAAACCTAATTGACTTAGATCATAGTCAATTTTATCAGCCTACTCAATTGGACTCAGTGAGTCCAATTGAGCCCTGATCTTAGCATACATAGCCCAATTGGACTTAATGAGAGTCCAATTGGCCTAAACCTAACTTATTTGAGTTGTTTTACTCTAAATTGTATAAGGTTTAATTGCATTTTACCATAGTGAATTACGGTTTGCAACCCTAATTCAAGACCAACATTGACTTAAACCCACAAGAACCTAACCTAATCAACCTAGCCACCTAGGTTTCGATCCACACACACCCACACACACCCACACACACCACCTACATGAAATTAGCCTAGCTAGAGTTCTCTAGAACTCCCTACCATGTGTTGCTGCCTTGGTTGTTAAAAATAGCAACCAAGATCATTCAATTTTTAGATCCACCAAATGTGGATCTAAAAACCACCCACCCACCCTCTCTCTCCCTCTCCCACGAGCTCCCACCATAGTCCTCTCTAGAGAGTTCCATAATTCTCTAGAGAGCATCCCTTAGGCCTATAAAAGGACCTAAGGGGTGGCCATTTGGTTAATCTTTGCTCTTTGGCTCCATTCCACTCATTCCACCTACACCTCCACCTCCATCTCGACGAGTACACCATGGACATCACCACCTCCATTCCAAGAGCCTAGATCACCTTCTCCAACCACTCTCCAAGGGCCGGCCTAAGCACCATTGGCCTCCCCTCTTTTTCCTCCCACTTACTCAAAGGCCATCAGAGCCCACCTCTGAATGCCCTTTGTTTTGTTAGCTAGATAAGTAGCATAGTTCTTCATAGATTTATTGCTTTATTTACTGCTTAGTAGTGTAGCTATCTCTCCCTCCTGCATGGTGCATGAGCAGTCTCTTGTAGATCTGCACGTGCACACATTTTCTGTTAGTTAGATTTAAATTTCCCTGTACAAGCATTCTGCTACCTATGCTGTAACCACCATCATGCCTCAATGAAAATTTTTATATATTTATGTTGAAAATCACCATGTGCCTGATTATCATCTTTTGGTGTGATTAAAGTTACATGCTTTCAATTTCTGATATTCTGGAAACAACATGTCATATATCAATACGTATTTAGTATAAATCAACATGCGATTTTGAATGAGTAGAGTGACCGAGATCAAATTTGAATTTGCATTTCCAAACTGCCTCCCAGAGATGAACGACTGGGACTTCAAGTCTTGTTATTATAAAAATTATTTTTGATGAGTGGATTTCGCGACTATATTATGACATTGTTTTCCTTAAACTCGTGATTTCTGCATGTGTCACTTACCAAACACCAGACGAAACAGAGACATGGCGATAGGCATTTTGTATGCCGTATGGTAAGCCCAAAGAGTATCATCCAGCTTTTGGGCCCAATCCTTTCTATCAAGCCTAACCGTTTTCTGCGAAATGTTCTTGATCTCTCGATTGGAGACCTCGGCCTATCTATTCGTCTGGTGGTGGTAGGGTGTGGAAATCTGATGATTCACCTTGTATTTTGTGAGTAAATTCCTGAACTGGGCATGATTGAAATGCATGCCACCATCACTGATAATGGCCTGAGGAATCCCGAACTGATTGAAGATATTTTTCTTCAGAAAATCAATGACCACCTTGTGGTCATTGGTTTGGGTGGGAATTGCCTTGATTCATTTGGACACATAATCCACAGTAATTGCACAACAATCATGCAACCTAAATCATCTGAATTAAGCTAGATTCTAGGATAACTTAGGAATAATGAATTCATAGGAATTGTATTTTGCATAAGGGTTAGTTTGATTAGCTGCATAGATAAATTCATCATTTTTTGTACTAATGAGAGATTATTTTAATCATAGATGATTCAAAGCCACGGATGACAGATCAGACTAGACAGATCTAATCAGAACAACGATGGGAGTCCAACGCTTTCAAAATCGTCTTGATCAGACAACCAGAGCATCATGTGCAGTCTATAAAAGAACAGAGATCATGGAGCCAAAGGACAAAAAACTGAGCATCGGATGAAAAATTCAACCACACGGATGGATCCGGATCAACGATCGCAGTCCAACGGTGCAAAAAGCAACCCATTTGGAGGTCTACATCAATAGATACAAGGAAAAGAAGATGGATGACCATCATGGTGCCACATGGCACCATCACAGCCACCCCCTCATCGCCACCCCATTTGTGAAGGCTACCCCTCGTGCGCTGTGGGCTGTTGGATCTTCATCTAACGGCCACGAGTGCTCCGCGTCGCCCACCTCATCGCGCTTCATCAAGAAGGCGAAGACCTTGACCATTGGATTTTCATCCAATGACCAAGAATAAGTTACCTCAAAACCTAAATGCAACAAAAAGTCAAAGTTGCGCATTGGTTAGCGCCTTTGCCGTGAAGTAAAGGGCACAGGTTCGATTTGCACGATGCTAAAATCAGGAAAGAGGCGAGGTGCAGGTGCTATTAACCATCAGGTGTCAATCGGAGGATGTAGACGTGACCACGTGGTGTGATCAGAGCGCACCATGGCCGAACACTTGAACAAACGCACGACTAACGCAAAAACTCACACATTTACTTAAACGCAAAGGCAGCAGGCACGTGAGGTTGAGGTGCTCAAAATGAGCAAGTGGCAAAGAAAAGAAGATGAGCGGGCGTGCAAGGGAAAATCAGAGGTGCCTGATCTTGATCCAATGCACTAGAAGTTGCCATGTGTCACCACGAGATTAAATTTGAGCGTAGAAGGTGATTTTTGAGGAGTTTTGAGGCCTAATCAGGTCCATTGATCTCTTGATCAACAGATCTAATTAACCAAGAGGTTGTTGCACGAATTTAGGGGTTAAATACCCTATTTTCCCCTCATCAAAACTATAAAAGAAGGCCAAAGCGCCCTTGGATGGATCATCAATTTCATATATCTTCTAGACATTTCTCTTCAACCTTCCTCCAGACCTCTTGCCTTCTGCAACTCCGCTCTGACCATTGTCCCGACACTCTGGATCTGAGGTGCTGTCGCATCTCTCATAAGAATTTTACAAGCGACGTCATCTCTCTACCCCCTTCTGTCTCTCTCTCTCTCTCTTTCTATCTATCTGCTATTTATCTGTCTTTACTTTTAGCATAGCAATCTCTATTTTGAAAAAGTCTATTTCTGAATGCAATACAATTATGATTGTATATCTAATTCCTATACATATATACATATATAAATATCAGTTTAGAGCAAGTTCTATTGAAAAGCTTCTACATAAATTGTGATTGCCTCCTTGCAAATGACTTGGTACTCACCCGATGTTACAAATTTATTTGTCGATGTGTTTTTGCACTACACAACTATAAAATCTTTTAAAATGCGATTTACGCATCGAACACATAGCAACTAGAATATGCTAGTGTCCAAATGAAGGAGGAAACGGTCCCATGAAATCGATGCCCCAAATGTCAAAAATTTTGACAAGTATCGGGTTTAGGGGCATCATGTCTCTCTTGGCCATGTTCCCAAGCATCTGGCATCGGGTGCATGACCTTGAGAATTCTTGGGCATCCTTAGATAATGACAGCCAATAGAATCTGGATTGCAGAATTAATGCCACCGTCTTTTTCCTGGAAAAGTGTCCACAACACGCAGATGCATGGCAGAACTCAAGTGTATTATGGAACTCATTTCCTGGGACACATCAGCGAATAATCTGGTCAGTGTTGATTTGGTACAGCTTGAGATCATCCAAAAACTAATATTTTGCCTTCGACATAAGTCTATCCCGTTGTTGTTTGGTACAATCCTGGGGGATTTGACCAACGGCCAAATAATTAATGATATCCGCAAACCAGGGGATTCAGATACCCGAGACTGTGAGGATAGTCTCATCCGAAAAAGTGTCTGAGATAGGGATATCCGAATGAGGAGAATCAATGAGGATTCTCGAAAGGTGATCCACCACTACATTTTGTGCCCTGACTTTGTCTTTAATTTCATGATCAAATTCTTGAAGTAACAGAATCCAACGAATAAGCTAGGGCTTGGCATCCTTTTTGGCCAAGAGATGTTTCAAGGCTGAGTGGTCGGTGTAGATGATAATGTGAGAACCTAAAAGATAAGCCCTAAATTTTTCTAAAGTGAAGATTTCAACTAGCAACTCTTTTTTAGTAACAGTGTAGTTCCTCTGGGCCTCGTCCAAAATCTTGATAGCATAGTAGATAATAGAGTGCTTCTTATCTATTTTCTGACCCAAAACAACCCCGACCGCATAATCAGATGCTTCAGCCATAATCTCAAATGGAGCTATCTAGACCGGTGGTTGCAACACTGGGGCACAGGTGACTACTGTTTTTAATAAATCAAATGCCTTGTGGCACGATTCATCAAACTTGAATGGTGTGTCTTTGTCCAGAAGGTTGCTCAAGGGTCGAGCAACCTTTGAGAAGTCCTTGATGAATCTTCGATAAAAACCCACATGACCTAGGAATCAAAGGATATGTTTCACAGATGTGGGTGGAGGAAGTTTATAGATGGCATCCAGCTTAGCCTTATCAACCTCAATTCCCTGATTAGAGACCACATGACCCAAGATAATGCCTTCTTGAGTCATAAAGTGTCTCTTTTCCCAGCTAAGGACCAGTCGTGTCTTGATGCATCTCTTAAGGATGAATTCCAAGTTAGCTAGGCATGACTCGAAAGAATCTTTGAAAATGGAGAAATCATCCATGAACACCTCAAGACAATCTCCCACCATGTCAGAAAAGATGGCCAGCATGCACCTTTGAAAAGTTGTGGGTGCATTGCAAAGCCCAAAAGGCATCCTACGGAATGTGAATGTTCCGTAGGGACATGTGAAAGTTGTCTTTTCCTGGTCTTCAAGATGGATAAGGACTTAGTTATCTCCCGAATAACCATCTAGGTAGCAAAAGTACTTTTACCCAGCTAACTTTTCTAGGATTTGATCAATGAATGATAAAAGGAAATGGTCCTTTTTGGTGGCCTTGTTCAGCTTCCTATAATCAATACAAACTCTCTAAGAGGAAGTGATCAGCCCATATTTGTGGGCTAATTAGTTACTTAAATGCCTAGGAATTAGATTAATATTGGCATATAAATAGCATACAATAAGATGTAAATAGCTTAGTCTAATTATTCATTTATTTACATATTTCATGCATTGCATTCATACTTAGAATTCATTTAGAAAAGAATGCATTAGAATAGTTAATCTTTTAGGTTGCATTACATGCATTATTTTATTTCACATTTCTTTTAAGGGCTTATAAATAAATAACCCTCATTTAATTTCTTTATTTTATCTCCAACGGATGCATGCAGGAGAGTTGCACCGGCTATAATGCACAAGCGACATTCGTGGATCTTTATTCCCATGATCTGTGTCGCTTCACCTCTTCTTCAACCAACATTTGCTTGCGCCTGCACTCCTCTTGCAGCATAAAAGAAGGGGTCCTGCGTCCTTAGCACACAGGTCATCTCCACTGATCCACTACTGTGCAGAGAGTCAAGTTCTCTTCCATTCCATCACTGCTGGCCTCAACCGCAAGCACGAGTCCACACCACCGCAGGCAAGCAGGGTGACAAACTGCTTGTTGAACGTACGAGTTGCTACGCTAACGTGTTTGGTTTTGAAAACCTTGTCGTTGTAGTTTGAAAGAGAAGAACTCATGTTCAACAAATAAAATTTATATCGAAATAGAAATTCCGGGTCGAACACAGGGAGGCTACGTCGATCTATATTCGCAATTATAGTTTTTTCAGAATTTTTCTTGAAAAGCGAGGCGATGTAATTACAATGAAGCCATAACAACAATCAGACTAAAGAGAGAGAGAGAGAGAGAAAACATGCATTCAATAATTCAAAATGTTTATACAATAAAACCAAATAAGAATTACACTAGAAAGCGGGAAATCAGCTACACTAGAAAGCAGGAAAATTCTACACTAGAAAGCTATAAAGAAGAATGGGAGAGAGAAGTTATCCTCCTCGACGATCGCTTGGAGGACGAGTCGGATGGGACGATGCCTAGACGAAGGAGGACAGAGCAGGACGAAGGAGGATAAAGCAAAAGAGTTGAAATGGGGCAGCACGTCGTCGTCGTCGCGGGATTTGCTTCAGAACGGGGGATGAAAATTTGACTTTATCTTGCAAGGAGCATCCCGAGTGTGGGACAAGCTTCTCTTGAGCTTTGGAGAGGTAGAGAAGAGAAGGAAGGGATGAGAATTTTGTGTGGAGGGGGTCTCCTTTTATAGTTGTAAGGAGTAGGGGCAATTTGGTCATTACAACTCTTAAAACATTAATTCAGGACCCTTAGTGACAGATAAAATCATCGCTAAAGGTCTGAATGTGGGCGTAGTGGGTGACGCGCACGCACCCACTTGCTTGCCCGCGCACTCAACACACGCGCACGTCCAGCCATTCTCAGCCGTCCGATCGCGAGATCGGATGGCTTAAATTGCGCTACACCCACCTCCTCAGCGCGTGCCCGCCCACGTACGATGTTGCGTCTTCGTCGCGCATGAAATAGTGCGTGGGCGCTATCGGGCACACACGATTGTTCGATCGCGATCTGACGCTCGATCGGGCATGTGCCTCCTCTCCAATTGTTGTGGCAAGGCTCGAACGCACGCCTTCACTTCGCGTTAGAGCGCTTGACCAACACGCTATGTGTGCATTTGTGTTGAGCACCTAACTTCAGCACGGGCGCGTTGCAGCCGTTGGATCTTGATCCAACGGCGGGGAAGGGTGGATGCAGAAGCCTTCAGTGGGTGCGTGCGGTCGATTGGGCGGCCGAGATGGTGCCACGTGGTGCTATCTTGGCCGTCCATCTTCTGGATGATGTAGATGGTGCCATGGGTGTCGGATTGACTCGATTTTTGCATCGTTAGACTGCAATCGTCGATCCGAATCCATCAGTACGGTCAGATTTATCGTTTGAAGTGCGGATTCACACCATCTTGGCCCTTGATCTTCTAGGGTTCCCCGATCACTATCTGATGCTACAGATGTCTGATTAGGGCGGTCTTGGAGTCGTTGAACTCCAATCGTTGTCCTGATCACATCTGTACGGTTGGATCTTCGATCCGAGGCCCGATAAAAAGTTTGCCCTGTCCAAGAACATAAAAGGAGACAATTAACCTCCATTTTATTCAAACTACTCTAAATGCAAGACGATGCATGTTATGCAATATTTATAGCATGCAATGCAATCCTATGCTTAAGAACATGCATAAATAGACATCTTAAGTAGTGTAAACGTGTTTACATCATACCCCCATGCCTATCTTTTGCTAGTCTCTAGCAAAAACTATATGCTATTTATAAAAGAATTAAGTTGGATTATTTGGGCATGAGTTATTTTCAATCATTAAGAAACTGTCTACTTAGGATCTGAACTTTCAAAGACACGACAGTGCCCGAGTATCTGCCAAAATGCAGACCGCCTCAAGCCCTCGCCTTATTCAAAGAAAAATTCTTTTTTCTCTTTTTCCCCTTTTCTATTTTTTTTTTTTGGATTTTCAAATTTTAGGGTTTAAGAGTGACTTTCTACGGCCATTCAACTCACCCAAGATTTGATAAGAACCCTAAGTTCTAAGCATCTTATTATGAATGTGATAGACTCATTGACCGGCAGTTAAAATGGACTTCGGATTTTTATGCCTCTAGGTGACCTAAAAAGAATTCTGCCTAAAGGTGTATCTTTACAACCGGTAGCTTTCTCCCTACTTTTATTTTTTTTACGGGGTCAACATAAGGGTGAATCCAGTGTATATCTCCCTGGTTTATTCTACTTCTTTACTTCTTCCTAAGTGTTTTGGGAATTTTCAGTGCATTTATTGAGCTGGGTTCTGGACAACCGATCGATGAGCTGTTACCACCGACAACTTGCCAGCCATATTCATGCGGCGAAGTGTGGTTTATTTCTTTTTTTCTTTTCTTTTCTCCTTTTCCTTTTGATTCTTTTTTTTTTTTTAAGTAGGTGGGTTCCTTGGCCTAAGATTTACCTAAAGGCAGCAAAAAGAGAAAGGTCCAGTGACTGGGCTCTAGACAACCTACCTATGGGCTGTTACCCACGATAACTTGCTAGCCATATCACCCTAGAAGGTTCATTAGCTACGCAATTTCTGTTAGAATTGCCGAACAATGAGGCAGTGCAAAGAAAGTGTGTAGATGCTTAAAACTCAAAAATTCCCTCAAATCAGAGGGTGGGTTGATAAGTCGTGTACTTATCACCCAAACTTATTTACTCCAATTACGATAGAATTAAGATGGTGAGGACTCGAAAGACAAATCCACATTTTAGTGGATACACGAGCTGATTAAGTCCAAAGACCTGCAGGGTCTTTGTGTTCAGATCCTAATGTAAAATTTCCTAAGATTGAAAAGTCCTAATGTCCAACTATTCCTTCCTAATTTTGATTTTTTTTTAATGTATAAATAGGAAGAGAAAAATAATTTACATGAATTTCACAAAGCTGACCAAATGATTCAAAAATGAATCCACCTCCCATGCCTAGCTGATGCAATGTCCACATTGAAAAAGTGACATGAAAGAAAGGGTAGAATATGAAAGATGTCACCTGAATATAAAGCTCGTAACAGCCTTGTGCCATATGTATAGCTGCTTAGTTTAATGCCATCAGCTAGGCGAAGTCCAGCCAAAGAAGTCACAGAATGGCTAGAGCAACTGTGTCTGAGACGGGTTCTGCAAGAATACCGTCAATAACTGGCTTCAAACGTTGACCGTTGACTTTAAATGTGTTACTCGTCTTTGGGTCAGAAATCTAAATGGCTCCATTTGGAAAAATCTAGTCAATTATGAATGGGCCATTCCATTTAGATCTAAGTTCACTAGGAAAGAGCTTAAGTTTATAATCGAATAACCAGACCTTCTGGTTTGGCTCAAAGCTCTTGCGGGAAATCAGTTGATCATGTAGAGCTTTGGTCCGAGCCTTGTAGATCTTGGCATTCTCATATGCATCATCTCTAAGCTCCTCCAACTCAGATAGTTGGAGTTTCCTGGTCTTCCCAGCTAAATTTAGATCTAAATTGCATTGTTTGATCGCCCAGAATGCCTCGTGTTCAATCTCTATGGGTAGATGGCAAGCCTTTCCATACACCAAATGGAATGGAGGCATGCTGATGGGCATTTTATACGCCGTACGGTAGGCCCAAAGAGCATCCTCAAGCTTTTGAGTCCAGTCCTTGCGATCAGGCCTAACCATTTTCTACAGAATGTTCTTGATCTCTCGATTGGAGATCTCGGCTTGTCTATTCGTCTGGGGATGGTAAGGTGTGAAAATTCGGTGATTAACCTCGTATTTGGCCAACAAATTCTGGAATTGGGCATTAGCAAAATGAGTGCTACCATCACTGATGATAGCCCTCGAAATCCCGAACCTACTGAAGATATTTTTCTTGACAAAATTGATGACCACCTTGTGGTCATTGGTTCGGGTGGGAATCGCCTCAATCCATTTGGAAACATAATCAACAACAACAAGAATGTACTGATGTCCAAATGAAGGGAGAAAGGGTCCCATGAAATCGATGCCCCAAACATCGAAAATTTCGACAGGAAGAATTGGGTTTAGGGGCATCATATCTCTCTTAGTTATGCTGCCGAGTGCCTGACATCGAGAACATGACCTTGAGAAATCCTGGGCATCCTTGAATAAAGATGGCCAATAGAAGCCAGATTGCAAGATTTTTGCAGCCATCTTTTTCCCGAAGAAATGTTCACCACACCCAGATGCATGGCAAAACTCGAATATACTGTTGAATTCATTCTCTAGTATACATCGGTGAATAATCTGATCAGAGCTGATGTGGTACAGCTCAGTGTCCTCCCAGAAGTAGTATTTGGCCTCAGATTTGAGTCTATCCCATTGTTGCTTGGTCCAATCCTTGGGGATTTGACCAACGGCCAAATAGTTAACAATGTCAACAAACCATGGGGTGTGGACACCTAAAACTGTAAGAATAGTTTCGTCCGGAAAAGTGTCAGCAATCAGAATGTCCGGATGAGAGGAATCACCTAGGAGTCTCGACAAATGATCCGCTATCACATTTTGTACCCCGGTTTTATCCTTGATTTTAAGATCAAATTCTTGAAGTAGAAGAATACAACGAATAAGCTGGGGTTTAGCATCCTTTTTTGCCAAGAGATGTCTCAAGGCTGAGTGGTTGGTATAGATGATGACATGAGACCCTAAGAGATAAGCCTTGAATTTTTCCAAAGCGAACACTACAGCTAGTAATTCCTTTTCTGTAACAGTGTAATTCCTCTGGGCTTCATCCAGAGTTTTACTAGCGTAGTAGATGACAGAGGGCTTTCTATCAATTTTCTGACCCAAGACAGCCTCGACCGCGTAATCAGAAGCATCGATCATGATCTTAAAAGGGGCTGTCCAAATTGGTGGTTGCAAAACTGGAGCACAGGTGACTGCCATTTTTAGGAAATCAAATGCCTTTCGGCATGATTCGTCAAAAACAAACAGCATTTCTTTGGCAAGAAGATTGCTCAAGGGACGAGCAACCTTCAAGAAATCCTTGATGAATCTTTGATAGAATCTCACATGGCCAAGAAATGATCAGATTTGTTTAACAAATGTGGGAGGAGGAAGTTTAGCGATAGCATCAACCTTAGCTTTATCCACTTCAATTCCCCATTCAGAGATTACATGACCCAAAATGATGCCTTCTTGGGTCATGAAATGACTCTTCTCCCAGCTAAGGACCAATCGTGTTTTGATACATCGCTTAAGAATCATTTCCAGATTAGCCAAATAAGAGTCCAATGATTCTCCCAAAATGGAGAAATCATCCATGAAGACTTCCATAACTCTCCCACCATGTCAGAAAATATGGCTAGCATACACCTTTGAAAAGTCGCAGGTGCATTGCATAACTCGAAAGGCATCCTACGAAAAGCAAAGGTTCTGTAGGGGTAGGTGAAAGTAGTTTTTTCCTAATCCTCGGGATTGATAGGAACTTGGTTGTATCCTGAGTAGCCATCAAGAAAACAGAAGTACTTCTGCTCGGCTAATCTTTCTAAGATTTGATCGATGAAGGGCAGGGGAAAATGATCATTTTTAGTGGCTGCGTTCAGCTTCCTATAATCAATACAAACCCTCCAAGAGGAAGCTGAACGAGTTGTGACAGATTCTCCTCTCTCGTTAGTCACAACGGTAATCCCAACTTTCTTCGAAACAATCTGTACGGGACTTACCCAGGGACTATCAGAGATTGGATAAATAATTCCTGCATCAAGCCACTTGATGATTTCCTTTTTGACCACTTCTCGCATATTTGGATTTAATCTCCTCTGCATCTGGTGAGAAGGGTGGGATCCATCTTCCAAGAATATTCTATGATTATAGTAAGATTGCTCGATCCCCTTGAGGTCATGAATGGTCCAACCAATTGCCCCCTTATGTTCCTTCAGGACCTTGATCAATTTAATCTCTTGCTCCTTTGTCAATTTAGCACTGATAATCATAGGGAGCGTCTTCTGAGGTCTTAAGAATTGATATTTCAAATTCTCAGGCAATGGTTTCAATTTAAGTTGGGGTGGGTTGATGATTGATGGTAGGGTAGATGCTGAAGATTCAACAAGAGGAAGAGGTTGTGAGTGAACAAAATCAATAACCTCTTCAGAAGATGGCATGTCAGCCATAGAGGGTTGCGGGTCAAATTCATCATCCAAGGAGGAACTTTCGATTGAGGAAACCATCAAACAAGGTTCAATGTTTTCATTATCCTCATTAAGTTCCTTAATAAATCCACAATCCTCAAATTTATTGATCGCCTTAAAATTATCCAATTTCATTCGTTGATCCCCAAAGGCAATTTCCATGCTACCGCTTTCACAATTAATGTTGGCCTTAGCAGTAGCCAGGAACGGATGCCCCAGAATGATGGGCATGTTCCTCAGATTATCAGGTACATCCATGTCAAGGATAAGGAAATCTACAGGAAAATAGAAATCCTTGACCTTGACCATAACATCTTCAATAACGCCTCGCGGATTTATGACCGAGCGGTCTACTAACAGTAGTGTTACTGAAGTTGGCCGAAGTTCACCTAACCCAAACTTCTTGTAAAGAGAAGTCAGAATTAGGTTGATGGATGTGCCCAGATCCAAAAGTGCTATATCAAATGTGTAATCTCCGATGACACAAGAAATCAACGGAGCACCTGGATCTCTCTTTTTCTGTGGGAGGTGGTGCAGGATAACAGAACTAGCCTGCTCGGAGAGTACCACCTTCCTCGGAACAGATTCTCTCGACTTATGCTTTTGTGTACATAATTCCTTTAAAAATCTTGCGTAAGCCGGTATATGCTTGATAGCATCAAGGAGCGGGATATTGATCTCAACATTCTTAAATAGATTCAGAAGCTCCTCATTGCTATCAACAGACTTCTTCTTTGATTTGGTTAAGGCTTCAGGAAAAGGAACATGAGTCAGATCTTTGGAATCAGGTTCCTGAGCCTTGATTTCTCCTCTAGAATTCTCCTCTCTCTCCTCAAGTTCTTTAGGATTCAAAAGATCAAAAAGTGTGGTTGTAGATCCTGAGTCTGCTTACCACTCCTCAAAGTGACAGAATTTGCAGATGCATAAGAATTTGGGTCTTGGGGAGGGTTAGGAAAGATTGGAGGGGCTTGATTAGCCATGAATTGTTGATTTGCAGAAGAAGAGGATGAGGAACCCTGCTCAACCACCTGAGCATGTGCGTGTGGGTCCCTCTTATTTCCGTACCCATGGGCTTGGTTGCCCGAATTCATAATATTTCGCAGGTTGGGTACGGGTTGGGATGGTAGAGATCCAGGTTGATGAGAGTTAGCAATAAGCCCGGATTGCAAGTTGTCCAGCAAGATTTTCATTTGCTGCATGAGCTGGAGCATGGATCCTTGCATCTCTACCATTTGTCAGTTTAAATCACCTGCCCTACGGGTTGACGGGCATTCCAAGCTAGCTGATTGACCTGATTTGGAAGCAACTGAGTATATACTTGACCCTGACCCATTGGTCGTTGCAGAGCATAGTTGCCAGGTCGGAATTGTGTCTGTTGCCCCAGGTTTCTCCAAGAGAAGTTAGGGTGGTTTCTCCAACTCGGATTATAAGGATTAGAGTAGGGGTTGGATCTAACATTCTCTTGTACAGCACAGACATCCTCATAGGGTGAGGATGGAGAGAAAGAAAGGGAAGGATCAGAAAAACTGGGATCAAAGGCCGCAGTTTGGAACCCGTGGGGTTCCGAAAAATGCTGACTCACAGGTTGAGCCGCATCGTGTTGATTCACGAACTCCCGTCCAGAAGGAGCTCGTGAAGAATGGAATCCCAAATTTTGGGATTGAGTGGATCGAGAATTGTTCATAGAATTGCCAGCCATCCACTCTTTCATTCTCTTAGCAACCAAGTCCACCTTATCAAGTTTTTTACAAATCAATTCCATATCAAATGAATGAGAGTCATGGACTTCATTGACATTTGATCTAGGCTGCTGGGACCAGTTAAATGTATCCATGGAGGCATGATTGATTGAATTCTCACTCATTTCCTCAAATAAGTCATGTGCACTATCTGCATCTTTATTGAGGAAATTGCCTCCGCAAGAAGCATCCACATGATTTCTGAGTTGCTCAGTCAACCCATGATAGAAGATCTGGACGAGTTGCCATTTCTGCACCTCGTGGTGTCGACACCTCCGCAATAAGTCCTGGAATCGCTCCCAGGCCACATGAAACTGCTCCCCCGGCCGTTGGGTAAAGGTAGTGATTGCCCGTCTCAAAGCATTGGTACGTCCGACTGGGAAGAATTTCTTCAGAAAGGTCAATTTCAACTCATTCCAAGTTGTAATTGGTCTTCCTATTGTCCTATACCAATGCGCAGCCTTATCCCTAAGAGAGTGGGGGAAGAGCCTCATGATCTTTTGCTCCTCGTTTACGTTTCGTGCCTTGGTGGTCTGGACCAACGTGGTCAAGTCCTCCAAATGTTGAAACGGATCTTCGGAGCCAAGCCCATGATAATGTTTAATCAGGCTTAACATTTGGGGCTTGATTTCTACATCACTGGCTGGAATCTGGATACCGGGACATTCCTCGTAATTTGAAGGATCATAAAAATCCTTCAAGGGCTAAGCACCCTGCATTCTCTGCATTTATTCCAGCTGCCTTCGAAATTCTTCCTGTGGATTTCCAAGCAGAGGAGGCTGTTAGTCGGCCATGGGATCAATTTGACCAAAATCCAATTTGCGCCTCCTAGAATACTCTAATGGTCCTTCCAATCGGGAATTCAATGACCGTCTTCCCAGCATAAACTAGGAGAAGGTCGGAAGGACTGGGGATCGGGACCCTGCAGCACAACAAAATAAGGCTGTCCTTAAGTGGGCTAGCCTAAGAATCTATTGACTCCCAAAACCTGCCTTAAGATTGTAAATGATTTGCTCTACTTGCATTTGCTCAATCCAACTAGTTAGAAGGAGGGACTGAGGAGAATATTCTTCCTTCGATTTTCGCCTCCGATTCCTAGTGTACCCCCCAGCCGCGGTCGTTTGATGCTACTCCCCTAGCTAGACATCAGATTAATCAGTACAAGTAGGTTAATCAAAGACAATCTTAGACTAGGCCGTGAAGAGCAAATCAAAACTTAAGGCCAACTTCTACTCAATTTTATTAAGGCCTGGGATTATGGTGCTTATGGAATTGATGGGCCCTTAAAATGGGTTGTGCCCTTAATGATTGATTGAGATTTGTGTAAGTGCATGCACAACCAGGGTTTTCAAGCAAGATTAGTTGTGATGCGTGGATTTTAATGTTCAAATCTTGCTTCAGTAGCTTTTAGGGTTTCAAATTAGGTGGATTGCAATCAAGTTTCTAGGCAAACCAGGTTGTCAAAAACGGGTGAAGATTGTTTTCCTTTAAAACCAGAAGGAAAGTGGAGTGCCTGGAATAGACCTAGATTGAAAACCCTAAGGAGGAGCTACTTGATGAGTTGATTTTAAGAAGAGTGGTGCGGCCCAAACAACTCAAATAATTGGTCACAAATGCACCACTAAGTTAGGCACACAAAGATGGTTAACCTAGAATGATTTCTACTCTTTTCTATGTTGTTTTGTGTGTACCGGTTCCACAAATCAGAACCCGATTGAGTAGAAACAAATCAATCCGGTTAAGTGCCTTGAATGTGGGTGTACGTTGTGTGTTTGTTGAAAATTGCCCCACAAGATTATCTTTTTGTTTTTTTTGTTTTTATATAAATGAGGGTGGAATGAATGTGAGTGAGAATCTAAACAACCAAACTATTCCTAGGATTTATGCAAACACCTAGGTTAATTGAAATTTGGATTTAATGTGGCGAATGAAATCTATGGAGGGCAGAAGAATGGGGAGCACTTACAGTTGTCTTCAACTGCACTTTACTCCAGTCTACCGCTTGATGATTCCCTGATGGTGGTCTCTACAAAACAATAGACACAAGAGAAAGCAAGTTAGAAAACAATAAAGTGCAAGAAATGCGAAAAGAAGATCAGAAATCGTTGCCTCCCCAGCAACGACGCCAAAATGTTGAACATACGAGTTGCTACGCTAACGTGTTTGGTTTTGAAAACCTTGTCGTTGTAGTTTGAAAGAGAAGAACTCGTGTTCAACAAATAAAATTTATACCGAAATGGAAATTCCGGGTCGAACACAGGGAGGCTACGTCGATCCATATTCGCAATTATATTTTTTTTAGAATTTTTCTTGAAAAGCGAGGCGATGTAATTACAATGAAGCCGTAACAACAATCAGACTAAAGAGAGAGAGAGAGAGAAAACATGCATTCAATAATTCAAAATGTTTATACAATAAAACCAAATAAGAATTACACTAGAAAGCGGGAAATAAGCTACACTAGAAAGCAGGAAAATTATACACTAGAAAGCTGTAAAGAAGAATGGGAGAGAGAAGTTATCCTCCTTGATGATCGCTTGGAGGATGAGCTGGATGGGACGACACCTGGACGAAGGAGGATAGAGCAGGACGAAGGAGGACGAAGCAAAAGAACGGGAATGGGGCAGCACATTGTCATCATCGCGACATTCGCTTTGGAATGAGGGACGAAAATTTGATTTTATCTCGTGAGGAGCATCCTGGGTGTGGGACAAGATTCTCTAGAGATTTGGAGAGGTAGAGAAGAGAAGGGATGAGAATTTTGTGTGGAGAGGGTCTCCTTTTATAGTTGTAAGGAGTGGGGGCAATTTGGTCATTACAACTCTTAAAACATTAATTCAGGACCTTTAGTGACGGATAAAATCGTCATTAAAGGTCTAAACGTGGGTGTAGTGGGTGACACGCGCACGCTCGCTCGCTTGCACACGTGCTCAATGCACGCGCACGTCTAGCCATTCTCAGCCGTCCGATCGTGAGATCAGACGGCTTAGATCGCGCTACGCTTGCCTCCTCAGTGCGCGCCCGTTCACATATGATGCTGCGTCTTCGTCGCGCGTGAAATAGCGCGTGGGCGTTATCGAGTGCGCGCGACCATTCGATCACAATCCGATGCTCGATCGGGCGCGTGCCTCCGCTCTAATTGCTATGTGGTGAGGCTCGAACGCGCACCTTCGCTTTGCGTTAGAGCGCTCGACCAATGTGCTATGGGTGCGTTTGGTCGAGCGCCTAACTTCAGCGTGGGCGCGTCGCAGCCGTTGGATCTTGATCCAACAGCAGGGAAGGGCAGATGCGGAAGCCTTCAGTGGGTGCGTGTGGACGATTGGGAGACCGAGATGGAGCCACGTGGCACCATCTTTGCCGTCCATCTTCTGGATGATGTAGATGGTGCCACGGGTGTTGGATTGACTCGATTTTTGCGTCGTTAGGCTGCAATCGTTGATTCGAATCCATCAGTGTGGTTGGATTTGTCATTTGAAGTGTAGATTCACATCATCTTGGCCCTTGATCTTCTAGGATTCCCCGGTCACTATTTGATGCTACATATGTCTGATTAGTGCGATCTTGGAGTCGTTGAACTCCAATCGTTGCCCTGATCACATCTATATGGTTGGATCTCCGATCCGAGGCCCCGATAAAAAGTTTGCCCTATCCAGGAACATAAAAGGAGACAATTAACCTCTATTTTATTCAAACTACTCTAAATGCAAGATGATGCATGTTATGCAATATTTATAGCATGCAATGCAATCCTATGCTTGAGAACATGCATAAATAGTCATCTTAAGTAGTGTAAACATGTTTACATCACTGCTGCACCACTGTTGGCTTGTGCAAATAACCGTGAGCACCTTAGCGTGCACTACCACCATCACCAACACCAGCAACCACCAACATAACCTCTCGTCAGCAACCATCCTCGCTAATTTAAGACATCTGGGAATGTTCCTAGATGTCTGATCTCCCAACAGTGTCTTCTTCTTCTTCATATCGTTCTATTGTTGCTCAACGAACCCATCATCACCACCGCACCTCTCGCCATGCTGCATCCTCTCCTTACCTGCGCACACCCAATAGCAATACCCTCAATTGTTGTACGCAACCATCTCCACGACCACAGTACGACCAACCCTCCCCACGTGCGCCCACGTAGCCTGAGGTTTGCTTCTTCCATGCGTGGTGCCCACTTGCGTGTAGCCCTTGAGCAGTACTATGCCCCCTCGCTACAGACCGCGCACACTTGCAGCAACTTCCCCGTGCGTGCATGCACTCCTCCAGAAGCCTGCAGCCCCCTTCTTCTGCGCACGCCCGCATGACCCACGCATGCCTTCGCCGACTCCTCCAGCAAGCACGCGGGCATCTGATGCCCCTTGCATGCGCACCTTTGCGAGCGCCACACCACCAGCAGTAGAGAGCTGTAGCCACCGCCGACTGCCACTGCTCCTCTCCCGCCGCCGCTACCTCTGGCCACCGTTGGCCATGAGACCACCACCGTCGAATAGCCCTCGGCTCACTCAACCTCCGGTGAGCTTCTCACCTTCAATCGTAGCCTCCTCCTCACGCACGGATAAGGGGAAGAATTTCCCTTGTTTTGCTACAGTAAAGATCCTATTAAAACTTACATTGAGTGCCATTGTGAACTTTTATTATTATTTTATTGAGTTGCATTGCAAAATATATCCTTTAGTTGTGCAAAATTGCTATTTCAGCATTAGCTCTTATTGTTTACCTAATTTGAAAGCAATTTTGATTCGGTTTCTTGACGAAATTAATAGTGAACATTAGTTTTTGACCCTTGCGAGTTTAAATAGGCCATTGTCTCCCTGTGGACACGACCTGCTCTCTCGAGTGGTTTATTTTCAATTTAATACTTTGATTAGTCGATTTTCCACCACTTTAAAATACGACAAATCATCTTAATAATCCTATTTGAAAGCAAAAATTGACATGTCAGGAAGCTGAATGGGTGGTGAAAGATTCCCCTTTCTCATTAGTCATGACGGTTATCCCCACCTTTTTGGGTACAATTTGAACAGGGCTAATTCACGGGCTATCTGAGATCGTTTAATAATGCCTGCATCGAGCCACTTGATTATTTCCTTCTTGACCACTTCTCGCATATTAGTATTTAGTCTCCTTTGCATCTTGCGAGAAGGGTGGGATCCATCTTTCATGAAAATACGATGATTACAGTAAGATGGCTCAATCCCCCTAAGGTCGTGGATGGTCCAACCAATTGCCTCTTTATTCTTCTTAAGGATGTTAATCAATCTCAATTCTTGCTCCTTAGTCAAATCAGCACTGATAATCACAGGGAACATATTCTTAGGTCCTAAGAACTCATATTTTAAATTCTCAAGCAATGGTTTCAATTCTAGCTAAGGTAGGTTCAGTATAGAGGGTAAGGAGGATGCTGATGAAGATTCATCAGGACAGTCTAGTGGAAGAGGTTGGGAGTGAACAAAATCAACAACCTCTTCAGGGTGTGGCGAGTATGCCACGGAGGGTTGTGGGTTAGGTTCGCTAATGTTGGTAGAGTCCTCAAGTACATTGATCGACATACACATCTCAACATTGAAATCATGATCCTTGAGCTCCTTAATAAATCCACAATCCTTAAATCCTTTTATCACCTTGAAAATATCAAGTGTCAATTTTATGTCTCCAAAGACGATCTCCATACTATTGCTCTCACAATTGATGTTGGCCTTGGCGGTAGGTAGGAACGGGTGCCCCAGAATGATAGGCGTGTTCCTCAAATTTTCAGGTACATCCATGTCAAGGACTAGGAAATCTACAGAAAAATAGAAGTCCTTGACTTTGACAATAACATCCTCAATAATGCCTTTCGGTGTGGTGACCGAATGGTCTTCTAACTATAGCATTACTGAGGTTAACCTGAGTTCACCTAACCCAAACCCTTCATAAAAAGAGGTCAGGATTAGGTTGATGGATGCACCTAGATCCAATAGTGCCTTATTAAAAGTGTAATCCCTAATGACACATGAAATCAAGGGGGCACCTTGATCTTACTTCTTCTGAGGAAGGTGGTGTAGGATAACAGAACTCGCCTGCTCAGAGAGAATCACCTTCCTTCGGGTGGGTTCTTTTGGCTTACGCTTTTGGGTACATAGATCTTTCAGGAATTTAGCATAAGTCAGGATGTGCTTAATAGCATCGAGGAGTGGGATATTGATCTCTACACTCTTGAATAAATTCAGGAGCTCCTCGTTGCTATCAAGGGTTTTCTTCTTCCTGGTTTTCAATAAGGCTTCAGGGAATGGGATGTGGGTGGTGTCCTCAATTTCAGGTTCCTAAGCCTTGTTTTCTTCTTCAACTTTGTCCTTTTCTTTGTCAGGCTCACTCGAGTTTTGGTTGCTAGAAGAAGGTAGTTCAGGGTCCTTGGTTTGCTTCCCACTCCTCAAGGTAATAGAGTTTGCAGATGCATATGGGTTTGGGTCTTGGGGAGGGTTAGGAAAGATAGGAGGGAATTGGTTAACTAGATAACCAGGGTTAGAAGGTGAAGAAGAACCCTGCTCAACCACCTGAGTATGTGCGTGTGGGTCCTTCTGATTCTCGTACCCTTGGGCCCTATTGCCCTAATTTAGTACATTGCGATGGTTGGGTACAGGTTGGGATTGTAAAGTTTCGAGCTATCAGGTGTTAGAAATAAGCCCATATTGCAAGTTATCCAATGATGTTTCTTTTACTTCATAAGCTGGAGCATGGATCTTTGCCTTTCTACCATCTGCCGATTTAAATCAGCCTGCTTTACGGATTGTTGGCATTCCAAGATGGTTGAGTAACCAGTCTCATGGGCAACTAGTTGTATACTTGACCTTGACCCATAGGTCTTTGAGGTGCATAGTCGCTGGGTCATGTTCGGGTCTGTTGCCCTTGATTTTTCTAGAAGTTATGGTGGTTCCTCCAACTTGGGTTATAAGTGCTAGAATACGGGTTGGACCTAGCATTCTCTTGTATCACATATTCATCCTCATAGGGTGAGGATGGAGAGAAGGGAGGATTAGAAAAACTGGGATCAATGGCCCCAGTTTGGAACCCATAAGGTTCTGAGAAATTATGGCTCATAGGTTGAGTCAACTCTAGTTGGTTCACGAACTCTCGCCTCATGGAAGCTCGTGAGGGATGGAAATCTGAATTCTGGGATTGAGTGGGTGTAGAAGTGTTTCCTGAGTTTCCAGCCATCCACTCTTCCATCCTTTTTGCAACCAAGTCCACCTTACACAATTTGCTGCAAATCAATTCCATGTCAAATGAATGAGAGATATGAATCACATTAGTATTTGACCTAGGTTGTTGGAACCGGTTGAAAGTATCCATGGAGGCATGATTTATCGAATTCTCGCTCATTTCCTTGAATAGATCATATGCACTCTCTACATCCCTGTTGAGGAAATTACCTCTGCAAGTGGCATCCACATGATTACGGAGTTGTTCAACAACCCGTGATAAAATATCTGCATGAATTGCCATTTCAACACATTGTGGTGTGGACACTTCCTCAAAAGATCCTAGAATCGCTCCCAGGCACCATGAAACGGTTCCCCCAGCCTCTGGGTGAAAGTGGTAATCACCGGTCGCAAGGCATTAGTTCGACCAATTGGGAGTAATTTCTTCAGGAAAGCTGACTTAAGAATAGCCCATGTTTCTATTGGCCTTTCAATGGTCTAGTACCAATGTGCAGCCTTATCCCTGAGACAATGGGGGAAAAGCCTCATGATCATTTTCTCTTCATTCACATTCCTAGCTTTGGTGGTTTGAACCAGAGTGGCCAGATCCTCCAAGTGTTGGAATGGGTCCTTTGAGCCATGCCCATGGAAATGTTTAATAAAACTTAAGACTTGGGGCTTGATTTCTACATCTCTAGCAGGAATCATGATGTCAGGACGTTCCCCATAATTTGAAGGATCATAAAAATCCTTCAAGTGCCAAGCACCCTGACCATTCATTCGTTGGAACCATTGCTACATCTATAACAACTCTTTCAATTGCCTCTGAATCAGCTCCTACTGGTTCGGGGGCAGGTAGGTGGTTGTTGATCAGCCATGGGATCTGCTTGGCTATAACTCAACCTTCACCTCTAGGAATGGTCTAAAGGTCCTTCCAAGCGTGCGTTCAATGACCTCCTTCCAAGCATGCATTGGAAGGAAGTTGGAAGGACGGGGAAAAATGGAACCCTGCAGCACAAAAATGCAAGCCTATCCTTAAATTTGGTATCCTAAGGACCTATGCCTCAGAAATAAACTCCAACTACACCACGAATATGGTGTTGCCCTTGCTCTCGAAGATGGTAAGGTTGGGCCAATGAAGTAGGGGGAGCGTGTCCCGAAGGTTGCTAATTATGCCAAACCCCTACTTAAGTCATTTGACAATTGGGACCCCCAACTTAGCATCTTTTGAAGCAAGCAGAAAACACTAATTTGAAGTCCATTCAAGGGAGTACCCTGAAACAAACTTTGTGAATCCTAGGGCCAATGTCTACACAATTTTAGTTAGGCTTGGGATAGTAGTGCTTTCAGAATGTGATATGATTTGTTAGTGGGTTGTGCCCTTAATAGTTCATTTGAAAATGTGTGAATGTGCACAACCAAGAGTTTTCAAGCAAGATTATTGAGGATGAAGTGAGTTTTAGGATTTGAATCTTGCATAGTAGCTTTTAGGATTCAAATATTAGGTGTATTCAACCAAGTTTTTGAGTGGCAAACCAAGTTTGAAAGCACGGGTTCAAGTATTTTCCTTTATGAATCAAGAAAATATGGAGTTCCTAGCTTGACTTAACTATTTGAATCCTATGGGGCAGCTACAAGATGAATCAATTTTCAATTAGGTGGTGCGGCCCAAACAATTCAACCAATTAGTCCAGATGCACCAACAATTAAGGCACACAAAAGGTGATTAACTGAATCAGATTTCTACTCTTTTATGTGTGTTGCTACGTGTACTGGTTCCATAGGTCAGAGTTCTCGTTGAGTAGATAAAATCAAAAGAGGTTATGTGCCTCAAATGTGGGTGTGTGTAGTGTGTATGTTAATTCTTGTCCCACAATCAGAAGAAGTATCTTTCTTTTTTCTTGTTTTTATTTAAGCGGGGATGAGATGAATGGAGGTGGCAAACAAGACAAACAACTTCTATCCTAGGGTTCATGAAACCACCTAACTATATTAGGTCTTGATTATTAAGGTGGTGAAATGAACTAGTGGGTGGGAAAATGGGGGGAAACACTTACATACTGCTTCACCCACACTTTACTCCACTACCGCACTTGGATCTCCTTGCTAGGATACTTGCAAGACAACAAATTAGAGGCAAGAGGGGTTAATCAATAAGTAAATGCAAAGAAACACGGAAAAAGAAAGAAAATTTCGTTGCCTCCTCGGCAACGGTGCCAAAATGATTAGCGAGCTTTCGCGAAGAAAAGTTAGGGTTTCGGGAAGCCCATCATCGTAGTCGTAAAGCTCGCTATCAAATAAAATTTACTGAAACTCGAAAGGGAGTCCCAGGTCGAACACGGGGAGGCGACGTTTGGTTTGCGAAATCCATGTTTTGCTTTTTTTGTTTTTGGTATTTTTAGCGTTTTGTTATTTTTTTGATATTTTACGATAAGACTAGCTACTTGAATAAAGAGAGTAGAATATTAGCACAAAGAGCAAGTTAAGCTAGGTTAAAAATAGATATAGAGAAATGAAATTGATATATTGAGAATGGAGTTTATTACAATTACACTAAGCAGAAATATAGTATGAAAGATAAACGAAATAGAGGTGAGTAGAAGTCTCCCAAGGCGGATGTTTGGTGAGACAATGATGCTTGGCGGCAACTTGGACGGGGGGGAAGAGGTGTTGGAGATCGGGGATGAGGCGCAAGACGAATCCAGGTAGAGGAAAGCTTCACCAGGCTCGTGGGAATGGTGATGAGGAGGTGGGGGTGATCATCTACCTGAATGGAGGTGAGGGAACGGCTCTATGGTCTCCTATGAAGGGGGTGAGGGTAAGGTTGAATACTTGGTGGAGAAGGGGAATGCTACACTAATAGGAGGCCATGGAGCTTGGGAATGAGCTGTTTGGAGCTTGGAGGGCTCTTCGGAGCTCTGGAGTAGGTGAGGAATGGCTAGGTAGAGATGAAGGCAAATGGGGAGGTGTAGGTGGGTTTATATAGTGGTGGAGAAGGAGCTTTCCGCACATGGACAATTAGTGACATCCACAATCGTCGCTAAAGATCTACCCTAGTTGTTGTTGAAGATCTGCATGGTGTTGATGGTGCGTGCTATGCGCTGCCTTATCGTGCGTGCATACGCTGGTTGTGCGTTGCACTACTGCTGTCGCTGTGATGCGTGGAAGAGCGATCTTCATTTTCATTGAAAGCTTTAACATAAAATGTTGCGTCGTTATAGTTTATGCATGGTAGAAAATTGCTTTTCAAAACATTTAATGTTCAAAAGCTAACCACGAAAATAATTAGGTCGTATCCACAGGAGGGAATAAGCCTATTGAATTAGTGAATGGTACCTCATTTATTCGGGAAACTCAGTGGTTGTGCATGCTGATTCGTATAATTCCTTTTCAACATAAATGCTCGTTTTAACCAATTAATAAAGAATGTAGGTGTTTAGATGCAAAATCACCACCATACAATATTCTGTTAACAAGTGATCTTGGCACAGGAAAACACTGTAAAGATTAATCTCCAATAGAATATAGCTTGTTTACTATAATCAATATGACAAGCTCGATCTCATTCAGTAGAGATATTCCACCATAAATAATTTCAATTAAATAAAAGGGTATCTATGCAAATTCACATCAATAGATTTATTCGGTAAATAAGTGAATAGTTTACCCTACAATGGAAAACTTGGTAATTTTTAATTGGAGAAACAGAGGATTTCTCCTCTCTCCTTGCCTGAAGGGATGGGCGTGGATGGCTGTGAGAGTCGAGGAGATGATGCACCTCGTCGAGTGCTTTACGATGGTGGTAGCGGTGCGTCGCGAGTAGGTCGGTGGTAG
This sequence comes from Thalassia testudinum, assembly GCA_037157565.1. Taxonomy (NCBI): domain Eukaryota; kingdom Viridiplantae; phylum Streptophyta; class Magnoliopsida; order Alismatales; family Hydrocharitaceae; genus Thalassia; species Thalassia testudinum. Next base: position 426,743 of record JAZHRO010000017.1, read on the forward strand.
CTGACCAGACGAGATGAAGCTCGCCAGCGAGGAGGTCTGTCGGCTGTGACCATTGGGATGTTTCCTACTGCTTGTTGCAGGGGATGCGAGGAGACGCCCATGAGTGTGATGGCGTGGCAGAGGGGTTGTTGGCTTGTTGGAGATGCGTGCAGCCACGCGTACACTGCCGGCCTGCTGGAGATACGCACGGCCACACACTACCGGTTGCTGATGGAAGTGTGCTGTTGGTGCATATGTGTGGCTGTGCGCGGGCAAGATGCTGCTAGTGGAACGGCGTAGAGGCGTTGGTTGGGTTGCTAGTGCATTCCCACACGTGGGGGCGAGGAGGCTGGAGATGGAGTGGCCGCACATGGCGCACCGCTAGAGTAGGCTACGGTTTGGGTTCTTGTTGGATGCAAACAGGGAAGAAGAAGGAGACAAGAAGATGAAGTCGAAGAGGCTGACTGTGCGTTGATGGTGGCTACACGTGTGCACTGGTTGGACATGCGCGCACGAGGAAGCGTGCGGGGTACTGCTGGGTGGTTGAGCGTGTGTGTAGGCTTGTGATGGTGATGTTGGTGATAGGGAGGTGAGGCCGGTGTTGATCCACAGTGCAGGCCTAGGTCCACAATGCACGTTCAGAGCACGGTACAGGCGAGAGGTCCACGGTGGAGAGGGTGGAGGTGGTGGGATGTTGGGTTTCTTCAGAGGTTGCAGGTGGTGGTGAAGAAGAAGAAGAATCTTAGGCATGGATGAGGGCGTGGGATGTGGATTTTGGGTGTAGGAGCGTTGTGGTGATCTTTGGCTGATGGGGAAGGATGTTGGGAGAACGGTTGGTTGTGGTGGTGCTCTCTGTCATTGAGCACCACTGCGTCAAGGCAAGCGGAGGAGAGGCGAGGCGATCGTTGGTCCACGGTGCAAGCGACATCCACAGTGTCTACCTTCTCCACTGTGCTGGTGGGGAAGATGGATGAAGCCCCCACGGGGGAAGAGATGAAGAACTCCCTGCAAGGGAGAGGAGATAAATCTACCATTGCTTGTTTCTCAGTTGCGATTTTCCTCTCGCATTCTGTTCCCTCCAAGATCCTTGCCCTTCTCCAACGGCAGTAGTGAGGTGGTGCTACGATGGAGAGGAATTTTTGTGAGAAAGAGGGATGCAGTGCGTTTGAAACCCGTCGGCATCATCAGATGTCCAAAATAACTCTGGACGTCTTAAAAATCAAATTTGGCTATGCTTGAATTCCTGCGATGTATATAATTATTTATAATATCACATAAATTTTACAAATATAAATTATAAAGTATGCATTTATTTTATAATCAAATGCAAATATTAATATACTCTAAAATGTAGGACTAACCAACTTAGGTTAAAATTAATCCAATAAATTAGACTCATCAAATACCCCCATGCCTAAGTTTTGCTAGTCCCTAGCAAAAGTGAAAAATAATAGAAGTAACCAAAAGATTTCTTCTTTCCTTATTCCAAAAATTTAGAGATCCAGGCAAATGTGAAGTGATAGTAGGCTAGGTGATGGATCCAAGTGAAAATAACCAACTTACATTTACAGTTCATACTTATCCCTTGGTAAATATTTCTATCGGGATAGGCAACCACTTCCCTTGGAGATAAAGTAGAAAATAATATGTAGTTTGACCTCGATTTTTTGGCTTAGGTAGGAGATATTGAGTTGAATGGATTTATATTTGGTGGCTCACACTCATCTGGTGCTACCTGTAGTCTAGTACTGCAGACTCTAACTCTCCAGACTATCAAATGAGTCAACCCAGAGAGAGGCTGAACAATTGTGCTCTCTTGATGTTCCTTTGTGCTCTCTTTTCCTTATTTTCTTTCTGAGATTCACAAATCTCACCAGATTTTGTAAATATACTCACTGTTTGGTGGTCTCACATGGCATTCACACTTCAATTAAAGTCCTAATAACTTTGCAACTAAGTTAAAAGACCTCAACCAATATTCGGTGTTTTTGTTGCCTCAGAAACACCGTCACATAATGAAAAGTGATGCGAAGATAATATTATTAACTTGAACTCTTTTCTTTTTCTTTTCTCTTTCTCTATTTTTAGTTTTCTAAATATAAATGTTTCTCTTTTTCTTTTTGTTTATTTTTTTTGTTCAACTACTAACGCAAAATGACGCATAATTTTATTTATGAGGCATTATTAGGAATGAGGTTGGTCAAGAGGATATTGTGTAGCTTATTTGGTGGAAGTACCTACTCTTGGCACCGGGAAGGAATGGATAGGACAATCGTATTTCTGACCTTTGGCATTACTACCCTCCTTCAGCCGAGGACTTTATGAAGGACGGTCGTAACCATCCACCATAGTTATTGTTTTATTCGGACTCAATCTCTGTGTATCTGCCTTATTTGGTGACTCTCGGGAATTCACACAATGTACTCACACAGGAATAGAGAGTGAAAACTATGCCTAACTCTGAGATATCCTCATCTAATTGTCCAGAACTTAAGAGTCCTTGCACTAGACTTAGCGCACCAGTATTCTCTCTACTTCCTTCTCACAAATAATAGGTGGATCTAATAGAAGATAGTATGCCTGACTCCCTATTAACTGTCCAAGGGTTAAGTAGACTAAAAATGCTTATTAGTTTTCTTCAAAGATCCATTACCAAGTCTACGTGCAAGTGAAGTAAATGTATTGGATTCTAAACTTAAGAAACAATTTAAGAAGAAAATCTTTAATGACACTTCATTTATAACAATCTTCTGCTAGGGACTAACCAGTTCAGCTCAAGAGATTTTTTTTTTGAATACTAATGCACTTAACCTAAATGCATGAATATTTCCTAAAATGCAAAATGCACCCCCCCATGCCTAAATCCTACAATGTTCTCATTGTAAACTTAAAACAAGGGAGAAAGGAAGGAAATCACCTGATGAGGCGTTGTTGGGTTGCCTCCCAATAAGCGTTGCATTTTCTGTCGGCAACCATACTTATAGGGAACCTGTAAGTCTGGTTCCAAATAGAAAGAGTTAGGCCCTAAAAATATGCGTAGTAGCACGGACCTAGAAAATAGGTAGGCACGGATGTTGGCGAGCTGATGATGCAACGTTATCCTAAATGCTCGCCAGAAGACATGAAAGCAGAGAACCTTGTTGGCTACTTGGGAAGGTCTAGGAATAACAAAAGGAATATGATAAGGGACCTCCCGAAATAGAATAAGTGGAGGATCACAAGGGTCCTCCAAAGCAGGAAGGGTTTTAAAAGATGTAAACATAATTATTTCAAACCCTTGAATGGCGAGACTAAAAGTACAACATCAATCCAAACTCGCCATTCTACCCGAGGATGTACTAGCCTGATATTCTCCCCAGAAAGAATGTATATGAGCAGAGACCTGAGAAGAGGATTAGGCAAGGAATCTACCGGTTACTTGAGTGATTGGGTGGTAATTATTAAGTCCAAAGAGGGCTTAGTTTGTTTAGGTTCCATTCATAATAAGAATTCGTATTCCACATCCTTACCTAGCTTCATTGTTTTATGAACCTCCAACTGGTCCTCTACAAGAGATGAGTCATGATTAGAATTCAATATCTCATTAGTAGACTCATGATCAACATGCTTTGATGACAGTTGGGTTTCTTGGGAAGAAGCGAGATCAGAATTATCAGCAAATCCATCCCTGTGTTCTTTGTTGTCAATTACATCCTTTCTAGGGACTTTGTGTGCTACTTCATTATCCTTAATATCTTTAGGAGGATTATCATCTTTAATGTTATGGAGAAAGCCTATATCACTGAATTCGTTGTTATTCTCGGGGTATAAATCCTTAATTGATGTATATTGTCCCTGAGAGTCTCCCCTAGGCTTCTCACTATTGTGTTCGTCCTCCAATATCAACTCGTGGTTTTGCGGAGGATGACTCTCAAAATCGAAAGAAGGGAGGAATCCGGATTTCACCAGCTTATTTATATCCTCAGGGGGTAAGTCCTCGAATAACACATAATCCCCCTGTGATTCACTCCAAATTCTAAGGCCAGGTTCCTCCATCGGGTTATCATCCTCCTCTAAAATAAACTCTTTGTACCCCTAAGACCAAGATTGATCCAATTCATCCTCCATTCCCTTAGGGTCACCTTCATTGGGTGAATTTAAATCCTCAGAATGTTGGATGATAGGCATTAATTCCCTAAGTGGAGGGTCAGGATTAGGCTCACTAAGGGTAGAATAGGGTTCCACCAGATAAATAATAGGGGAAGTGATATGAACAATATGACCTTGACCCAGGTTATCAAAGGTAAGGAAAATACTGTCATTAGGGTCAAGGTCCTCAAGAGGTACCATCTTCCCTTTCTTTTGACTCAAATATAGCTCTGGTGGATAATCACTAGGATCGTTCTCCTCTAGTGGTCGTGTCTCATTGGGAGAGTCTAAGTGATAGCTACTCAAAACGGGATCCCTATTGTCATTGGTTTCCTCAGAATTATTTTGATGATCACGGTTATATGGGTAGGATCAGAATCATTAGTAAGAGTGTAGCTAAGCTGTCTAATTTCCTTATTCAATTGTTGACTATTCCTCAACATCTCTCCCATAGACTCCAACATTTCCTTTTGTTGTTTTTGCATTTCTATCACAAAAGAGGAGAGGCTACTACTATCAGATTGGGGAGGATGGTCAATCTCAAGCTCTGGTTGCCTAGGGATATCAGTCCAACCTCGATAAGGAAAATCATGAAGGGTGGGAGGGTTGGGTGTTTGTATAGTAGTGGGGATTCCAGGGTTGGAAAATCCTGCTCTTAGGCTTTGCTCAAAAGTGGGAGCTATCGGGCCAGTACTCCGAGGATAAGAATATGAATGATCCCATGAATTGTCAATGTACCCATCAAAGGATGGATACGCTCGGAGCATGGGATCCTGGTTAAAATGATAGGAGTAGGGATAGTCCATTTCTTTCAATTTAATGGTTTAACTCTCTTAGGACTTAGATAGATTAAAAAAAAAAGAAACTTCTTAGAGAGCTCTATCACGCACACAGCAAGCAAACACAAGGCAAGAGGTCGTTTATTGATTTAAAGTTCTTTAAGTCCTCTTCCAACTCTTCAACTTGTCCAAATATAGTCAAGGTAGTGTTTCTCCATTCCCACGTAAGTGGTATAAGAGAAATGAGGCACTTGAAATTTCTGGACAATGGCTGTTAAGAAGGTTGAGGTTACTTTTAGTCCTTTTTGGGTGATCAATCAAGTTGTCAAGAAATTACGCACCCTAAATTGACCTTCGAGTGCCCTAACGACATACACTTTGTTGCGATGATATTCTCTAATGCTCAAGTAAAAAGGTACTCCAAGGATGGAACCAAGGGATGCAAGTAGGGCAAACCCTTCCTTTGAGGTGTTGCATTAGCGGTGCCTCTTAACTACCCTTGAATTCCTTTAAGGGGTGTCCCCCTCCTTAGAGTATCAAGTCACTCGGGCAAAAGTTAATACTACTGTCACTAAGTGAGATAGGAGGGTTTACACTGATAAAGAGATTGATGCCTATAGCCTTAAGGGTCCAAGTCCTAGTGCAGTGCCTATAGTGCTTGCTCAGTGCAGGAAGTGTACATCACACTGCGAAAAGTGATTTTTCCTTTTCAAAATCCCAGTCATGTTATTCAAACACTTCCTGTATATTTTTCTTTCTTTTCAAGAATTAATGTGACAACTTGATTAATATTTTCAAATCAGCTTAAATGGTTCTTTTAATTATGTCCAATTGTAATGCTTGTGTAGATAACTAACGCACAAGAAAAGACATACCTTACTCCAGCTCTCTTCAATGCAGGATGTTTGCAATGCAAAAAGAAAAGTTAGATGCTACTCATTCAATCCTAGATGGTTGCCCTACAAATATGTAGCTTTTAGCAGGCAGTTCAAATATATATATTTTTTAAAATAATAATAAGAAAACAAATCTAATCTAACTAACTTACCAACATGTAGTTTAAACAATTCAAATAATCCTATAATCTAAAAAAAATGGGAACACGCTCCCGAAAATACCAACACAGGTCCACAAGACAAAAATTAAATGTCTAAGGTTTATCTAGCCTCATCTAAGTGTAAATAGATCTCCATTTGCCATTCCTCCTTCCACACACATGGGATCAAGGCCCACGTGCTCCTGTTGCCGCCCTCTAGGTGGCGTCAAGGTCCATTAAAAATATCGTCTCCGCCGTGCGCACTTGCCACGTTCGTCGTTCGATTCGTGCACGCAAAGAGAACCAATGTCAATAATTCAGAAAAGCTTTCAAAATAGCATAAAAATAATATAAATTTCCCAAAAAAATTAATAGGCATGTTTCCTCCCCGACAATGGTGCCATTTGGAAGAGCGATCTTCATTTTCGTTGAAAACTTTAACATAAAATGTTGCATCGTTATAGTTCATGCGTGGCAGAAAATCGCTTTTCAAATCATTTAATGTTCAAAAACTAACCACGAAAATAGTTAGGTCATATCCACGGAGGAATAAGCCTATTGAATGAATGAATGGTGTCTCGTTTATTCGAGAAACTCAGTGGTTGTGCATGCTAATTCGTATAATTCCTTTTCAACATAAATGCTCATTTTAACCAATTAATCAAGAATGTAGGTGTTTAGATGCAAAATCACCACCATACAATATTCTATTAACAAGTGATCTTGGCATAAGAAAACACCGTAAATATTAATCTCGAATAGAATATAGCTTGTTTACTATAATCAATATGACAAGCTTGATCTCATTCAGTAGAGACATTCCACCACAAATAATTTCAATTGAATAAGAGGCTATCTATGCAAATGCACATCAATAGATTTATTCAATAAATAAGTGAATAGTTTACCCCGCAATGGAAAACTTGGTAATTTTTAATTGGAGGAGAAATAGAGGACTTTTCCTCTCTCCTCGCGTGAAGGGACGGGCGTGGATGGCTGCGGGAGTCGAGGAGATGATGCACCTTGTTGAGTGCTTCACAATGTTGGTAGTAGCGCGTCACGAGTAGGTCGGTGGCGGCTGGCTGAAGGTAATGAAACTCGCCAGCTAGGAGGTCTGTCGGTTGTGATCGTTGGGATGTTTCCTGCTGCTTGCTGCAGGCGATGCGAGGAGGCGCACACGGGCATGATGGCGTGGTAGAGGGGCTGCTGGCCTATTGGAGATGCGCGCGGCCACGCACGTATTGCCAACCTACTGGAGATACGCACGGCCATGCACTGTCGGCCGCTGATGGAAGTGTGCTGCCAGTACGTGTGTGAGGCCGCTCGCGGGCGAGATGCTGCTGGTGGAACGGCGTAGAGGCATTTGTTGCGTTGCTGGTGTGCACCCACACGCGGGGGTGAGGAGGCTAGAGATGGAGTGGCCACGCGTGGTGCATTGCTAGAGTAGGCTGTGGTTTGGGTTCCTGTTGGATGCAAACAGGGGAAGGAGACAAGAAGAGGAAGACGAAGAGGCCGACTGTGCACTAATGGTGGCTGCAGGCACATGCTGGTTGGACGTGCGCGCACAAGGGTGAGTGTGGGCTACTACTGAGTGGCTGAGTGTGCATGCGGGCTAAAGCGCAGGCACGTGCGTGGGCTTGTGATGGTGGCATTGGTGATAGGGAGGTGAGGCCGGCGTTGATCCACAGTGCAGGCCTAGGTCCATGATGCATGTTCAGAGCACGGTGCAAGCGAGAGGACCATAGTGGAGAGGGTGGAGGTGGTGGGATGTTGGGTTTCTTTGGAAATTGTAGGTGGTGAAGAAGAAGAAGAATCTTAGGCGTGGATGAGGGCGTGGAATGTGGGTTTTGGGTACAGAGGCATTGTGGTGATCTTTGGCTGATGGGGAAGGATGTTGGGAGAATGGCCGGTGGTGGTGGTGCTCTCTATCATTGAGCACCACCGTGTCAAGGTTAGTGGAGGAGAGGCGAGGCAACCATCGGTCCATGGTGCAAGCAACATCCACAGTGCCTGCCTTCTCCACTGTGCCGGTGGGGAAGATGGATGAAGCCCCCAAAGGGGAAGAGATGAAGAACTCCCCGCAGGGGAGAGGAGATAAATTTACCACCTCCTGTTTCTCATTTGCGATTTTCCTCTCTCATTTTGTTTCCTCTGAGATCTCCGCCCTTCTCGAACGGCAGTAGTGAGGTGGTGGCTTTGGAGGCGGTGCTGTGGTGGAGAGGAATTTTTGTGAGAACGAGGGATGCGATGCATTTGAAACTTGTCGGCGTCATTAGATTCCAAAATAATCTCTGAACGTCTTAAAAATCAAATTTGGTTATGCTTGAATTCCTGTGATGTATATAATTATTTATAATATCACATAAATTTTAAAAATATAAATTATAAAGTAAGCATCTATTTTATAATCAAATGCAAATATTAATATACTCTAAATGTAGGACTAACCAACTTAGGTTAAAATTAATCCAATAAATTAGACTCATCACTAAGCTGGCACATGCTTCGCGCTACGTGCACTGCTGCACTACGCGCTGTGCTGGCACATGCTTCACGCATCCTTGTCGTGTGTGTGTGTTGTCGCGGTGCGTTGCTGCTGTCGCTATCAATTAAAGGATTGGGGGTGTTTGTGGGTCTCAAACCCGCCCCCTCTTTTAGGAGTGAGCACCTCAACCAATGCGCTACACTAGCGCATGTGTCGAGAAGAAACACTATAGGCACATAGTGGAGGAGGCTTCTGGTCGGGCTTGGATAGGTGGTATTAATATGGTGATTTAATCGTTGAAATGAGTATAGTGGTTAACCTAAATCGAGCCTAACCATCTTTTTACAAAAAATTTTTAACCTGGCCTACTTGATTTTATCTTGGTCACTTTTAGGCCCAGGGTCAAACTCAGGGAAGCGGGATTAGAGGTGAACAAGTTTCTACGCCTGTCCTACAATGAATCTCTTCCATTCTCTTATTATGTTGTTGGTGTTTTTCTATTTAAGATTTTTTTCTGATAATTTTTGTCCTTGAGGTACACCTTCAAAATTAGGTTCTTGGCTTTGAGCCAAATTAGGGTTCCAAAATTGGTCTTGCTATTCGCAAGACTGAGTACCTGCAAGTCAAGGATTATCTTTTCTCTTTTGTATATTTTTTTTATCTTTTTAATGGCAGGAAAGAGAAATAGAAACAAGATAAATATAGGATATATATATGTATATTTTATATATGTATATAGGGGTGGGGGTGGGGGTAGAAATGGCATGTAGCACGGTGTCGAGTTGGTCATCGTCTAGGAAGACGCAACCAACATGACGAAGTGCCGTGTGGAGTGTAGGATGGATGGGTAGAAGATGTGCGCGGAGATGCTTTCTGTACACGTGTATCGGGGAATATCAGCAACTGCTGTAGATATTCCCGCGATACAACGTGTGGTAGGTGATATGAAAAAAAAAAAATATATATGTATAAAGGTATGTAAATATATATAGATAGATGTATGTATATATATATATGTATAAATATATATATATATAAATATATAGATATATATATGTATATGTAAGTATGTATATATAGATATATAAATATATATATAGATAGATGTTTGTATATATATATTTATATTTATAATTAGATATATATGTATATATATATATATATAGTAATATATGTATATGGTTATATATATGTATATATGTATATAGATATATTAATATAAGTATCTATGTATATGGATATATGTAGATATATATATATATATATATATATATGTATGTATATTTATGTATATATACGTGCATATATATGTAAATATATATATATATATATATATAAGTAAATAGTCGTGAGTGAGTGAGTGATGTGTACACGTGAGTGTGTTCAAGTGTGGTGTGTGTGCATGTGTGAGGTGAGTGTCTGTGAGAGAGAGAGAGAGAGAGAGAGAGAGATCATCTGTTGGAGGAAGAGGCGTGGTGAGTTAAGCCGTTTGGATGCAGCGACCGACGTCTGGTGGTCCACGCGCAAGTGCAGGAGCATAGGCGCACGAAGACGCGCGCGCATTCTAGAGGGAGCGGCCGCGAGGGAGGGACTGCAGCGACGTGCGCTGCCGACCGTAGCGCACCTCGCTGCACGTGAGGGGAAACGTCTGGTGGCCGGCGCCTTGCTGCAGTTGCGGTTGAGCTTCAAAGCTTGACTCTGTGGCAATGGTGGAAATGGATGGAATGACGAAAACAGAGAGGAGAACCACCATGCTCACCGGCTCTTTGATGAGCTGGGCGGTGGTGGGAGTCACAGTGGTAGTCATGTACCACTGTGAGCTGCTCCTGCCCGCAGCGTAGCTCCTCAAGAGGAAGAGAGGCTACGTATGGAGAGGAGAGGGTAGGAGATGGCCTGGAGGAAGGAAGGGTGCTGTGAGTTGGACCAGGCTCCCCGCAAAGAAGTTAGCCGTGCCCTTTTTAAAGAGGATGGAGGCAAGCACAGCCATGCCCTGGGCTGTGCATGGCTGTGCATGCGGCTGGCAGGGCAAGCTGGTGCAGAGAATGGCGCAAAGAAGAAGCTGCCATGCCCTGCAGCCGTGTAGAGAAATTCAAATCCAAAATAAAAAATAAAAATAAAGATGGTGAATTTGCGAGGCAGCACTTGAGGAATATGTTAATTTCAAGGCCATTTTATTCATTCTCCTCCCCTCTCAAATAAATGCATGCATGCATTTATTTTTACAAATGCGACTATGGCTCCCTAATATACACTGGCAATGCTAGGAAATAGCACAAGATGGCACAATTGTTGGTGTATTTTTACTGTGCAATCATACCCCCATGCCTATCTTTTGCTAATCCCAGGCAAAATATTTTTGTCTTGTATTTAGAAATGATCTTTATGCTGAAGATCTTCTTCAGAGGCGACATAGGTGTGTTTATTTGTTGGATATTGTGAGAACCAATTGCAGAGAAGACTACCAGTACTTTGTGACATAGACCATCTCTCGACTAACCAGGACTCTTGATATTTAAACCTTAAGTACAATTTCCAGGACCCTGGAGGTTTTTGCCGTACTCGAGAGCTCAAGAGATTATGGCTTGTGCATAGTGAAGGATCAAGACTGACCAGATGAACATTAAGACTCAAGCCCAGGATTTCACGAATTTTTAAGTGCAGGTTGGTCCTAGTTTCAGCTTGTGACTTCGGATTGACCCTTAAAAGGATGATGGAAAACTCAACTCCCATTTTATTACATTTGTTGCTCAAAGAAAACAGGGCATTTGTAACTTTCCCTGAAGAACTTTTGTAGGGAGAAGACTTTACAAACATTTGTGAGATATACTGACTTATTTGCAGCCCTCTTTTTTTTTTTTTGAAACACGTGTCAGTATATCTCTTACAACATTATTTGGAGGAGCACACTTTTCTTTTGGTGGGAGAGTTTCTTTTTGGTGGAAAGAGTCTCTCCTAAATACAAGACTAAAGCCTGGGATAAAAAGTCTACCTGCGCGCACACGTAAGGACTCCACCTTCCCTAATGAACACTAGGGTTGAATCTTATGTTCACCTAGTCTTTCTTGATATGTGTAGTGTGAACTAAGATTACTTAGGCTCTCGAGTAGAAGCAAACCAACGAATCCTATACTGGTGTCTCAGGTACAAGAATACGTCCTAAGTTAGGAGAGATTCTGATCTATTTTGTCAATGCTTAAGTGAATTAAGCCGAGCCTGAGCGAATCAAGCTTCTGTGGCCTGGAAAGTCTTCAAAACAGTGGTTGAATATCCATAAACACTTATTGTATTTTTGTTTCAGCCTTCAGATCATTACTAAACACCTTCTTTTTTTTTTAGATAGATGAAGACTGCATGATACCATAAAATGCCCAGATCCTATGGATGCCTATCCACCCCCCCATGCCAAACGATGCTGTGTCCTCATATGCATGTAGGGTAGGGTAGAGGAAGGACAAAAGATCGGGTAACGAGAACTGAGGTGTAGGGTATACAGCAGGGTGGTAGGGTAGGTGGATGGTGGGTGGTGAAGTGAAAAGCGAAGTGAATGTGACAGTGGCGAAGTGTTGTTGGGGTGCCTCCCAACTAGCGCTGAATTTAACGTCCCCAGCTAGACTCAAAATGAGGCACAAAATTAGTTACCCTCCAGTAGGGCAACAATTTCTCCAACGGGGGCAAGTTCATGAGTAAGATAGGGTTTCAAATGTTGCCCATTGACCGTAAATTTATGCCCAGATTTGGGATCTTCAATCTCAACGGCCCTGTTGGGAAATGGTCTCGAGACCAGGAAAGGACCAGTCCATTTGGACTTCAGTTTCCCGGGAAAGAACTTGAGCCGGGCATTGTAGAGCCAAACTTGCTGAGATGGCTCAAATTCCTTCCGCTGAATACGGCTGTCGTGAAAAGCCTTAGTGTGTTGCATGAAAGTTAAGGCAGAATCATAGGCTTCACGACGGAGTTCTTCCAGCTCCTGGAGTTGGAGTTTCCTTTCTCGACCACACAGGTCTGGGTCGAGGTTACATTGGTGAACCTCCCAATAAGCGTGGTGTTCCAACTCCACGGGCAAATGACAAGGCTTCCCGTAAACGATTCTATAAGGAGACATACCAAGGGGAGCCTTGAAGGCGGTCCGATACGCCCAAAGTGTGTCAATCAGCTTGTCGGACTAATCCTTACGGTCAGGCCGAACCGATTTCTGGAGAATTTGCTTGATTTGCCGGTTTGACACCTCTGCCTGGTCGTTTGTTTGAGGATGATACGGGGATGCGATACGATGGTGGACTCCGTATTTCCTCAGAAGTGCCCAAAAAGATGCATGGGTAAAGTGGCTTCCTCCATCCGAGATAATGGCTCGAGGGATCCCAAAGCGCGCAAAAATGTGGTCTTTGACAAATCGAGTGGATATAACATATTCAGCACGTCATGTGGGAATAGCCTTGATCCATTTCGAAACATAATCAATAACCACGAGAATGAATTCGAAGCCATTGGAAGGAGGAAAGGGACCCATGAAATCAATTCCCCAAATGTCGAAGATTTCTGCAGCTAGGATGGGTTGTAAGGGCATCATGTCACGACGTGACATTGACCCTAACGACTGGTGATAACACTACACAAGGGGGTGATAATTATGTTGAATATGGCCCATCTTAAGAATAAAAGGCACAACATAAGTAGAATGGGAGCATTGCATGCATCATGTACCAAGATTGATTATAAAACTATATTAATGGCCATTTGTGTAAGCATTTATCAAAGCAGGCCTCAGATGAGCAATCAGACCACACGGATGGATTCAGAACGACGAACGGAGTCCAACGGGCTCAAGATCGGCCAAATCCGACATTCGGAGCTCCTACAATGGGCCCAAGAAGTTCTGACCGTTGATCTGGAGATCAACGGCCCACATTGCACCACGTCACCCCCGCTCCACCGCACGTCGCCTCTTCATCCAGCCGAGATCAGATCTCGGCCGTTGATCTTCGATCGAACGGCCGAGATCCACGCGCCCGCCCGCAATCGCCGCGACAAAACGTGGGCATGGCGCAACGGTGAGCGCGCACGCCCGCACGCATGCGACGCGGGTTTGAACCGCGTGGAGCATGAAATTGAAGACGGAGGTTGCACGCGGCGAAATTGGTCCCCCCGATCAGTAGAGGGCGGCCGAGATTTTGCCACGTGGAGCGGCCATAGCTCATGGGTGCCCACGCGCGTGCACACCGGGCGATGACGCCCGCGTGCACACGCACCCGAGGCGCGATCCAAGCGCAGCCAAGAAGAGATCACAGCCATCCGATCTTCGATCGGATGGCTCTCACGCAGCGGCCGCAGATCGTACGAGAAGAAGAAACAGAGCGGGCGGCTGACCAACGGCTGGAGGGCTTCACCGATGCTTTTGGGAGTGGTTTTAGCGACTCTCTGGACGTTGCTAAAGCTCCTTCTTCTTTTAGGAAGCCCTTAACCCTATTTAAACCCCCTTCAACCACTCATTCAAGGCATTCACTCCCCTTGCAACTACTCCACCCCTCTCTTAGCTAGCTTTAGGCCCTCTTGTAATCGCCGAAGACGACGAGCTGCCAACGGAGCCTCCTCCACAGCCGTGGCTGCCTTGTCGCTCTCCACCCTCTCTCTCTCTCTCTTAACCTTTCCATTACTTTTGTTTGAAGCATGTATTTAATGTTGTAAGCTATGAACTACAAGTGCATGATTAATGAAGTTATTTTCCATTCAATTGTCACTTTAATTTCTGTTCAAGTTGCATGATCAAACAATGAACATTCTAACCCTAATCTCTCTCTCTCTATCTCTCTCTCGCTTTTCAAAACCGCATCCTTCGCAAGCAAAACTCCGCACTTTCTGTGACAAGTGATAAGCAAAAATCCGATTTTCACGCCTCCCTGAGACCGACACTCGGACTCACCTCCATTTACTTATTTTAAAATCGACGTTGCAAGTGTGACTATAACGACACTTCTTAACACACATGCACAACAACACGTCAGTTTTTGGTGCCGTTGCCGGGGAGGCAACGGATTTGTTTTATCACCTCCATTCCACATTCATCCTCACATCGTCTAATGCCCTATTTTCCTTTTTACTTGATGGTTGCAGGTATTCGGTGCATGGACGGCAAAGCAACGCATCCCACGACGGTAGCAAGGGAGTAGGCGCTACGATGATCGATAGTGAGTAATATTTCTCTCATGATTGTTTGCTTGCGTGAAAAAACTAAAAAAAATTGTAAAAACTGAAAAAAATTGGCATGGTGTATGATTGCTTGACCCACATCCTTAACACATCACCCCACAAAAAAATGTACACTCTAACATTCTGAATAAATTCTTGGAGTGTTCATTTTTTTCTTGAGTGGTGTTTGCGAAGCCACCGTGAGTTGACCTGGGCCGCACCACTCAACCCTAAAATTGACTCTTCTAATAGAAGCTGCATGATCATTAGGATGAGTACATTAGGGTTTTAGACCCTCTACAGAATAAAAGGGAATCTACTTTCACCAAGTTGTGTGCAGAACTTGACGTGCCCACTGAAACTTGTTTGAAAACATTAAGACACATCAACTCTAAAAAGTACTAAAGTAAGGATGAAACACCAATAGATGCCACATCTTAAAAAAAAAAAAAAGATCCTTGCTCGAAAACCATGCTTTGCTAAAAGCACACACCTTGAATGTGGAAAATTAAGAGGCACCACCCCAATCAACGCCTCATCACATAACCCTAAGAACAAGCACTATCCTAACCCTTTAAAACTGAGTAGAAGTGCCCTAGGCAGGACTGAGTTAAGTTTTGAAAGGTGAGCTTTTGTTCGCTGGGCACTTGGCTTTCATTCCCTTGGTAGAATCTGGTGACTAGGATGCAGGGCAGTGTCAAACGATCGCGGTTGTGGGGTCTATGGAACCGGAGGTGCAAGCCAAAGGAAGAACCTTCCCTGCAATCCCCTCGTAATCAACCTGGCCAAATTAGCCTTGGGAAGGGGA
Organism: Thalassia testudinum; assembly: GCA_037157565.1. Taxonomy (NCBI): domain Eukaryota; kingdom Viridiplantae; phylum Streptophyta; class Magnoliopsida; order Alismatales; family Hydrocharitaceae; genus Thalassia; species Thalassia testudinum. The sequence continues at coordinate 442,141 of JAZHRO010000017.1, forward strand.
GTCCAATGCTTAAGGACTTAATCACCTTTTGTGAGATTTCTAGGTCTCCTAAGGAATACACCATAAGGACTAGGCTTGTGTGCTTGATTGAAACACATTTCTCGCATCTGTCATCCTCTTCATCCCCTCCTATTCTTCTCTAGTGTATGCATAGGAGACGCTCACTGCATCCCGAGTTGTGTGTTTTGGGGCAGGAATCTAGGCAACGTAATTCTCTTGGAAATATGGCTGAACCTAGGGTAGATGAGGCTGAAGATCAACCCCCACTAGACACTATCTCCATCATCCAAGCCCAAATTAATGCTAACCACCGGCTTCAGCAACAACAAATCCACACCATCATGCAAGCCATACAACGGTTACAGAACCCACAAGAACAACCACCACCACCTTTCTAAGACATACCAGGGCAACCACTACTTGATTTACCGCCATTTCAGGATCAGCCGAGGCCCCTTCGCGATTTCTATAATCCCTCTGCTATTAGAGTCGAGCCGCACCTTAGGATCCCCGAGGGGGGAGATGATTTTGAGCTGAAACTGAATGTCTTAAGTTTGATCCAGAGCCACTTTCATGGAAGCTCAAATGAGGACCCCTTTCAGCACCTAGAGGATCTCGACCGCATAGCACGAACTCTGAAACCTAGGAACATTAGCCTTGACATTGTTCTAATCAAGATGTTTCCCTTCTCATTGAGAGACAAGTCTTCTCATTGGCTTAGAACCCTAGGTAGACCCATCACCACCTGGGAATAACTGAGGCATGCATTTTTAAAGAAATTCTTCTCCATAGGAAAGACCAATGCCCTCAGAAGAGCTATCACTACCTTTACACTCCAGGGTGGGGAACAATTTCATGAGGCGTGGGAAAGATTTAATGAACTTTTGAAGAAATGCCCACACCATGAAGTACCAAGGTGGAAATTGGCCCAAATCTTCTACCAAAGTCTGGACAGCAACCTACGGAACTTCGCCGATGCCTCATGCGGGGGAAACTTCCTGAACAAAGACGAGGAGAGCGCATTTGAGCTCTTTGAGTCTATGAGTGAGAATTCGCTTAACCATGCCTCCATGAACCAGTTTAACAGGTCCAGTCAATCCCGTGGCGGGATTTATGAGGTGCAAGCAAATTCTGGAATGGTTGACATGGACATCATTGCCAAGAAATTGGATCGAGTGGAATTGGTCGACAAAAAGATTGATGAGCTACTGAACCAGACCAGGAACCCCTTGCAGACTTTCTCCCTAGCAAAGGGAGCACATAATGTTGACCTGGTCCAGCCCTTCACCCAACTGAACCTGGAACAACCCTTGACCACGTTCTAGGGAGGGACCTTTGCTCCCTCAACCCTTGATTACTCCCTTCCCTCTCCATCAACATCGGCTATCCTTGAAGATGTGCAAGATGTCTAAGGTTATACGAAACCGGACCCTTTCTCCAACACTTACAACATTGGCTGGCGTAACCACCCCAACTTTGGTTGGACAAATCAGCAACCACCACAATTCCAAAACCAGCCCAAGCCAAACCAGCAGCCACACTTGCCCCCGTATCAGCAGGACCACCAGTTAGACCCCAATATAATCAGAATAGGGTGGCCCCTTCCCCACAAAACCAAATGGATACCCTAATAAAGATGATGGCTGACATGAACCAGAAACATCAAGAGGAAATGGCCTTGGTAAAGGGACAGTTAAGCCAACTCTTGGACTGCAAACAACAAGGATCCCTACCTTCCCAACCACAACCAAACCCGCGAAACATAATTAACAGAGGCCCCAATTCGCAAGGGTTCCAAAATAACCCCGGGCAGGCTCACATGGTTCAGCCAGCCTCGCAAACACCTCCTGGGTTTGGTGCTTCTTCGTCCTCGTCTTCTCAAGGATCAGCCCATGGCCCCAATGCCTCTGCGAATGTGGTGACCTTGAGAAGCAGCACCAAAACCCAGGATCCCAAATGGCCTACTCTCCCCGAGACTTCACTCGCTGAAATACCCGACTCAGAAAAGGCACCAACCAAGGACCCACAAATAGAACCAATCCACATTTAGACACCCTACCCTGAGGCCTTGGAAACAATCAAGAAAAAGAAGAATGTTGTGGAAACTGAGGAGCTGTTGGAAATCTTTAAGCAAGTACAGATCAATATTCCGCTCCTTGAAGCCGTCAAACACATCCCTGCTTACGCCAAGTTTTTAAAGGATGCCTGTACACCCAAGCGTAAGCCGAGACCTCAAGCACCTAGGAAGGTTGTGCTCTTTGAACAAGCAAGTTCCGTAATATCAAGTAACCTTCCACTCAAGCGAACTGACCCAGGAGCACCCCTGATTTCCTGCAATATCGGGGACATGACGTTTGATAGAGCGCTCCTGGACCTAGGTGCTTCTATCAATCTGATTCCAACAACCCTGTACCACCAATTTGGTTTTGGGGAGCTGACACCAACCCTTGTCACCATCTAGCTGGTTGATAGATCAGTGAAAACCCTGAAGGGGGTTGTCGAGGATGTGATTGTATAGGTCAGGGACTTCTATTTCCCGGTCAACTTTTTAGTACTCGACATGGAAGTCCCTGAAAAATTACAGAATGCACCCATAATTTTAGGCAGACCTTTCTTAGCTACGGCTAAGGCAAACATTGATTGCGACACAGGATGTATGGAAATCACCTTCGGGGACAGGAAAATGCAATTAGATATCTTCCAGGAGACAAAGTCTTTTGATTGCGATTGCATTGAGGAACATGATCCCGTGGAAACTCTAATTGAGGAATGCCTCACCCTCAGTTCTGTATCAGACCACCAAACCCGTAGTGATTGTTCTGACCTGTCACCATCATTACCTGTGGACCTCTGTAAGGCTGAGTACCATCACACGACACCATTTGAGGAGATCGATGTTGATCAACTCCCACCCTTTCCCTTCCCATCGACTGTGGTTCCACCATCACCTGAACTTAAACCATTGCCTGAGAATCTCAAGTATGTCTTCCTGGGACCTGACCGGACCTTCCCAGTGATTATTAATTCTCATCTAACCAAGGATCAGGAACTCAAGTTGACTGCGACCCTTTCAGAACATTGGGCCGCCATTGGATGGACCATTTCGGACTTAAGAGGAATTAGCCCCACCTATTGCACCCATAAGATTTACCTGGAAGACAGGGCCCGACCTGCTTGCCAGATGTAGAGACATTTAAACCCAAACATGCGGGAGGTCATTAAAAAAGAAATTATCAACTGGCTTGACACCGATATCATCTACCCTATCTCCGATAGCCCCTGGGTGAGCCCCACTCAAGTGGTTCCCAAGAAAGCTGGGCTCACCGTTGTCACCAATGATCTTGGAGAATCCATCCCCACCCGCACCACCACCGCATGGTGGGTGTGCATTAATTATAGGAAGCTCAATGAAGCCACTAAGAAGGATCATTTCCCCTTACCATTCATTGACCAAATCCTTGAAAGATTGGCAGGGCAAAAGTATTTTTGCTTCATGGATGGATATTCAGGATATAACCAAGTCGCAATTACTCCGGAAGATCAGGAAGAGACCACATTCACTTGCCCATATGGCACGTTTGCATTCCGTCGAATGCCATTTGGGTTATGCAACACACCTGCGACCTTCCAGCGTTGCATGCTAGCCATTTTTTTAGAAATGGTGGGTGAATACTTAGAGGTCTTTATGGGTGATTTCTCGGTGTTCGGGAATTCATTCGACCATTGTCTGAGCAACTTGGAGAAAATCCTGAAATGATGTATCGAGGTTAACCTGGTGTTAAGTTGGGAAAAGAGCCATTTTATGGTTCAAGAAGGAATTGTCCTCGGTCACATCGTATCGCATAAGGGCATCGAGGTAGATCGGGCTAAGGTTGATTTAATTTCCAAACTTCCTCCACCTAGCTCGGTCCAATAGATTCGCTCCTTCCTAGGACATGTTGGCTTCTACCGAAGGTTCATTAAAGACTCTTCCAAGCTTTCCAAACCCTTGACTGACCTTCTAGCCAACGACGCCACCTTGCACATGTCTTCTGATTGAATCCAGGCTTATCACACCTTTCGAGACTTACTCTCCACCGCACCTGTACTTCAACCCCCAGACTGGTCCCAAGACTTTGAGATTATGTGTGATGCATCAGATTTTGCCATAGGTGCTATCCTGGGACAAAGGCAAGACAAGAAGCTCGTGGTGATCTACTACGCGAGCAAAACATTGGACGAGGCCCAACATAATTATACGGTCACAGAGAAAGAGTTGCTCGTTGTAGTCTTTGGACTTGAAAAGTTCCGATCATACTTGCTGGGATCCCATGTGACTATTTACACTGACCATTCAGCCATTTGGCACCTGTTGGCCAGAAAGAATGCAAAGCCCAGGCTCATCAGAAGGATCCTGCTTTTGCAGGAATTTGACCTGGAAATCCAAGACAAGGCCAGATCGAAGAATGTGGTGGCTGACCACTTGTCTAGACTTCATCCAGACCACATTGGACCCTCCCTACCTTTATCTGACGCCTTCCCTGATGAACACATCCTGGCTGTGCAAGATAAGAAAATGCCGTGGTATGCTGACTACGTCAACTAAGTTGTAGGACAAACCCTGCACAGCTGGTCCAGACAGCAATGGGACAGGTTCTTGGCTGAGGCCAAGCACTATTTCTGGGATGATCCCATGCTGTTTCGCCTCTGTGCTGACCAGATCATCAGGAGGTGTATCCCCGAAGATGAAGTTCAGAGTGTGCTTTCCTTTTGTCATGACCAGGCTTGTGGCGGCCACTTCTCTGGAAAGAAAATAGCTGCAAAAGTTTTGCAGTCTGGATTTTACTGGTCGTCCCTATTTAAGGATGCGCACATCTTTGCCAAGACTTGCTCACGCTGCCAAACGCTGGGGACCATGACCAAGAAAGATATGATGCCCCTTCAACCCATTTTGATTGTCGAAATCTTCGACGTTTGGGGTATTGATTTTATGGGCCTCTTTCCACCATCCAACGGCTTCAAGTACATCCTGGTCTCGGTAGACTATGTTTCTAAATTGAAGCCGTTGCCACCCGCCGATGCAATCACAGGACTGTCATGGACTTTGTTAAGAAGAACATCTTTTCTCGATTTGGAATACCCAAGGCCATGATCAGTGATGGTGGAAGCCATTTTATCCATTCCCAATTCCGTGCCCTACTTAGAAAATACGGGGTGAACCACCGCATTGCTACCCCGTATCATCCACAAACAAATGGGTAGACTGAGGTCTCAAATAGACAAATCAAGAACATTTTACAGAAGACTGTGAGACCTGACAGGAAAGACTGGTTCACACGACTTGATGATGCCCTGTGGGCATACAGGACCACTTTCAAGACCCCGATAGGCATGTTGCCTTATCGCCTGGTCTTTGGCAAGGCCTGCCATCTTCCTGTAGAATTGGAACATCGGGCTTACTGGGCTGTCAAGCAATGTAACATGGATCCCCAGTTAGCCGATGCGCAGAGGACGCTCCAATTATCTGAGTTCGAAGAAATTCGTTGAGACGCCTTTGACAATAGTCGACTGTATAAGGAGAAAATGAAAGCCGTCCACGACTGACTCATTCATAGAAAAACCTTTGAGCCTAACCAGCAAGTTTGGCTGTTTGACGCATGCCTAAAACTCTTCCCAGGGAAACTCAGGTCCAAATGGACTGGGCCATTTTAGGTGGTTAAGCCCTACTCTAATGGGGCAGTGGAAATCGCTGATCTTAACACTGGGCACACTTTTGCAGTTAATGGTCAAAGATTGAAGCATTTCCTAGCCTAGGTTCCCCCAAAGGAAAGTGTCACCCTCGTTGAGGGCTGACACGGAGCACCGCCCAGCTGGAGGTGTTAAACTCAGCGCTTCCTGGGAGGCAACCCAGAGGATTCAGACTGATCCGGTAGTTTATGTCACTCAGATAGTATCTTTTTGAACCCTTATGCATCCATGTACTTGCTAATGAGGACATTGTCCAACTTCAGCATGGGGGGGTGGTAAATTGCATAATCCTGAGCTCATTTAATCAGTCTGAATGAATAAATAAATAAATAAAATTAAATTTAGGAAGAAAATCTTAGGCATTAGAAACTTGTCAATAGTGGAAAATAATACAAAAAGAACTTAAACACTTAGACTTTTCGGGCCTTTAGGCTTAATCAGCCCTAGTGTCCATTAAAATATGGATTTATCTTCAAATCCTTACAACCTTAAGCTATTCTAATTCACTTACTAAATAAGGTGATAAGTATACGACTTATCAACTCACCCTCTAACTCAGAAAAACTTTGAGTCTAAGCATCTGCACACATTTTTGCACAGACTCACTTCTTGGATATTTTGACAGAAATTGGGTAGCTAATGAACTCTCTAGGGTGGTATGGCTGGCAAGTTGTCGTGGGTAACAACCCATTGGCAGGTTGTCCAGAGCCTAGCCACAGGCCATTTCTTCTTCATTGCCTCTAGGTACATTTGAGATCAGGGAAGCCACCTACGAAAAAAAAAAGAGAGAAGAAAAGAAAATAAACCACACTTCACCGCATAAGTATGGCTGGCAAGTGATCGTGGGTAACAGCCCATTGGTCGGTTGTCCAGAGCCCAGCTCAATAACTGCACAAAAAGACCAAAACACTTAAGGAAGAAGCGGGGAAGTAGTACAAGTCGGGGAGATATACACTCGAAAAATCCTTGTGTTGACCCCAATTAAAACAAACGTAAGGAGAAAGCTACCAATCGAACAAATACACCTTCAAGCAAATTTATTTCCTTTTTCGGTCATGTAGAGGCGAAGAAACCCGAAGTCTGTCTCAATTACCATTAAGTGTGTCTATCACAACATGCACACCAAGATGCTTAGCACTTAGGATTTTGACCGAGTTTTGGGTGGGTTGGGTAGCCATAAAAAGTTACCAACCCACACTGAATTTCGAAAAAATTCTAAAAAATATATATATATATATACATATACATATGTATAGTTATATACATTAAAGCAAGGATTCGGGCGATTCATATTTTGGCAGACACCCAGGCACTGCTTAGTCATTGTAGATTAAGATCTTCATATATTTCCTCCTATTGACAAGTGACGAAGTGTCTAAGTAATTACTTCTTAAATTCTAAAAGGAAATAAAGGCTAGAATAAACCTTGCTAGGGACTAGCAAGGAGTAAAAATGGGGGTATGATAACACTGCACAAGGGGGTGATAATTATGTTGAATATGGCCCATCTTAAGAATAAAAGGCACAACATAAGTAGAATGGGAGCATTTCATGCATCATGTACCAAGATTGCTTATAAAACTATATTAATGGCCATTTGTGTAAGCATTTATCAAAGTAGGCCTCAGATGAGCAATCGGACAACACAGATGGATTCAGAACGACGAACGAAGCCCAATGGACTCAAGATCGGCCAAATCCAACATCCGTAGCTCCTACAATGGGCCCAAGAAGTTCTGACCGTTGATCTGGAGATCAACGACCCACATTGCGCCACGTCACCCCTGCTCCACTGCACGCTGCCTCTTCATCCAGCCGAGATCGGCGCGCTCGCCCGCAGTCGCCGCGACAAAGCATGGGCGTGGCGTAACGGTGAGCGCACACGCCTGCACGCACGCGACGCGGGTTCGAACCGCGCGGAGCGTGAATTGAAGACGGAGGTTGCTCGCGATGAAATTGGGCCGCCTGATCAGCAGTGCGGCCATAGCTCATAGGCGCCCACGCGCGCGTGCACGCCGGGCGATGACGCCCGCGCACACGCGCGCCCGAGGCGCGATCCAAGCGTAGCCGCAAAGAGATCTCAGCCGTCCGATGTTCGATCGGACGGCTCTCACGCAGCGGCCGCGGATCGCACGAGAAGAAGAAACATAGCGGGCGGCTGACCGACGGCTGGAGGGCTTCACAGACGCTTTTGGGAGTTGTTTTAGTGAGGCTCTGGACGTTTCTAAAGCCCCTTCTTCTTTTAGGAAGCCCTTAACCCTATTTAAACCCCCTCCAACCACTCATTCAAGGCATTCACTCCCCTTGCAACTACTCCACCCCTCTCTTAGCTAGCTTTAGGCCCTCTTGTAATCGTCAAAGACGATGAGCCACCGACGGAGCCTCCTCCACCGCCGTGGCTACCTCGTCACTCTCTACCCTCTCTCTCTCTCTCTTTTAAGCTTTCCATTACTTTTGTTTGAAGCATGTATTTAATGTTGTAAGCTATGAACTACAAGTGCATGATTAATGAAGTTATTTTCCATTCAATTGTCACTTTAATTTCCGTTCAAGTTGCATGATCAAACATGGAACATTCTAACCCTAATCTCTCTCTCTCTATCTCTCTCTCGCTTTTCAAAATCGCATCCTTCGTAAGCAAAACTCCGCACTTTCCGTGACAACAAGTGATAAGCAAAAATCCAATTTTCATGCCTCCCTGAGACCGACACTCGAACTCACCTCCGTTTACTTATTTTAAAATCGACTTTGCAAGTGCAACTATAACGACACTTCTTAACACACACGCACAACAACATGTCAGTTTTTGGCATCGTTGCCGGGGAGGCAACAGATTTGTTTTATCACCTCCATTCCACATTCATCCTCACATCGTCTAATGCCCTATTTTCCTTTTTACTTGATGGTTGCAGGAATTCGACGCGTGGATAGCGAAGCAACGCATCCCACGACGGTAGCAAGGGAGTAGGCGCTACGAGGATCGATAGTGAGTAATCTTTCTCTCATGATTGTTTGCTTGCGTGAAAAAACTAAAAAAAATTGTAAAAATTAAAAAAGATTGGCGTGGTGTATGATTGCTTGACCCACATCCTTAACACATCACCCCACAAAAAAATGTACTCTCTAACATCTGAATAAATTCTTGGAGTGTTCTTTTCTTTTTCTTGAGTGGTGTTTGCGAAGCCACCATGAGGTTACCTGGGCCATACCACTCAACCCTAAAACTGACTCATCTAATAGAAGCTGTATGATCATTAGGATGAGTACATTAGGGTTTTAGAGCCTCTACAGAATAAAAGGGAATCTACTTTCACCAAGTTGTGTGCAGAACTTGATGTGCCCACTGAAACTTGTTTGAAAACATTAGGACACGTCAACCCTAAAAAGTACTAAAGTAAGGATGAAACACTAAAAGATACCACATCTTAAAAGAAAAAAAAAATCCTTGCTTGAAAACCATGCTTTGCTAGAAGCACACACCTTGAATGTGGAAAATTAAGAGGCACCACCCCAATCAACGCCTCATCACATAACCCTAAGCACAAGCACTATCCTAACCCTTTAAAACTGAGTAGACGTGCCCTAGGCAGGACTGAGTTAAGTCTCGAAAGGCGAGGTTTTGTTCGCTGGGCACTTGGCTTTCTTTCCCTTGGTAGAATCTGGTGACTAGGCTGCGGGGCAGTGTCAAACGATCGCGGTTGTGGGGTCTATGGAACCGGAGGCACAAGCTAAAGGAAGAACCTTCCCTGCAATCCCCTCGTAATCAACCTGGCCAGATTAGCCTTGGGAAGGGGAGTCCAGTGCTTACGGACTTAATCACCCTTTGTGAGATTTCTAGGTCTCCTAAGGAATACACCATAAGGACTAGGCTTGTGTGCTTGATTGAAACACATTTCTCGCATTTGTCGCCCTCTGCATCCCCTCCTGTTCTGCTCCAGTGTATGCACGGGAGACCACTTGCCACATTTATTGCCAATAGGTGCTCATCAGGAAAAATTTCATTGATCGGCAGAGTAAGTCCAATATGGTCAGGGTCCAGTCTATAAAGGTGATCAGCCACAACATTCTGGGCTCCAGCCTTATCGTGAATCTCAATGTCAAATTCCTAGAGCAAAAGGATCCAACGAATCAGTGTAGGCTTGGCATCCTTCTTGTGCATGAGTTGGCGAATGGCTGCGTGATTAGTGAAAACAATAGCGTGTGAGCCTAGAAGGTAAGAGCGAAATTTCTCCCGCACAAAGATGACCGCCTGTAGTTCTTTTTCAATGGTAGTATAATTACGCTAGGCCTCGTCCAACGTCTTACTGGCGTAGTACACCACGAAGGGGTGTCTATCACGTCTTTGTCCCAGGATGGCTCTGACTGCAAGGTCGGAAGCGTCACACATGAGTTCAAAGTCGAGGGACCAATCAGGTGGCTGGAGAACAGGGGCCTTGGTGACAGCATTACGCAGTTGCATGAATGCTCGTATGCAGTCGGGGCCCATATCGAAGGATACGTCGGTCGATAGGAGATGAGTTAAAGGTCGAGAAATCTTGGAGAAATCTTTGATGAATCTCCTATAGAAACCGACGTGTCCTAGGAAGGAGTGAATTTGTTTGACAGAGCTAGGCACAGGTAAATCAGCAATTACATCAAGCTTAGCTCTGTCAACCTCGATACCCCTATCGGAGATGATATGTCCGAGAATAATTCCCTCGTGTACCATAAAATGACTTTTTTCCCAGGAAAGCACGAGGTTTACATCAATACATCTCCTAAGGATACGGGTCAGGTTGGCAAGACAGTCACCAAAAGAGGGTCCAAAGACCGAAAAGACATCCACGAAGACCTCGAGAAAGTCACCCACCATGTCATGAAATATCGCCAGCATACATCTCTGGAAAGTTGCTGGTGCATTACAAAGTCCGAACGACATCCTTCTAAATGCAAAGGTGTCGAAGGGGTAGGTAAAAGTGGTTTTCTCTTGGTCCTGGGGGTCAATTGCCACTTGGTTATATCCTAAGAATACATCTAGGAAACAGAAAAATTTATTTCCTGCTAACCGCTCCAGGATTTGGTCAATGAAATGTAGCGGAAAGTGATCTTTCTTAGTTGCAACATTGAGTTTCCTATAATCTACACACACTCTTCAAGATGTAGGAGTGCGTGTAGGGATGGATTCTCCCCTGTCATTGACACGGATGGTGAATCCTGCCTTTTTGGGTACGACGTGAATCAGACTCACGCAGGGGCTATCGCTGATCGGGTAGATTATACCCTCATCCAGCCACTTAATAATTTCCTTTTTCACGACCTCTCGCATGTTAGGGTTGAGACGTCGCTGCATCTCGTGGGAAGGTCGAGCCTCCTCCTCCGTATATATACGGTGAGTGCAGTAGGAGGGGCTAATGCCAGTTAAGTCTGATAAAGGCCATCCAATGGCTACCTTGTGTTCCATTAAGGACCTTCGTTAGTTTGTACTCTTGCTCCCTGGTCAATTTTGAACTGATGATTACGGGGAGCATTTCATTTGGTCCCAAGAAAACATACTTAAGTGAACTAGGCAGCCCTTTGAGCTCAGGAGTGGATGGTGAAAGATCTGGCATTTCTTGGGATGAGCGTGTCCTAGGCGGATCGGAAAACAAGTCAGGAGGAAGAAGTTGGCCCTCAGATTGGCCAAGAAGAGGGGCTTCTTGGATAGATGGATCCAAAAAGGAATAGCCCCAGTGAGTAGTATATGGGCTCAAGGTCCCAGTGTGGAGTTGCAACTCCGCCTGATTTGGCAGGAAAGAAAGGGCAATCCAGTCTTCAAGAGTGTGGACTAGGGTGAGTAGCCCGGATATGACTCAGACCACGAGGTATGGGAAGTGGAGAAAACCTCGTCAGAAGCCTGGTCAGGAGAAGGTACGGGAATAGGGAGGGATGGGGGAACGTCACAATATGTGTCAGTCAGGCAATCGTCAGTGTTTAAAGGCAGTCCGCAGTAGTCAGAATGGGCCCCAATTAGTCCGATACATGCACTGACGGCCATGTCCTCGTCAGACGAGTTATCCTTGATGCAATCACAATCAAAGTTCTTGGCTGCCTTGAATATGTTAAGCTTGAGCTTCTCGGATCCAACAGCAATCTCAATACAGCTCGACTCGTAGTCAATATGGGCACGGGCTATGGCCAAGAAAGGTCGACCAAGGATGATCGGACAATCAGAAAGTGAGCTAGGAACTTCCTTATCTAAAATAAGAAAGTCAACAGGAAAATAGAGACTGTTGACCCTAACCACCACGTCTTCCACCACACCCTTTGGAATTTTGACAGAACGATCTGCCAACTGTAACGTGACAGGGGTCGGTTTCAGATTTCCTAAGGAAAATTTTTCGAGCCTGATGGTCGGTATAAGATTGATGGAAGATCCTAGATCAAGCAGGTTAATAATACACTAGTTGTAGTAATGTGATAATGTGGATATTGTGATAATGTATGTGTATTGGTGTTGGTTGTTGAGATAATGATGTGTTGTAGTAATTGAGATACCATGAGTGTCATTGTGGAGAGTTGTATGGAGTACCAGTCATTACAACCATTATTATTATTTACTTATCTAATTTTTACTGATTTTATTCCAGGTCGTTCACTGGGAGGCAATTTATTGAATTACATCGCTCTTTGATCTCAAAATTATCCTCTAATTCCAAAAAGAAGCTTTACATCTTACTAAAGAATGAATGAATGTGGACATGGTTTGCCTACTTACTAAGAATTAATTGTCATGCTTGTAAAAACTAACTATAAAGAAGCACCAAACAATTTATCACTATACTTTAAACTATGTCTTTACAAGTTATAGTATTAATACTTACATGAAAGTACACAATAGACTAAGATTACATAGTATATTAACTTAACTTACTAGTCTGATATCTACAGTAACACATACAACAGTTTTAGTGACAGACGTAAGCGTCGCTAGATCCCTGAAAACACTATATACAAACCTGAGGGAAACTGGGGTCTGTAGCGACACTTATGGTGACATTTTATTCTGTTAGTAAATATATGGGTTTATTTATAAAAATAATTGGCTATACTACGTATACATATACATATATAAATATTTATATTTTTATTGTATATGTATTTACTTACGTATATACATCGTCTCTCTCTCTTCTCCTTCACACAAATCTTCATTAGATGTTCTTCTTCTGTGTTTTCATTCAGCCTTAATGACTTTAACACGCTGCGGCTGAGAGGCGCTTAACAGTCGTCAATAACTCTCTTTAATTAATTAAAAATGTGTTTAATTTGTGGGTGCGCTTTTCGAGGGATACACAGCACCTAGAGGGTGGGACCGAACCTCTACTAAGTGCGCCCTAATTCTCATTAGGCCGCTTAATTACGTTTTTCTTAACTCAGCATAGGGCCTTCATAGCCCCACGCACACATGCCTCTCTGGGCCCCCAGCCCCACACAAATCATGTTCAGAATGCTCAGTATGTATCAATGTACTGGTTATTTCGGGCGCCCGGCGCCCGTGACGACTGTACAGCATATAACACAAATTCATTATAAACTGTTGCGTGCGGTTTGCAGCGCACGATGTGGCACTATTCGAGCGCCACATCTGCACTGGAAACCGCATGCAGCTGTGGGCTGGAAGCGATTTTGGCCCTCAATTCGAGGGCCATAATTTGTTTAAAAATAAAAATAAATTATGGAAGATAAAGTATTTACATAATACTATATAATTGTTCAATTAATTTTAAATTTTAATTAGATTTACTAAATAAATAAATTTACTAAAGTGGACTATTTTTATACACTGATTTTGGTGTTCTCTTGGTTAATTACTTATAAATTAGTTAGTGAATGGTCTAATTGACCTCATACAGGGTTAGAATACATACATGAGTATTTTATACACATTTTTATTATATTTTTCCGAATTAATATATGTGTTATTTACATTTAAATAGCAGTTTCAATTGTTCGGCTTATAAATTAAGTTAAACTTAATGTAATCATGTATGAATATACGTAAATTAGCTTAAATTACTTAAAGTATTTTAGTCTTAGTATACAGATTCAATTTAACTTAATTATAATTCTAAATTACTAATTTAATTACTTTAATTTAATAACTTAGCTATAAACTTAATAAATTCATTATTTATTATCTATAAAGGATTAAATTAAGATAAAAGATTTTATTTACTTATAATCTACATATGCATAGATATATATACAGTTGTATAGGTTAAGTCTCTTAATTATACTACTTATTGATTTATTCAGTTTAATATTACATATAACTTAGTTCAATTTATATATAGTTATATAATTATTGTATCTATTGTCTAAACTAGATCTAAAACCTAAATTACAGTATTATATTTACATAGTTAATTATACAGTATATATATATTTACACTATCTATTTACATATATAGCCTAATATATAGCTTAAGTCTATATAAGTATACTTAATATATAAAGTAATATATATATGTACATATATAGATATATAAATATTTTTATTTCTCTTTTGGGTGTTTCATTCTAATTAGTTTACTGTTGTTATAGGTTTAACAGAAGTAGGAGAGAAGAAGGGAAGAGTTAACTGAGGAGAGAGTCCTCAGTTCAGTTTTCTCTTTTAACTCATGTTTAGGATGGTGCTTTCTGACTAAACTAGCTAACAGAGTTGAGAAAGAGTAGACATGTATGTACTGAAATTAGAGCTCAAGTATCGAACAAGAAAATTTGTTTACATATGAGATGAAATACAATCTACTGTCATCTAAGATCAAATTAGAGTCTACAAGGTTTAACACTAGAACCTAGCTGTTACAACCTATAATAACTAGACAGTAGCAGCACAAGACCTTCCAGACTCTGCAGCATCTTAAGTCACTGTCCAAATGGGCTAACTGCTACTGTAGTTAGTTCATTTGAGAAGAAATGTGAGTTTGGAGAGAAAAAAAACATGTAGCTGCAAGATGCAGCACTTTGCTTTGTTTACTGGGATCAGAGTCAAACAAATCCAAACTGAAAAGAAAATCAGTCAATCCAAAATCTAACAGGGGTTTAATTTCTCACTAAATCACTAAATACCTCAATTCAAATGCCAAAAACCCTCATCAAAAACTTCATTTTAGATTAAATCCACGAATATCACTGAATTAACTCTTCCTAATGCTATAGACAACATGAAGGAAGAATTAATTCAATCAATTAAAGCCCATAGTTCAAATCCTAGTTTCATGAAACCTTAAGGAGTATTGAGAACTCCTTAGGTTAGGAAATCACCAAACAGCCTTTCAAAAAACACTTATGTATGCGAGATCAGACTTCAAATTACTACAGTAATTATCCTCAGATCTGACTTGCATTCAATGCATTCAAGACATTATCAAATCAGATTTATGTATGGCTCTTCTGAGATGATTTCTGTCACCAGAAATCCTCTCAGCTTCCTTGCCAACAAGGAATTCAAATCAACTTCATTCAATTCGTCAGATCAGGTAGTAAAACCAAAAAGGAAAAATCCTTAAAATCCAAATTGAGGAGAAATCTGACAAACTGAAAATTTTGATCCAAAATCAGGGGTTTTTGTGACCAAGAGTGAGGTGAGTAGGAAGCCCCTTAAGTGCTTGTTGACGCCAATTTCAGATCTGAGGTTGAAAACCAACTAGATCTGAAATTGGGTCAGAGTGTATGGGTGGAAGATGAGAAAATATATCATGGAAAATTAGAGCTGGACATGAAAATATGGAGAGGGAGATAATTTGAAAACATGGTCTTATGAAGTCTTCCCCTCTGATCTGGAATGATTAGAGGAGGTGAGGTGGGGGGGGGGGGGGAATTTAAGCCTAATTCTACTACTACAGCTACTTTATCCTACAGTGAAATTAAACATTAACAATTATACTAATTCTACTCTAAACTACTTAACTACAGCTAAAACTAATATGCAGAATTATAAACCTAATCTAATAGGAAGAATGGGACCTATGGGTCCTTAACCGGTAGCTAAGGAGGAAGAAAGGAGGAAGATGATTCTAAAGAAGGGAAGAGTCTGCTAGTGAGGCTCCAGGGTCGTCCTTAGGTGCTACGAAGTCCTTAGCGACGAGGAGGTCGAGAGAAGGTGATGATTTCACAGCCGGTGGCTGTAAAATCAGAGGCTTGATGGGGAGGAGGGACTGGAGTGGACGAATGATCGCTAAGAGGTGTAGGAGGGAGCGATCCCTTGCACGCGACACCAGTGAGGTGCTTAAGTAGCATGCTCAGTGGCTGAGATCACCGCGCAGGTGAGGATAATCAAGATGCAACCAGCGGCGAGGATGAGAGGGGCAGAGTGCGCGGTGAGCTAAGCACAAAATCTGACCATCAGATGAGATATGGGGAGAGGGGTGATCGCACGCACCGAATCGCGTGAAACTTCCATGAAGAGCGACGGACGATTGAGATTGGCCGTGTTCTTTGCGCGCTACAGTGCGTGTGAAGAGCAGCAGGCCTCTCTCTGAAATAAAGGAAAATTTGCAGACAGACCCTTGAACGAAGGGGTAGAAGAATAGCGTGCAGGCCCATAAGTGAAAAGAACTACAACCGGAAGGGCCCTACAGCCTTTCAAAAGGGTCCCTGCGGCTTACAAGTAGGTCCAAAGAGGAGTTTTTAAGGGTAAGAGTGTAATGCATGAAGGACCTAAGTGTAAACTACCTATTTCATAACCTAAATGATGTCAATTGCCTTCAAATTTTTATATGTGCTTAATTGAACATTTAAGATATTGATTATACTTCTGATTTGGCCTTTCAAACTTATTTATGTGTTCAATTGGCGCATGGATCATCATTTGTACTTTGTTTTCAGAATATCTCATTTTGTGACCTAATTATGCAGTTTTAACATAGATTAAAGGTTTTAGGTCTTTTTCTTTAATTCCCACACTTAACCCTTTTTATCTGTTAATTTGATATTGTTTTACTTAGTGTCTAGCTTAACTTCAGCTTTTTAGCCATGATGAGTAGCCACTCATCATAGGGCATGGTTAAAATTGCATCCTTGGATGCTATTGGAAATAAACGGTGTGCCCGGATCTTTCTGCTTCGGTGGTAGATTTGACAGTATAGCACAACTCACATGAGGCGAGAAAACCACTGGATTCTTAGTTTTCTTCGACTGTCGCCTGGGTGTTGTGTAGTCTTTGAAAAATCAGGCGACAATAGGTATGTGGTCAATAGCCTCGAGCAGGGGTACCTTGATTTCAACATCCCTGAATAAATTATGTAGGTTATCAAAGGCCTGCGTATCTTTCTTCTTGCCTTTTGGCTCCCTCAGTAGAGCCTCAGGGAATGGGACTGATTCTGGCACCAATTTGGGTGTATCGTCCTCTCGTGAGTGTGGCGCACATCCCGAATGAGAGGGCGATGAAGAAGACGAGCCAGGATCAGGTCGAGGTGGATCAACGGTCTGCTTACTGCTCCTGGTAGTGATCGCATTGGACGATGCGGGTCTAGTGGGATCATAAGGCGGAGGAGGGTTCGCAATAGGGACATAAGAGTGAGGTGCTGCAGTGGGATTAGCCTGAAATCCCGGAGGAATGCTCGGAGCCTGCAGAATCTGATGAACCTGCCCCTGAGAAGGTTGTACCTATGGTTGAGACCACGGGGTACGAAATTTCATGGGTTGGGAATAGGTTGGGCTGGGAGAGTGCCCTGAGATCGAGTCGCCATGCATAGTTGACTGATCTCAGCATTCTACTGCAGCAATTGGTGCTGAAGAGAGGTCATGTTCTCTTCATGGCGCTTTGACATTTCCGTCATCATTCGCATCAATTTGTCAAGAGGACTTGATGCATGTTCTGTTTGCGGTACGCAAGGACCCGATGGCGGATTTGCCATAGGATTAGATTGGGCCCTTGGGATGACAGGTACGGATGGTCTCATTGGTTCACCTGCGGGGTTTTGGCCTTGCAAGTTGTTGGACCATACGAAGTTCAGATGATTTCGCCACCCTGGGTTATAAGTGGCAGAGAACGGGTTGTTCCCCAGGGTGCAAGCATCTTCTATGCCAGAAGACACGTCCGCATGTAAATATGCTTCTGAGCACACGGAGGCTTAGTCCTCCGTGTCAAAATACTGGCTCGCAGAAGCCAGATCCACATGACTTACCGAAGCGCTCGGTGAGACACTCGGTAAGGAAGGTCTTACGAGGTTTCTAGGGATAAGCCTGGTGTTGGAAGAATTGGAATTGTGACGAAGTGGTGAGGTGGGTGTGTTTGCCATAGAATGGGTGGGGTTGGCCAGAAGCTCGTCCAGCTTCTTGTGCACGACAGAGACTTCATCCAATTTCTGTGCGATAAGGCTGAGATCTGTGGATGAATGGGAGGGTCTTGTGTCAACTTCGTGGACATTACGGGGCAGGCTGGTACAATTAAAGGTGACAATGGAGGCATTGTTCATTGAGTTTTTGCTCATATTTTCAAATAATTTGAATGCTCCATTCTCGTCTTTATTCATGAAATTCCCTCCGTAGGAAGCGTCTGCAATCTACTTCAAAGTCTCATTTAGCCCATAATAGAAAATCTGGGCTATATGCCACTTAGGCAGACCGTAGTGCGGACACTTCTTGAGGAGGTCATTATATCTTTCCCATGCCTCATGAAACTGTTCGCCATTTTGTTGCGTAAATGAAGTGATAGCATGGCGAAGTGCATTGGTTCGCTCGATTGGGAAGAACTTCTTGAGAAATGCTGTTCGCATCTCTTCCCAAGAGTGGATGGTTCTCCCAAGGATGCGTAACCATTGCAACGCTTTATCCCACAATGAAAATGGGAACATTTTCATGAGGACTATAGGTAACCCGATATTTTTTGGTTTAACAATTTCAGCCAATCGGGTTAGGTCTTCCAAGTGGAGAAAAGGATCTTCACTTGCAAGACCATGGAAGTGAAAATTTATCAGGCCAATTATGTTAGGTTTCAATTCAAAGTTGTCCCCGCCCATGGGGACTCGAATTTGTCCTATGGTCTCTATAGCAGTGGGATTCTGATAGGAGCTAAGAGGCCAAGGCTCCTCCCGTTCGGGAGGGTTCTGCATTTCCTCCAATGTTTTCATAATGGCCTCAATTTGTTCATTATACATTTCCATTTGCGCTTGGAAGCGGGTTATGGGATCCAAGGCTCCACCACCTGGTGGGTTTTGAGGGTGGTTTCCTCCCTCGGGATTTGGGGGTGGGCATGCAGCTATGTTTGTGGAGGAGGAGGATGATTCGGCTTCTTTTCTAAATTTATCAGATAATTCACACAGTTCAGGGTTTTGTGACCTCCTTCCAAACATGCACTACTGCAGGAAGAATTGGGGGGATACAAAGGGAAAAGGAGATGAGAGAAATGATGCCGCAAAGGTACATTTGATGACAAATCAATACAATCAAATTACTAACCTCTACAGTGTGCCCTTAGACCTAAAGATCTAAGTTACCTACTATCACGAACTACGGAACCGAATGCGAGAACCGCGGAACCACCGGGCCAGATTGAAAGGCCATTTGCCCCAGTCTTAGACACCTAATAGCACGCGGGAACCCTCACCAGCACGTAGGCACTACACGCAGGTAGTTAGACCTCCAATCCTTAATAAGGGTCAAGTTGCTACCAGTTTTAGTTAGAGGCATAGGATCAAGTGCTTCTGGAATGTGAAGGGCATTATTTACGGGTAATGCCCAAGTGATTGATTGTATAAAGTGTGTAAACCAAGCATGCAACGGGGAAATCTCCCCGAATTGAAGTTTTAATTGGTGAATGGTTTTTAGAGATTCAGCCTTAAGTAGTATGGATTTTAGGATTTCGCTGAATTACCAATTCAACCAATCTCTGGGTTTTGAGAGAATACAAGTTTTTTTCTAAGCCCAACAAACCCTTCTTCAATGTCAGTTGGTTAATGCATGCTAAAATGCAATGGGCTTCCTTAGATGGAGATTTCTATGTGTGGATGCACGAGTCAATTTTAGATTAATGTGAAAGGGAGCCAAAGCACTTCAATTCAAGTGCTCCCAATCACCAGAATAATGTTCCACACACAAGGTTCAACCACAAGATAAAGAAAATCAATTTGTTGGGGTTGAAGTATTTGGGATCGAATCTTAGGCACGTGAAAGGTCGTGGTGGGGTTGGAATCAACTCAATTTCAAGTCTCCCCACCAAAAAGGTGATCCCGAATTGCAGATAAATGAGGCAAAGAGGGATGGCAATCAATCTATTTATCTTTGCCTCCAAGAATACTTCACATGGAGAAAGATTCAAGAATCAGGATTCTTGGATTTTCGCTATGCGAAGTTAGGCGGGAAATCCCGGGGCGGTGGGAGTGATGGCAAATAATCAAACAAGTGATTTTTAATCCACTCGTCCCAAGAGATCCCAAAAAGTGTTTTTTTTTTTTTATTAAGGTGACGAGTTGACCTAACTTGCTATGAAAGAGAGACCTACCTGATCAGCAATGTGGGCGAAGCTCCAGTGCGGTGCCAGCGACTTCACGCTCCCATTCCCGCCTTGGATTTGCCCACGTCTCCTACTTCGTCTGCCTGCCTTCTCCTTGCAACTGGTTCACCTGCACACCAACAAACAAAAACACCCATGAAGAGAAGGGTGTGAGAAGAGAAAAATTAAAGGAATGGAGTAGAAACTTACCTGAATGCACAATTCCCTGGCAACGACGCCAGAAAAAGTGTGGTCGGGCTTGGATAGGTGGTGTTAATATGGTGATTTAATCGTTGAAATGAGTATAGTGGTTAACCTAAATCGAGCCTAACCATCTTTTTACAAAATTTTTTTAACCTGGCCTACTTGATTTTATCTTGGTCACTTTTAGGCCCAGGGTCGAACTCAGGGAAGCAGGATTAGAGGAGAACAAGTTTCTACGCCTGTCCTACAACGAATCTCTTCCGTTCTCTTATTATGTTGTTGGTGTTTTTCTATTTAAGATTTTTTTCTGATAATTTTTGTCCTTGAGGTGCACCCTCAAAATCAGGTTCTTGGCTTTGAGCCAAATTAGGGTTCCAAAACTGGTCTTGCTATTCGCAAGATCGAGTACCTGCAAGTCAAGGATTATCTTCTCTCTTTTGTATATATTTTTTATCTTTTTAATGGCAGGAAAGAGAAATAGAAACAAGATAAATATAGTATATATATATGTATATATTATATATGTATATAGGGGTGGGGGTGGAGGTAGAAATGGCGTGTAGTATGGTGTCGAGTTGGTCATCGTCTAGGAAGACGCAACCAACAGGACGAAATGCCGCGTGGAGTGTAGGATGGATGGGTGGAAGGTGTGTGCGGAGACGCTTTCTGTACATATGTATCAGGGAATATCAGTAACTGGTGCAGATATTCCCGCGATACAACGTGTGGTAGGTGATATGAAAATATATATATATATATATATATATATATGTATATATATATTTATGTATAAAGGTATGTAAATATATATAGATAGATGTATGTATATATATATATATGTATAAATATATATATATAAATATATAGATATATATATGTATATGTATGCATGTATATATAGATATATAAATATATATATAGATAGATGTATGTATATATATATATTTATATATTTATAATTAGATATATATGTATATATATAACTATATATATATATATATTGTAATATATGTATATAGTTATATATATGTATATATGTATATAGATATATTAATATAAGTATCTTTGCATATATATATATATATGTATGTATTTATATCTATAGATATATATGTATATATGTATGTATATTTATGTATATATATGTGTATATATATGTAAATATATATATATATATATGTATATATACTTATACTTAGTTGTATAGGTAATAATATATGTATAGATATATGTATACATATATATACGTATAAAAAATATATATATAAATATATATATGTATATATATATAAGTATATAGTCGTGTACTAGTGAGTGAGTGATGTGTACACGTGAGTGTGTACAAGTGTGGTGTGTGTGTGCGCACGTGAGGTGAGTGTCTGTGAGAGAGAGAGATCATCTGCTAAAGGAAGGGACGTGGTGAGTTAAGCTGTCTGGATGCAGCGGCCGACGTCTGGTGGTCCACGCGCAGGTGTGTAGGCGGACGAAGACACGCCCGCATGCAGGACACCGCGCACGCCAGCACCCGGCGTAGCTCCTTCCTTGCGCAGGCCAGCCCGCTCCACAGCCACCGCACACGCTAAACCGGGCGCAGCTGGTCGCCCGCACTGAGCACGCACTGTAGCCACTGTTCACGCTAGAGAGCGCGACACTATGGCTACAGTGCGGTGACCGGAAAGTTTCTCAGTTATCCGGTCACCGTGCGCTCTCTCTCCGTGCTGCAACCGTCGCCAGCCCGTCCTCACGCCCGCGTCTCTCCAGCGCTTGCGCCCGCGTCTCTCCTAGCGCCCGCTTCTTCGCTTGCATTTCCCCTCAGAAAAAGTGTGGTCGGGCTTGGATAGGTGGTGTTAATATGGTGATTTAATCGTTGACATGAGTATAGTGGTTAACCTAAATCGAGCCTAACCATTCTTTTACAAAATTTTTTTAACCTAGCCTACTTGATTTTGTCTTGGTCACTTTTAGGCCCAAGGTCGAACTCAGGGAAGTGAGATTAGAGGTGAACAAGTTTCTATGCTTGTCCTACAACGAATCTCTTCCATTCTGTTATTATGTTGTTGGTGTTTTTCTATTTAAAATTTTTTTCTGATAATTTTTGTCCTTGAGGTACACCCTCAAAATCAGGTTCTTGGCTTTAAGCCAAATTAGGGTTCCAAAACAGATCTTGCTATTCGCAAGACTGAGTACCTGCAAGTCAAGGATTATCTTTTCTCTTTTGTATATTTTTTTTTATCTTTTTAATGGCAGGAAAGAGAAGTAGAAACATGATAAATATAGCATAAATATATGTATATATTATATATGTATATAGGGGTGGGGGTGGGGGTAGAAATAGCGTGTAGCACGGTGTCGAGTTGGTCGTCGTCTAGGAAGACGCAACCAATAGGACAAAGTGCCGCGTGGAGTATAGGATGGATGGGTGGAAGGTGTGCGCGGAGATGCTTTCTGTACGTGTGTATCAGGGAATATCAGCAACTGGTGCAGATATTCCCGCGATACAACGTGCGGTAGGTGATATGAAAAAATATATATATATGTATAAAGGTATGTAAATATATATAGATAGATGTATGTATATATATATATATATGTATAAATATATATATATAAATATATAGATATATATATGTATATGTATGTATATATATATATATTTATATATTTATAATTAGATATATATGTGTGTGTGTGTATATATATATATATATAACTATATAGATATAGATATGTATATATATATATATATATGTATATATATGTATATAGATATATTAATATAAGTATCTACGTATATAGATATATGTAGATAGATATATATATATATATGTATTTATATCTATAGATATATATGTATATATGTTTGTATATTTATGTATATATATGTGAATATATATGTAAATATATATATTTATGTATATATATATATGCATATAAATATATATATATATATATGCATATAAATAAATAAATAAATAAATATATATATATATATAAGTATATAGTCATGTACAAGTGAGTGAGTGATGTGTACAGGTGAGTGTGTACAAGTGTGGTGTGTGTGTGTGCATGAGGTGAGTGTCTGTGAGGGAGAGAGAGAGAGCGATCGTCTGCTGGAGGAAGAGGCACGGTGAGTTAAGCCATCTGGATGCAGCGGCCGACGTCTGGTGGTCCACGCACAGGCGCAGGCGTGTAGGCACACGAAGACGCACGTGCACGCTGGACGGAGCGGGCGCGAGGGAGGGACTACAGCGAAGCACGCTGCGGACCGCAGCGCACCCCGCTGCGCGCTGAGGGGAAACGCGGCTGAAGAAGCGGGTGTTGGGAGAGACGCAGGCGCAAGCGCTGGAGCGAGCGCGGGGAGAGACGCGGGCGCGCGGACGGGCTGGCGACGGTTGCAGCATGGAGAGAGAGCGTGCGGTGACCGCACTGTAGCCACAGTGTCGCGCTTTCTAGCATGAACAGTGGCTACAATGCACGCTCTGCGCGGGCGACCGACTGCGCCCGGTTCAGCGTGCGCGTTGGCTGTGGAGCATGCTGGTGCGCATGTGGATGGAGCTGCGCTGGGTGTTGGCGTGCGTGGTGGCCTGTGTGCGGGCGAGAGGTGGCCGGTGCCTTGCTGCAGCTGCGATTGAGCTTCAAAGCTCGACTCTGTGGAAATGGCGGAAATGGATGGAATGATGAAAATAGAGAGGAGAACCACCATGCCCACCGGCTCTTTAATGAGCTGGGTGGTGGTGGGACTCACAGTGGTAGTTGTGTACCACTGTGAGCTGCTCCTGCCCGCAACATAGGCTGCGTATGGAGGGGAGAGGGGAGGAGACGGCCTGGAGGAAGGAAGGGTGCTGTGAGTTGGACCAGGCTTCCCGCAAAGAAGATAGCTGTGCCCTTTTTAAAGAGGATGGAGGCAAGCATAGCCATGCCTTGGGCTGTGCATGGCTGTGCATGTGGCTGGCAGGGCAAGCTGGTGCAGAGAATGGCACGAAGAAGAAGCTGCCATGCCCTGCAGCCGTGCGGAGAAATTCAAAGCCAAAATAAAAAATAAAAATAAAGATGGTGAATTTGCGAGGCAGCACTTGAGGAATACGTTAATTTCAAGGCCATTTTATTCACTCTCCTCCCCTCTCAAATAACTGCATGCATGCGTTTATTTTTACAAATGAGACTATGGCTCCCTAATATACACTAGCAATGCTAGGAAATAGCACAAGATGGCATAATTGTTGGTGTATTTTTGCTGTGCAATTAGCTTCTCAGTCGTTGGATTTTCATCCTATGGCTGAGATCACATGTTGGAAGGCCTTTGAAGGGACACCGGACTACCGTAGGCGATCTGGATAGTGCCACATGGCACCATCTAGATCGTCCACCTTTCCCTGCTTGTAGAGGATGCCACGGTGCTCGGATCGAGATGATTTCCACGTTGCTAGACTACGATTGCCGTTCCGAATTCATCCATATGGTCAGATTTTGCATTTGAAGCTTCATAATGTCTCGCTCTATTCCCTAGCCACAATAATGAATGAATTACTATACAATTTATACACATCATACTAAATGCAATATGATGAATGTTATGCAGTATTTACACTATGAAATGCAATGCTAGGCTTAGGAGCTGTCATAAGTAAGCATTTTATCATGAATACATGCCTGTTTATCAGTCACCCTCTGCCACGTACGATAGGTAGAGGGACTTCTTCCTCAACTTCCTTTGCTCATTGCCAACCATAGCATGAGTCACCTACCCCTCTCCAACTCGCCATTCCTCTCATCAGAGGATTCACCCTCTCTGGCACCGACCAATCACAGCTGGTGCCAATTCCTCATCCCCTTTGTCCATAGTTAGGTCCCACTTCATCCTCTTCTTCTGTAGGTTAGATCCAACCCTTTCCCACTTCAATTCGACCGCTATTCCATCATCTCCCTTTATGTCTTCTTCGCAAATGATGAAGCTTCAGTGAGCTTTGTTCGGTCGCTACCCCCGACCATCCACTTAACCACTACCACTAATACCACCGCCTCACTCTTGAGAACAAAAGCCTTAACCTATTTTGGGCTTCCACTCACTCCACCTCAACGACCACCGTACGTCACCGCTGATGCGAGAAATATGCGATTTGTTAATTATGCGAAATAGTGTCATTGTACGTGTAAATCTGCAATCAACTTTTAAATTTATAAAACCTAGATAGTGGAGTATCTAAGGTCATCCAAGGAGGCTAATTCGTTAATCATAAGAATTGATTATCTCTCTGACCTCTCAAATCTGCACTTATGCTTTTGTGATTTTGATTTATATTTTTTTTAGGGTTTTTAGAAACAATCCGGTATTTTGATGCGAAGATGATTACACTAAATCTATGAACTAACCCCAAGTGAAAGGAATGAAACCCTCTCTTTTAAGATCACCCTAGGCAAGTGTGCCTAGGGTAATTAGAAGAGGAGAGTGTGGTGTTCACTACACTAGAATAACATGGAAAACACACTAAGATAAAGACATAAACTTGGAAGTCAAGGAGAACTTGCATTACTAGCAAAGTGGATGAAATGTAGCTGAATGCTTGTTACATGAAAGATAAGGAAACACTAGCTAATACAAGAAGAATATAAAGATAAAGAAGAAGGGGATCCATTATATTAGTTTTGGAGAGCCCTTTCTCCAAGTATGGTTGTCCCACACTTGAAAAGGGTTTCCTTTACTTCTTGTTGTAGTTGTCCTCCTCCAAGGTGGGCATCAACCACCTTGCTCCTCCTCTTGCCTGGCCGTCCCTTTAAGTGTGAAGATCTCCTCCTTCGCGTGGCACAAGGGAGAGGAAGGAGAGGAAGAAGCCACCAAGGGGGCGGGTAGGTTTCCCCCTTGAGCTTCTTCTCTTCTTCTTCCTTGGTGTGGATGAAGGTGGTATGGGTGGCACCTAATCTAATGGAGAAGATGGGAATTATGTAGTGGTAGGGTAGGGTAATTATAGGATGGGAAGAAGTTGGTTATAGTATTTTTTGGAGGGAAATGAAGGGGTTCTTGGATATTTTTGGAGGGAAAAATGGGAGCGAAATGAGGAGGTGCCTTGGTTTTCCCTCCAAAAATACCTTCTAGAAAGTGTTGATTTTGGAGGGAAAAAATGGAGGGTGGAGATGGATTGAAGGGGTAGGTGTAGGGTTGGATTTCAAGGGTTTTGGAGGAAAAACGTTGGTGCCATTTCTAGGTGGTTTTGGAGGGAATTTGGTGGTGTCTTTTGGTGGTAGCTTAGGTGGGCTTAGGTAAGGTTAGTTGGTGGAGCTAGTTAGGTGGGTTTCAGGGTTAGGTTTTGGTGGCCAAGGAGGTGACTAGCTAAGCTAAGCTAGCTTAGTTAGCTTAGCTAGTAGGGAGTGGGTAGAGAGGTAGAGGGAGCTAGGGTTTTAAAGGTAAGGAGCTGGGAGGAGTTGCCTTGAGCTACACTAGAGCTAGTGGTTGCTGAAGAGAACTGCAAGGAGCCCTTAGCTAGCTTAGCTTGCTAGTTGCTTAGACAAGCTAAGATGAGCTGGCTTTTACTGATATGAGATGAGGTGAGCTGGGTCTGGTCTTCCTAGAGATTACCTAGCTAGTTGGAGTAGCTAGCTTAGGTCAAGTAGCTTAGCTCAACTAAGTTGAGCTGAGTTGAGTTTTCAGGGTTGGACTTGAGTTGGCCTGAGCTGGTTGAGGTCATCTTTAGTTGACTAGGTTTAGCTAGTTGATGGCAGTAGCTAGTCCTAGTTAGGTTGAGCTTCCAATGAACTGTTCTGAGCTGGAAGAGCTAGAATGGAGCTAGGATCAATTGTCTTGAGCTAGTTTGAGCTGCCATCCAACTGAGGTGAGCTGAATGGAGTTGAGGTGAACTAGCTTGAGCTACCATTCAGCTGAGATGAGTTGAATTGAGCTAGGGATGAGTTGGGATCCAGCTGGAATGAGCTGGATCTTGTTGGGATGAGCTGGATCTAGCTGGGATCAAGCTGATAGGAGCTTCTTCTTCATCTTCTGCCTTCCTAAGTGCCAAGGTATGCGGGATTTGACCTTCTACCTATCCCTGACACTCAGATAAACATATTAAAAATACAATAAAATGCAATTCATGACTATCCTAAGTAAATGCCTAAATGCAACCCGAAAGCCCATTTGCAGAGTTAAAACCCTAAGAGCTAGATCTATTTTAAGGCATAAGAATGATGATAAACTGGCGGTTATCACACCCCCATGCTTATCTTTTGCTAGTCTCTTAGCAAAACTATTTTCA
The DNA here is from genome assembly GCA_037157565.1 of Thalassia testudinum. Lineage (NCBI taxonomy): Eukaryota > Viridiplantae > Streptophyta > Magnoliopsida > Alismatales > Hydrocharitaceae > Thalassia > Thalassia testudinum. The sequence continues at coordinate 469,771 of JAZHRO010000017.1, forward strand.
CAAAATGGATTTTTTGGGAAAGACTAACTTTTTTACTTTTGAGGAGAAAAAGATTATGGGGCCTTGGTTGATTGAAAACATCAAAGGTACGGGATTTGTTAAAGATAAAACATCAGGATTTGTCTTTGGATCCAAGAGTTAGAAGAATCAAGATCAAAGTATCTTTCAAAAATTTTCAAGTTAACTCCTTGTTAATTCAAAAGACTCGAAACCATTTTGCAGTTTGGATTTCCTTAGCTCTTGAATCTGACTTGCAACTTGCATAATCTTTTAAAACCTTGTGTCGGTGCTTTGTGAATGCCAACATTTATAAGGATATCTATAAGGTCATGTTTTATAAGGTTAAATGAATGATCAAATCTGGATGGTGCTTTGTGAATTTCAGTCGCGCGTGCCATGCGCTTTAATTTCAGCTTTGTGTGCTTCCAACACTTGCTACGCTCTGTCAGTTGAATGCTTGCCACTGATGGTCGCGCTTTTGATTTCTCGCTCGCACTCTTTCTACCATTGGATGACGATCCAACGGCTGAGATGAAGCCTTCTTTGATGAAGAGTGTTAGGCGTTGGTCGACGTGGTGCATTTGTGGCCGTTGGATAACAATCCAACACCCACAAAGTGCCTTAAAGGATGTGCGGTTGGGTGAGAGCCGATGAGATGGCACCACGTGGCACCATTTTGACCATTCGTTTTCTTGTTTTTGTAAATGGTACTATAGGGCTCCAATCAAGGAAATTCTCGCGTCGTTGGACTACGATCATTGATGCAGATCCATCTGTGTGGTCAGATTTGACATCTAAGGTTTGGATTTGCACCACCTTGCTTCTTGGCCTTTTCTCTTCCGCAGACTTCATAAGATGCTACATAAGTCTGATCAAGATGCTTTTGGAAGCATTAGATTTCGCTAATCATCCTGATTAGATCTATATGGTAAGATTCATCATCCGCGATTTCGAGTCATCATCAATTATTATTGCCTCTCAATTAGAACATAAAATAGCATTATTATTTGCAAAGCTAATAAATCAACTACGATGCAAAATATGCTGCTCATGCATGCATTATTCCTAAGTTAAGCTAAGATTTTAACTTAATTTAGGTAGATTAGGTGCTATGATTGCTGCACAATCATACCCCCATGCCTAAATCTTACTAGTCTCTAGCAAATGCAAGACTAAATGCATTCTATCAAGAGTTTAACTAAAGATTTTTTTTCTTTTGTTTTCATCTAGAAATTTAGAAATCTAGAAAATCAAGAAAGTGTAGTACTGTAGCCTATGGAATGGATCCAGGTAAAAATCAATCCACAACTAAAGCTTGTACTTGACCCCTAGTAAAACTCTTTCAGGATAGGAAAACTTCTTCCTTCGGGATTATAACAAAATAGTCTGCAATCTCAGCCCCAGCTTTTGGCTTAGGTAGAAGATTTCTGAGTCAAGTGGGTTTGTATTTGGTGACTCAGACTCCTCCAATGCTACATATAGGCCAGTACTACAGAACTTAGATTTCTAGACTTTCAAATAAAATTAACTTATAGAGAGGTGGTGAAACTGTGCTCTCTTTAGTTCATTTGTACTCATTCTCTCTCTCTCTTTTTCTCTTTTCTTCTCTTTCCTTTTCTTTTTCTTTTATTTTTCTTTTCAAGCTCACAATCTCACCAGATTTATAAATATATTTGGTGATCTTTCATGAAATTAACACTTTAATTAAGTTCTGATAACCCTAAAACTAAGTCAGAAGTCGTCAACTAGTATTCGAGTGGTCAGAAATACAAAAAAGTAGGTCAAGTTGTATTTGGTGGATCGTAATGGTAGTAGGTGTTGTTGCCTCAATGTGCTTGATATAAAATGAAATAAACACAACTCAAACTTTTTCTTCAGAATTTTTCTCTTTTTCTATTTTTTTTTAAATTTTTTTCTTCTTTTCCTTTTCACATCTATATCTACCAGCACAATGCCAGGATCACACATGTGTATTTTTATTCATGAGGAATTATTCGGGATTGGTGATGTTCAAGAGGATATCGAGTGGTTTATGTGGTGAAAATGCCCATTCTCAGCACCAGGAAAGGAATGGATGGGCAACGTATTTCTAACCTTGACATTAATACCTTCCTTCGGTCGAGGATTCCGTAAAGGACAGTCGCAACCATCCACCTTAGTCCTAGTTTTATTAGAATGTGCTCTCTATGTATTTGCCTTAGTTGGTGGCTCTCAAAAATTCACACAACGAATTTGTACGTAGGAACTAAGAGCAAAAACTATGCCTAACTCCAAGTATCATTATCCAATTATCTAGAAATTAAGATTCCTTGTACTAGACTTAGAGCACCAGTAGACTATCTTCTCTCACCTCACAATTGTTTGGTAGATTTAATAGCAGATGGTTTGCCTGACTCCTATTGTCCAAGGGTTTAGGAGAAGAAGCAATGCTTCCTCTCGACAAACTAAAGATGTCTATCGATCTTAACAGTGGATTCATTATAAATTTTATGAGCAAGTGTGAAATTATACTGATTCTATATTCAGGAATCAATTAAAGAATAAAATCCCTAACAAAACCTCCTGATAAAAATTTTTTTAAGGTGTTGGCAGGCAAATTTTTCAGTTTATGTATACTACCCCCCCATGCTTAAGTTCTTGCATGTCCTCATGCATAAAGGAAAATGAATTAAGACAAGGAGTAAGTGGATAGAAATCACTTGGAATTGCTCCTGATTCGTCATTCAGCGTATGCCAACACTAGAATGATAATCACAATATGCAGAATAATGTGCCAAAAGGAAATTGTTTAAAGGGAGTGAGATCGTGTTTATAAGATAAATGATGCGTCGTAGTATAGTTGAAATCGCCTTGAAAACAAATAAATTTTATTGCTCGAATTTTAAGTCTGAGGTCGAACACAGGGAACAAATGGAATTCATACTAATCTCAATAATAGATGCAATTTGAACACTTCAAATTATTCAAAATCTAATCAAAATATAAAGCAGGAGTTTATGAAAAATGTAGCATAAAAGTGAAATTGGGAAGAATTAGATAAAAGTGTTTGATTGCTTCTTTTTTTTGACTTGTTCTCCTCTTTTTCTTTTTTCTTTCTCTGACTTCTCTTTCTTGGCTTCTTCCTTCTCTGGCTGTTCTTCTCTTTCTTCTTCTTTCTACCTTCTTCTTCCTCTTTTCTCTGACTTCTCCTTCTTGGCTTCTTTCCTTCTCTGGCTCTTCTTCCTCAACTTCCTCTTTCTTCTTCAGTCGTGCCTTCTCCTTCCTTAGATCTTTTCCTTAGCTTCCTTAGATTCCTCCTTCAGTCCTTTGCTTTTCCTTCTTCTCTGTGGCTGCACCTAAGGCTTCCTCCTTCTTTCCTTAGCTTTTCCTTCAGCTTCCTCTTCCTTCTTCCTTTCCCTGCACACAAATGAAAAACCTACCCCTAACCTCCCCCGCGAACTCTCTCTCTTTTTCTCTCTTAGGCTCGCTCTCCCAGAGCCATTCTCGGGTATACGGGTCAGGCAAGCACACCTAGGTCCAAGCGCATCGATGTGGGTGATGCACGAGGAGTGCTGGATAATCGAGTCAGACAAGCCAGGTCTACAGAGGAGTGAGTCGTAGACGAGGCATGTGGGTGAGGGGACCTCACCGTGTGTCAGGAGGCAAAGAGCCTAAGACACAAACTCAATTTATGCCACACCGCATGCCTCAAACTTACCGAGGTGGGACTAAAAGTCCCACCTGCTTCACTTGCGCACCCGCAGGAGCTCACCCTCAATCGCAGTAGTTGCGGTGCCTCGCAAAGCCAATTATTTGGCTAAATGCGTGCGTGATGTGAATCCGCATCGCCTGGTACCTGGGACCTGGAGCGCGGCAGCCTGGAGCGAAGGTTGTGAGCTCCTTCACTTCTGCTCCAATGGAGGCGGAGGTCGAATCTTGCTATCAAGCAACACGGCCTTGCGGCCTCATTAGAACACACATGAGGCTTTGCTGTGGCACGGCGAAGATGTCTAGGTGGGTGGAGTGGCGCGGGGCGGCCAAGGCATGCGTGCCTAGGTCGGTTTGTGGCTGTGGTGATGGGTCTATTCGAGGGGTTGTGTGGAGGCTGTGGTGGTCGATGGAGAGGGGGAAGATGATTAGTGGATGGTGGTAGAGCTTCTGAGGTAGTTGGCGAGGCATGAGGGTGTGTGGAATGATGGATGCGCCTTCGCTGATGGTTTGCCGAAGGTGGAGAAGATGGTGTTGGTCTGCGATGGTCGAGGGGTTGAAAATAGAAATAGAGAGGGGGAAAATAAAGAGAGGAGAGAGGGGAAGAGATCTAACCTAGTTTAAGGATGAAGGGGAGCAAGATAGTGGCTGGCGTATACCTGTCATCGTCGGAGACGAAGATCCAGTAGAGGGGTGACAACGACGACGAGGGGGTAGTTGGCGCGTGTGCAGGTATGGCGCGACGCAGATGAAGGAGGCGAAGATGTCTCTGCCATTGGTATTATGGCAAAGCGATGAGAAGAGGGAGGAGTCACTAGAGCTCGCTGGATGTCTGGCCGGAGGAGAAGAGACGAGTTTGAGGATTATTCTCCAGCTAAACCAAGCTGGGAATGATCGGCCGAACTAGGGGTGTCTTTTATAGTCTTTGGTGGAGGGCCTTATGCTTGGAAGGCAAGCTTCCAAGCACAGGTATCCTCGCCGGAGTAGGAAGGTGTGAGATACCCAAATCTCTCATGTGTTCGGATGAGAGATTGGGTGATAATCAGGGCTTAGGATTTGGTTCACACAATCGGGAATTCCTCAAAGAATCTCCCTTTCAAATTTGAGAGGGAGTCTCTGACAAATCAAGGAGAAATCCTCCTCGAATCCTCGCTGGAGTAGGACTCCTCCTGTGTAATGGTGGAGGGACCTAATTGCAAAGAATGGCAAGGAAGCTATGGGGGTCTCTGCAAGATTTTCAAAAGCTAGGGGTCTAAAAGTAATTAGGTTGGACTGTTTTGCAAAGTAGGTCAAGGTGAACTCCCCTTAGGTCTAAATTTTGGTATAAACCTAATTTAGACCTAAGGAATCCAATGGTGAAGTTGGATTTTAGGTTTGACCATGTTTGACTAGACATTTTGCACAAAAACCTAATTTAGGGTAAATGTTTGACTAGGACCCCTATTTAGGTCAAAATAGTTTCTAAAGGCCAAATTGAAGGTTTTAAACCCTAGACGATATTTTTTCATAAATTTTAGAGGGTTTAGGTGATTTTTATCCTGACCAGAATCTTGTTGAATTAAGTGGGTCTATTTTAGGATTACAAGAAGTCATTTAATTCCCGGATTGCATATTAACCCTTTATGATTGAACCAACCCACTTTTTATCTTTTTAAGACAAATTGAACTATTTTTATCCCCTGAGAAATCCTGTTGATGTACTGTAATGGTAAAATTACAGTTTTACCCTTTGTTTCTTATTTTCCTCTCAGAATAGTTATTCCTTGAATTAGGCCCTTTACTTGGTTATGTAGGAGATTTTATTCTCTTTTCTAGGTAAAAATGAGCTAGATAGGGCTCATGATGGTGTTCCCATCATACCCCCATTCCTAGCTTTTGCTAGTCCATTAGCAAAATTTTAAGGTTTTAACTTTTGTTCTAGATCATGAGTTTCTTTCACAATTTATGATGAGTGATTTTTCTATTTCTTTTGGATTAGGTTAGAATGCCGACAGTAGGCCTAGAGGTACTCAAGTATCAACTAAGATCCGGATCTGACCAGCTCTAGCCTTGATCCTCCATGAAGGTTTTTAAGGACCGCAGGAACTATCCTAAGGTTCATTGGACTCCGCAGTTAAAGCACTCGTGCTTGAGACATTTTAGCCTTGGTTCAGTTTGTAGTGTGTTTTTATAAGAGTGAGACAGAGGATTTATTTGTTTGGAGAGTTTTCACTCTCTTTTCTTTTTATTTCTAGCTTCGGATTGGCTTCTCAACACGATCTGTATCAGATTCCTCGTCCCCAGCATCAATCCTCAAAGGTCCCTAGAAATCGATTCTTCATGATAGCACTGCCCATGTGAACCCCCAGAACCCTGGCTTTCGAGATTTCGAGATAATCCCACCCATGGCATTCTGTAGCCAAATCCAGACCCTGACAATTGACATATCGTGATAATGCCGCCCATGGCATCTAAATCAGTAGGGTGCTTACGTGCCCCCAGTAGGATATGTAAATATCCTAGGAGACAAGCACCAAGGAGATGATATGTTGTCTTGCCTCTTCAAAGGGAATTTCCCGCCTCTCCGCATCGGGAACTCGTCCAAATCAACTTGTGTTGATTCGGTCGCTCCTAATCTAGGCAACTTTTTTTAGAGTAGAATATTTAAACATTTTTACATGATTTTGATAGTTATGCGCACTGAACCAGATTGTGTGTGGGTTGGGGTGCTTAGGTTACCGAGTCGCGCAAATCGAAGGTCTATTAATGAGGCCGAATACTCCCTAAGCCTTAGACCTAATACTTAAGCTTCTCATTTTCCCCAACCTCTTGAGGATTATCTAGATCTTAGCGGGTACTTGAATTTTTAAGCCTAAGAGTCTAGCCCAAAAGGCCTAAGATCAGCATTCCTACTAATATCTTTTGTGTCTCATTAGCACTTTTTTCCTTTATTCTTTTCCTTGATGTGGTCTAGAACTTTGGTTAATCCCTTAATCTCTTACTAATGACTCTCTTTTTCTTTTTCATTTTGTGCTCCTTTTTGGCATTTTGTTCTTTTCCTCATGTTTATATGGCTTCAAAATTTTCTTCCCCCCTCCAAATTTTTTATATTTTTCATAATTTTCTATTTTTTTTGGTATTTTTGGCATATGTAATTTTTTTGTGAGAATCCTTCTGACTTTTCTTGGTTTCTGTATGTTTTCACTTTACCACCCCCCCATGCTAAGTTTTGCAATGTCCTCATTGTAAACGGAGGGTGTGAAACAACGTTGGGTTCAAGGACTTAGAATAGGATATATTGGGTAGGAAAATCGGTCAGAAAATGATTGTTGCAGACGATTTCAAGCTCTGGTACGTGTACCAAAGGTGGGACTGACTGTTCTAAGGCTGAACTCAGGGTGAAGTAGACGTGAAGTACAGACGGATAATCAGATGGATCTTGGGTTTTTGGGATGATGGGTTGCCTCCCGTTAAGTGCTATATTCAACTCCTTCAGTCGAGTGGGAAATGGTATGGAGAGGGAATTATCAAATCAGCAGAGTTTTGTAGAACAAGCACCTTGATTAAGAGCCTGGTTAGTCCAACCAGGTGCTTGTTAAGATCAATAGGCTGATGATGCTGCCCAAACCCTATCAATCTGGTGGGTTGATAAATGTAGATCAATAGATGTGGGACCCACCATATGCTATGGAGCTCGGATGGATGTGGAAGCGTAAAGTCAGGGTTTAGTTGAGTTGAATCAGCCAGGTCAGAGTAGGGATCCGTAACGTAATCAGTGGATGATGTGGAAACCCTATAGGGGTGATCATGAAATGATGGAGCATGGTCTTCAGTCTGATCAATGTCTGAAACCTGGTATATATGTGGAGTTGAATCATTTACAATCTGCTCAGAAAGAGGGGAATCAGAATAGAAATTGAGTCGATTGCGGGTCAGGGTTGAAAACATGTTTGGATGGGTTTTGTATGTGTGGAAGAGGTAGCTTCAATGAGAAATGTGTATGAGGGCTCTTCTAAAAAGGAGTTACAGGTGGTTTCATTGAGAGAGTCCTCGTAGTCGCTTTCAAAGTCAAAAGTGAATGCCTAAAGAGTGTCTATAGGATGATGGAAATTTGAGTCGAGAAAAGATTCGAACTCTGGGTTGCAGTCACTCTCGGCATTTTCTGGTTTTGATTCCTGAGGATCAGAACGAAATGATTCCATCTCACTGGAACTTGAACTGAAATCAGTGATCTCGGGAACCGGGACCTCAGAGTCAGAGTCGGAGAATGAATCATGTGAGCTGAGGTCATAGATTGGCTCATTGTATTCAGGAAGCAGAGTTTCTCCGAAATCATGGTAAGATTCAAAATTGTCGGAGATATTGCGAAAATCAAGTTCTGAATGAGATTCGAGAGCATGAGTTCCACCACAGAATAAATCATACGATGTAGACTTAGCAGCCTGACTTGGGTCTAGCCTATATGTAAATTCTGAGCTCAAAGAGGTGTCCTTATTTGGTCTAGGCTTAAGTTCTAGGCTTGTAGGAAAGACCCAATTAAAACCCCACTCTTCCAACTCCTCGGTTTCTGTATCATAGATTGGCATGACTTCCGAAAAATCGATTTGTATCTCTGAGGATGTTGGAGAGGGATATTCATCAAATAGAGGCCCAGAATCATACTCTTCATTGAAAATTTGATCTTCGACATACGGGGCCTCGTAATCTTCCCAATAAGTTTCAAATCCAGATTCTAGGTTGAGGATGTAGGTTGAATATCTAGAATCTAGGTCAGAGTTACTGTCGAGGGTCACCTTATTAGAATAAGGGGCGGGATTTACACCCTCGAGAGGTTCAGTTCTAATCTCATTATTGTAGGAGTCTTGGAATTCTATGCTTGGTGATCCAGGGTCTATGGCTGGCTCAAAATCGTATTTTCCTGCAATTGGAACTTCCCAACTTATTTCAAGATCAGGCATGTTGTACTCCATCTGGGTTGGGATTCTACAACAACTTTGTGCCTCAAACCCGGGATTTGGGAAATCGGATTGATCCTCAATATTATTCCAAGATGGTTCATCATCTGTTTGGGGTGTGCACGGGTATTTCTGATCGATAACTTGTTTCAATAATCTCATCATCTCTTCCAATTTTTCAAGATCATCTTGGTGTTGTTCCCAAAGTACAGGATTTATCATGCATTGGAGGTATTCAAAGTTGTGCAATTTTTCTATCTCAATGTATCCTGTTATGAGAATGTCTCGGGTTGATCCTTTTGTGGCTTTTGTCAATAACAATTGAGCACAGTTTATGATGAAAGTTGTTGTTGTTGGTATAGTAACCAGAATGTCTTCTACTGGTGTTGAGGTTTTGTATTCAATTTCATAGAATTTAAGGGCATCCTCAATCATCCAATCTCTCATGGATCTCTGTGATTCAGGTTTTGAATGGTAATCCTAAGTAACCTGGCTACATATTTGGATGAGATGGTGGAATCAAGATGTAGAATTAGAATTCGGATCAAGATGTAGAATTAAGTTGTGAAGTGATTAGATCTGAATAGAGAGTCCCACTTGAAAATCTATGTGTGTGCTCTAAAGAGAAGGGATGAGGGACTGGATATGTTTTTGACCCAATCAAGGCACCCAAAGATGTTTGGATGACTATGGAGGTTTGGGGCAGATGATACCCCTAGATTGGAAAGTCATCCACCTGAGAATTACCTGGGAAGCTAGAGAGGAAGAGTCTCACAAAGACCCCTACATGGTAGAGCATCCCCACAGGTTACAGGGTTTCCCCCACTTGACCTCTCTCGTCACTGAGTTTCCAGGTAGACCAGAATGGGGACCTTGACCTCTTAAGTCTACCACTTTTATATTGAAGGTGCTTAGGGTTCCATTTGAACTTTAGATGTTTTGGTTTTGTGACCTAATTTGGAAGTTGGTTGACCCAACCAGGGGTCAACTTCACCTGACCTATCCTAAAGTTTCCAGAATGATTCTAGGCCAAGACCTAGAAATCACCCTGATTTGACTCCTAGGTTATTAGGTCCAAGGGTTTTTAGGGTTCAAGTGATTTTAGAGCTTAATTTTAGGATTTGTCTTCATTAGATCATTTCAATCAAGGGCTTGGGTAGCCTACAAGTGCAGGTGGATTTATTTCCTTTTATGCAAGCACGTGTGAACTAGCACTCCAAAACCCTATTGTAGAAACCCTAATTTGGTTTTATTTCTAATTCTCTCTGATTTTTACAGAAGTTCTCTTTGGACTTCAAACAAGAAGTGTGTAGTCCGTGGAGATTTAAGCGTGATCCCTAATAGGCACAGGAATTTGTGGGGTAGGATCTCTAAAAAAATTGCTTCAACTTCAATAAGATTTGAAAAATTTTCGCAGATTGGGAAACTAGCCTTTTAAATGATAATTACTATAAAAAGAAGGCAAGTGATTCCTAATTGATTGCTTCTTTTTTGTCTTCCTGTATTAGGGGATGGATTAGGGAAGAAATGAGAATTTACCTACCCTGGAGTGGTTGATTTGCGCGGGAGATCTCCTCGTGAAATACCTCACAAAAATCACAACAAAACAAATAGGGCAAGTTAGTGCTAAAATATAATAAAAAATAATGTAGAGACTAGTGATGAATTGCTCGTTTCTCTCCGGCAACGACGCCAAAATGTTTAAAGGGGGCGAGATCAGTGTTTGTAATATAAATGATGCGTCATAGTATAGTTGAAATTGCCTTGAAAACAAATAAATTTTATTACTTGAATTTTAAGTCCGAGGTCGAACACAGGGAGCAAATGGAATTCATACTAATCTCAATAATAGATGCAATTCGAACACTTGAAATTACTCAAAATCTAATCAAAATATAAAGCAGGAGTTTATGAAAAATGTAGCATAAAAGAGAAATTGGGAAGAATTGGATAAAAGTGTTTGATTGCTTCTTCTCTTTGACTTGTTCTCCTCTTTTTCTTCTTTCTTTCTCTGACTTATCTTTCTTGGCTTCTTTCCTTCTTTGGCTCTTCTTCTCTTTCTTCTTCTTTCTTCCTTCTTCCTCTTTTCTCTGACTTCTCCTTCTTGTCTTCTTTCCTTCTCTGGCTCTTCTTCCTCAGCTTCCTCTTTCTTCTTTAGTTGTGCCTTCTCCTTCCTTAGATCTTCTTTTCCTTATCTTCCTCAGCTTCCTCCTTCAGTCCTTTGCTTTTCCTTCTTCTCTGTGGCTGCACCTAGGGCTTCCGCCTTCTTTCCTTAACTTCTCCTTCAGCTTCCTCTTCCTTCTTCCTTTCTCTACACACAAGTGCAAAACCTACCCCTACCCTCCCCCGCGAACTCTCTCTTTTTCTCTCTTAGGCTCACTCTCCCATATCCATTCTCGGGTATACGGGTCGGGCAAGTGCACTCGGGTCCAGGCGCACTGGCGTGGGTGATGTGCGAGGAGTGCTGGGTAATCAGGTCAGGCAAGCCAGGTCCACGGAGGAGTGAGTCGCAGACGAGGCGTGTGGGCAAGGGGACCTCATCCCGTGTCAGGAGGCGAAGATGTCTCTGCCACTAGTATTGTGGCAGAGTGACGAGAAGAGGGAGGAGGAGTCGTCGGAGCCGGCTGGATGTCTAGCCGGAGGATAAGAGACAAGTTTGAGGGTTGTTCTCCGGCCAAACCAAGCTGGGAATGATAGGTTTTACCAGGGGTGTCATTTATAGTCTCTGGTGGAAGGCCTTGTGCTTGGAAGGAAAGCTTCCAAACAGGTATCCTCGTCGGAGTAGGAAGGTGCCAGATACCCAAATCTCTCATGCGTTCGCATGATAGATTGGGTGATAATCAGGCCTTAGGATTTGGTTCACATGATCGGGAATTCCTCAGAGAATCTCCCTTTCAAATTTAAGAGGGAGTCTCTGAGGAATCAAGGAGAAATCCTCCTCGAATCCTCGCTGGAGTAGGACTCCTCTACTGTAATGGCAGAGGGACCTAATTGCAAAGAATGGTAAGGAAGCTATGGGGGTCTCTGCAAGATTTTCAAAAGTTGGGGGTCTAAAAGTAATTAGGTTGGATTATTTTGCAAAGTAGGTCAAGGTGAACTCCCCTTGGATCCAAATTTTGGTATAAACCTAATTTTGACCTAAGAAATCCAATGGTGAAGTTGGATTTTAGGTTTGACCACGTTTGACTAGATATTTTGCATAAAAACCCAATTTATGGCAAATATTTGACTAGGACCCCTATTTAGGTCAAAATAGGTTCCAAAGGCAAAATTGAAGGTTTTAAACCCTAGAGGATATTTTTCCATGAATTTGAGAGGGTTTATATGATTTTTATCCTGACAAAAACCTTGTTGAATTAAGTGGGTCTATTTTAGGGTTACAAGAAGTCATTTAATTCCCAGATTGCATATTAACCCTTTTCTGATTGAACCAACCCACTTTTTATCTTGTTAAGACCAATTGGCCTATGTTTAGCCCTTGATAAATCCTGTTGATGTACTGCAATGGTAAAATTGTGGTTTTACTCTTTATTTCTTATTTTCCTCTCAGAATAGTTATTCCTTGAATTAGGCCCTTTACTTGGTTATGTAGGAGCTTTTGTTCACTTTTTTAGGTCAAAATGAGCTAGATAAGGCTCATGATGGTATCCCCATCAGAAATATGCTATGTATAAAGAAAATGTTATGTCTAAATGCTGAGTTTAACGCCTCCAACTGAGTTTAATTCCTCTAGCTATATGGATCAATGATTGTAGGAGAGAGAGTCAAGATGGTAAGCACTTGGAGTTCCATTGTCATCATCGGGCCAAAAATGTAGAGCAGCTACCAGTGAATACCAAGCCCACAAAGTCAGAAGAATAAAATATCAGGGCTTAGAATTGGTTGTAGCTAGGTGCTACAAGAGAAATAAATTTGGGTGCCAGGGTGATAGGTAGCAAGTGACAGCCTTGAAGAATGGTGTATGATCAATGCAGATGAGGTGGATAAGGAGTTGGGAGTGGGAAACAAATCATACGGGTCCCAAAGTGGTGGAAAATGAAAGGAGGGACCTGAGTGGTGTAATCTAAAATGGTATAAGGAACCTCCCAGGAGTGGATCTAGGTGTGGGTGGTTGCGGAGTAAGTGTGTTGAATAAGATCCAGTGTTCCATCCCAACCGCTCTTGATTTGCCCAATTCATTGTCATCCCTGGGCTGATCAAAAATCTCGTATGAATCGTCCAAATTCTGAACATGGTACGAATCCTCAAATATAATGGGTGGCGACAATTCATTATCCCCAAGGTGTGGAAAATAGGAAACTAGATGCAATAAAGCCTCAAATTCTTTCATTTTCCATTCTGTGGCTTCTGTGAAATCCTTGATATTGGAATCCAATAGTGAAGATGTGAAAGATGTAATAGCTAAATCTGACTCCAAATCCACAAATTCCTTAAGATTTTTCAGATTTTCTTCATAATCAGAAATTGATTTTTTTATCAAATTCCTCGTCAACTTCGATTGGATTCTTTGACAATTTGAAATCAACCCCATGGATGTATGGAATCTCATGTAAATCTATGTATTTATCATCTAAGCTTGTGATGACGCTTTTAGGCAATTCCACTCTAGAATTCTCAGAATCCAAATCAGGTGCCTCATCAATTTTCTTTGGCAGATCAATGTTCACCACAGTGTCAGAATCATTATAGCTTAAAGTAATGAGCCTGACAGAAGCTGTGCACAAAGTCAATTCACCAAGAAGTTCTATGTTCCTACAGTGTTCAAGTTCATCATTGATGAGAGCCTCATCATGAGCCCTAACTAGCTCATTTTGACCTAAGAAAGAGAATAAGAGCTCCTATATAACCTAGAGAAGGGCTTAATTCAAGGAATAAGTGTTCTGAGAAGAAAATATGAAATAAAGGTTAAAACTGTAATTTTACCATTGCAATACATAAATGGGATTTCTCAGAGGAAAAACATAGGTCAAATGGTCTGAATAAGATGAAAAGTGGGTTGATTCAATCAAAAATGGGTTAATGAGCAGTCTAGGAATTAAATGACATTCTATAACCCTAAAACTGACACGCTTAATGCAACAAGGTTCTGGTGAGGATAAAAATCAAAAAACCCTCTAAAATTCATGGAAAAATATCTCCTAGGGTTTATAACCTTCAGATTGGCCTTTGGAACCTATTTTGACCCAGATTGGGGTCCTAGCTAATTAATTGACCTAATTTGGGTTTTTATGCAAAATATTCAGTCAAACGTGTTCAAACCTAAAATCCAACTTCACCATTGGATTCCTTATGTCGAAATTAGGTTTGTACCAAAATTTGGACTTAAGGGAGGTCATCTGGACCTACTTTGCAAAGTAGTACACCCAATTACATTTTGGTCCCTATCTTTTGAAAACCATTGCACAGACCCCCCTAACTTCCTCACCACTCTTACAAGCAGGTCCCTCCACCATTAATGGGGAGAAATCTTACTCCGGCAAGGAATGGAGGGGGAGTACTCCTTGATTCCTCAGAGATCTCCTCCTAGATTTGGAAGGGAGATTCTCTGAGGAATTCCCTTCCATCTGAGTGTGATCCTACTCTCTGATTTGCACCCAATCTCTCATGCGAATGCACGAGAGATTTGGGTCTCTAACTGATTCCATCTCCGGCGAGGTCTCTTATGCTCAGAGGCTTGTCTTCCAAGCATAGGAATCCCTGCCAGTGACTATAAAATGACCACCAACCTTGGTCACACCTCCTCAGCTCGACTTGGCCAAAGATCCACCTCAATTTCTTCTTCTTCTCCTTCGGCAAAGTGGTTTAGCGAGCTCCAGTGGGTCTCCCTCCTCTTTCTAGTCGCTGCCACAATACCAGTGGCAGAGCTATCCTCACCATCCTCCTCCACATCGCGCAACACCTGTGCGAGCATCCCTAGCCCCATTGTCGCTGCCGTCTCCCTCCACTGGATACCTTCTTCTCCGGCGACAGCAGGTACTGCCAGCAGCCCCCTCTCCCCCTTCATCCACTTAATTAGGTTAGAATCACTCGTCTCTATCCCCTCTTCAATTCCCCTCAACCTATTTCATAAAACACCCCTCGACTGCCACTGTCCACTGCTATCTTCCCCATCTCCGGCCAACCTTCGACGAGATGCATCCGTCGCTCCACGCCTCCACACATCTTGCCACCAACCCCACAACCTCCGCCACACTCCACTGAACATCATCCACCTACTCACAGACCGCCTACACCACCACAAACGTCCCCCGACCTAACCCATAAACCCGGCCACAGAGCGACCTAGGCATGCATGCCTAAGCTGCCCCGTGGCCTACCACCTACCGCCTCACCTTCGCCATGACATGGAGAAGGTTCTCCTGTGGTCTGATAAAGCCACAAGGCCCTTTTTGTGTCGTGCAGGTTCTGAGCACCAGCCGCCATTAGCAACGGCTGGAGAAGGTCGCAAGCTTGCCCCAGGCTGAAGCACTTCAGGGTCCTAGGTCCAGAAGGCTTGGGGTAGTCTCGCGCATTCAGATGTTTAGGCAATTAGCATTGCATGGCCTACAGCTGCAGCAATTGGAAGAAAGAGCTCCTACGGGCGTGCGAGCAAAAGCGGGTGGGACATTAGTCTCACCTCGTAAATGTCTGAGGGAAGCGTGTGCAATATATTGAATTTATGCTTTAGTCTCTTTGCCTCGAGACACACATGGGGTGAGGTCCCTCACCTTTACACGCCTCGTCCGTGAATTGATCCCGCGGACCTGGAAACCTGACCCGACTATCCTACCAATCACACCTCGCGCACCACACCCACGCCGGTGTGCCTGGACCCAGGCACGCGACCCGACCCGATTACCCGGCTCTAGGAGAGTGTATCGAAGAGTGATACACAGAGAGAGATGCGTGGGTGTTGGGAGATCGTAGGTCGCATTTTTGATAAAAGCGTCGTAGTATAGTTGCGAAGTACGATCCAACAAAGATATTGTTTTGAAAGTAACGAGACTTTGAGTCCCGGTCGTTCGTCTCTGGGAGGCGTTGTTTTTGTTTTTGAAATCGATCTTAATGCTGCTCTACTTTATTTAAACGCCATGCTGGTGCGTAATATATAGGCGGTTAAAGAACAGGCACTTAAATCACGCAAATATGATAATCATTTAGCTCAAGGTGATTTCAAACACATACGAGATATATATATAAAATGAAATTTCATTCATCGTGGGAGAGTTGTTGCACAAGGAAATCTAGAGGAAAACTTATACATGAATCTTAAAATTAAATCTAAAATTAAATCTAACTACCAGAAAACGATTGCATACAAGAATCAGCGGGGGGATTTCGCATGCATCATTGGGGGAGAAGTAAGACTACTCTACTAAGCAGTAAATGAAAGCAATAAAAATTATGAAGAGCATGATCTAGAGCTAGAAGAATAGAGGGCATTCAGGGGTGGTCCCCGATGGCCTTGGAGTGGTCGAGAGGAGAATGAGAGGCGGCCAATGTAGCTTAGGTCAACCCTTGGAGAGAAGTAGGGTTGATCCAGCATCCCGGCATGGTGTCCTCCATGGTGGTGGTAGTGAGCTGGATTCAAGGGTGCGGTGGTCAGAAGCACACCCCAAACAGCCAGATCCTCGAGGAGATATGTGTAATGCAGTAGTTTCAATCCCGTGTGAATTGAGGTTCGAGAACCCTGATAGTGAAGACGAATGAGACATTGGGTCATCACAAAGGAGCCCAATGTTACCACAGTAAGCCGAATCTTCATCTTCACCATCCTCCTCTATTCGATCACAGTCGAAGTTCTTTGCTACCCTGAATATGTCTAGTCGAAGTCGCTCATTGCCTAGGGCAATCTCCATACACCCGGATGCACAATCGATGTTCGCTCAGGTTGTCGCCAGAAATGGGCGACCCAAAATAATTGGTGCATCTCGGAGATTAGGAGGAACTTCCATATCGAGAATGAAAAAATCTGCGGGAAAGCAGAACCCATGGATTTTACGATCACGTTCTCAACCACCCCCCTTGGTGTTTTGACTGATCTGTCAGCCAGCTGAATCGTAACCGAGGTGGGTTTCAACTCCCCAAATCAAAATCGATCAAATATGGCGGTAGGAGTTAAGTTGATGGACGAACCCAAATCTAGGAGGGCCCGATTAAATGGAGAATCCTGCAAAAAGCAAGATATGAGTGGGGTGCTAGGGTCTTTCTTCTTTGGCGGTAGGTCAGCTAGAATCACGGCGCTAGCTTCTTTCGATAGTACCGCCTGTTGTCCAATTCTCGGCTGTCGCTTCGGGGTACAGCAGTCCTTGAAGAACCTAGCGACAGCGGGAATGTGATCGATAGCCTCGAGGAGGGGGACCTGAATATGTACTTCTTTAAACATCGATTTCAGGTCCTTGAATTTCCTCGTGTCCTTTTTCCGTACTATATTTTGTGTCAGAGCCTCAGGAAAAGGGATGGGAATATCAGGGTTAAGTGGCCTCTTACCCTTGTCTACCACAGGTGACTCTTGAGATGCTGAAGGAGTCGAATCTGCCTGTGGCGAAGGGTGGGAAAAATCAGAACTCGCCTGCCTAGGTGGTGGGTCGAATGTCTTCCTTCCGCTCCGCAATGAGACAGCGTGTGCATCGGCTTGCTGTCCATGAGGTGGTGGGGGAGCGGATGGGGCAGAATACGCGGGATTCTGCAAAGGTGGCTGGCCTTGCACGTAACCGGGTGGTGCAGGAGGCGCCTGTAGTATGGCGTGTGCCTATCCCTGTGGTGCCTGAAACCTAGGCGGGGCGCCCTGGTTCTGTACATATCGAGGATTTGGGATGGGTTGGGAGGGTAAGGCTCCCTGAGTCCTATGCTCCTGCAACAGCTGGTTCTGCGTATTTTGTATGGTCTGAATCTGATCAGCCATCGCCTTCATTATCTGCAAGCTATCTTGTGTGAGCTTCCTCATCTATTCTTGCAGCTCCTCTTTCAGCGCCTCCAAAGGGTCCGCCCGCTTTGGAGGGTCGTTAGTTGGCAGCTTAGTGCAGCGGCTGGTATAACGAGCGGGGTTGCTGCTGCTGAGGCGGGAATGGCTGCTGCCTAGGATACGTGTTTTGCGCATTCCCGTATTGCCTGGTCTGATAGTGTGGATCTTGATGTGGTCTTTGTGAATTACCAGACCAGGAGAAGTTCGGATGCTGGCGCCAACCAGGGTTATATGTCTCCGAGTAAGGGTTATTACTCCCGTATCCTTGGATAGCGCTGACGTCCTCGTAGGCCGAAGATGTCTGAGATGTATATCCGTCAAGGGGATACGCATTATAACCTGCGGGTGGTGCGTAGCCCTGGTCGTAGGGTGCCAGATTTGGATTATTCACAGGATCTTGATATGTGGGATCTCGTAAATACGGAGAAGGTGCATCTCGAGTGAGTAGATTAACTCGAGCAGGTGGGGCTCAGGATGCATAAGAGGATCTTGCGGCAACAGAGCTCAAGTCGGATTGACCTTGACTAATTTGGTCAATCTTCTTCTCAATCAGGTTCATTCTATCCAGCTGCTTGACGATGATATCCATGTCGGCTCGAATAGAATCGGTGTGAGCCTCGTGGACACCAACCCGCTGCTGACCAGGCCGCTGGAATTGGTTCATAGATGCGGTGTTCATCGAGTTCTCTGCTAATGATTCGAATAGCTCAAATGCGCTGTTCTCATCTTTTGCGAGAAAATTCCCTCCGCTAGATGCATCGGCCAGATACCGATGTGTGTCATCTATCCCATGGTAAAAAATCTGAGCTATATGCCATCTGGGTATACCATGATGCGGGCATTTTCGGAGAAGGTCATGAAATCTATCCCATGCCTCATGTAATTTCTCCCCAGCTCCCTGGGAGAAAGTCGTGATTGCACGTCGCATTGCATTTGTTCAACCTATTGGGAAGAACTTTTGCAGGAATTCATGTCATAATTCCGGCCAGGTTCCAATTGGTTTCCCAATAGTCTTGAACCAGTATGAAGCTTTGTCCCTTAGAGAGAACGGGAAAAGCTTCATCAGAACGATCCCAAGATCAATATTCCTGGGTTGGATCGTTTCAGCGAGTCGACTCAGGTCCTCAAGGTGCTGAAATGGATCTTCGCTTGAGTTCCCGTAGAAATGAGTGCTGATCAACCCAATTACATTGGGCTTAAGCTCAAACGCGTCTCCGCCTGCGGGAATTTTGACTAGAGGTGCGACGATAAGTGCGGCTGGGTCATAAAAATCCCGCAGTTGTTCTCCTCATGGCAGGTGCTGCATCCTGTCAAGCGCTGTCAGGATACGATCCATGCTCTGCTGATGCCGCTCCTTAGATTCGGCGACTCGGGCTTCCAGATGAGCCATCGGGTCTAGATTCTTAATGTCCTGACCCGGTCTAGGTCCAGGTCCAGGATTTGCCATGGTGGCTCTTAGAGTAGAAGAAATGGGGGGAGAAGATGGTCTGGGCGAGGTGACTCGCCTCCTTGGGAGTGGCTCCCAAGGTCCAACCGAGGTCGAAGTGACCTCCTTCCGTGCATACACCGCCCAACCCCTGGGTTGGTGTAGCCACGCAGGACAAGGCTAAGGCCCTGTCAATCAAATGGTCCTTATAAATCAGGTGACCGGATTTTTTCGTTAGGGATTTGAATTCCCGAAGGTAAGTTCGTCGTACAACCGACTGAACGTGAATCCTACCTCTCAAGCTAACCTAGCCAGTCTGGTTACGAGGGGACTAAGGGGAAGGTTCTTCCTTTGGCTTACGCCTCCGGTTCCGTTGACCCCCGAGCCACGGTCGTTTGACACTTCCCCGCAGACTTAGTCACCAGGTTTGGCAAGAGAGATTAAATTCGTTCAGTAGTACGACAACGAACTCGGGTTGAATTCGTGTTTTAAAATTATTTTTAACCTGTTTTCTTCAGTGGGGTTTGTGGTGAGTGGCCCACAAGGTGACCAAGCTCACCAGCAAACTAGACTTGATTAAGTCTAGGTTAGCTAAAAGTGTGGTCTCTAGTTGTGACCCCAAAGGTTCAACCTAAGTTGCATGCACTTCTAGGGTTTTTTTTTTTTTATTTCAACAGACCACAAAAATAATGTAGATTCTCTGATAATAATTGGAATCCAATTAATTTGAAATTTTATGAGTACATTCCTATTTTAATTAATTTCTCAGAGAATATTTTTTTGGAATTTTTACTGTTTCAACCGAATTTTTAGGGAATTTTAAATATCAGGGGGTCAGATTTGGAACTTTGACCCCTGGACGGTTTTTCACCTTGAAACAGTATCAAATGATCTTCAAAAATTCAGGAAAAATATGGAAAATAAAGCCAATTAGATCAGCTTTCAAACCCCACCATTTTTAGTCAAAACAGATTTGCAGATTTCTCGGAATCGCTTTTTGAAATTTGAAAATTTTTGAATCTGGGTCAATCTGACCCCCGTGCACTTCGTGAATTTTTAAAAATTTCTATTTGTAGTTTTTTTCAAAGTAAAAGTGTAATTTGAAAGATGGTTTGAAATTGAATGTTTTGCCCGAACTTTCAAATTTTTCGCTAACAGATTTTTCGACAATCGAATTTTCAAGTGAGATTTGAAATCTGGCCGAAAATCAGAAGGTGGTGGAAAAGCTTTTGAAGATGTTTGAATTTGAAATTCAAGCCTTCCACCAAAAATGTTTTTTTTTTAAATCTTTTGCACTTTTTTTTTTATTATTTTTTTTTAAAAAGAATTTTTCAGAAGATTCAAACGGAAATATCTCTTTTTTTTCTTTTTTTTTCTAACCTAGATTCAAAAGGAAGCCTAAAGAGATTTTTTTTTCAAAATTTTTGATCTTTTTTAATTTTTTTTCACGAAAATAAGAAAAATCTCTCTGTTTTTTTTTTTAAAGAAATTACAGGAAGTAGATCTAGTCCTAGTGTTCAGAAAATAAACCTACTCTAAGAGAATGTGATGTGCACCTGACTTTCTTCGCCACACTTGATGTGTGCGCAGATCCCATTTTTCTTCCGTGTTCTTGCACATCAACAACGAAGTAGAGGCAGATTTGTCAATGATAAGTAAAAGATCGAAATCAATAAAAATGACATTGCCTCCCCGGCAACGGCACCATTTTGTTGGGAGATCGTAGGTCGCATTTTTGATAAAAGCGTCGTAGTATAGTTGCAAAATACGATCCAACAAAGATATTATTTTGAAAATAACGAGACTTTGAGTCCCGGTTGTTCGTCTCTGGGAGGCATTGTTTTTGTTTTTGAAATCGATCTTAAAGCCACTCTACTTTATTTAAACGACATGCTGGTGCGTAATATATAGGCGGTTAAAGAACAAGCACTTAAATCATGCAAATTTGATAATCATTTAGCTCAAGGTGATTTCAAACACATAAGATATATATATATATATATATATAATGAAATTTCATTCATCGTGGGAGAGTTGTTGCACAAGGAAATCTAGAGGAAAGCTTATACATGAATCTTAAAATTAAATCAAAAATTAAATCTAACTACCAGAAAACGATTGCATACAAGAATCAGCGGGGGGATTTCGCATGCATCATTGGGGGAGAAGTAAGACTACTCTACTAAGCAGTAAATGAAAGCAATAAAAATTATGAAGAGCATGATCTAGAGCTAGAAGAATAGAGGGCATTCAGGGGTGGTCCCCGATGGCCTTGGAGTGGTCGAGAGGAGAATGAGAGGCAGCCAATGTAGCTTAGGCCGACCCTTGGAGAGAAGTAGGGTTGATCCAGCATCCCGGCATGGTGTCCTCCATGGTGGTGGTAGTGAGCTCGTGGAGGTGAAGTGAGTGGCTAAGTGGAGGTGGCATGAATGGCACCAATGGAGAGCAATTGCCAAGGGAGTGAATGGGTGCTAATGGCCACCCATGGGGTCTTTTTATAGACCCAATGGAAGCTCTCTAGAGAATTATGGAATTCTCTAGAGTGGCCTATGGTGGGAGCTCGTGGGAGAGTGAGAGAGAGAGGGTGGATGGTGGTTTTTAGATCCACCAAATGTGGATCTAAAAATTGAATGGCTCTTGGTTGCTATTTTTGGCAACCAAGGCAACCACACATGGTAGAGAGTTATAGAGAACTCTAGGCTAGATATTTTCGTGTGGATGGTGTGTGTGGGTGTGTGTGGGTCAAAACTTAGGTGGCTAGGTTGATTAGGTTGGGTTCTAGTGGGTTTAGGTCAAGGTAGGTCTCAAATTAGGGCTATAAACCCTAATTCACTAAGGTAAAGTGCAATTAAACTTAATACAAGTTTAATTGGGTGTGTGGAAACTTAATTGAGAGTAAAACAACTCAATTAAGTCAGGTCTAGGTCAATCGGACTCTCACTGAGTCAAATTGGACAGTGTGTGCTGAGATCAGGGCTCAATTGGACTCAATGAGTCCAATTGAATAGGATGATGGAATTGACTAAGATCCATGTCAATTAGGTTTAGTGAGGACCTAATTAAGTCCTTAGGGAGGTCTAGAGGTGGTGTACTAGGGTTAAGGCACCTTAATTTAGGTTCCTATGGGGTTGGAATTGGGTTTAGGGACCTAGAGATCCAAGATCAAGGCTTAAATCTCAAAACAGGAATTGGAGAGCAGTATTAGACGTCCAATTATATAATCAGATGTCTTATACTCAAAAATCAGAAGTCCAGACTTGTTGTCTGGACGTCCAATCAGAGTCAGGAAGGATTTCGGGTTCTGTTTTGGGTATTCTGCAGAAATTAGACGTCTGACAAACTGTCTGGACGTCCAATAGCACTGTAGAAGTGGGTTTGAAGTGTGCGGGAGTTGGCTAAGGGTCCTGGACGTCTTAAAACTTATCTGGATGTCTAGAGAAGGGTTGGAACTAGGGTTTTAGGGCTTCCTAGGGTGTTGTGACCTAATCTAAGGGTGGCTAAGGCTTGGGGAAGTCTCTAGGCTATCCTAGGGCTAGGATGGACCTAAGCTCTTCTCATTTTACTGCTTTATTTCTACTTAATAGAATAGAAAACCTTTAAACTCCTTACATTATTATTCCTACATCTAAACTAGGCCTTCTGCTCTAGCTCTGCTACAACTCCCGTTATTCCCGATCCAGCTTCAGATCCAGCTCCTGATTAGCTTATTCCCTACAATCGACATAATGTACTTAATCAGCGCATTATAACATTTTTTTATGCATAGCTAAAGGAAAGCAGTAAAGATGCAGATAATGCGTATGCATGCATGAATAACCCTAACTTTTGCTAAGTCCTAGCTTAATTTAAGTCAATTAAGACCTATGATTGCTGCGCAATCAGTGGGTGGGTGGAGGGGTAGGGTTTTGCTCTTCGGTTTGTGCAGGGAAGAAGAAGTAGAAGGAAGGCACAACTGAAGTGAAGCTGACACTTAGCTGCAGAAGGAAGAAAAAGGAAGGAAGGCTAAAGACAGAAGAAGACTCGTAGAGGAAAAAGAGAAGGAAAGACAAGGTAGAAGGAAGAGGCGAAGCCAAGGAGAAGAGGAAGTAAGAGAACTTAGGCGGGAGAAGGAAGAAGAAAGAAAGAAAGGGAAAGATCGGCAAAGAAGAACAGAAGAAAAAGAGCTAAGGAAAGAGGAAAATCAGAGAAAGAAAGTTAGAAGAAGAAGAGAAAGTAGTCAGGAGAAGAAATAAGAGAGAGTTAAAAAGAAAATATCTTTTTAAGATGTCTGATCCCATGATTAGACGTCCAATTTCTCTATTTTTGCCACATTTGACTCAAATTCTTGCATTTATATTCTGAATTAGGGTTTGAGTAGCTCTAAGTGTTCAATTACATTCTTGAGATTAGTGAATAAATTCCATTTGCTCCTTGTGTTCGGCCTCGAATACTTATGTTTTCGAGTAATAAATTTTTATTTGTTGACAACGCTTGGTCACCTATGCTACTACGCAACTAACTATTAAAACATGACCTAGCCGCGTAATCATTTTGGTGCCATTGTCGGGGAGCAACGCGTAATTTATCACTAATTTCTACATTATTTTTGATCATATTGAACACTAACTTGCCCTACTTTGCTTTGTTGTGATCTTGCAAGTATTTCACAAGAAGATCCCTCCCGCAAGTCAACTACTCCAGGGCAGGTAATCTCTTTTCTTCCTTAAACCATCCCCTAATCCTTGAAAGACAAAAGGAAGCAATTAATTTAGGAATCAATTGCCTTCTTTCTATAGTAATCACTATCTTTAAGGCAAACGTTTCCTGATTTTGCGAAAATTTTTCAAATCTTCTTGAAGTTGGAGCAATTTTTTTAGATCCTATCTCACAAAATTCCTATGCTTAATAGAAATCACGTTTAATCTCTACGGACAACACATTTCTTGCTTTTAAGTCCAAAGAGAACCTTTTTCAAGAAGAAAAGAGGATTGGAAATAGAACCAACTTAGGGTTTCTACAGTTGGGCCTTGGAGTGCTAGTTCACACATGCTTGTATAAAAGGAAATGAACCCTCCCGCATTAGTGTGCTACCCAAGCCCTTGATTGAAGAGATCTAAACAAGACAAACCCTAAAAATTGAGCTCTAAAATCACTTGAATCTTAAAATCTTGGACCTAATAAGCTAGGAGTCAAATCAAGGTGATCTCTAGGTACCAAGCCTAGAATCATTCTGCCATCTATAGGACAGGTCAGGTGAAGTTGACTCCTTGGGTCAACCAACCTTTAAATTAGGTCACAACATCAAAACATCTAAAGTTCAAGTGAGAACCCTAAAGCACCTTTGAAATAAAAGTGGTAGACTTAAGAGGTTAAGGTCCCCATTCTGGTCTACCAGGAATCTCAGTGACAAGAGAGGTCGGGTGGGGGAAACCCTGTAACCCGTGGGGATGCTCTATTGTGTAGAGGTCTTTGCGGGACTCTCCCTCTCTGGCTGCCCAGGTAATTCTCAGGTGGACGACCTTCTGATCTAGGGGTATCATCCGCCCCGAACCTCCATAGTCATCCAAACATCTTTGGGTGTCTTGATTGGGTCAAAAACATCTCCAGTCCCTCATCTTTTCTCTATAGAGCACACACATACATTTTCAATGGGACTTCGGATCTAATCGCTTCATAACTTGATTCTACATCTTGATTCAAACTCTGATTCTACATCTTGATTCCACCACCTAATCCAAATATGCAGCCAAACCACTTAGGACTACCATTCAAGAAACCTGAATATCAGAGATCCATGAAAGATAGGATGATTGAGAATGCCTTGAAATTCTATGAAAAAGAAGACAAAACCTCAACACCAGTAGAAAACATTCAGGTTGATGTCCCAACAACCACAACCTTTATCATAACTTGTGCCCAAGTACTATTGGCAGAAGCCACAAAAGGATCAACCCGAGACTTGCTCATCATAGGATACATTGAGATAGAAAAACTGCACAATCTTGAATACCTTCAATGCATGACAAATCCTCGACTTTGGAAGCAACACCAAGATGATCTTGAAAAATGGGAAGAGATAATGAGATTATTAAAACAAATTATCGACCAGAAATACCCGTATATACCACAAACAGAGGATGAACCATCTTGGGACAACATCGAGGATCAATCTGGTCTCGGGTTTGAGGCCCAAAATGGTTGTGGATTCCCAACCCAGATGGAGTACAATGTGCCTGATATTGAAGAAGGTTGGGAGGCTCCAAATGCAGGAAAACACAATGTTGAGCCCACTCTAGACAATGAATCACCAGGCATAGAATTCCAAAACTCTTGCTATAATGAGAGTAGAATTGAACCTCTCGAGGGTGTAAATTCTGTCCTTTATTCTGATAAGGTGACCCTCGAAGGTTATTCAGACCTAGATTCTAGTTATTCAACCGACATCCTAAGCCCAGAATCTAGATCTGAAACCTACTGGGAAGATCTCGAGGCCCCATATGAGGAAGATCAATTTTTCAATGAAGAATATGATTTTGGGCCTCTATTTGATGAATATCCCTCGCCAACATCCTTAGAGGAACCAATCGATTTTTCGGGAGTCATGCCAATTTACGATATAGAAATTGAGTTGGACGAGTGGGGTTTCAATTGGGTCTTCCCTACCAGCTTAGAACCTAAGCCTTTAACAGATAAGGACACCTTTTTAGGCTCAGAATTAACATCTAGGCTAGACCCCAATCAGGCTGCTGAATCTACAGCATATGATTTATTCTATGGTGGAACTCATGATCTTGAATCTCATTCAGATTTTGATTTTTGAAAAATCTTTGACAATTTTGAATCTGACCATAACATCGGAGAAAATCTGCTTCCTGATTATAACAAGCCAATTCTCATTGAAGCCACCTCTTCCACACATACAAAACTAATCAAAACTTGTTCTCTACCCCGACTCGCAACCAGACTCAATTTTTATTCTAATTCACCTCTCACTGAGTCGTTTGCCGATGATTCAACTCCACATCTATACCGGGAATCGAGTATCTATCAAATTGAAAAACATGATCCATCATTCTCTGATCACCCCTGTAGGGTTTCCACACCATGCACTGAGTATTTTTTGGAACCCTACTTTGACCAGGCTGATTCGACTCAGCCTAAACCTGAGTTTTCACTTCCATATCCATCCAAGCCACATTGAATATGGTGGGCTATCAACCCACCAGATTGATTAGGTTTGGGCTGCATCATTAGCCCACTGATCTTAACAAGCACCTGGTTGGACCAACCAGGCTCTTAATCAAGGTGCTTATTTTACAAAATTTCACTAATTTTACCACTCCCTCTCTACCCTATGTTCCACTTGATTGAAGGCATTGAGTTTAGTGCTTAATGGGAGGCAACCCGTCACTCCAAAAATGAGACCTGTCTGATTATCCGTCTCTACTACACGTCCATTACACCTTGAGTTCAGCCTTAGACAATTGATCCAACCTCTGGTACACGAACCAGAGCTTGAAATTGTTCGCATCAGTCATTTCCAACCTGTTCACCCACCCGTTGTATCCTGTTCTAAGTCCCTGACCTCAACACTATTTCACACCCTCCGTTTACAATGAGGATATTGCAAAACTTAGGCATGGGGGGTGATAAAGTGCATACATACAGAACTAAGAAAAAGTTAGAAGGATTCTCACAAAAATAATTGACATATGTCAAAAACACAAAAAAATTGAAAAATTATGAAAAAGAACAAGAAAATGGAGGAGGGAGGAAATTTTGTGAGCCACATAATTATAAGGAGGAGAAAAAAGAGCAAAAATGACAAAAAGGAGCACAAAATGAAAAAGAAAAAGAGATAGTCATTAGTAAAAGATTAAGGAATTAACCGAAGTTCTAGACCACATCAAGAAAAGAAAAGTGCTAAGGAGACACAAAAAGAGATTAGCAGGAACGCTGATCTTAGGCCTCTTGGGCTAGATTCTTAGGCTTAAAAATTCATGTATCTGCTAAGATATGGATAATCCTCAAGAGGTTGGGGAAAATGCAAAGCTCAAGTATTAGGTCTAAGGCTTAAGAAGTATTCGGCCTCGTTAATTGACCTTCGATTTGCGGGATTCGGTATCCTAAGCACCCCAATTCACACACAGTCTAGTTCAGTGCGCATAAATATCAAAATCACGCAAAAAGCATTTTAATGCTCTGAAAAAGTTGCCTAGATTAGGAGCGGCCGATCAACACAAGTTGATTTGGACGAGTTCCCGACATGGAGAGGCAGGAAATTCCCCTCGAAGATGCGTAACAACATATCATCTCCTCGGTGCTTGTCTCTTAGGATATTTAAATATCCTACTAGGGGCATGTAAGTACTCTGCTGGTTCAGATACCATGAGAGGCATTATCACAAAATGTCGATTGCCAGGGTCTGAATTCGGCCACGGAATGCCATGGGCGGGATTATCTCGAAATCTTGAAAGCCAGGGTTCTGGGGGTTGCCATGGGCAATGCTATCATGAAGCATCGATTGGTAGGGACCCTTGAGGATTGATGATGGGGATGAGGAATCTGATACAGACCGTGTTGAGAAGCCAATTCGAAGCTAGAAATAAAAAGAAAAGAGTGAGAAAACTCTCCAAACAAATAAATCTTCTGTCTCTCTCTTACAAAAACGTACTGTAAACTGAACCTAGGCTAAACTTGTCTCAAGCACGGGTGCTTTAACCGTGGAGTCCAACAAACCCTAGGATAGTTTCTACGGGCCTTAAAAACCTCTAAGGAAGACTGAGGCTAAAGCGGGTCAGGTCCGGATTTTGGTTGGTACTTGTGTACCTCTAGGCTTATTGTCGGCATTCCAACCTAATCACAAAAGAAAAAGAAAAGCACTTATCATAATTAATGACAGACATTCAGGGTCTAGAACAGAAGTTAAAACCTTGAAATTTTGCTAAGGGACTAGCAAAAGCTAGACATGGGGGTATGATGAGAGCCTCATCATGAGCCCTAACTAGCTCATTTTGACCTAAAAAAGAGAATAAGACCTCCTACATAACCTAGAGAAGGGCTTAATTCAAGGAATAATTGTTCTGAGAAGAAAACATGAAATAAAGGTTAAAATTATAATTTTACCATTGAAGTACATAAATGGGATTTCTCAAAGGCAAATCATAGGTCAAATGGTCTAAATAAGATGAAAAGTGGGTTGATTCAATCAGAAATGGGTTAATGAGCAGTCTAGGAATTAAATGACATTCTGTAAGCTTAAAACAGACCCGCTTAATGCAACAAGGTTCTAGTGAGGATAAAAATCAACTAAGTCCTCTAAAATTCATGGAAAAATATCCCCTAGGGTTTAGAACCTTCATATTGGCCTTTGGAACCTATTTTGACCTACATTAGGGACCTAGCTCATCAATTGACCTAATTTGGATTTTTGTGCAAAATGTCTAGTCAAACATGGTCAAACCTAAAATCTAACTTTACCATTGGATTCCTTAGGTCGAAATTAGGTTTCTACCAAAATTTGGACCTAAGGGGAGGTCATCCTGACCAACTTTGCAAAATAGTACACTCAATTACATTTTGGTATCTATCTTTTGAAAACATTGCACAGACCCCCCTAACTTCCTCACCACTCTTACAAGAAGGTCCCTCTACCATTAATGGGGAGAAATCCTACTCCGACAAGGAATGGAGGGGGAGTACTCCCTGATTCCTCAGAGATCTCCCAGATTTGGAAGAGAGATTCTCTGAGGAATTCCCTTCCATCTGAGCGTGATCCTACTCTTTGATTTGGACCTAATCTCTCGTGCGAATGCATGAGAGATTTAGGTCTCTAACTGATTCCATCTCCGGCAAGGTCTCTTATTCTCGGAGGCTTGTCTTCCAAGCATAGGAGTCCCTACCAGCGACTATAAAATGACCACCAACCCTGGCCGCACCTCCTCAGCTCGACTTGGCCAGAGATCCACCTCAATTTATTATTCTTCTTCTCCGGCCAAGTGGTCCAGCGATCTCCAGCGGGCCTCCCTCCTCTTTCTAGTTGCTCTGCCACAATACCTGTGGCAGAGCTATCCTCACCATCCTACTCCGCATCGCGCAACACCCGCGCATGCATCCCTAGCCCCGTCGTCGCCGCCATCTCCCTCCACTGGATACCTTCTTCTCCGGCGATAGCAGGTACTGCCAGCCGCCCCCTCTCCCCGTTCGTCCACTTAATTAGGTTAGAACCACTCATCTCTATCCCCTCTTCAATTCCCCTCAACCTATTTCACAAAACACCCCTCGACTGCCATTGTCCACCGCCATCTTCCCCATCTCCGGCCAACCTCCGGCAAGATGCATCCGTCGCTCCACACCTTCCACATGTCTCGCCACCAACCCCACAACCTCCACCACACTCCACTGAACATCATCCACCCACTCATAGACCACCTACACCACCACAAACGTCCCCCGACCTAACCCATAAACCCGGCCACAGAGCGACCTAGGCACGCATGCCTAGGTCACCCCGTGGCCTGCCACCTACCCCCTCACCTTCGCCGTGACATGGCGAAGGTCCTCCTGTGATCTGATAGAGCCGCAGGGCCCCTTTTGTGTCATGCAATATCTGAGCACCAGCCGCCATTAGCGACGGCTCGAGAAGGTCGTAAGCTTGCTCTAGGCTGAAGCACTTCAGGGTCCCAGGTCTAGAAGGCTTGGGGTAGTCTCGCGCATTCAGCTATCCAGGCAATTAGCACTGCCAGGCCTGCAGCTGCAGCAATTGGAAGAAAGAGCTCCTGCGGGCGTGCGAGCAAAAGCGGGTGGGACATTAGTCCCACCTTGTAAACGTCTGAGTGAAGTGCGTGCAATATATTGAATTTATGTTTTAGTCTCTTCGCCTCAAGACACACATGGGGTGAGGTCCCTCACCTTTACATGCCTCGTCCGTGAATTGATCCTGCAGACCTAGCAACCCGACTCGACTATCCTACCAATCACTCCTCGCGCACCACACCCATGCCGGTGCGCTTGGACCCGGGCACATGACCCGACCCGATTACCCGACTCTAGGAGAGCATACCGAAGAGTGATACAGAGAGAGAGAGAGAGACGCAGGGGTGGGTAGAGGGGTAGGTTTTGCTCTTCGATTTTTGTAGGGAAGAAGAAGGATAAGGAAGGCACAACTGAAGTGAAGCTGATGAAATTGCACTAGAGTGGGGGTGAATCGTGAAGTTATAAAATACTGTAATACAAAAAATTCAATCACAAAAGGTGGCACCAGATTTTTAGGTGGAAACCCAAGATGGGTGAAAACCACCACCTAAGCCAATCTCTTGACTTAGGATTTTCGATCACAAGGTGATCATTCCACTAACCACACTACTTAAATGAGGGTAGTCTACCTCAATTAAAAATCCCACCTCCAATCCCTAAACGGAGGTTTCTCCCTTCAAACTGAAGAGACGGGGACTCGACAAGCCGGATACCCAAAGTACAAAAATAATAATTGAAACAACACCTATAGAGCACCCCAATACTTTAATTACTTTCTTATCTACTAAGCATGAAAAGAACTCCCTAAGGATTTGCAGAATGGAGTAAGCTGGGAGTATGGATTTGCCCTTTGATCAGAGTGTTGGCACAACATATGGGCAAGATGAAGCTTAGAGTAGTGAGCAAGTGATTTTTCTAAGGGAATTTTATCTCAAGAGGTGTGTATTGCCTAAGAAGAGTTGTAGTCTATTTATAGGCAAGTTTGAAACCTTCAAGAACACTTGGGAGGGTTCTCCTAGCTGTTGGAGACAAATCCCAAGAGAGTAGGACGAAATCCACCACAAATCAAGGTAATGATGAGTCTAACAGCAATATCAGACATCTAATTTTAGGATTAGATGTCTAATTATAATTCTGGTCATCTAATACTGTAGGCCATCCTAAACTGACTCCATTGGATCAAAAGAAGGACATCTGATATTTTCACATAAGACGTCTGATTATTTTATTGGACGTCTGATAAAGGGTGGATTCGTTCCTGTTTTCACTAGATCCAAATAGGGTTCTAGGTTTAAAGGATCAAACGTCGTTATGGACATCTAAGGAAATCACCAGATGTCTGAAAACCAAAAAAGACTTCCCTTCGTCTTCTCACAAAAGATTTTATGGCCGTAATGAGATACGCACAGAAAATCATGGGCAATGGTCCAAAGGTAGATGTCTAGAAGTGTGTCCAAACATCTGGAAATACATTTTTGCCCTGTGCTTAGTCTAACGGTTAGTCTGAGGATGTCCAGGTAAAGAATTAGACGTCTGTATGAGGTTATCGACATCTGATTGAGAAGTGCTTCGACTGATGTTTATGAGGAGACAAACTAAAGGTAGAACTAAAGGAAATTAAATGTCTGAGACACTTGTCAGACATCTTAAAGTGGAAAATCAGACGTCTGACCATTGTTCGAGATGTCTGATAAGAGTATAAGCGTTAGGTTTTTGTTTCTAATTTATCCTAAGTGTAGATAGCCTAAGTTAGATATTTATAGATTATGTTTGGGGGCTCTTTACAACATTTCTAGACTCAAATAAAATGAAAATTACAACCTTTGAAAGTTTACATGAAAAAGCCTAGGACCTAATACCTATGCTACTTGTCTTCACGCTTTTAATATCCCATCTTGGAAAACTTTATGAAACCTACAAATATGTTATTACAGAGAGAAACAATATGCTATGCTTATTTTTTTTATTTCATTTTCTTCATTTTGTAAAATCATCAAAATATTATTATGAGTAGTTGAACTAACAGCTGACACTTAGCTACAGAAGGAAGAAGAAGGAAGGAAGGCTAAAGAAAGAAGAAGACTCACAATGGAAAAAGAGAAAGAAAGACAAGGCAGAAGGAAGAGGCGAAGCCAAAGAGAAGAGGAAGTAAGAGAGCTAAGGCTGAAGAAGGAAGAAGAAACAAAGAAAGGGAAAGACCAGCAAAGAAGAACAGAAGAAAAAGAGCTAAGGAAAGGGGAAAATCAGAGAAAGAAAGTCAGAAGAAGAAGGTAAAGTAGACAGGAGAAGAAATAAGAGAGAGTTAAAAAGAAAATATCTTTTTAAGACATCTGATCCCATGATCAGACGTCCAATTTCTCTATTTTTGCCACATTTGACTCAAATTCTTGCATTTATATTCTGAATTAGGTTTTGAGTAACTCTAAGTGTTCAATTACATTCTTGAGATTAGTGAATAAATTTCATTTGCTCCCTGTGTTCAATCTCGGATACTTATGTTTTCGAGTAATAAATTTTTATTTGTTGACAACGCTTGGTCACCTATACTACGACGCAACTAACTGTTAAAACACAACCTAGCCGTGTAAACAATCATCATCTGAGTCATCCTCGGTAAAATTACAATGTGGGTCCTTGTTTGCCCTGAAAATATCCAATCTGAGTTTCTCATTCCCTAGGGTGATCTCCATACACCCAGATGCACAATTAATGTTAGCCTGGACAATCATAAAAAATGGATAGCCTAAGATGATAGGTGCATCACAGAGACTAGGAGGAATGCCCATATGTAAGATGAAAAATCCACTGGGAAGCAAAGCCAATGGATTTTTACAATGACATTCTCCACCACACCTCATGGCACTTTGATTGATTTATCAACCAACTAGATAGTGACCGAAGTGGGTTTTAGCTCCCCAAATTGGAAGTAGTGAAAAATAGCAGTGGGGGCTAAATTAATGGACAAACCCAAATCAAGCAAGGTCCGATCAAAGGGAGCATCCTATAGCTGATAGGAAATGAGTGGGGCTCCTAGGTCTTTCTTCTATGGTGGCAGGTTAGATAAAATGACTACACTAGCTTCCTTGGACAATACCGCCTTATTGGTCTTCCTTTATTGTTGCTTGGGTGTACAATATTCTTTAGAGAATTTAGTGACAATAGGAATGTGATCAATGGAATCAAGGAGGGAAACTTTAATGTGGACATCTTTGAAGATTTCCTTAAGTCCTCATTACTTTTGATTCCCTTTATCATTCCTTTAGGTTCACGAGTTAAGGCTCTAGGGAAGGGTAAAGGAATGTTAGTGATCTCAGTGATTGATTTCTTTTTCTTAGGCTGCTCCTTTGATGGGTTAGAATGGGAAGAGGAGCTAGCCTGAGAAGTATCATGATTCGCCTGCCTACATGGTAGGTCCTTTGTAGCTTTTTTGCTCCTTAGTGTGACAACATTTGCATCGGCATACTATCTATGAGGTGGGGGAGGACTAGAAGGGACAAATTAGGCAGGATTTGATGATAAGGTCGATTGACTTGAAACATAACTAGGAGGTACAGGAGGTGCTTGTAATACTACATGCGCATAGCCCTGTGGTGCTTGGAACCTAGGCAAGGTGCCCTAGTTCTATACATATCTTAGGTTAAGGACAGGTTGGTAGGGCAAGGCTCCCTGCGATCTATGCTCCTATAACAGTTGGTTCTGTGTACTCTGAATGTTCTAAATCTGATCCGCCATCGTTTTCATGAATTTCAAATTGTCATAATTCGATTGACGCATAGAATCCTTCAATTCTTCTCTCAACGCCTCGAAAGAGTTAGCTTGCCTCGGAGGGTGATTGACAGCTTGATGTAGTGGCTGATAAGTAGAATGGGATTGTTGCTAAGATGGGAATGGCTACTGCATTGGATATGTGTTTTGCGTATTCCCGTATTATCTAGTTTGGTAGTGTGAATCTTGATTGGGTCTTTATGAGTTACTAGACTAGGAAAAGTTAGGATGCTAGTGCCAACTCGGATTATGTCTCTGAATATGGGTTATTTCACCTGTAACCTTGGATAATGTTGACATCTTTGTAGGCTGATGATGTCTGAGACACATATTCATCAAGGGAAGACACACTAAAATCATCATGGGGTGTGTAACCTTGATTATATGGCACCAGATCGAGATTATTCATGGGTTCCTGATACACAGGATCCCGCGAAGATGGAGAAGACACATCCCAAGTGAGTAAATGTGATCAAGCAAGAGAAACTCAGGATGCGAATGAAGATCTCGAAATAATAGAATTTTCAGAGAATTTAGGTTGAGCTCGAATCAATTCATCAAGCTTCTTGTCAAGCAGATCCACCTTGTCCAGCTTCTTGGTGATAAGGTTCCATATCAGCTCGAGCAGATTCAGCATGAGCTTCATGGACACGAACTCATTGCTGTCCAGGTCATTGGAATTAGTTCATAGATGCGACATTCATAGAAGAGTTCCCTACTAAGGACTCGAATAGTTCGAATGCGTTGTTCTTATCCTTTGCAAGGAAATTCCCGCCACTAGATGCATCAGCCAGGTACCGATGTGTGTCATCTAGCCCATGGTAAAAGACTTGTGCTAAGTGCCATCAAGTCACACCATGGCGTGGGCATTTCCTAAGAAGGTCATGGAATCTATCCCAAGTGTCATGCAACTTCTCTCCTGGTCCTTGGGAGAAGTTGTAATCGCACGCCTCATCGCGTTCATCCGACCAATCAGGAGGAACTTTTGGAGAAATTCACGACGTAATTTCTCCCAGGTTCCAATTGGCCTATTGATGGTTTTGAACAAATATGAAGCTTTATCCTTAAGTGAGAATGGAAAAAGCTTCCTGAGAATGATTCCTAAATCTACGTTTCTGGGTCGAACTGATTCTACTATTCGACTCAGATCATCGATGTGCTGGAAGGGATCCTCATTCAAGTTTCCCTGAAAATGAGTTTGAATCAGACTTATTATTTTTGACTTTAACTCGAATGCGTCTCCATCTGTGGGAATCTAGACTTGAGGTGCCAAAATCATAGTCGCCGAATCATAGAAGTCCCGTAGTTGTTCTCC
Source organism: Thalassia testudinum (assembly GCA_037157565.1). Classification (NCBI taxonomy): domain Eukaryota; kingdom Viridiplantae; phylum Streptophyta; class Magnoliopsida; order Alismatales; family Hydrocharitaceae; genus Thalassia; species Thalassia testudinum. The sequence continues at coordinate 504,576 of JAZHRO010000017.1, forward strand.
TCATGGTGGATGCTGCATCCTATTCAGTGTGGTGAGAAACCTGTTAATGTTCTGCTGATATCTCTATTCTGATTCCTCGACCCTAGCTTCCAAGTGAGCCATCGGTTCTAGATTTTTGAGGTTCTGATTAGCCATCCCAGCTGATAAATATGCATTTATTTATGATAAAATGCCGACTTATGATAGTTCCTAAGCTTAACATTACATGCAGCATTGTGAATAATGCATAACATTCATTATATTGCATTTAGGATAATTTGTGTAGTTTGTATATTAATCTCTACATTTTATATGGCCAGGGGGCAATGCAAAATCTTTAACGGCTTCGGATGGAAAATTCGACCATAAAGATGGATCCGGAATGATGATTGCGGTCCATCATTGCAAAAGCCACCCCGATTAGAGTTCTGTAGCACCCTCTACATGAAGAAGTTGGACGGCCACGATGGTGCCACGTGGTGCCATCGCAACCCTCTAGTCCAATTGCAGCTGCCCCTCTCAAGCCATGCTCGTCAGATTTCGGTCATTGGATTCAAATCCAAGGGACACCGAGAGGCCACGTCGCCCACATCAGGTCATACAAAGAGAAGCTTCATGATAACACCACGCAAGGGGGTAGTAATTAGGTTGAATATGGCCCATCTTTAGAATAAAAGGCACAACATAAAGTAGAATAGGAGCATTGCATGCATCAAGTACCAAGATTTCTTATAAACTGTATTAATGGCCATTTGTGTAAAGCATTTGTCAAAGCAGGCCTCAGATGAGCAATCGGACCGCACGGATGGATTCAGGACGACGAACGGAGTCTAACGGACTCAAGATCGGCCAAATCCGACATCCGGAGCTCCCACAATGGGCCCAAAAAATCCTGACCGTTGATCTGGAGATCAACGGCCTAGAACGCGCCACGTCGCCCCACCCCCGCCGCTCGCACGCCCCCAAGCCAGCCAAGGACGCATCTCGGCCGTTGATCTTCAATCGAACGGCCGAGATCCACGCGCTCGCCCGCGGTCGCCGCGACAAAGCGCGAGCGTGGCGCAACGGTTAGCGCGCAGGCCCGCGTCGCGGCGACGCGCGTTCGAATCGCGCGGAGCGGAAATCACTTGCGGGCGAAGGGCGCGGCAAAATTGAGCCGCGCGATCAGAAGCGAGCGGCTAGGATTGCGCCACGCGGCGCGACGACAGCGCCCCACTTCCCACGCGCGCGCGCACGCCGGGCGGAAACGCGCACGCGCGCCCGAAGCGCGATCCTAGCGCAGGCGCGGGAGGATCTCAGCCGTCCGATCATCAATCGGACGGCTCTCGTTCGACATCCACGGATCGCGCCTGAAGAGAGAGAGGGGCGGGCGGCTGACCGGCTGCAGAAGGCCTTCACCGACGTATCTGGAAGCGGTTTTAGCGACGTTCTGGATGTCACTAAAGCACATTCTTCTTTTAGGAAGCCCTTAACTCTATTTAAACCCCCTTCTACCACCATTCAAGGCATCCTCTCCCACTTGCAACTACTCCACTCCTCTCCTAGCTAGTATTAGGCACTCTTGTAATCGCCGGAGACGACGAGCCGCCGACGGAGCCTCCTCCACCGCCGTGGCTGCCTCGTCGCTCTCCACTCTCTCTACCTCTCTCTCTCTCTCTTTTAAGCTTTCATTTACTTTTGTTGAAGCATGTGTTTAATATTGTAAACCATGAACTATGAATGCATGTTTAATGAGATTATTTTCCATTTAGTTGCCATTTTACTTTCTGTTTAAAGTGCATGATCAAAACCAATAGCTTTCTAACCCTAAACTCTCTCTCTATCTCTCGCTTTTCAAAACCGTCTCTTTCGCAAGCAAAACTCCGCCTTTTTCGTGACAACAAGTGGTAAACAAAATCCAATTTCCACACCTCCCTGAGATCGACACTCGGACTCACCTCCGTTTATTTCTTTTAAAACCGACGTATCAAGTGCAACTATAACGACACCTCTTAACACACACGCACGAAGGCACGTCACTTCACGCAATCTCGATCGTTGGATCATGATCCAACGGTCATGGGTGCTTGAGCCTTAATTCCTAGAAGAGACCCAAACTTGCCCTCAACACATTGGTTAGCGCCCCCACCTCAACGTGCAAACAAGAGATCGAAGGCCTGCGTACGGATTTAATCCGCTGAGTGTGCACGGGTGAAATTTGAACTGTTGATGGGCGATTGGGCGCCGAAGGAAGTGGCAATGCGGCACTCTGATTGCCATGCGATCTATACGCGTGCAATACCACATGGGTGCATGCCAAGGCACATGCACAATGGAGGCGCAACCCGGAGCGTCCTCTGTCATGCGATCAGAGCCCTTCATCGACCATCCAAGGGCAGCGATTCACTTCACTATGGCTTAGCAAGTGCTAGCGGACGCCAGTTGATGGACACACGTAATGGCAGCTGGAGATGCGAGATGGACGGTCAGTGAAGCACGAGTGGGATCAACGTGCGAGATGGATGGCTAGCACAGCTCACTATAGTGAGCGCATGAGCGAGCATGAGTTGGCTACAGCATTACAATGGCGTCCTGGAGGTCGGTAATTGTCGTATGCCCATTTTAACCCCCTCTCATCCACTATATAAGGACCTACACACACCCGTTGCCTAGGCATCACTTCCTATGCTATTCCCACCTACTCAAGAGCTCTAAGAAGCCTATCAAAGCTCCCAAGAGCTCTCTCTTTCAAGCCCTTGGCCACCTATTAGTGTAGAAACCTTCCCATCCAGCAAATATCCAACCCTCCTCTCACCACCTTCATAGGTGACCAAAGGGTTGTCCTCCTACCTCCATTCAGGAAGCTGATCATCTCTACTACCTCATCCCCATTCCTACTAGCTTGGCGAAGCTTTCCTCTACCCAAATTCTTCCTACTCCTCTTCTCTGATGTCTAGCATCTCCCTTACTTCATCCAAGCAGCCGTCAAGCACTGTCGTCTTGCCAAACATCCATTTTGGGAGATTTCCTCTCACCTTTATCTCTCTTAGTGTGCTTAGCTTATTGTAATTGTAATAAGCATCATTTCATCTCTTTACTCTCTTTTTCATTTTATATGTACTTTTATCATTCTCCTAAAATACCAAAAAAAAAAAAAAACCCTAAAAATACCAAAAAGAAATAAAGTGAAATGCGGATTTCAAAGAAACAAACGTCGTCTCCCTATGTTCGATCTAGGACTCCTATGGAGTTTCGGTATAAATTTTATTTGGTAACAAGTTTTGCGACTACGATGATGGATTTTCTGAAACCCTAACTTTTTATCATGAAATTATGCTAATCATTTTGGCACCGTTGCCAGGGAGGCAACGCTCTTTGATTTTTATCACATTTTTTGCCTTACTTAACTTTTTAGTTCACTTTGCTCCTTTCTTTCTGTGATTACAGGTACCCTTCCAAGGAAATTCAAAGTGGATAGATCGAAGTAAAGTGTGGTTAGAAGGTTATGTAAGTGTATCCCCCCACCCACCCACTAGATTTCCATTCATCACCTAATAACTCAAACTCAAATCAACCAAGGTGCTTTTATAAACCCTAGGATAGATCTGATTGTTTGATTGTCACTTCACCTCACCTCCCCCATCCCCATAAATTAAAAAATAAAAAATCTCTTATCTTCTTGTGGGATTAAATTGAAAGTTACACACTTAACACCTCATAAATTCTCATCTTAATGTGCACAATCACTTTGATTCTACTACTCAACACGGGATCTGACCTGTGGACCGAATACACTTCAATTAATATCATAAGTAGAAATTTGATTAGGTTAAGACATTTTGTGTGCTTTAATCAAGTGGTGCAATAGACCAATTGCTTAAACTGTTTGGGCCGTACCACTAAATTTAAAACTGATTTATCTGTAGCTTGCCTCATAGGGTTGATTTTTAGGGTTGAACCAGACACTCCACATTCTTTCTGAGTTTTAAAGGAATATATCATTACCGGTGCTTGCAAAACTTGGAGTGTTCTACTAAACTTGATTGAATGAACCTAAATATTCACTGTTGCAAAATTAAGATTTAGTCACGGTTATTTGGTAACAATTTTAAAAATCGTTACCAAAAGTAACTTATGGTCACGATTCCACCTGAAACCGTGACCATTGTGGAAGAGCGAGATTTGTTTTCTATTTGAACCTTTTGTGACGTGGTTGAGAACCATGACAAAAGGCTTTGGTGACGGTTCCAAGTAAGACTGTGACCATTGCCTACCCTTTGGTAACGGTTTCAAGTGGGACCGTGACGAAAACTTGCCCTTTGGTGACGATTTCAAGTGAAACCGTGACCATAACCTTTCCTTCAAAAATTTTCCCTCCCACCCTCTCCTAAATTTCCTCTTGGACGCTAACTTTCCCCTTCCCTCTCCCCAATCTCTGACAACATCACCTTCCCCTTCCCTCTCCCGACTCCCCCAATCCCCAAAGGCGACACCTCCCCCCACACACCTCCTTGCTCCCCAAGCTCAGCCAGCCTGTCCATCCTCTCTCCCACCCCCTAAAGCAGAGAGAGCTCTAACTCCAACCCCTCCCCCTCCCCTTACCCCTCAACAAAAGCCCTACTAGAGGGGTAGAGGGAGAGAGGGGGGGGGGGGGGAGAGAGAGACCCAGAAGAGAAGGATCTCACCACTGCCACCACCACGATGGCCCGCTAGGACCGCATGATCATCGTCTTCTCCCCCAACGGCCACCTCTTCTAGGTCTAGTATTCCCTCGAGGCCGTTCGCAAGGGCAATGCCACCATCGACATATGCGGCACCAACACCATCATCCTTGGCATCGAGAAGAAGTCCACTGCCAAGCTCTAGGACTCCCGATAGGTTGTGGTGGTGGTAACAATCTCACCCTCCCTTCATCCCCTTCAATCGATCCTCACCGTAACAACTGATTCCACCTAGGTCTGTGAAGAAGATCATGAACCTGGACACCCACATCTCCCTCGCCTGTGTAGGCCTCAAGGCCGACACCCATGTCCTCATCAACCAGGCCAGTGTGGAGTGCCAGAGCCATAGGCTAACTGTGGAGGACCCCGTCATGGTGGAGTACATCATGAGGTACATCGCCAGGCTCTAGCAGAGGTACACCCAGAGTGGCAGCATCAGGCCCTTCAGCCTCTCCACCCTCATCGTCGGCTTCGACCCCTACACTGGCGTCCCCTCCCTCTACCAGACCGACCCCTCCGGCACCTTCTCCACTTGGAAGGCCAATGCCACCTGCTGGAACTCCAACTCCATGTGAGAGTTCCTCGAGAAGAACTATCGCAACAGCTCCAGCAAAGACACCGTCAAGCTCGCCATCCGTGCCCTCCACAAACTAAGGACTCCCACAGCTTCCCTCTCTTGTAACCTATCTATCACTATGTCTTCTCATTCCATTAAAATAAATCCTATACATATGTTGTTGAGTTTTCAGTGGTTTGTTGATTTTTTTGATTCTGCCTTTTTTTTGCTCTCTCCTGTTTGTATATCGAGTTCTTAACAAAATACACCTTCCTGGAGAAAGTTCCACACCCATAGATGCATAGTTTTGTTAAGTGGTTAAACAAGTTTGTGCAACTCTGTTTATTTGGTTTTGCTTCAATGCTTTCCAGTGTTGGCAAAGTCACATAGGCCTAATAGCCAAGATTTCCCTTGTTGACAAATCTATGGGCTAGATTGAAAGTAGACTTCATATGAAGGGGCATGTTGGGATGATAGGCCCACTTTTAAAGACATAAAAAACATCCAGATTGTAGTTGTGTGATCTCAAACATCATATCTTTTCAAGATAGTTTGTCAAGATCATCTTAAGTATCAAGGATTGTTAGTAATTGATGGCTTTGCTTCTTCTAGCAAGAAAAGGTTTTGCTGTGCTAACTAGTCATACGATGCTTTGACTGGGGTTCCTAGTCCCATTGATATTGGAGATTTAGATTGTGTTCATGTTTGGTAACCTCATTATTCTCCTTTGAGAACCCCACCTTTAGGCACATTTCCAAAAAATGTCTGTCATTTTTTTGTTCCCAACAACAAGGTCCTAATCTTTAAACAATAACTATGGAAGCTAATGGCATTAGTTCTTTTGCACCATCCTATGCTGCTTGTTCACTAAAGAATACCCCCTCAAAATGACTTCTGTATTTGAAGGAGCATGTCTTGCTAATCCATGATTCACGGGGTTGCCCCACATTCTCCACTGGAGCATCTGCTGGTTAGAAATGCTGCCATGAGTTGGATGCTACCTGCAAATAAAAAAGCTAATGGTTGATGGCTATAAACGATGGATATTAGGACCTTGGCCTGCATATCATGCCATTGCTTTTATTTTTATCTCCATTATAGGAGGACCCAACTTGTTATATTTATTAAAAAATGAGACTTAGTATGTTCATTTTATGGAATGGGCCTTTTCTAGGAACAAGTCTATTGTTGGGATCCTTTTCCTAAGTTATTCTTTTGTGATACTTTTTTGAAAGGTTACTAAGAAATACTCTAGGTTACTTCAGTAAGTTAATATATATTTTTTAAGAAGATAAATGTGGTGGGCATGGGATTGAATCCATGACCTCTTGGATGCCAGTAGGGTGCTCTACCATTGAGACAACCCCTTGGCAGTAAATTAATTTATTGAATAGGGTATATTAGCTATTATAGCATATTGGACTTTTTCTCGGGGATTCTCGATGAGAAATTACCACATAAAATACAGAATGTTGTTTAATGTATGCAGGATGCCTGTCTCATACAATACTTCATTAAAATAGGCTTTCTTAAAGAAATCAGTTGTGTATCTCTTTTATCTTTTTCTACTTTCATTTTATTGTGGGTCCTAAAACAAATATGGCAAGAGCATCTGGATTTGTCTCTTACTTTCAGTTCCATTGACATTGCTAATTTGTTATGTGACTGTAGGAGAAATCCCATATAGAGAAGGGTAATCCATTGGTGTGATTGCTGATGGAGTTGATAAGAATGGGAAGCCACACAAGCTGAGATGTTGGTAGAAGTCCACTTGATGCCATCAGTAGAGATTGATCCGGCAACTTTCAGTGATAAAAACTCTAAACAAGTGAGGCTAATGCAAGATCAAGAGACCAACAAACAAAAAAAAGCCTTCTGAATATATAAATTTCTTTGATGTGATCCTGCAAATCCCACATTAGAGGTTAGTCAACATAACCTCTCAGACGAAACCATTACCTTTGCACATCATGCTTTTCTAACTCGCTGCTTTATCACAAAGCTAGTCATACAATCACTTCATTCCCGGGAAACATCATTGTCAAATGCTCTTCTAGAAAAACTATATACAAGCACTATACATAATATGCAAGGAGAATTCCACACAAAAACCTATGAATAAGGAAAGCTTCAGTGAAGTTAGTGTCTCTACCCATTCTCTGAAACACCATCAGAGAAACTCCACTGTAAGGCTTGTAAAATTTGGTAAAAGTGTCCGTAGGCCCTTCTTAAAAAAAAAAAGTGTCCTTAGGCTACTAAATCATGGCCGCAGTTGTTTGCTTGTGTAAGTTCTGTATTATGTTGCATTTGACGAACAAACTATCCTTTTATGTGAGGGCATTGTTCGGTAAGGTTTTTTATTCTCTGGTTCCTAACCTGTAACAAAGTCTAGATTCAGTCTCAAACAATTTATGAAGAGATTGAAAGCAATTATACATAGTCATAAAATGTTGAGATTATGCAGTGACGATGATACCTTCCTTTTCAACTATGTCCTTGATGGGAACACCATAATGAGCCCTAACTAGCTCATTTGACCTAATGAAGAGAATAAAAGCTCCTACATAACCAACTGAAGGTCCTAATTCACTGCATAACCTTTCTAAGAGACATAAGAAACAAGGGGTAAAACTGTAATTTTACCATTGCAGTACAACAACGAGTTTTCTCAAGGGCAAAACAAAGGTCAAAAGGTCATAACAAGATAAAAAGTGGGTTGGATTTGACAGAAAAGGGTTTGTGTGTACCCTATGAATTAAATGACTTCTTGAAACCCTAAAACAAACCCACTTGATTAACCAAGGTTCTAGTTAGGATAAAATTCACCTAAACCCTCTAAAAATCATAGAAAAATTTTCTCTAGGGTTTATAACCTTTAAATTGGCCATTGGAACCCATCTTGACCTAGAATGGGGTCTCAGACAGATATTTTCCCTAAATTGGGTTTTTGCATAAATTTACCACTCAAATGTGGTCAAACCCAAAATCCAACTTCACCATTGGATTCCTTAGGTCCAAATTAGGTTTGTACCAAAATTTGGATCCAAGATGAATTTGCCTTGACCTAGTTTGCAAAAAGGTCCAACCTGATTACATTTATACCCCTATCTTTCAAAAAATATTTGCAAAAGCCCCCTAGCTTCTTCATCATTCTCGCAATTAGGTCCCTCCACCATTATAGCGGAGGAATCCTACTCTGGCGAGCTTTAGAAGGTGATTTCTTCCTGATTTCTCAAAGAATCCCCTTCAAAATTGGAAGGGAGATTCTCTGAGAAAATCCCTCCAATGTGAATCCAGTTTGATGCCCTAATTTCTTCCCAATCTCTCATGCGAATGCATGAGAGATTTGGGTCACTTTTGAGTTGTCATCTCCGGCAACCATACCTTGCTTGGAAGCTTGGCTTCCAAGCACAAATCCCCCTCCAGAGATCTATTTAAGAAGCCCTAGATCCAACCGACTCCTTTAAGCTTGAAATTGACCAAAAACCCCCCTCAATTTCTTCTCTCATCCTCCGGCCGACTCGCTCATCAAGCTCCGGCGGCCTTCCCTAATCTCCTTTGTTGCCTGACCACAATACCAGTGGTAGGCTCTTCCTCCTTGTATTCGTCCGCGTCGCGCAGCACCCGTCGACGCCCTTGTCTCCCCTTCCTCCACTCTCTATTTTCCTAAATCGACCACTACCACACTCCACCACCCTCATCTCCTTCATCTTCGGCCACCAACTCCAGCAAGACCGCTCCACCACCATAGACCATCCTACCCCTCGTCGACAAGTCCATAAGCATCCCCTCACACCACTGAACATTTCCCCCTAATCATATCACTATTTCACTCACTTACGCACCTCACCGAACACACCCACACAGACGCACACAGTGTGCCCTAGGCACGCTCACACAAGCATCCCCACGCCATGCCAACCACCGTAGCACATTCACCGTGCCTCGGCAAAGCTTCCTGAGCAATTTGACGTGGCCTCGAGGCCGTCTTGGTGATTTCAGGTAGCAGGCATCATCCACCATTGGCGCAGAGCTTGAAGCAAGCTCCAAGCCTTGCCAACTCCAGGTCCCTATTCCAGGCTGCGCAGAACACCCTCGCAGACGACTCCAGGCGCTCAAGTCTAGTCGAAGGCCTTAGCAGTTGTGGCAATTGGCGGACCACCTCTGCTACTGGCGCGCAAGAGGAAGGGCGCATGTTTAGTCCCACATCGGTGGCTGCGAAGCGAGTGAAGCCACATAAGTTGAATTCCTGCCAGTAGCTGTTCACCTCCGAATCATGGGGTGAGGTCCCTCTCACCCGACCGACCCGGCCTCGTCTGTGCTCATGCCTCACGGACCTGGCTTGACCTGACCCAACTGCAGTCCTCGCCCAACACTACACACCGGTGGGCCTGGTCCCAGGTACATACCCGACCCGATTTCCCGGATACATATGGCTCTGGGAGAGCAGAACCAAAGAGAGAAAGAGAGGATAGTGCGTGCGGGTAGAGGGTAGGTTTTGCTATAGGCTGAAGAGAAGGAGAAGTGAAGTTGAAGAAAAAGGAGAAGCTAAGGACAAAGAGAAGCTAAGGGAAGGGCCACGATAGAGAAAGATAGAGAACAAAGAAGCTGAAGGAAGGCTAAAGGCAGAAGTTAGAGGAGAAAGAAGAGAAAGCCAAAGACAAAGAGAAAGGCAAAGAAGGAAGAAGGAGAAGCTAAGAAGGAAAGCAAAAGGCAGAAATCAGAGGAAAGAGAAGACAAAGATAAAGAGAAAGAGAAGAGGCAGCCGGCAGAGAAAGGCAAAGAGAAAGAAGAGGAGTAGAAGCAGAAGAAGGAAGAAAAAGAGCTGCAGAAGCTGAAGGCAAAAGGAGCACTGTAGAATCATCAATTTAAGTCGTCTGATTTATAAATCAGATGTCCAATTTTTAATTCATATTCATATACATTGAGTTCTTTAGTATCTTGTTATCTACATTGCCATATTTTTGCACTTTGAGACTGATATTATTGCATATTCCTTTAAATTCTGAATTGTGATCTTGATTTCTAAACACCAATTTGCTCCCTGTGTTCGACCTCGGACTTCAAAATTCGAGTAATAAAATTGTATTTGTTTTGAATGCTTTTTCGACTATATTACAACGCGATACTCTTAAAACCCGATCCAGCATGATGAACATCCTTATAATTAAACAAATACCTAGAAACTATTAGCAGAAAATTGGTGCCTACCTTCTTCTTAAAACACCTTTCTTTCCTCTTTTTCCTTAATTTGTTTAAGGCTGCTTCTTTATGAATTGAGTGTTGAATGACTCAGATCAATTCCATTTAAAGAGGGAATGCCTCCACAGCTAGGAATGTCTCACCTTCAAAGCTGCGTCAGATAGCGAGGTAAGTTCCGACGATGAAGACTTTAAAATTTTACTTAAGAAATTTTCAAGGTTTTCTAGAGGCTCAAAGAAAGAAAAGAAGGAGAAGAAGGATAGCCCGAGATGTTGCTACCACTACAACGAAAAAGGTCATTCACGAACAGAATGCCCTCTTCTCAAGAAGGAGAAGAAGGAAAAGGAGAAGAAATCTAAGAAGAAGGTGTTCCAAGCAACTTGGGACGACATGAGCTCAGAGGAAGAAGAAGAGGTGAATCCCTAGGAAGAAATCGCCTGCATGTGTTTCGTGGCGACAACGGGCGACAATGAAAGCGACTCCGACAATGAGGTACATTCCAATTTGCAAGAAGCTTTTAATGAACTATTTGATGTTAGTCAATCATTAAAAATAGAAAACAAAAGCATGAAAAAGAAATTTATCATGCTAAAATTTGAAAATGATAGGTTAGAAAAGCTACTTAAGGACGTAGAAACTAGTCCTAAAAATGATGACTTATTGTTAGAAAATCATAACCTAATCTTTGAAAATAATAAGTTGATTGAGGAAAATACTAGTTTAAAAATATGAAAGTTCTTATTTAAAAACTAAGATGCAAGTTATAGAAGAGGAAGTTGCATGTCTTAGGGAAAATTCTAACAACTTAATCAACAAGGTAGATAATTTATATAGCCCTAAGATTGATAAAGGATCTCCGTCAAGGAGACCTGCTAATAGATCCAGATCCAAGCTCACTTGGATACTGAAGAAAGAATTGGAATCTTGTTTTGTGGGTTTCAAAGAGGATATCAACGTAAAGGACTGGACATACATGATCAAGAATGGTCAACTCAAGCTAGGAGGAACAAGGAGTAGACCAAGGAGGAGAATGAGAAGACCGATGAGATGACGAACAAACGAACAACCTGTTGCACGTCGTCCGCTAGATTGGAGACCGACACCGATGCCCGGACCTCCAAGCGACGGATGGGAGCCCCATCCAATGTGGCATCCACCACCTCCATTTGGGCCATTCTATTGGCCATGGTAGGTGAGGTACCCTTAACCCTATCTTTTTATCATTAGCATATACATAAAGGGAGTTAAAATTATGAGCTATTTGTCAATCATTAAGGGGGAGATCTTGTTAGCTATATTTCCTTTAGAAAGGGAGAGAAAAATAATAGCTATATTGTTGTTACGAAAAGGGGGAGGACATTACTCTTGTTAAAAGAAATTCAACCCAATTATAGAAGAGCATGTTTTAAGGGGGAGCTATAGGAAATTTAAAATTGATAAAAACCTTTTTGATAATGTCAAAAAGGGGGAGGATTTTATGCATTATTATTTTTGATTTTGTCATCATCAAAAAAGGGGAGATTGTTGGTGCTAGAGCACCACGATTGTTTATTTTGATGATAACAAAACACGTGTCTTTTAACATTTGCTTTTGAGTCCTAGTTTTCAAGTCAAATTGCAAATAAGTTTTTAGATGGAGTTCGAGCTCGCATCCATGGCAGATTGGAGGAGTTGGACAGAGGCAGAGGAGCTTCACGAGGAGCGAAAGCTTGAAGAAGGAAGGAGATAAAGAATAGGATAGATTTCCTTTTATTTTGTGCTATGTAATTTTGGTTCGTTGTTTCGTTCTTTATTTCTTTCTTAGATCTTATGTTAAAGAGCCTCAAAGAATCCTTAAAGTAGTCCTAAGAACACCTGCACTACACTAGAATACTTAGGTTTTCTGTAAAGAACTTATAAAACCAAAATAGGGTTCAGACAACCTTGTAAGACATCCAATATGGAAATCAGACGTCTGATATTGAATTTTAAGACGTCTGACTGTTTGATCAGACGTCCAAAACATCTAAGCTGGACTTAATAGGTTCTGTCTGTTAGAATCAGTTGTCCAGACCTTAGTTTAGACATCTTAGAAGATGTCTGATGCCTTTGCTAGACGTCCAATTAGTGGAACATTGGCTGTCTACGTAAACATTGAGGAAATGACCGTTAGCCTTGTATCAGACGTCCGTAGAGGACCCCAGACGTCTGATATGTGACCGTTTTGCCTCGGCTGACCCAAAATCTCCTTTCAGATATTTTCTAATTGTTGTGCTTCCTTGGGAATTCATTTCCGCAGAACAATAGGTTTCTAGACGTCCAGACCTAGTGCCAGACGTCCTGTATGTCATCTGATGGCCATACGCTAGAACCTTGTTTAGGTCTAAATCAAGTTAGGAAGGAAACCCGTTTAGAATCAGACGTCTTAAACATGTTTTCCAGATGTCTGATGCCAGGACCAAACATCTGATGACCCTGTCAGAGTCATGATTGATTCTGACTACGGCCTGATTTGCCTTAGATTTGCACCCAACGGCTATGGAAGCCTTCCAAGGCCTTCCGAAGCCTTCCTAGGCCCTCTATAAATAGAGGAGAACCCTTGCCACTCTAAAAGGCACCTTGCAAGAATATTTCCACTCATTTTGTTTCAAATTGAAGTAGAAGAAGCACTTACTCTGAAGGGCTTGTTCCACACCTAAGTGCCTCATCCAATTTGTGCACCTGCTCTCCCTCTGTGATTACGAGAGTGACGAAGCAAGGCCACGTGGTTCACGCACCCGCGTCGTCACATTGATGCACTTCCACCAAACGGAAGGTTCCTAACTCCTATAGAGGCTCGATTTAAATATTTGTGGCTCTATAGGATTATTGTACATTTTATTATCTTTGGTTGGGTATCCTCTTTGCGAATTCCCATCTCCTTCGCGAGATAAAATCCTTTTTATGAAGAGAAGGGGTTTTGAGGTACACTACCCTCGGTCTAAGTAGTGTGGTTGTAATTGAGGTTCGATCACCCTCATTCAAGTGACTGGGTTTAGTGGATTTGATCGACTAGGTTGATCGGGAAATCTTAGCTTGAGAGGGTTAGGTGGTGGTTTTCACCTGGTTTGGGTTTCCACCTAAAAATACTTGTGCCTATTGTATGATTGCTTATTTTTGTGAGATTGTCTATTTTAATTCCGCATTTTATATTACGTCACGCATATCTCACCCCCTCCAAGTAGGGAATTACAATTGGTATCCATGCAGGTTCTTGTTGTTTCGGCGTAACAAAACAAGAAGATCATGGAGGGAAGCAGTTTCGCTAGCAGGATTTCTAAGGGGCAGCTTACGACCCTTCCGCCATTCTTTGACGGGAGCAATTACCCGTATTGGAAGCTGCGGATGACGACATGGCTTTAAGCCATTGACTTCACAATATAGGGTCGATGCGTGACCCCCTTCGACATCCTGGAGAGACTTGCTGCAGGATACTTGCAACAGCAGATCCAGGAACTCTTGCTCAACGCGAAAACGATGAATGCTTTGTATTGCATGCTCAGCTCGGAGGAGTTCAACAGAATCTCGCAATGTGCCACCGCATACGAGATCTGGCACACACTCGAGGTAACTCATGAGGGTACCTCTAAGGTAAAGACTTCTAAAATCAATTTACTTTCTCAAGAACTTGAGTCTTTTTCAATTAAGTCTAATAAATCTCTAAGTGAGATTAACACTAGGTTCACTCTCATTGTAAATAATTTAGAAGCTTTAGGTAAGACCTTCATCAAAGGGGAGCTTTAAGGAAAACTACTCCGTTCCCTTGGACCGGAATGGGGACAGAAGGTCACCGCGATCGGGGAGGCAAATGAAGTGGAGGAGCTCATTATGGAGGATCTCCTAGGCAACCTAATGGCTTATGAGATGAAACTAAAGCAGAAGAAGGACACACCAGAACTGAAGTTTAAGAAGATTCTCGCCTTCAAAGCTGTGTCAAATAGCGACGTAAGTTCTGATGACGAAGACTGATAAGATCCTCATCATGAGCCCTAACTAGCTCATTTTGACCTAAGAAAGAGAATAAGAACTCCTACATAACCAAGAGAAGGGCCTAATTCAAGGAATTATTGTTCTGAGAGGAAAACATGAAACAAAAGTTAAAACTGTAGTTTCACCATTGCAGTACATAAATGGGATTTATTAGAGGCAAAACATAAGTCAAATGATCTGAATAAGATAAAAAGTGGGTTGGTTCAGTCAGAAATGGGTTATTGCAAGAGCTAGGAATTAAATGACATCCTGTAACTTTAAAATAGACTCACATAATCCATCAAGGTTCTACTAAGGATAAAAATCAACTAAACCCTCTAAAATTCATGGAAAAATATCTTCTAGGATTTAGAACCTTCAATTTTACCTTTGGAACCTAATTTGACCTAGATTGGGGTCCTAGTTCATTATTTAACCTAATTTGGGTTTTTACGTAAAATGTCTAGTCAAACATGGTCAAACCTAAAATTCAACTTCACCATTGGATTCCTTAGGTCAAAATTAGGTTTTTACCAAAATTTGGACCTAAGGGGAGGTCATCTTGACCTACTTTGCAAAATAGTCCACCCAATTACATTCTGGCCCCTATCTTTCGAAAACCATTGCACAGACCCCCCTAACTTCCTCTCCACTCTTATAATCAGGTCCCTCCACCATTAAAGTGGAGGAATCCTACTCCGGCAGGGAATGGAGGGGGATTACTCCCGATTCCTTAGAGATCTCCTCCCAAATTTGGAAGGGAGATTCTTTGAGGAATTCCCTTCCATCTAAGCGTGGTCCTAATCTCTAATTTGCACCCAATCTCTCGTGCGAGCGCATGAGAGATTGGAGTCTCCAATGGTTTCCATCTCCGGCGAGGTCTCTTGTGCTTGGAAGCTTGTCATCCAAGCATAGGAACCCCTGCCAGTGCCTATAAAATGACTACCATCTCCGGCCGCACTCATTTAGCTCGACTTGGCCAGAGAACCACCCTAATTTCATCTTCTTCTCCTCCGGTCAGGAGTCCAGCGAGCTCCAACGAGCCCTCCTCCTCTTTCTCGTCGCTCTGCCACAATACCAGTGGCAGAGTCACCGTCACCACCTTCCTCCGCGTCATGCAACACCCACGCGTGCATCTCCAGCCCCTTCGACGTTGCCGCTCTCCCTCCACTGGATGTCTTCTTCTCCGGCGGTAGCATGAATGGCCAGCCACCTCCTCTCCCCCTTCATCCACATAGCTAGGTCAGAACTACTCCCTTCTCTCCCCTCTTCATTTCCCCTCTATTTATTTCCACTTTCGACCCCTCGACACCACAGACCACCTCCATCTTCTCCATCTTCGGCTACCCACCAGCGAGACGCATCCACCGCTCCACACCTCCACACGCCTCGCCAGATACCTCACCACCTACGCCGTCACCCACTGATCACGTTCCACCCATCTACTGACTGCCAACACCTCCACACACGCCCATCGAACAAACCCATATTCACGGCCACAAAGTGGCCTAGGCATGCATCCCTAGGCTGCCCTGCGGCCAGCCAACCATTGCCTCACCTTTGCCTTGACACGACGAAGCTCCTCAGGTGTTTTAATGGGGCCGCAAGGCCGTACTTGTGTGTTTCAGGTCAGGCCACCTTTCCACCATTGACGCTGGAGCAAGCTTGCTTGCAAGCTTTGCTCCAGGTCATGTGCTCCAGGCATCAGAGTCCCAGAAGGCGCGGGTAGAGTGCGTGAACTCATCCAGCCAAGAGATTGGCTTGGCAAGCGACACAGCAATAGCAATTGGGCGAAGGTCTCCTGCGGGTGTGCGCAAAGAAGCAGGTGGGACATTTAGTCCCACCTCGTGAACTCAGAAACGCGGTGAGCGACTTAAATTATTTTTGTGTTTTTATCTCTTCACCTCCAGTACACGGGGTGAGGTCCCTCGCCCTGACATGCACATTCCTCGACCACGACCTTTGTCCCACGGATCTGGCTGACCGACCCGGTTACCCCTCACACTCCTCGTGCACTACACCACGCTGGTGCGCTTGGACCCGGGCACACGAAACTCGACCTGATTACATAGCTCTGGGAGAGCGCACCTAAGAGCAAAATAGAGAGAGAGAGAGAGAGACGTGGAGGAGGGTAGGGGTAGGTTTTTGATTAGACACTCATCATGATCTCTAATTGCCCCTAATTAACTAGTCTTCCTAGTTAATTAGCTAAGGTTATGAATATATAAGGGTTAATTATAGAATAAGGGATACTTAGTTAAGGACCTTAAAATAAGTTTAAAATGACATTTTATCATTCAAATAACATTATTAATAATTTAGATAATAATTGGACTCGAAATCATACTAATCATTTCCTTAATTAATAAGTAACTTAAGTATAATGTATGCCTAAGTATGTAATAACCTAAGTAATTTTACTTAATTTAATAAATTAATCTAAAAAGGTCAAAAATGTAAATTCAAGGTGTAAACATAATATTTACCTTATTTACTAACATATATAAAAAGTTGAAAAAAAATCTAAATTAAAATAAACCTTTAAAACCTAGATTTACATTTTAGTCCTTAATATTCATTACAGTCGAGTCCTTATTTCTCACATAGGTCCTTAGGTTTTATTACTTCTAAGTCCCTCTTCATCTTCTTCTTCTTCTCCAGCCAAATGAACGGCTGGTGGTAGAGAGTCATCCACTGCACGATCACTGCCCTGCCAACATCATTCCTCTTTACCCAAGCTCTTGCAACTTGCGCTCACCACCTCCACTTGATCCATCTGTCTGAATCATCCGTAAATCCTATTTTTCAGTGGGAGTTAACCTCACCGTCGTCGGACACAATGATGGAGGTTAAGCTCCTCGAGCTTCTTCTTCGGCCAGACCCCGCCCCTCTCTTCGTCGCAAAATGCTATAAATACCCCCTTTCACCTCTGATTTTAGCAAGTTGGCTCCCTTCCCTCTTCTAATACTACAGCCGACCCAATAGGCTATTCTTCCAAACCTCCGATGATTCCCCATTTCATCTTCTGACTTCCTTCGTCCATCTTAAGTAGCCGAGGAAATTCGTCGTGGTCTTCTGCACCTCTGACAAAGGCACCCACCCTAGGATTCCTCCGTTCCACCTCAAATTCGCCCGCCGGAGCTCTTTCTTCAACCCTCTGATTTCGTCGTCCGCTATGAGACTTCGGCGGAACCCTATTGACCCCTTCGTCCAGGTAACAGTAGACTAGGAGTAGGAGTAGGAGTAGGAGTAGGAGTAGGCTAGCTTAGTTAGTTAGTTTAGTTAGTTAGGTTAGAGTAATTTTAGAATTTAGCTTCATCTCTTCCAACTCCGGCGAGTTCCTTGAGCTCGCCAGAGACTTTAATTTTGTCTTTCAACTTGCTATTCACCTTCTTTTATCTTTCATGTTCATTCTAAATCACTAAATAGTTTAATTAGATTACCTAAATGCCTAATTCATATCTCACCTTCACCAACTACTTCATTGTCCATGGTGACAGAAGTCGGCCTAATTCCACCTTCATTGGGTTCTTTCATCACCTTTCATCACTAATGAACCCTAATCGACTTTATATTACCTATTAATATCATCTATAATTAAACACCTAAATTTAATTTAAGTCCCTGAGCTCGCTGTCCATGGCGGCTCAGGAATATTTCAAACTATAAATTAAATATATATTTATGATTAATAATACCTGTTGACTTGATTTAACTTCTCATTTGAGGAGTTAAATCAATTCCTGAGCTTAAACCACTTAAATTTTTAAGAAACGAACTTACTGTCAAATCTTTTATTTCAATGAACAAACGAGGAATTTAATGTGATAAAGAGGTTCCTTGGAACCTCAGAATCATTTTTGGATCAAAAATAGTTAATTTTGTCAATCTATACAAACATTTTATATTTTCTGGACTCACCGGAGCTCTGGCGAGCTCCAACGAGTCAAAGTTGTGTTACAGCCTCTAGAACTTGCTAGGTGGCTCCAGAATGTTATTACATAGATTACTGATCATTTTTAAGAAATTTGCTTGAGGTTTCATTCACTAGAGCTTAAGATTTAACTTCATCTTCCCCAACTCCGGTGAGTTGGAGAAGACTGTTATGAAGGATTTGAGAAACATTTAAAGAGCTCAGAAGCTTCAGTGTGATGCACTGAAGCTATTTTAACTTTTAAAACAATGTAACAAACACTGATTTACTTTTTCGAACACATACTTATTTTAGTTCAGGCAGCGAGCCTAAAACCTTAGGAATTAAGGACAGAACTCAAATCTGAAGATATGAGTGAGTTCCAGATGATGAAGAAACTCTGATTGATGTGTTAATTTCTTAGGAAGAAGCTTTACACAAAAAGTCAATTTTCAAGCTTCTACAGTCAAACCTAAGTCTGATAATGGTTTCTGAGCTTTAATTGAGGAATTGAGATGTGGAAGTTGTTTCTAGAATGTCATTTGATGATCTGAAATCAATTTAAGTAAGCTCAGATGATGTTTTTAGTGAAGATTTTGGTTCTTGCCTATTTGGGTTACTCTCGAACCCAAACCAACAGAAGCACTGTTCTATTGAAATTCAAACCTAAAACTTGCCCAGATTGATTAGTTAAAACCCTTAGAATTAATCTAAATAGATTAGGAACACTTTAAAGTATCTGTTGCACAAATTGATGTTTGAAAATTAATCTCTAAAGTTTTCAGAGAAGCGAAAAGCTTCTCTGCAAGTTCTGTAGGTCTCAAGAGCCTTAAATCTATTCAAACAGAAGAGGAATTATTTATATAATGTATACAGACCTTATAATAGATGAGAGAAGTCCATTTGAGGACTTCCCTGAGCTAAAACATTTCCAGGCTTTCATAAAACCTGTAGAAACCCCCTGATTTCATCCCTTAAATTGAAGAGCCAAACATCAATAAAACATTAAATTGACCTTAAAATTGAATAGATTACCCTTAGAGCTTTCCAACGAACTTTAAATCATCCAATTTGGAGCTCTAGGCAGAAAGTTATGATCTATTGAATTCGGGTCTGGAAGGGGTAGCTTTGTCCCACCTCGGATATCCACGAGCGCGCGCCTGGGTATAAAACTCTTTTGTTCCTATGGCTATGCAGTTGTCAAGTGCAAGGCGAACCGGTTCCGATTCTGATCTGATCTGAGCATTGTATATGAGTGTGTGGGCATTGGCTTGTGGGTGTGTGCGCCCTTGGGGGCGTGTGTGCGGATGTGAATATCTGCCCTGGGAGGGCGTGAGAGTGGCCTGGGAGGCCGGGTTGAGCCGATGCGGCTCGAGAATGTGAACCGATTAATAAATAAACCAAAACAAACCTAATCGAGATTAGGCGAAGACCAAGTAGGGTCTGGTCCCACCCTACTCTCAGGGTGCTGTGTATCCTCGAAAGGACCTCGCCGTAAATACAAAACTTTTTGTTTAAAAAGTAAAAAAACCCGGTTCAGCTGAAAGGAAAAGAAAAGAGAAGCTATTGAAGAAAGCTAAGTGCTGAAGGATGCAAAGGCTAAGGAAGAAAGGAGTGCGGGTGCTAAGAAGTGTTAAGGAAAGACTAGGAACAAAAGAAAGAAACTAAGGGAAGAAGAGAAGGCAGGAACAACATAAGAAGAAAGAGAGCTCGACAGAGAAGAAAATAAAAGAGAGAGAAGAAACAAGAAAGAAAGAGAAGATTAGAGGCTGTAGAGAGATGAAAAAGTAAATGCATTTTTGCATACTTACTTTTTGTTCTTAATTGTAAAAGGCATGCTTTAGTTGGATAATTCTCTAATTGCCTTAATGAAATAAAATTAGAAAAAAATAGCATGTTTACTTGTTTATAAAGAATAAGATTTTGAGTAAATATGTTTGCATATGGAATTTTGTATGTTCTTCATAGTTTAAATATTTGACAAAATTCATGTTTTTAAAATTAAACTAGTTTTACCTCCTAAACTTAAAGAGATAAAAGGAAATTAGTGAATTTGGAGAAAAATTATTATGCCTCCCAGTGAACGACCTGGACTCAATCAGTAAAAATTTCTAAAATGTTAGGTTAATTCGACCCTATACTACATAACCGACACAGCTTCGAGTTAACCTAAGTGATTTCTTCTACTCTTAATTAAGTGAAATTAACTTAATTACTGAGTTGAGTGAGACACGCATCAGTTTTCCTCTTCAGTGTGTGTAGGGAAGAAGAAGGAAGAGGAAGGCGTAGCTAAAGCTAAGGCAAGGTGAAGCTAAGCAAGGAAGGAAGGACACTTAGCTGCAGAAAGGAAGAAGGAAGGAAGAAAGGAAAGAAGTAGAAGAAAGAGAAAGTAAAGAGGGTGCGGAAAATAAGAGAAGTCAGAAAAGAAGAAGGGCAGGAGAAAGGCAGAAAGAAATAGAAGGCAAAGAGTAGAAGAAACAAAGAAGGAAGAAGAAGAAAAGAAAGAAGGAGAAAGGCACTGTGCAGGAGAAGAAAGAGAAAGAAGAAAGGCAAGTCTAGAAAGACAAAGAAATGAAGCTGCAAAGAAGAGACAGGGAAGAAGAAGCAGACGGCCAAAGTCAAAGAAGAATAGAAGAAAAAGAGCTAAGGAAAGAGGAAAGCCAGAGAAAGAAAGAAAGAAGAGAAAGCAGAAAGAAGAGGGAAATAAGAGCTAAAAGAGAGATCTTTTTAAGACGTCTGATTATAGAATTAGACGTCCAATTCTTCTATTTTGCTACATTTTGATATTCATAAAATCTTGCATTTATACTCTGAATTAGGTTTTGAGTAACTTTAAGTATTCAATTACATTATTGAGATTAATGAATAAATTTCATTTGCTCCCTGTGTTCGACCTCGGATATTTAGGTTTTCGAGTAATAAATTCTTATTTGTTTTCGAGGGAATTTCATCTATACTACAACGTAACATCTCTTAAAACCCCAGCTTTGCCTTATCAACAAAGACTTTAAAATTTTACTTAAGAAATTTTCAAGGTTTTGTAGAGACTCAAAGAAAGAAAAGGAGAAGAAGGATAGCCCGAGATGTTGCTACCACTGCAACGAAAAAGGTCATTTACAACCAGAATGCCCTCTTCTTAAGAAGAAGAAGAAGAAGGAATAGGAGAAGAAATCTAAAAAGAAGGCATTCCAAGCAACTTGGGATGACACGAGCTCAGAGGAAGAAGAAGAGGTGAATCCCCAGGAAGAAATTGCCTGCATGGGTTTCGTGGCGATAATGGGCGATAGCGAAAGCGACTCCGACAATGAGGTACATTTTGATTTACAAGAAGCTTTTAATGAACTATTTGATGTTTGTCAATAATTAAAAATAGAAAACAGAAGCATGGAAAAGAAATCTAGCACGTTAAAATTTGAAAATGATAGGTTAGAAAAGCTACTTAAGGACCTAGAAACTAGTCCTAAAAATGATGACTTACCGTTAGAAAATCATAACCTAATCTTTGAAAATAATAAGTTGATTGAGGAAAATACTAGTTTAAAAAAAGAAATTTCTGATTTAAAAACTAGGATGCAAGTTATAGAAGAGGAAGTTGCATAGGGAAAATTCTAACAACTTAATCAACAAGGTAGATAATTTACATAGCCCTAAGATTGAGAAAGGATCTCCGTCAAGGAGATCCGCTAACAGATCTAGATCCAAGCTCACTTGGATACCAAAGAAAGAATTGGAATCTTGTTTTGTAGGTTTCAAAGAGGATATCAACGTAAAGGATTGGACCTACATGATCAAGAATGGTCAACTCAAGCTGGGAGGAACAAGGAGTAGACCAAGGAGGAGAACGAGAAGACCGATGAGACGACGAACAAACGAACAACCCGCTGCACGTCATCTGCCAAATTGGAGACCGTCGTCGATGCCCGAACCTCCAAGCGATGGATGGGAGCCCCATCCGATGTGGCATCCACCACCTCCATTTGGGCCATTCTATTGGCCATGGTAGGTGAGGTAACCCTTAACCCTATCTTTTTATCATTAGCATATAGATAGGGGGAGCTAAAATTATGAGCTATTTGTCAATCATTAGGGGGAGATCTTGTTAGCTATATTTCCTTTAGAAAGGGGAGAAAAATAATAGCTATCTTGTTACAAAAAGGGGGAGGACATTACTCTTGTTAAAAGAAATTCAACCCAATTATAGAAGAGCATGTTTTAAGGGGTAGCTATAAGAAATTTAAAATTGATAAAAACCTTTTTGATAATGTCAAAAAGGGGGAGGATTTTATGCATTATTATTTTTAATTTTGTCATCATCAAAAAGGGGGAGATTGTTGATGCTAGAGCACCACGATCGTTTATTTTGATGATAACAAAACACGTGTCTTGTAACATTTGCTTTTGAGTCCTAGTTTTCAAGTCAAATTGCAAATAAGTTTTTAGATGGAGTTCGAGCTCGCATCCATGGTAGATTGGAGGAGTTGGACAGAGGCAGAGGAGCTTCACGAGGAGCGAAAGCTTGAAGAAGGAAGGAGATAAAGAATAGGATAGATTTCCTTTTATTTTGTGCTATGTAATTTTGGTTCGTTGTTTCGTTCTTTATTTCTTTCTTAGATCTTATGTTAAAGAGCCTCAAAGAATCCTTAAAGTAGTCCTAAGAACACCTGCACTACACTAGAATACTTAGGTTTTCTGTAAAGAACTTATAAAACCAAAATAGTGTTCAGACAACCTTATAAGACGTCCAATCTGGAAATCAGACGTCTGATATTGACTTTTAAGACGTCTGACTATTTGATCAGACGTCCAAAACATCTAAGCTGGACTTAATAGGTTCTGTCTGTTAGAATCAGTCGTCCATACCTTAGTCCAGACGTCTTAGAAGATGTCTGATGCCTTTGCCATACGTTCAATTAGTGGAACGTTGGCTGCCTACATAAACATTGAGGAAATGACCGTTAGCCTTATATCAGACATCCGTAGAGGACCCCAGACGTCTGATATGTGACCGTTTAGCCTCAGTTGACCCAAAATCTCCTTTTAGAGATTTTCTAGCCATTGTACTTCCTTGGGAATCCATTTCCGCAGAACAATATGTTTCTAGACGTCCATACCTAGTGCCAGACGTCCTGTATGTCGTCTGATGGCCATACACTAGAACCCTATTTAGGTCTGAATCAAGCTAGGAAGGAAACCCGTCTAGAATCAAACATCTGACTTAGTTCCCAGACATCTTAAATAGGTTTTCCAGATGTCTGATGCCAAGACCAGACATCTGATGACCCTGTTAGAATCATAATTGATTCTTACTATGGCCTGATTTGCCTTGGATTTGCACCCAATGGCTATGGAAGCCTTCCAAGGCCTTCCAAAGCCTTCCTAGGCCCTCTATAAATAAAGGAGAACCCTTGCCACTCTAAGAGGCATCTTGCAAGAATATTTGCACTCATTTTGTGTCAAATTGAAGTAGAAGAAGCACTTGCTCTCAAAGGCTTGTTCCACACCCAAGTGCCTCATCCAATTTTCGCACCAGCTCTCCCTCTATGATTACGAGAGCGATGAAGCGCAGCCGCATGGTTCACTCACCCACGTCATCACATCGACACACTTCCACCAAAGGGAAGGTTCCTAACTGCTAGGTTTAAATATTTGTGGCTCTATAGGACTGTTTTACATTTTATTGTCTTTGGTTGGGTATCTGCTTTGCGAATTCCCATCTCTTTCGCTATGCAAAATCCTTCTTGTGAAGAGAAGGGGTTTTGAGGTACACTTCCCTCGGTCTAAGTAGTGTGGTTGTAATTGAGGTTTAGTCACCCTCGTTCAAGTGATTGGGTTTAGTGGATTCGATCGACTAGGTCGATCGGGAAATCCTAACTCGAGAGGGTTAGGTGGTTGTTTTCACCCGATTTGGGTTTCCACCTAAAAATACTTGTGCCTATTGTGTGATTGCTTATTTTTGTGAGATTGTCTATTTTAATTCCACATTTTATATTATGTCACGCATATCTCACCCCCTCCAAGTAGGGAATTATAGTCATCCTCCTGGTTTGGGTGGAGTGGGTCTACTTCTCTCGTTGGCATATACTGTAAGCCCTTTTTCTTTCTAGGTTTCTATTTCTAAGTGCCTATGATATTTTGTTGTAACTATTTTTGGTAACCCACTAATGTTGGTGGGTTAAGGTATATTTGTAAAAACATGGATTTAAGAAGTTATTACAAACTTGGAACCCATTTCTCCTGTGTAGATGTGATATTGGACCCCTTCAACTTTTTGTCTATATTTGTTTAATTGTGGTTGGTCTGTATAAGTACACATTGAGATAGTTTATTGTTTTGTCCTTGGAGTTAAAAGCAACATTATTTTAGGGTCATGGATTTTTTATTTGAGAAGCAAATAGTAAAAAAGATAGGTAATTAGTGATGAGTTTTATTCTCAACTCTATTTGAATGACTCCATTGCACAAGATAGTAAAAAAGTTTAGGTTCGTAGAATGGCATTTAATAATTCCTACTAATAAGAAAATTATTAACTAGATTGGGTCACCTTCAATCTTATTTACAAATGCAACCCTAACTTCTATCGAAAGGGATAAACATTATCCTAAAGTGTAAAAAGTTCCAATCATTTATCTCATATTCTAAAGTGAAGCAAGAGACAATAAGAATATTACTTTTTAACATAGTTGCACATGCAATAGAATAATTGATTGAACCATAGAATAAGCCAAATTTGGGTATGTAATGCCATCCACTTATGGAATCCCAAAAAATGACCAATTACTCCCCAATTCATGGACCAATTTCCTTAGCTAGCTAATATATGAAATGAACAATTCAAATAATTTGAGAAACTCAAGTGAAGATGAAAAACATGTAGCATCAAATTCAGTTCCTGTTACACAATAGAATAAACTGCCTAAGTACTCATTTTGTGTCTTTCACAACATACATGATTAATTTGTTGGTGAAACTTTTATGTGGAAAAAAGAAAAATCTGCTATGTTATATTTTTACTCAATGTATGCCCAATAAAACTACTAAAGGATAGGTGTTCTAAAGGAATGGAAGAATTGAAATGCATAGTTACAAAGCATAAAAGGGTTTCAATAAATACCCACACTTCAAATCACGGTTGCCATAATAGTAAATATTCCTTTCCTAGAATATGGGGTAATCATGGTTTTTCTCTAAACCAAAAAAGTTGCCAAAAAATGCCCAATCTCCTATGTAATAATAAGAAATGAAATGTGTTAACAATTGTGCAAGCCTCTTGAACCCATAATTATATCTCATGCTTACAACTAGGAGTATACTTGCTTATAAGAAAGTAGCGACTATCAACTATTGTTGGCAGATAAAATTTGACATTTTACCAGACATAAAGCGTACATAATATCAGAATGTAATGGAGTAGTTTGTGTATGTAAATATTTTTGTTTTAAGAGATCTTTGGTCACGGTTTATAAACCGTGACCAAAGAGAACCTTTTGTGATGGTTCTTTACCCATCAGCAAAGGTAACCTTTGGTCATGGTGGCCCCTTTGGTGACGGTTAAGGAATCGTGACTAAAGGAATCCTCTTTCTTCCATAGCAAACTTTGGTATGGTTATTAACCGTGACCAAAGCTCTCTCTTCGGCCACGATTCTACATCTGTGACTAAAAGTCTTTTGTCACATTTTATAACCACGACAAAAGTTGTAGAACCTAGCTAACGGTAGGGCTTCGATGATGGATTTATTTGGAACGGTCAAACCGTCACTAAAGATCCTTCTGCAACGCAACTTTTTGCTGTCGCTAATTGGTGTGGTTATAAGCCATTTGGTCACGGTTTTTAACCATGACCAAAACCCTTATTTGTTCTAGTGATTAAACCCTAAAAGCTACTAAACAAGGATGAATCCTAAAAGACACATCATCAAATAACCTTGTTTGCAAACCCTGGTTGTGCACACACACATTTTAATTGATCATTAAGGGCACAACCCATCTAAAGGGCCCATCACATTCCAAGAGCACAATCATCACAAGCCTTAATTAAAATTGAGTAGATGTTGGCCCTAGGATTCATTGAGTCTATTTCAGAGTGTTTTCTTGAATTTATTTTGAATTAGTGACATCTACTTGCTTGAAAAGGTGTTAAGTTGGAGGGCCCAATTGTCAAACAACTTAAGTAAGTAGGGGTTTGGTATAATTAGCGGCCCTCGGGACATGCTCCCCCTGCTTTGCGAGCCCAACTTTACCACCTTCGGGAGTAAGGACAACATCAAATTCATTGTGTGGTCAGAGTTCATTTCTGAAGCATAGGTCATTAAGCTACCCAATTTAAGGACAGGATTGATTGATTGTACTGTAGGGCACATTTCTTTTCCATTGCTTTCCCTCCTACTTCATAACGTGTTCTTCCACACCATCCTCACATTTCTAGCCCTGACCATGGGTTTCCTGTCAGCTTTTTGCCCCAGGACCGCTCCTACAGCGAAATCAGACGCATCGCACATGATCTCAAACGGTTGAGACCAATCAGGGGATTGTAGGATAGGTGCCTGGGTGACTCGGTCACGCAGGTTTTCAAAGGCTAGTGTGCATTCCTTGGAGATTTCAAAGGGTACATCCTTAGAGAGAAGAGAAGTCAAGGGGCACGCGATTTTCGAGAAATCTGGAATGAAACGACGGTAAAAACCGACGTGCCCCAAAAAAGAACGGATGTCCCTGATCGAGCTAGGCAGAGAAAGGCGAGAGATCAGATCAACCTTAGCTCGGTCCACTTGGATGCCTTTTTCCGAGATTGAGTGTCCCAGGACAATTCCCTCAGGCACCATGAAATGGCTCTTTTCCCAGGAAAGAACCAAATTCACCTCGATGCATCACCTGAGTATTTGGACCAAGTGTTGGAGGCAATCATCAAAAGATTCTCCAAAAACTGAAAAGTCATCCATGAAGACTTCCAGAAAATCACCTACCATATCTGAGAATATGGCAAGCATGCACCGCTGAAAGGTAGCGGGTGCATTGCAAAGATCGAAAGGTATCCTTCGGAAAGCATATGTTCAGAAAGCGCAGGTGAACGTGGTCTTTTCTTGGTCCTCAAGATGGATTGCCACCTGGTTATAACCGGAGTACCCGTCAAGAAAGCAGAAGAACTTATTTCCCGCTAGTTTCTTGAGAATCTGATCAATGAAAGGCAGTGGGAAATGATCCTTCTTCGTGGAGAAATTGAGTCAGCAGTAATCTATACAGACTCTCCACGAGTTGGCTAATCGGGTAGGAATGATTTCTCCGGTCTCAATCGTTATAGTGGTGAGTATTCCCGCCTGTCACGCGGGTGACCCAGGTTCGATCCCTGGCAACGGCGCCAAGAATAGTGGCGGTAAGACTAGGTGTTGTTGTTTTGTTATAGAAATGGAGTTGTAGTACAGATAGTCATTGCCACTATTACAATTTTTACTCGGAAATAAAAGATCTCCCGAGGTCGAACTCAGGGAGCAAACTGTATTCTAGAGATACAAAGTTTCTATTACAAAAATAAAGAGAGAGAGAGAGAAAAATTTGTCTTGTTGGCTTCTTCTTCTTTTCTCTTCTCTTTGGTTCTTCAGTTTTCTTCCTTCTTCTTGTTCTTCCTCTGTTCTTCTTTTTCTTGCTTTCTTCTTTCTTTTTCTTCAGAGCTTCTTCTTCTTCTTTTTCTTCTTCCTTGCGGTCCTGTTCTTGTTTTCTTCTCCTTCTTCTTCGTCCTCGGAGCGTCATCTGATTTTTCAATCAGACGACTTAAGTAACCCGCTGCTACAGTGTGTCCTCCTTCCTTCGTTCTTCTCCTTCCTCTGCGGTCTGCCTTCTCTTCTTCTTTTCTCTTGTGCCTACACACTCAACAGTTTGGTCAAGGGCAAAAACCTACTCTACCCTCCCCCGCGTCTCTCTCTCTCAGAATTCACTCATAGGATAGCTCTCCCAAAGCTGCCGGGTAGTCGGGTACGGGTCACGCCCGGGTCAAGGCCTACCGGTGTGCGGTGGTGGGCGAGGAGTGCAGGTCGGGTAAACGGGTCGGGCCAGGTCCACGTGGGGTGGTCGCGGACGAGGCCAAGTCGAGTGGGTGAGAGGGACCTCACCCCGTGGTCAGGAGGCAAAGAGGCTAAGGCACATTTTGCCTTTATGCGGGTGCGCGGCTTCGAATCCCACGATGTGGGACTAACTTCTGCTGCCTTCGCACGTGCCCGCAGGACGACTCCACCTCGCCCTCTGATCAAATGCAGTCGATGTCTGGGCCAACTGAAGAGGCAGAAGCCTTCGCGGACTTCGCCCCAACCTGCAGCACCTGGGAATCTGGGGCTGCAGGGCCTGGAGCTCGCCTCGAAGCTGCTTCAGTCGTCGCTAATGGCGGCTGGAGCAACGAACCTGTTAGACAGGAATACGGCCCTTCGGCCTAATCAAACACGCGGGGGACCTTCGCCGTGGCAAGGCGAAGGTGGTGCGAGGTGTGGCAGGTCGTAGGATGGCATCCGGTGGCGGGGCTAGGTCGGACTGTGGCCGCGAGAATGGGTTTGTTCGGTGGAGTATGGTGGGGGTGTGGAGTGGTAATGGGTGAGCGGAGGTTGATCAGGGTGAGGAGGAGGAGGTTCTGTGAGGGTCAGCGAGGCGTTTGGGGCTGCAGAGCGATGGGAACGTCTCGCCGGAGGGTGGCTGGAGATGGAGAAGGTGAGGGTGATTAAGCGTAGTCGAAGGGCGGTTGAGCAAATTAAAGTAGGGAAAAGAAAGAGAGGAGGAAAGGGAAGAACTGTACCTACTTGGAGGGACGAGGGGGGCCGGAGCAGGGCGACAGTCGTATCGACTATCGTCGGAGAAGAAGGTGCCCAGAGAGAGAGGGCGGCGGCGAGAAGAGAGAGGGAGAGCGTGCGCTGGGTACGGCGCGACGCGGGAAGAGCAGGTGAAGGCAGCTCTGCTGCTGGTAGTGCGGCAGAGCGACGAGGAGGAGGAGGAAGAACCGCCGGAGCAGGGGGGCTTCTGTCGGAGTGGGAAGAGAGGAAAAGGGGGGGTTTCTCCGTCAGATCCGAGTTGGAGAGTGCGGCAGAGTGTCGAGGGCTTTTATAGAGTCGAAATCAGAGCGGAGGGCGGAGGGAGACGACTTGCCTCCCTCGCCGGAGGACGCCAGAGATGGAGACCCATACCTTCCACGCGTTCGCACGGGAGGTATGGGTGGTTGCAGAGACCATGGAGGTGTCCCTGCGACGGCAGAGGTCGCAGGGAACCCCCGGTTGACTTGGCAAAGGGTCCCCCTTACCCTGCGCAGCGCCATGCTCCGCGCAAAGTCGCCGGAGCATGGCGCTGCTCAGGGTTTTGCAGGGAGGACCCAAATGCAAAGAACGAAGAAGAGTTAGGGGCCAAAATGCGAGGGTTTCAAAAGTTGAGGGTCAAAAAGTAATGGTTGAGGACCAAAATGCAAAGTCGATCAAGAAGGTATCTTCTTAGGCTCAAGTTTTTATGCATGATTAAATGGGGCCTAAGGATTCTAGTGGTGAATTTTATTTCTATATCAGACCTTGTTTGATTGGTCAATTTACGTAAAAACCCAAATTAAGTCATTAATTGGGCATGGTTCTCAATGTAGGTCAAAATGGGTTCCTAAGGCCAAATTGAAGGTTCTAAACCCTAGAGATTATTTTTATACGAATTGTAGAGGGTTTATTCGATTTTTTATTTACCTCGAACCTCGTGAATTGAAGTGGGTTTGTTTTAAGGTTATCGATTGTCATTTAATTCCTTGGAGTTGCTGTAGCCCTTATCAGATCAGATCATCCCACTTCCCTTCTTATTAGGTTTGTTTGACCTGCGTTTGGACCCTGAATTACCCTGCTTGCAGATCGTGCTGGTAAAATTGCATTTTTACCCCTTATGACTTGTTTTCTTCTTAAACTCAGAATTCTCTGAGTTAAGCCTTTCCTTGAGTTATGTAGGAGCTTTTATCCTTTGTATTAGGTCAAAATGAGCTAGTTATGGCTCATGATGAGGTTCTCATCAAACCCTACCATCCTACCACCACTTATCCCCAAGATGATTACTATCTCGACACGACTTATGACTACCCATCCATTAGCCGGGATAACATTGATTGGGGATATGATTCTAGACCTCAATGTCCAAGACCTGACCTTGGACAACAAGACTATGATTATTATCCTTCTCACACCTATACTTATTATAGATCTCCACCCTTCGATGATCAGCCTAACCTGATCTACAATCAAGAACTATATGTTGATTATAACACCTACCCTCCCCTGGATTATGCTAAACATAGGTCACCACCTCTCTTCGAACAACCCGAAATGACCTACTATTAGGGAGGGACCCAAGAACCTCAATTTCTTGACTCTCCTAGATTTAACCTAAATCCACCCAACCCTGAACCGAACCACTCGATTTAGGTGAACCAGGTCTAGGATAGGGTGTTAGCTAACTTGAGGAACACTATGCAATCTTTAGAAGGTCATCCAACACCATGCATTAAAGAATTGGAGCCTATGATCAAAATGATTGATGACCTTAATAGTTACTTATTGGATTGGCTCCAAGATGTTAAGGATAGTGGCCCAGGTGAGTTTTTGCTGGGGAAATTGTCGAGATTGAGGATGAAATTTATGGTTGCCATTGTCCAATCTTGGGATGATTCCCAGGATGAACCCCCTTCAGGAGAGCCATTGTCAGAACCCGCTCAGGCACTTGTCGAAGGGGACACATTTTCTGAGACTAGGGATGACCAGGTTGGTTTAGAGCAACCAATCGAGGATGATGTGATTTTCTCACCCGAGATCCCTGAGCCAGGGAGTGAGGAAAAATATGTCTCTATAGACCAAGGAACAACATATGATTTTTAGAATATATAAATGAGGATAGAGAATTCTTTAATTCTGAGGGTGAGCAATCTCTGAGTGAAGTCTCACCTGAAGTTAAGGAAAATGATTTTAGTGAGACAAACAGGCTCGAGGATCATGATGAGCCATTTGCTAGCCTAATCATTGAAGATTTGTTCACGTGCTGAATCGGTGTTTTAAAAATAATGTGCTGTAGTATAGCCGATAAATCGTGTCGAACACTTAAAATTTATAGCTCGAAAGAAATCTGAGGTCGAACATAGGGAGCAATATGGTAATTTATGTCAAGATCATAATTTTAAACAAGAATATAATAATGTAATAGCAATTTCAAGCACAAATGATGTAAATATAAATTCAAAAGTCAATGTGGAAAAAAGATTAGGGTAAAATGGTGATTTGAATCCTCAAAATGCCCTATTACAATTATACTTAAATAATGAAATAGTATCAATCAACCAAATGCCACGTATGATGAGTGCACAATGCACTTCTCTCTGATGCTACAGTGCGTAAGCACTATTCCTATTTTGGATGCTTCTTCTTCTGCTTCTCTTCTTCTTCTTCTTTGACTTCTCCTCATGCACAGGGGAGGGATTCACGAAATTGGCTAAGTATCAGAAAATATTCTCTGAAGCAAAACCCCCTTAACCCCACGCACTCTCTCTGTCACTCCTATTCTCTTCTCTCAATCAGGCAGGCAGTGAGGCAATCGAGTACGCAGATACCCAGGACTAGGTCTGCGTGGTGTGGGTCGCAGACGAGGTGTGAGAGAAGGCTTAGGTGGGTAATCGGGTGAGAGGGGTAAGTGGGACCCAACCTGTGTCTAAGGAGATAAGCCACAGACACAAATTCAATTTATCCCCGCATGCTACTTTATGAGCTAAGGAGGTGGGATTAATCCCATAGCTTCTGCATGCAGCTAAAACCGTTACTATCCTCGTTCAATTCTCCCAAGGGAGCGGCTGATGCTCCTAATTGGTGGTCCAGGTGCTGTCCTGGGATGATTCCTCAGTTGCTGAAGTTGGTACCTAAAGCGAGCATGTGCTGAAGCAAGCTTCAAGCTTTGCTTGAAGCTTTCGTCAATGGCGGCGAAGGAGCGAACTCCTGAAACAGTGAAAATGGAATAAAGGCCACGTCATAAGCGCTTAGGAGCTTTGCGCAAATGTGGCAAAGGTGTTGGTGGCGGTGGCGTGTGGTGAGAGTGGTTGGAGATGGCTGGCGAAGGTGAAGGAGGTCGGAAAAGGTGGTTTTGTTTGAGGGGTTGTGTTAGTGCATTATAGGGTGAATAGGTAGTGGGCTTTGGTTGGTGGAGTCGAGGTAGAGGTAACAGGCATGTTGGCTAGGAGGATGGAGGTTTATAGCACATGAAAATCCTTGCCGGAGTGCTCGTTGGAGGTGGAAGGGATGATGGTGAACGAATAATGTAATGGATGTGTGATTGTGTAAGTTTGTGGATAGAGAATAGGGATAGAGAGCAATCGTTAGAGCTAACTAATGGATGAAGTGAGATGGAGGAGATGCTAGGTCTGGTATGGCCAATGCCGAAGATGAATGCTGCTCTGGTGGGGTAAAGCGATGACGACAATGAGGATTGGGGCATCCACTGGTATGGCTCGACGCAGAAGAGGGAGAGGAAGGAGAATCCATTATAGGTATTGCGAGCAGGTGTCGAGAGTGGTCAGAGGGAGTCATCAGACATTGTGGAGCCTTTCAACCAGAGAAGAGGGAGGAAAGAGGGGTATTCCAGGCCAAAAACGAGCGTAGGGAGATCGGCATGCATCATGGGTCTTTATATAGTCCTTAGAGGAAGGTTTGAAGCTTGGAAACCAAGCTTTCAAGTGTAGTAAGCTTGACACACAAGAGATATTGAATCTCTCATGCATTTGCATGAGATTAGGAATGTTATGGGATCCAAGACTGGGTGTAATGGAAAGAGAATTCCTTAAGGAATCTCTGGTTCAAGTTTGGGAGAGTTTCATCAAGCAATCATAGAGAACTTTTCAAATGATGGTCGCCGGAGTAGGATTCCTCTATGACAATCGCGGAAGGACCTCTTTGCAAAGAGCGATGAGAAAGATAGGGGCTTATTTGTAATGAATTTCAAAAGCTAGGGGCACTTGTGAAATAGAAAGAATTATACAAGATTGAAATGCAAACTAGGTCAAGATGATTTTTGATTGGGCCCAATTTTGGTATAAACCTAATTTGGACCCAATGAAACTGATGGTGTAGTCAAAGTTAGGTTTTGACCAAGCTTAACTAGGTAAATTGCATAGTTACCCAAATTAGGGCAACTGTCCGTCTAAGACTCCATTTTAGGTCAAAAATAAGTTATGATGGTCACTTTAATGGTACCAAACCCTAGAGGATATTTTTCTATGAATTATAGAGGGTTTAGATGAATTTTATCCAGACCAGAACCTCAGTTAGTTAAGCGGGCCTATTTTTAGGGTTTCAAATGTCATTTAATTCTTGAAGTGCATGAAAAATTCATTTTGTTCTACATGGACCTTCTTGTTAGACTCTTGATGCGGCATATTCGCACGCGGAAGGGTTCGAGTTTTGGAAAACCCATCGTCGTAGTTCGATTCGCCAGAAAATCCGTCGATCAGATAAAATTTATAATCGAAACTCGAAAAGTGAGTCTTGGGTCAAACACGGGGAGGTGAACGTTTGATTTTAAAAAATATGCATTTCACTTTTATTTATTTTTGTCATTTTTATCTTTTATAATTTTTTTGATATTTTAATAGAGCAAGAGATCAGGTTGATGAATTCTAGGTAATCTACTTGCAAAATATAAAGGAAAGAGAGAGAGAAGAACAATCATCTATTTATGAATAAATGTTTGTTACAACCATGGAAGTGGAAAAGTTATACTACGAAAGTGAAAAATATAAAAAGAGGTGAGAGAATCCCCCTCGACGGTAGCTTGGCGGACGACTCACTCTGACATCACTTGGAGGAAGGTGGTGAGGAGAGAGGCAAACGGAGGTAGAGCTGAAGGATGGAAGATGGGGTAGGACGACGTCGCGGCGAGAATCATCTTCCCAAAGGGCGGTAAGAGGACGGCCACAGGATGCTCCACGAATGGGGATGAGAGGTGCGAAAACTATTTTCTTTTCTACTCTAAAGGAGCATCCTGGGGTTGGGACAAACTCTCTCTAGAGCCTTGGAGGTGGTAAGAGGAAGAGAGGAAGAGATGGTTTGGAATGGAGGGGTAAGATCCTTTTATAGTGGAGGAGAGACAAAATTGTCCATGGGTAATTAGTGACGGCTGTAGTCGTCGCTAAAGATCTGCCCAACTGTCGCTAAAGATCCACGCCCTTCAATTCCTTTGCTGACACGTGCATAGCGTAGGCCATTAGTGACAACTACAACCGTCACTAAAGGTCCGACCAACTGTCGCTGAAGATCCGCACCCTTCAACTCCTTTGCTGGCACCGCACTTAATTGGCCAATTGGGGGGTTACAGGGATTCGAACCCTCGCCCCTCTATTGAGAGCCCACACCTCCACCATTACATCAAGTCATCCAGATGGTCGCGCGGATGTCATAAGGCGCACGGTGGAGAGTTCTTAGCCATTGGATCAAGATCCAACAGCTGAGAATTGATGATGAAGATGATGAGAGCACCTTCTAGTTGCTGCTGGCTGGTGTTGGGTGGCTTGGATGGCGCCACGTGGTGCTATCTGTGCTGCCCATCTTCTATCTGTTGTAGAGGGTGCCACGGTGCTCATATTGAGATGATTCTCGCATTGCTGGACTGCGTCATTTCTTTGGATCCATCCATACGATCAGATTTTTCATCCGAAGCCTGTAAGAATGTCGCATTGCCCTCCTGGTTGTTGATCTTCCTCGAACTTCATATGATGCTACGGGACTTCGATTTAGATGATTTCGGAGACGTTAGACTCCTATCGTCATCCTGATCAGATCCGTATGGTCCAAACATCCATCTAAGGCCCTAAAATAAATCCTCTTCTCTCCTGACCATAAAAAGAGACCTAATTAACCTAAAATATATACAACTACTCTAAATGCAAAATGATTCATGCTATGCAATATTTATAACATGAAAGGCAATTCTAAGCCTAGGAGCATGCATGATTAGGCATTTTAACCTAAATAGATATGCCTATGTAATACCCCTAGCCTATCTTTTGCTTGTCCCTAGAAAAATTAAACTACATGCTATGTATAGAAACAGAATTAGGACTCGATCGCTTAGGCCTAAGTTGTTTATTTACAATAGAAAATTTCAACTAAGGTACTAAACTATGAAGACTCAATAGTACCTAGGTGTCTGCCAGAATGCAAATTGCCCAAGTCCTCGCCTCATTTGAAAAATGAAGATACATTTTTTTTTCTTCTTTTCTAATTTTTTTTTTTGGACTTTTGGAGTTTGAGAGTTTTAGGATAACTTTTTACGGCTACTCAACCCACCCAAGACTCGAAAATGACTCTAAGTGCTAAGCATCTAGTGAAAAGACTGAAGGACTCACTAGGCGGCCGTTAAAATGGACTTCAGGTTTCTACAACCTTAGGTGACCTTGCCTAGAGGTTTATCTTTTCAAACGGTAGCTTTCTCCCTACTTCTATTATGAGGTCAACACAAGGGCGAACCCAATGTATATCTCCCTGATTTATTCTACTTCCCCACTTCTTCCCTAAGTGTTTTGGGAATTATTGTGCATTTTTGTGAGCTGGGCTGCAGACAACTGACTAATGGGCTATTACCCACAGTAACTTTCCAGCCATATTTGTGTGGTGAAGTGTGGTTATATTTTTTTATTTTTTATTTATTTTCTCCTTTTTGTATTCTTTTTTTTCTTTTTTTTTTTAAGTAGGCGGCTTCCCTGATGTAAGATTTACCTAAAGGCAGTACGAAGAAAATGGTCTTGTGGCTAGGCTCTGGACAACCGGCTGATGAGCTGTTACCACCGACAACTTGCCAGCCATACCACCCTAGATGATTCATTATCTACCCAATTTCCAAAGAAATCACTAAAAAGTGAGTCAGTGCAATTAGTGTGTGGATGCTTAGGCTTAAAGTCCCCTCAAATCAGAGGCAGGTTGATAAGTCGTATACTTATCATCCTAATTTATTGACCAAATTAAAATAGAATTACTTGGCGAGGACTCGAGACTAAGTCCACTTTCGAGTAGACACCCAGGCTAATTAAGCTTGAAGACCTAAAGAGTCTAAGTATTCAGGTCCTATCGTATCATTTCCTAAAGTTAATAACTTCTAAATGCCTAAGTTCTCTTCTTCTATTTCTTCTTTTTTTATTTTTTTATCTTTTTGAATTTTTAATTTTTTTAAAAGAAACTAAAAGAAATTCTACGAAGTTAACAAAATGTTTTCAATAATGTATCCAACCCCTCCATGCCTAAATGGTGCAATGTCTTCATTGTAAAAACAAAGACGTGAAAAGGGCAGAGTAAACAAAATATCACATGAATTTCATGAAAATCCAATTAGCTCCGCAGAGAACGTGGAATACACACGTGCTAAGTTTAATGCCTTCGCTAGGCATAACATACATACAAAGAAGAAATTGAGAATTCACAAGTGTGGGTCAGAATCAAAATCAAAAGATTAATCCTCAGATCCGCCAGCAGAAGATGTCCACAGACGTGCACTAGACTATGATGGAGACCCATGCCCCAAGGTCGAGTGGTTCTAAGGTTCTGGATGAAAATTACCTAGAACCTAAGATTATTGTGTTTGCAGGGCTGGGCCTGTAGTTTTGTGGTGTGCAACTCAAGACCAATGTGTCAGACAATGGGTAAAGATGGTTCAATAGGTTCAGATGTCCTCTTAAAGTTCACCTCAGAAAGATAATCAGTTATTTCGAGCTTAGGTTGCACGTGAAAGATATCATAAGGGTCCTGGTAGAAAGTAGGTGGTTTCAGGTCAATAGGAACCCTTACATCCAAAATCGTAGTTCCCTTAGAATTAACCTCCTAGATTTTCATTTCCACATTTCTATCCTCCAACATCAAGTGTTCGGGTTCTGGAACCTCTAGCATATCATTCACCCCATATGATTTACCCAAGTCCAAAAATCGTGGCAGACTCAGAATTGACTTGGGTATAATGATTTCCAAATCAAAATCAATCCCTTCGATGTGTGGTTGAGGAATGGGGCTACTGATTGAATCTTCTAGTAAATGAGGATTCGAATCCTCCAAGTTAACCCCAACCTAATCCAAATCTTCAATGAATGGGCTATCAAATGGTTCATCAGATTCCTTAATCCCATTTGTCTCACTAAAATCATCTTCCTTAAGCTTAAGTGAGACTTCACCTAAAGATTCTTCACCCTTAATGTCAAAGAATTCATGATCCTTATTTAAGTTGTCTCAAAATCGATTGTCATTTCCTAGTTCAAAGAGACATACTTTTCCTTACTCCCTGGCTCGGGGATCTTGGGTGAATCAATTGGTTCATCCTCAATGGGTTGCTCTAGCCTAACCTGGTCATCCCCAGTCTCAGAAAATGTATCCCCCCTGACAGGTGCCTGAGTGGGTTCAGACATTGGCTCTTCTGAAGGGGGTTCATCTTGAGAATCATCCCAAGATTTGACTAGGGCAACCACAAATTTCATCCTCAACCTCAACAATTTCTCAAGTAGAAACTCACCTAGGCCCCTATCCCTAACATTTTGGAGCAAATCCAAGAGAGAACTATTAAGTTCATCAATCATTTTGATCATAGGCTCCAATGCTACAGTGCATGGTGTTGGTTGAGCTTCTAAAAATTATATAGTGCTCCTTAAATTAGCCAACACCCTATCCTAGATCTGGTTCACCTGAATCGATTGGTTTGGTTTAGGGTTGGATGGGTTTGGGTTAATTCTAGGGGAGTCAAGATATTGAGGTTCTCGGGTCCCTCCCTGATAGTAGGTCATCTTGGGTTGTTCAAAAAATGGAGGTTACCTATATTCAGTGGAATACTAGGGAGGGTAGATGTTATAATCATCATATCCTTCCTGATTGTAGATCGGGTTGGTTTGATCATTAAAGGATAGAGATCTATAATCATTGTAGCTCTGTGAAGGATAGTAATCATAGTCTTGTTGTCTAGAGTTAGGCCCTGGACACTGAGGTCCAGTATCATATCCCCAATCAAAGTTATCCCAGCTAGTGGATGGATAGTCATAATTCAAATAGGATAGTAATCATCTTGAGGATGTGTTGGTAGGAGGGTAGGATGGGAAATGCATGTAAGATGTGGAAGGATACATGGTAGAATAGGAGGGAAATAAAAAGAGAGAAAGGAGCCCTGCAATACAAGCAATCAACCTTGTCCTTAGGTGGGTTAGCCTAAAGACCTACAGACTCCTAGGGCCTGTCCTGAGATTATAAACTATTTAGTCTATTTCTATCCAGTCAATCCAACTAGTTAGAAGGAGGGGTTGGGGAGAAGGTTCTTCCTTTTGCTTGCCCCTCCAGTTCTTAGTGTACCCCCCAGCTGTGTTCGTTTGATGCTACTGCCCTAGCTAGACATCAGATGGACCAGCAAAAGCAGATTAATCGAAAAAAAGCTCAGTCTGAGCCCTGAAGAGCGAATCAATCCTTAAGGCCAACATCTACTCAGTTTTAATTAGGCTTGGGATGATTGTGCTCTTGGAATGTGATGGACCCTTTAGATGGGTTGTGCCCTTAATGATCAATTCAAATGTGTGTGCATGCACAACCAGGGTTTGCAAACAAGGTTATTTAATGATGTGTCTTTTAGGGTTTAACCTTATTTAGTAGCTTTTAGGGTTTAATCCTTAGGTTGGTTCAATCAGGGTTCAGTAGAACACTCTAAGTTTTACAAGCACTGGTGATGATGTATTCCTTTAGAAATCAGAAAAAATGTAGAGTGCCTAGTTCAGCCCTAAAAATCAACCTCAAGTGGCAAGCTATTGATGAATCACTTTTAATTTGAATGGTGTGGCCCAAACAAATCAATCAATTGGCCTATTCGCACCACAGATTAAGGCACACAATGTCTTAGCCTAATCAGATTTCTACTCACTTAGGTGTTTTGAGTTGAAGTATACCGGTTCCATAGGTTAGATTCCAGTTAAGTGGTAGAATCAATGTGAAGTGCTACGCCTTAAGGTGAGAATTGTGGGTGTTAAGTGTGTAGCTTTCAGTTAAATCCCACAAGAGAAGAGTATTTGTTTTTTATTTTTTTTAATATATGCGGGTAGGTGAGGTGAGGTGAAGTGATAATTAAATAATCAGATCTATCCTAGGGTTTATAAAAGCACCTAGGTTGATTTGAGTTTGAGTTATTAGTGTGGCAAAATGGAAACTAGGGTAAGGTGGTAGGGGAAAACTTACAAATGTCTCTACCCTCACTTTACTCCAATCTACAGCCTTTGGCTCCTCAACCAGGATCCTGCAAGATAATAAATTGAAGAAAGGTTAGAAAAATATGTAAGTAGTGCGGGAAAATGCGAAAAAAAACCAAAGAGCATTGCCTCCTTGGCAACGACACCAAAATGATGAATGTGTTTCGTGTGATAGAAATCGGGGTTTATTGGAACTCGTAGTCATAGTTGCAAAACTCGTTATCAAATACAATTTTACCGAAACTCCAAGAGAGTCCCTGGTTGAACACAGGGAGGCGACGTTTGCTTTGTTTGAAAACTATGCTTCGTTTTGTTTCTTTTTGGTGTTTTGTTATATATATATTTTTTGTTTTCATAAAGGTCGCAAACAAGATGGATCACAATACAGATGGTATCAAATATGATATATTGCATAAATGTCTATTACAATAATCTACGAAAGGATAAAAGAGAGAGAGGTGAGAAGGAATCTCCTGAATCGGCTGTTCGGCGAGATGACAGCGCTTGGCGGAGGCTAGGAGAAAGGAGTTGAGGAGCGCGACAACAGAGGTGAGATGCAGGAGGACGTCGGGTAAAGGAATGCTTCATCAAGGCTCTGGAATGGTGGTGAGGAGGAAAAGGTGATCTGCTACTAGAATGGAGGTGGGAGGACGGCTCCAAGGCAACCTATGAAGGTGATGGGATGAGGGACGAATATTTAGTGAGATAAAGGAAAGCTACACTAATAGGAGACCTTTAAAGCTTTAGAGTAAGCTCTAATGGAGCTTTGGTAGGCTACTAGAGCTTAGGAGTAGGTAGGAATAGAGTAGGTAGAGATGAAAAGGAATGGGGGGTGTAGGGGTGTTTATATAGTGGAGAGAAGAAGAAATTCATGCAGACGACTATAGTGATAGCTGCAAGCATCACTAAAGACCCCTGCAGCTATCGCTAAAGATCGCGCCCCCACCACTCACGCCCACAGTTAGCCTTGCACCTACGAGCAAATAGTGATGGTTGTAAGTGTTAGTCGCTTTGAAATGGGTTTTAAAAATCGTCACGTTGCAGTATAGCTCGAATCAGTGCGAAAACATATAAAATTTATTACTCAAATGCAAATCCGAGGTCGAACGTAGGGAGCAATATGGCAATTTCAAACTCAAGATCACAATTAAAGATGTAAGAATTTTCAATCAAAATAGATATATGAATGAGATTCAATGTCAATAATGCAAAAAGAAGAGAGGGTAAAATGGTGATTTGAATCACCAAATTACCCTACAATGTTAAGCTTAAGCTACTCAAAGTAACAGATCAGATAAGCCAAGCACAACCCAACATAATCAAGGTATTAGATATCGGACGATAGATTTTAGGCTCAGATGCCTTAACAGAGGCAAAGGCCTCTTCCTCTTTCTTCTTCAAGCCTCAGGGAGAGGCTTCTCTCTTCTCTTCCTTCTCTTCTTCTTCTTCCTTTTATTCTTCTTCCCTTAGCTTCAGAGAAGGCGCAGCATAGGACTTAGCACACTAGTAGAGGCAAAGGCCTCTTCAGAGCTCACAAGAGTCAAGAGGAGGGTGGCAGAGCAAAACCCTCCCTTCTCCTATCCTTTTCTCTTCTTCCTCTATTAAAACCATGGAAACCAGTCCAGACCCGGTTCGAGGGCATGAAGATGTATGTAGAGGGCTGACGATAAAGTGGATGAGGGTGGCAAGTGGGTGTATTCGGCGGGAAGGTGGAGGGTGTTAAACCCTAAACTTCTTTAGGGTTTTTGGAGGGCGAGTCATGGCGATGCTGATGGAAGTGGCAGCGGCGAGTTTTGAGTAGTGTGGTGGTGACTAGGTGTCACCGGAGCATCGCCAGAGGTGGAGAAGATGACGACGTCGAGGGAGAAGCAGTGGTCGTGCATGTGTTGCGAGTGTGAGAGGATGAAATAGAATGAGAGAGAGAGCGATAGAGTGACTTAATGATGTGGTTGAGAGGTGGAGGGCTTCGGTGTTGGTTGACTGGAGCCGGAGAAGGAAGTGGAGATGGCGAGGCGGCGACGATGACTCAGATGGAGGAACGCCCTTCCTTTGGCTGGGGAGGGTCATGACGAAGAGAGGAAGAACTTAGGCTGTCCAATTTGACGGTTGGATGACTGGAGGAGGGGGATCCAAGGAGGTCGTCGAAGCAGGGGTCTACAGTGGTCGGAGATAGGTTTTTAGGGCCATTTGACATGCCAAGACTTGTGGAAGAGCTTGGCCATGAATCATGGGACTTTTTATAGGCCATGGGAAGCCCTTCCAAGCTTGGAAAGAAGCTTCCAAGCTTGAAAGGTTTTTGTGAAATAGGATACCCGAACCTTTGAACGGTTCGCATGACCTTTTGGGAAAGAATTAGAGCCTAAGGAATGGCTCAAATGGAAGGCAACTTCCTAAGGAATCCCTGTATCAATTTTGGGAGAGATTGATTAAGAATCGAGAGAGAAATCCTCACTCAAAACTCGATGGTGAAGGTTTAACCTTCCAAAAGTGGCGTGAGGACCTACTTGTGAATAAGACCAAGAAGTTGGGGGCTATTTGTAAGAGAATTCAAAAGTTAAGGGTCTGAATGAGATAAAAAGAGTTTGACTGGACCAAAATGCAAACTTGGTCAAGATGATCTCCCAAATTTTGGTACAAACATAATTTAAACTCAAGAATCCAATGGTGAAGTTGGATTTTGGTGTTGACCAAGTTTGACTGGGTAATTTATGCAAAAACCCAAATTAGGGAAAATGTCAGTTTGAGACTCTATTTTGGGTTAAGACGGGTTCTGATGGTCAAATTGAAGATACCAAACCCTAGAGAACATTTTTCTATGAATTTTAGAGGGTTTAGGTGAATTTTATCCTGACCAAAACCTCAATTAATTAAGCAGGTCTATTTTTAGGGTTATAGAAGTCATTTAATTCTCAAAACACGCAAAAGCCCTTCTCTGTCTTTTAGGACCATTTGACCCTTAATTAATCCCTGAGAAAACCCATGATTGTACCGCATTCATGATATGATGTTAAAATTACAGTTTTAACCTTAGTTTCTTATCTTTCCCTCAGAATGATTATGCAGTGACTTAGGGCTCTCTGGTGATTGTGTAGGAGCATTTAATGAGTTAATCAGATCAAATTGAGCTAGTTATGGCTCATGATGGTGTTCCCATCAGCAAGCATCACTAAAGGTCCACCTAAGCTATCATTGTTGCCTTCAGCTCACGCTCCAGCATGCTCATGGCTCGATCAGGCATGAACCATTGGCAGCCGTTGGATCAGATGCGGATGGTTGAGATGGCACGGAGATCGCACGTTCAGATCACGCACTCGTTGGCATGTCAGATTGGGCATTGGTTGGCACATGATTGAATGCGTGCAGAACGTGTAGGTTTGGTTGCACCACGTCGTCTCTCTCTCTACCGCTTGATGGCCATCCAACGGGCGCAATTCAATTGTGCATGTGCTCACGAGATCGCCTCCCCCCACCGTGGCTCGAACTCATGCTCGTGGTTTGCGAGCGCTTGTCTTCACCATTGTGCCAAAGCGGAGCGTGGTGCGGTCGCGCGGTGTAGAGCTCCCCACAGCCGTTGGATTGAGATCCAATGGCTGAGATCTCTCCATGTGTAAGGCTGAGGCGGTCGTGGTTCATGTTGGGCGGTCCAGATGGCACCACGTGGTGCCATCTAGACAGTCCATCTTATTCTTGTAAAGGGTGCTACAGAGCTCTAATCGGGGTGATTTTCCTGTTGACGGACTACGATCATTGCTCCAGATTCATCCGTACGATCGGATTCTTCATTTGAAGCTCGTAAAGATGTCGCACTAGCTCCTGGCCATATAAAATGGAAGAATTAATGTACATAATACACAACTATCCTAAATGCCATGTAATGGATGTTATGCTGTATTTATAACATGATATGCAATGCTAAGCCTAAGAACTATCATAAATAACCATTTTATCATGAATTCATGTGTGTTTATCATACCCCCATGCTTACTTTTTGCTAGTCCCTGGAAAACCTAAATGCTATGTATAAGTGTAGAATCAGGATTTGATTACTTAGGCAAAATTTATCAATTGCTTTAGAAAATCTCAACCCCAAGACCTAATTACAAAAACTCAACAATGCTCGGGTGTCTACCAGAATGCAGACCGCCCAAGCTCTCGCCTTATTTGAAAAGAGAATATACATAATTTTTTTTTGTCTTTCTTCTTTTCTAATTTTTTTTGTACTTTTGGAGTTTGAGAGTTCTGAGATAACTTTTTATGGCTACCCAACCTGCTCAAGACTCGAAAAGGACTCTAAGTGCTAAGCATCTAGTGAAAAGAGTGCAAGACTCACTAAGCGGCCATTAAAATGGACTTCGGGTTTCTACGACCCTAAGTGACCTTGCTTAGAGGTTTATCTTTTTGATCGGTAGCTTTCTCCCTACTTTTATTTATGGGGTCAACACAAGGGCGAACCCAATGTATATCTTCCCGGTTTATTCTTCTTCCCCACTTCATCTCTAAGTGTTTTGGGAGTTATTGTGCATTTTTATGAGCTAGGCTCTGGACAACCAGCCAATGGGCTGTTATCCACGGCAACTTACTAGCTATACTCGTGCGGTGAAGTGTGGTTTTATTTGTTTATTTTTTTATTTTCTCCTTTTTCTATATTTTTGTTTTGTTTTGTTTTCTTTTTTTAAGTAGTTAGCTTCCTTGATCTAAGATTTACCTAAAGACAGTATAAAGAAAATGGTCTTGTGGCTGGGCTCTAGAAAATCGGCCGATGAACTGTTACCACCGACAACTTGCTAGCCATGCAACTTGCTAGCCATACCACCCTAGACAGTTCATTAGCTACCCAATTTCCGAAGAAACCGCCGAAA
Organism: Thalassia testudinum; assembly: GCA_037157565.1. Classification (NCBI taxonomy): domain Eukaryota; kingdom Viridiplantae; phylum Streptophyta; class Magnoliopsida; order Alismatales; family Hydrocharitaceae; genus Thalassia; species Thalassia testudinum. The sequence goes on from JAZHRO010000017.1 coordinate 548,987, forward strand.
AGTGAGTTAGTGCAAAAAGTGTGTAGATGCTTAGGTTTAAAGTCCCCTCAAATCAAAGGGCGGGTTGATAAGTCGTATACTTATTACCCTAATTTATTGACCAGTTTAAAATAGAATTACTTGGCAAGGACTCGAGAATAAGTCCACATTCGAGTGGACACCTGGGCTAATTAAGTCCGAAGACCTGAAGAGTCTAAGTATTCAAGTCCCAAAGTATCAATTCCAAAAGTTTACAACTCCTAATGCCTAAGTTCTCATCTCCTAATTCTTTTTTTTTTTAAGATGAAAAATAGGAAATTACTGTTATAGCTGACAAAAAGATTCATAAGAAATATCCACCCCCCCATGCTTAGCTAATGCAATGTCATCATTGTTAAAAATGAAAGCATGCAGGAGAGTAGAATTGGAAGAATAGCACCTGGTTTCTATGAGATTCTGGTTAGCTCGGAACAGTCTTTACATGTGCTGAGTTTAGTGCCTTCAGCTAGGCAAGGTCCTCAATCAAAAATAACTAACATTGAGGCTGCAATAACACATTTTCCAGGCCCCTAGATATGGGTCCCGGAGAGTGAAAATGGGCTTGCCAAGGAGATGATCAATGAAAGTGGCAAGCTAGTGGTGCAGGGAGATCTCAAATGGTCTCCAATAGGAGTTTTGTTTATTCATTACAGAGGAGGTGTGGGTGGATATAGAAATTGTGCAATGGTTGGGAGAACAAGGATGATGAGAGTTTTGTGATGTGTCGGGGGTTCGTGGGTATGCTAATGTTTCAAGAGTTTCTCGCCAAAGATCAATTTCCTCCTCACAATCAAGGTGCTTAATCCAACCATCCTGATTCTCATGATTCCCACCCAAAAGTTGAACCTCAAACTCTAAAAATTCAAGATGAGGACATTGTTGGGTTATAACTTGATCATGTGAATCATCCAACAAATTTTCGATTTCATGAATATCTTCTTCATCCCTTGTTGCTATAGTTGGTTGCATGTTTTCGTTGTCCTCAATTATACTGGCAACCGTGTGATTTTCTTCCTGAGTTTTGGTTGAGTTGGCCCTTAAAAGGTTGTCTAAGGTATGTATGGCCATTACCTCCTCTATTCTATCAAGCTCCTCCATCAAACCACACTTAATTTTATCCTTCTTTGAGACCTCAAAAATATTAAATCAATTTGTTTTATTCCCAGAGGCCATTTCTATATTTCTCGATTCACAATCAATCCTTGCCTTGGCGGTAGCCAAGAAAGGTCTTCCCAAAATAATTAGGGTGTAGTTGAGTTGTTTTGGTGCTTCCATGTTCAAGACCATGAAATCAGCAAGGTAATGCAAATCATTAACCTTGACTAAAACATCCTCCAAAATACCCCTTGGTTTTGTAATGGATCTATCGGCTAACTGCAAGGTTATGTCAGTGTGTTTCAGGTAGCCTAGACCTAATTCCATGTGTAGTGAGGTAGGGATCACATTAATGGAAGCGTCCAAGTAGAGAAGAGCCCGGTTAGAAGTGATGTTTCCTATTGTGTAGGAAATCAACGGAGCTCCCTAGTCCTGCTTCTTGGGAGGTAGCTTGTTTAAGATTAGTGTGCTTGTGTTATCAGACAAGACTACTCTCCTACTATTTTCAGATTCCACTCTACGCTTTGCTTTATATGAATTTAGTAAACCTATGGCGTAGGCAGGGATTGATCCGATAGCCGCAAGGAGAAATGATTGTCAATTTGAAAGCCTGAAGTAAGGACATCTTTTCCTCCAATTTCTCCTTCGACCTTTTCTATTTTCCCATACAACAACGACATACTCCCAAATCAGACTCTGATGTTTTGTTGATCACATTCTTAGTTTGGAGTCTAGAATTCATGCTAAGGGGACTAATGGTGTTGACATGGAGTTGGGTAGGTCCCTTGTGTCTACTACCACTCCTTAAGGTGATGGTGTTTGCAGTGGCAAAATGTTGTTGGTTAGTACCTTGGGGAGGGTTGGGCAAAATAGGAAGCTCCCGATTGATTATGGTAGGAACATGGTTGACTCTGGGAGGGGTTGGGATATCCTGATAGATATCATGAGCTTGAGCATATGACTCCCCTTTATTACCAAACCCTTGAGGCCTAGCGCCTCGGTTCTGTACATTCCTTGGGTTTGGTACAGGTTGTGATGGTAGAGATGCGGGCTGTCGGTTGTTCATACCAAGCCTAGATTGCAAGGTATCCAGCGAAGTTTTCATTTGTTACATGAGCTAGAGCATTGACCCTTGAATTTCTACCATCTTCAAGTTTAAATCAGCTTGCTCAGCGGGTTGTTGAGCATTCCACATGGACTGATTAACCTGATTCAAGGGCAACTGAGTATATACATGACCCTGACCCATTGGTTTTTGTGGTACATAGTTGTTGGGTTGATATTGGGTTTGCTGCCCCTGATCTTTCCAAGAGACTTTAGGGTGATTTTTCCAAATAGAATTGTAGGAATTCGAGTAAGTGTTGGCCCTAACATTCTCCTGCACAGCATGAACATCCTCCTAAGATGAGGATGAAGAAGGATAAGAAAAACTAGGATCAAAGCCCCATCTTGGAACCCATAATGTTTTGAGAAGAGCTGGCCTGAAGGTTGGGCTGACTCCAGTTGGTTCACAAACTCCCGTCCCTTAGGAGCTTGCGAAAAATGGAATCCCGATCCCTGGGATTGAGTGGATCTAGAAAAATTAGAGTTTCCGGACATCCACTCTTCGATTCGTTTAGCAACCAGATCCATCTTATCTAATTTATTGTAGATCAATTCCATATCAAATGTATGAGAATCTTGGACCTCATTGCCATTTGATCTAATTTGTTGGGATCAATTGAAGGTTTCCATGGAGGCATGGTTTAAAGAGTTTTCACTCATTTCTTCAAACAAATCATACATGCTATCTACATCTTTGTTGAGGAAATTACCTCCACAAGAAGCATCCACATGATTACGGAGTTGATCATTCAGCTCATGATAAAAAATCTACACAAGTTGCCATTTAGGCACTTCATGGTGTTCACACTTCCGCAACAGATCCTGGAATCTCTCCTAGGCCCCATGAAACGGTTCCCCCTACCGCTGGGCAAAAGTGGTAATTGCTCGTCTCAATGCATTGGTTCGCCCAATTAGGAAAAATTTCTTCATGAAGGTCGATTTCAAAGCTGTCCAGGTAGTAATCGGTCTTCCAATGGTACAATACCAATGTGCGATCTTATCCCTAAGTGAATGGGGGAAAAGCCTCATGAGCATCTATTTTTCATCCACATTCAGCGATTTGGTGGTCTGAACTAGAGTGATCAGGTCCTTCAAATGTTGGAATGGGTCCTCTGAGCCAATCCCGTGAAAGTGTTTAATTAGACTCAAAACCTAGGGCTTTATCTCAACATCATCGGCAGGGATCACAACGTTGGGACGATCCTCATAATTTGAAGGATCATAAAAATCCTTCAAGGGTCGAGCGCCCTGACCATTCATTCGTTGGAACCATTGCTGCATTTGCTGCAATTCTTCCAATTGCCTCTAAATCAGCTCTTGCAGGTTTGGGGGTGGGGGAGGTGGTTGTTGATCAGCCATGGGATCTACATGGCTAAAACTCAACCTCCACTTTCGGGAATGGTTAATAGGCCGTTCCAAACGAGGGTTCAATGACCTCCTTCCAAGCATACACTGGAAGGAAGTCAGAAGGATGGGGAAGAGAAGGGACCTTGCAGCACAAAAAATACAAGCCTATCCTTAGGTTGGGTAGCCTAAAGGTCTACAGACTCTCAGAATCTGTCTTAAGATTATAGACGATTTACTCTACTTATATCTAGGGAATCCAATAGGTTAGAAGGAGGGAGTGGGGAGAAGGATCTTCCTTTGGCTTGCACCTCTGGTCCCTAGTGTACCCCCCAGCTGCAGTCTTTTGACGCTACTCCCCTAGCTAGACATCCGATTGACTAGTATAAGCAGGTTAATCGTGAACAATCTCAATTTGGATCTCGACGAGCGAACCAATCCTTAGGGCCAATGTCTAATCAATTTTAGTTAGGCTTGGAATATTGGTGCTTTTGGAATGTGATGGGCCCTTAATGGGTTTTGCCCTTAATGATTTCTTTGAGAATGTGTATGTGCACAACCAAGAAGTTTTCAAGCAAGATTATTAATGAAGTGAGTTTTAAAATTTGAATCTTGCTTAGTAGTTTTTAGGATTCAAATATTAGGTATATTCAACAAAGTTTTGTGAGGCAAACCAAGTTTTGAAAGCACGAGTTGAAGTGTTTTTCCTTTATAAATCAAGAAAATATGAAGTGCCTGGCTTGACCTAAGTATTGAATCATATGGGGTAGCTACAAAATGAATCTCTTTTAAATTAGGTGGCATGGCCAAAATAATTCAATCAATCAGCCCAAATGCACCATCGATTAAGGCACACAGAAAGGTGATTAGCCTAATATGATTTCTACTCCTTTATGTGTTGAATTGGTGTATTGGTTCCACAAGTCAGAATCCTGGTTGAGTAGATGAAAATCAAGTCAGGTTATGTGCCTCAAATGTGGGTGTATAAAGTGTGTATATTGATTCATCCCACAGAAAGTATCTTTTTATTTTTTTATTTTTTTATAAAATGCGGGGGTGAGATGAGTGGAGGTGACAAACAAGTCAAAAAATTTCTATCCTAGGGTTTACGCAAACACCTAAGTAGATTAGGTCTTGGTTATGAATGTGGCAAAATGAAACTAGTGGCGGGGATGTGGGAACACTTACAAAGTACTCTACCCACACTTTACTCTGGTCTACCACACTTGGATCACAATGCTAGGGTACCTAAAAGACAGTAGATCAGAGATAAGCGAGGTTAGTAATATGTAAATGCAAAGAAGCGTAGAAAACAAGAAAGTAAATTTTGTTGCCTCCCCTACAATAGCACCAAAATGATGCAGTGGATTTGCATGCGGAAAGGTTTGAGTTTTGGAAAACCTGTCATCATAGTTTAATTCACGAGAAAATCCATCAATCAGATAAAATTTACAATCGAAACTCGAAAAGTAAGTCCTGGGTCGAACACAGGGAGGCAAACGTTTGGTTTTGAAAAATCCATGTTTCTCTTTTATTTATTTTTATCATTTTTATCTTTTATAATTTTTTGGGTATTTTAATTGGGCAAGAGATCTAATTGATGAATTTCAGCTAATCTACTTGTAAAATATAAAGGAAAGGGAGAGAGAGAGAAGAACAATCATTATTTATGAATAAATGTTTGTTACAACTATGAAGCGGAAAAGCTACACTACGAAAGTGAAAAAGATAGAAAGAGGTGAGAGAATCCCCCTCGACGGTCGATTGGAGGATGTTGACGTGGTCTTGATCGTCTTTTAACAGTTAGTTACGTCGTAGTATAGGTGATCAAGCATTGTCAACAAATAAATGTTTTATTACTCGAAAACCTAAGTATCCGAGGTCGAACACAGGGAGCAATTGGAATTTATTACTAATCTCAAGAATGTAATTGAACACTTTAATTACTCAAAACTTAATTCAAATATAAATGCATGAGTTTGAAAAGTAATTGTGGCAAAAAGAAATAATTTGGACATCTGATCATGGGATCAGACGTCTTAAAAATATGTCTCCCTTCTCTTATTCTTCTTCTGATTTTCTTCCTTTCTTCTTCTTTGTGCTTCTTTCTTCTCTGCAGTTGCCTTGCTTCTTTCTCCTTCTTTTCTCTACAGTTTCTTTCTCTCTACGGGTCTTCTTCTTCCTTGGCTCTGCTTCCTTGGTTCTGTTTCCTTCAGTTTCTCTTCTTTTTCTGCTTGTCTTTACCTTTCTCGATTTCTTCTTTCTTCTTCAGTTCTTCTTCTCTTTTTCCTTCGCCTCTTCCTTTTCCCCTGCAATGGCTTCGTTCCTTCTTCTTTTCCTTTGCTAGCAGCGGCTAAGTGTTGGCCTCACTTCTTCCTTCTGCCTTCCCTGCACAAACCACAGAGGAGCAAAACCTATCTCTCTACCCACACCCGCATGTCTCTCTCTCTCTGTAAGCTACTCTTCAGCATGCTCTCCCAGAGCCAGGTAAACGGGTTGGATCGCGTGCCTGGGTCCAGGTGCACCAGCATGAGGGTGGTGCGCGAGGAGTGCTAAGGGTAGTGTCGGGTCGGGTCGCCAGATCCGTGTGGTGAAGTCACGGACGAGGCGGTGAGAACAGGTGAGGGACCTCACCCCATGTGCGTTTGGAGGCAATGAGGCTATAACACAAAAACATTATAAATCACTCCAGCTCTTTGTGACTTAATGATGTGGGACTAATGTTCCACCTCTATTTCGCGCGTGCCTGCAAGAGTCCATCCTGCAATTGCCACTACTGCAAACTTTGTGGCGTCACTTGCTGGGTCAGATGTCTTCGTGATGCCTCCCCGAGTTAGCTGCACCTGGAGCCTTGCAGTCCTCCGACCTAGAGCAAGCAAGGAGCTTCTTCAAGTCACCACTAATGGCGGTCGGGGCGTGAAACCTGTCAGACACGAAAAGAGCCTCGCGGCTTAATCAGATCACCGAGGGACCTTCGCCGTGTCACGGCGAAGGTGAAGCGCTAGGTGGCAGACTGCAGGGTAGCCTAGGCGTGCGTGCCTAGGTCGCTCTGTGGCCAGACGGATGGGTGTGTTAGGGGGTTGTTGTGGAGGCGTAGAGCGTCTATGGGTGGGCGGAGGTTATTCAGTGAGGTGAGGCGGAGGTTATGCGATGGTTGGTGGGACGTGTGGGGCTACGGAGCGACCGGAGCGTCTCGCCAGAGGGTGGCTGGAGATGAGGAAGGTGGCGGTGGACAGGGACGGTCGAGGGGCGGTTATGTGAAAAAAAGTGAGGGAAATGAAAGAGGGGATAGAGAAGAATAGTTTTAACCTAACTAAAGGGACAAAAGGGATGAGAAGGCAGCCGGCAGTGCCTGTTGTCACCAGAGAAGAAGATGTCCTGTGGGGGAAGACGGCGGTGACGACGGGGCTAGGGTAGCTCGCGCGGGTGTTGCGCGATGCAGAGGATGATGGGGAGGATTTCTCTGCCACTGGTTTTGTGGCAGAGTGACGAGGAAGAGGAGGGCGGCTCACCGGAGCTCACTGGACCCCTTGGCCGGATAAGGAGAGGAATTTGAGGTGGAATCCTGGCCAAGTCGAGCTGGGGAGGTGAGGCCGGAGTTGGGGTTTAATTTATAGGTGCTGGCCGTGCTTCTGGTGTGTGGAGGGCACTTCTTCTACCACCGACGTCTCGCCGGAGATGGAAGGTAGTTAGATACCCAAATCTCTCGTGCGTTCGCATGAGAGATTAGGTGCAAATCTGGGATCATGATTGATTTCAGATGGAAGGGGATTCCTTAAAGAATCTCCCTTCCAATTCTAGGAGGAGATCTCTGAGGGATCAGAGAGTATTCCCTCTCTAAACCTAGCCGGAGTAGGATCTCTCCCCAATAATGGCGGAGGGACCTGATTATATGATTAGCAAGAAAGTTGGGGGGGTTTATGTGATGGTTTTCAAAAGATAGGGACCAGAATGAGATTGGGTGTACTAAAATGCAAAGTAGGTCAAGATGACCTCCCCTTAGGTCCAAATTTTGGTACAAACCTAATTTGGACCTAAGGAATCCAATGGTGAAGTTGGATGTTAGGTTTAACCACGTTTGACTAGATATTTTGCGTAAAAACCCAAATTAGGTCAACTGATGAGCTAGGACCCTAATCTAGGTCAAACTAGGTTCCAAAGGCCAAATTGAATGTTATAAAACCTAGGGGATATTTTTCCATGATTTTTAGAGGGTTTACTTCATTTTTATCCTGACCGAAACATTGTTGAATTAAGCAGGTCTGTTTTAGGGTTACCAGATGTCATTTAATTCCTGGATTGCACATGAACCCATTTCTAATTGAATCAACCCACTTTTATCTCATTTAGACTATTTGACCTATGTTGTCTCTGAGAAATCCCATTTATGTACTGTAATAGTAAAATTACAGTTTTAACCTTTATTTCATGTTTTCTTCTCAGAACACTTATGCCTTCAATTAAGCCCTCTTCTAAGTCATGTAGGAGCTTTTATTTTCTTTATTAGGTCAAAATGAGTTAGTTATGGCTCATGATGAGGCTCTCATCATACCCCCATGCCTAGCTTTTGCTAGTCCCTTTGCAAAATTTCAAGGTTTTAACTTCTGTTCTAGACCCTGAGTGTTTGTCATCAATTATGATAAGTGTTTCTCTTTTTCTTTTGTGGTTAGGTCAGAATGCCGACAATAGGCCTAGAGGTACTCAAGTACCTACCAAAATATGGACCTGACCCGCTTTAGCCTCAGTCCTCCACAAAGGTTTTTAAGGCCCACAGAAACTAACCTAGGGTTTGTTGGACTCCGCGGTTAAAGCACCCGTGCTTGAGACATTTTTAGCCTAGGTTCAGTTTGCAGTGCATTTTTGTAAGAGAGAGACAGAAGATTTATTTGTTTGGAGAGCTTTCTCTCTCTTTTCTTTTTATTTCTAGCTTCGACTTAGCTTCTCAACACGGTCTGTATCGGATTCCTCGTCTCCATCATCAATCCTCAAGGGTCCTTGGCTATCGATGCTTCGAGATAGCACCGCCCATGGCAACCCCCAGAACCCTGGCTTTCGAGATAATCCCGCCCATGGTGTTCCATGGTCGAATTCAGACCCTGGCGATCGACATTTCGTGATAATGCCGCCCATGGTATCTGAACCAGCAGAGTGCTTATATGCCTCCAGTAGGATATTTAAATATCCTAAGAGACAAGCACCGAGGAGATGATATGCTGTTACGCATCTTCGAGGGGAATTTCCTGCCTCTCTACACTGGGAACTCATCCAAATCAACTTGTGTTGATCGACCGCTCCTAATCTAGGAAACTTTTTTAGAACATTAAACGCTTTTGCGTGATTTTGATATTTAGGCGCACTGAACCAGACTGTGTGTGAATTGGGGTGCTTAGGTTATCGAATCCCACAAATTGAAAGTCAATTAACGAGGCTGAATACTTCCTAAGCCTTAGACCTAATACTTAAGCTTCGCATTTTCCCTAACCTCTTGAGGATTATCCAGATCTTAGCGGATACGTGAATTATTAAGCTAAAGAATCTAGCCCAAGAGGCCTAAGACCAGCGTTCCCGCTATCTCTTGTTATGTCTCCTTAGCACTTTTCTTTTATTTCTTTTCTTGTTCTGGTCTAGAACTTCAGTTAATTCCTTAATCTCCTACTAATGACTATTTCTTTTTTCATTTTGTGCTCCTTTTTGTCATTTTTTTACTCTTTTTCTCCTTATGATTATGTGGCTCACAAAATTTCCTCCCTCCCCCATTTTTTGTTCTTTTTCATAATTTTTCAATTTTTTATGTTTTTGACATATGTGACTTTTTTTGTGAGATTCCTTCTGACTTTTTCTTGGTTCTGTATGTATGCACTTTATCACCCCCCCATGCCTAAGTTTTGCAATGTCCTCATTGTAAACGGAGGGTATGAAATAGTGTTGAGGTCAGGGACTTAGAACAGGATACATCGGGTGGGTGAATGGGTCGGAAATGACTGATGCGAACGATTTCAAGCTCTGGTACGTGTACCAGAGGTGGGATCAACTGTCTAAGGCTGAACTCAAGGTGCAATGGATGTGGAGTACAGACGGATAATCAGACGGGTCTTTATTTTTGGGATGACTGGTTGCCTCCCATTAAGCATTAAATTTGATGCCTTCAGCCGAGCAGAAAATGGGGTGGAGAGGGAGTGGTCAAATCAGTGGAATTTTGTAAAGCAAGCACCTTGATTAAGAGCCTGGTTAGTCCAACTAGGTGCTTGTTAAGATCAGTGGGCTGATGATGCAGCCCAAACCCAATAAGTCTGGTGGGTTGATAGATGTAGATCAACAGATGCGGAACCCACCATATGCAATGAAGTTCTGATGGATATGGAAGTGAAAACTCGAGTTTAGGCCGAGTCAAATTAGCCTAGTCAGAGTAGGGTTCCGAAAAATAATCAATGTATGGTGTGGAAATCCTACAGGGGTGATCAAAGAATGATGGCTACTATTTTTCAGTCTGATCAATACCTGATACTCGATATAGATATGGAGTTGAATCATCTACAAATGGCTCAGTGAGAGGTGAATCGGAATAGAAATTGAGTTCGGTTGCGGGTCGGGGTAGAGAATGTGTTTTGATTGATTCTGTATATGTGGAGCAGGTGGCTTCAAAGAGAATTGGCTTGTTATAATCAGGAAGCAGATTTTCTCCGATGTTATGGTCAGATTCGAAATCGTCGGAGAGTTTGCGAAAATTAAAATCTGAATGAGATTCAAGATCATGAGTTCCACCACAGAATAACTCATATGCTGTAGATTCAGCAACCTGACTGGGGTCTAGCCTAAATGTTAATTCTGAGCTTAAAAAGGTGTCCCTATCTGGTAGAGTCTTAGGTTCTAAGCTAGTAGGGCAGACCCAATTGAAACCCCACTCATCCAACTCCTCAGTTTCTATATCGTAAATTGGCATGACTTCTAAAAAATCGATTAGTTCCTTTGAAGATGATGGCGAGGGATATTCATCAAATAGAGGCCCAAAATCATATTCTTCATTGAAAGATTTATCTTCCTCATATGGGGCCTTGAAAACTTCAAAATAGGTTTCAGATCTAGATTCTGGGATTAGGATGTGGGTTGAATTACTAGAATCTAGGTCTGAATAACCTTCGAGGGTCACCTTATCAGAATAAGGGACGGAATTTACACCCTTGAGAGGTTCAGTTCTACTCTCATTATTGCAGGAGTTTTGGGATTCTAAGCCTGGTAATTCATTGTCTAGAGTGGGCTTAACAGTGTGTTTTCCTGCATTTGGAGCTTTCCAACCTTCTTCAATATCAGGCACATTGTATTCTATCTGGGTTGGGAATCCACAACCATTTTGTGCCTCGAACCTGAGATCAGATTGATCCTTGATGTTGTCCCAAGATGGTTCATCCTCTGTTTGTGGTATATACGGGTACTTCTGGTCGATAATTTATTTTATTAATCTCATTATCTCTTCCCATTTTTCAAGACTATCTTGGTGTTACTTCCAAAGTCGAGGATTGTCATACATTGAAGGTATTCATGATTATGCAGTTTTTCTATCTCAATGTATCCAGTAATGAGTAAATCACGGGCTGATCCTTTTGTGGCTTCTGCCAATAGTACTTGGGCACAAGTTATGATAAAGGTTGTGGTTGTTGGGACATCAACCTGAATTTTTTCTACTGGTGTTGAGGTTTTGTCTTCCTTCTTATAGAATTTCAGGGCATCCTCAATCATCCTATCTCTCATGGATCTCCGATATTCAGGTTTCTTGAATGGTAGTCCTAAGTGGTTTGGCTGCATATTTGGATCAGGTGGTGGAATCAAGATGTAGAATCGGAGTTTGAGTCAAGATATAGAATCAAGTTATGAAGCGATTAGATCTGAATAACGAGTCCCACTGAAAATGTATGTGTGTGCTTTAAAGAGAAAAGATGAGGGACTGGAGATGTTTTTGACCCAATCAAGACACCCAAAGACGTTTGGATGACTATGGAGGTTTGGGGCGGATGGTACCCCTGGATCAGAAGATCGTCTACCTGAGAATTACCTGGGCAGCTAGAGAGGGAGAGTCCCACAAAGACCCCTACACGGTAGAGCGTCCCCACGGGTTACAGGGTTTCCCCCACTTGACCTCTCTTGTCACTGAGATTCCAGGTAGACCAGAATGGGGACCTTGACCTCTTAAGTCTACCACTTTTATTTCAAAAGTGCTTTAGGGTTCTCACTTGAACTTTAGATGTGTTGATGTTGTGACCTAATTTAGAGGTTGGTTGACCCAAGGGGTCAACTTCACTTGACCTGTCCTATAGATGGCAGAATGATTCTAGGCTTGGGGCCTAGAGATCACCCTGATTTGACTCGCAGTTTATTAGGTCCAAGATTTTAAGATTCAAGTGATTTTAGAGCTCAATTTTTAAGGTTTGTCTTGTTTAGATCTCTTCAATCAAGGGCTTGGGTAGCACACTGATGCGGGAAGGTTCATTTCCTTTTATATAGGCATGTGTGAACTAGCACTCCAAGACCTTACTATAGAAACCCTAATTTGGTTCTATTTCCAATCCTCTTTTTCACAAGAATTCTCTTTGGACTTAAAAGCAAGAAGTGTGTTGTCCGCAAAGATTAAGAGTGATTTCTATTAGGCACATGAATTTGTGGGATAGAATCTAAAAAAAATCGCTCCAACTTCAAGAAGATTTGAAAAATTTTCGCAAAATCAAGAAATGTTTGCCTTAAAGATGGTGATTACTATAGAAAGAAGGCAATTGATTTCTAAATTAATTTCTTCCTTTTAACTTTCAAAGCTTAGGGGATAGTTTAAGGAAGAAAAGAAATTACCTACCTGGAGTGGCTGACTTGCGGGAGGGATTTTCTCGTGAAATACCTGCAAGATCACAATAAAGCAAAGTAGGGCAAGTTAGTGTTCAATATGATAAAGAGAATGTAGAGACTAGTGATAAATTGCGCGTTGCTCCTCGGTAATGGCGCCAAAATGTTGACGTGGTCTCGATCGTCTTTTAATAGTTAGTTACGTCGTAGTATAGGTGATCAAGCGTTGTCAACAAATAAAAGTTTTATTACTCGAAAACCTAAGTATCCGAGGTCGAACACAGGGAGCAATTGGAATTTATTACTAATCTCAAGAATGTAATTAAACACTTTAATTACTCAAAACTTAATTCAAATATAAATGCATGAGTTTGAAAAGTAATTGTGGCAAAAAGAAAGAATTTGGACGTCAAATCATGGGATGAGACGTCTTAAAAATATGTCTCCCTTCTCTTATTCTTCTTCTTCTGATTTTCTTCCTTTCTTCTTCTTTGTGCTTCTTTCTTCTCTACAGTTGCCTTGCTTCTTTCTCCTTCTTTTCTCTGCAGTTTCTTTCTCTCTACGGGTCTTCTTCTTCTTCCTTGGCTCTGCTTCCTTGGTTCTGTTTCCTTCAGTTTCTCTTCTTTTTCTGCTTGTCTTTACCTTTCTCCATTTCTTATTTCTTCTTCAGTTCTTCTTCTTTCCTTCAACTCTTCCTTTTCCTCTGCAATGGCTTCCTTCCTTCTTTTCCTTTGCTAACAACGGCTAAGTGTTGACCTCACTTCTTCCTTCTGCCTTCCCTGCACAAACCATAGAGGAGCAAAACCTATCCCTCTACCCACACCCGTGCATCTCTCTCTCTCTGTAAGCTACTCTTCAGCATGCTCTCCCAGAGCCGGGTAAATGGGTCGGATCGCGTGCCCGGGTCTAGGTGCATCGGCGTGAGGGTGGTGCACAAGGAGTGCTAAGGGTAGTGTCGGGTTGGGTCGCCAGATCCGTGTGGTGAAGTCACGGACGAGGCGGTGAGAATAGGTGAGGGACCTCACCCCATGTGCATTCGGAGGCAACGAGGCTATAACACAAAAACATTATAAATCACTCCAGCTCTTTGTGACTTAATGATGTGGGACTAATCTTCCACCTCTATTTTGCGCGTGCCCGCAAGAGTCCGTCCTGCAATTGCCACTACTGCAGACTTTGTGGCGTCACTTGCTGGGTCAGATGTCTTCGCGATGCCTCCCCGAGTTATCTGCACCTGGAGCCTTGCAGTCCTGCGACCTGGAGCAATCAAGGAGCTTCTTCAAGTCACCGCTAATGGCGGCCGGAGGGTGAAACTTGCCAGACATGAAAAGAGCCTCGCAGCTTAATCAGATCATTAGGGGACCTTCTCCGTGTCATGGCGAAGGTGAAGCGCTAGGTGGCAGGCCGCGGAGCGGCCTAGGCGTAAGTGCCTAGGTCACTCTGTGGCCAGACGGATGGGTGTGTTAGGGGGTTGTTGTGGAGGCGTAGAGGGTCTATGGGTGGGCGGAGGTTATTCAGTGTGGTGAGGCGGAGGTTATGCGATGGTTGGTGGGGCGGGTGGGGCTGCGGAGCGACGGGAGCATCTTGCCAGAGGGTGGCCAGAGATGAGGAATGTGGTGGTGGACAGGGACGGTCGAGGGGCGGTTATGTGAAATAAAGTGAGGGAAATGAAAGAGGGGATAGAGAAGAATAGTTTTAACCTAACTAAAGGGATTAAAGGGATGAGAAGGAGACCAGCAGTACCTGCTGTCGCCGGAGAAGATGACATCCAGTGGGGAAGACGGCGGCGACGACGGGGCTAGGGCAGCTCGTGCAGGTGTTGCGCGATGCGGAGGAGGATGAGGAGGATGGCTCTGCCACTGGTTTTTTGGCAGAGTGATGAGGAAGAGGAGGGGGGCTCGCTGGACCCCTTGGCTGGAGAAGAAGGAGAGGAATTTGAGGTGGAATCCCGGCCAAGTCGAGCTGAGAAGGTGCGGCCGGAGTTGGGGTTTAATTTATAGGTGCTAGCCATGATTCTGGTGTGTGGAGGACACATCTTCTGCCACCGATGTCTCACTGGAGATGGAAGGTAGTTAGATACCCAAATCTCTCGTGCGTTCGCACGAGAGATTGGGTGCAAATCTGGGATCATGATTGATTTCAGAAGGAAGCGGATTCCTCAGAGAATCTCCCTTCCAATTTTGGGAGGAGATCTCTGAGGGATCAGAGAGTATTCCCTCTCTAAACCTCGCCAGAGTAGGATCTCTCCCCAATAATGGTGGAGGGACCTGATTGTATGATTAGCGAGAAAGCTGCGGGGGTTTATGTGATGGTTTTCAAAAGATAGGGACCAGAATGAGATTGGGTGTATTAAAATGCAAAGTAGGTTAAGATGACCTCCCCTTAGGTCCAAATTTTTGTACAAACCTAATTTTGACCTAAGGAATCCAATGGTGAAGTTTTATTTTAGTTTTGACCACGTTTTACTGGATATTTTGCGTAAAAACCCAAATTAGGTCAATTGATGAGCTAGGACCCTAATCTAGGTCAAATTAGGTTCCAAATGCCAAATTGAATGTTAGAAATCATAGGGGATATTTTTACATGATTTTTAGAGGATGTAATTCATTTTTATCCTGACCAAAACATTGTTGAATTAAGTGGGTCTGTTTTAAGGTTACCAGATGTCATTTAAATCCTGGATTGCACATGAGCCCATTTCTGATTGAATAAACCCACTTTTTATCTCATTTAGACCATTTGACCTATGTTTTGTCTCTGACAAATCCCATTTATGTACTGCAATGGTAAAATTACAGTTTTAACCTTTATTTCATGTTTTCTTCTCAGAACACTTATGCCTCCAATTAAGCCCTCTTCTAAGTCATCTAGGAGATTTTATTCTCTTTATTAGGTCAAAATGAGCTAGTTATGACTCATGATGAGGCTCTCATCAGAGGATGATTCACTCTGACATCGCCTAGAGGAAGGTGGTGAGGAGTGGGTCGAATAAGAATGGAGCCAGAAGATGGACAATGGGGCAGGACTGCGTCTGATGGGAACACCATCATGAGTCCTAACTAGCTCATTTTGACCTAGAAAAGTGAACAAAAACTCCTACATAACCAAGTGAAGGGCCTAACTCAAGGAATAATCAGTCTGAGAGAAAAGCAAGAAACAAATGGTAAAACTACAATTTTACCATTGCAGTGTAACAACAGGATTTCTCACGGGCTAAACATTGGTGAAATGGTATTAACAAGATAAAAGTGGGTTGGTTCAATAAAAAAAGGGTTAATGTGAAATCTGCGAATTAAATAACTTCTTGTAACCCTAAACAAACACACTTAATTTAGCAAGGTTATAGTCTATATAAAATTCAAATAAACCCTCTAAAATTCATGTAGAAATATCCTCTAGGGTTTATAAGCTTCAATTTTGCCTTTAGCATCTGTTTTGACCTAAATAGGGGTCCTAGTTAAATATTTACCCTAAATTGGGTTTTTATGTAAAATTCCCAGTCAAACATGGTAAAACCTAAAATAAAACTTCACCATTGGATTCCTTAGGTCAAAATTAGGTTTATACCGAAATTTGAGCCTAAGGGGACTTCACCTTGATCTACTTTGCAAAACAGTCCAACCCAATTACATTTATGCCCCTAGCTTTTCAAACCCTTGCAGACACCCCCCTAGCTTCCTCATCATTCTTTGTGATTAGGTCCCTCTTCCATTACAATGGAGGAATCCTACTTCGACAAGGATTCAAGGGGGATATTTCCTTGATTCCTCAGAGAATCCCTCTCAAATTTGAAAGGGAGATTCTCTGAGGAATTCCCGATCATGTGAACCCAATCATGAGCTCTGATTTCCACCTAATCTCTCATGCTAATGCATGAGAGATTTGGGTATCTCTCGACCTTCCAAGTCCAGCGAGGTTGCCATGCTTGGAAGCTTGCCTTCAAAGCAAAAGGCCCTCTGCCTGCGACTATAAAAGAGACCCCAGATCCTCCCATGCATTTGAAGCTTGTTTTGGCCTGAGAATACCCCATCTTCCTCTCTTCCCCTCCGGCCAAAATGCCCACAAGCTCTGGTGACTCCTCCCCCTTCTTCTCATCGCTCTATCACCATACTAGTGGCAAAGTTGCCTCCGCCTCCTTCATCTGCGTCGCGCCACAACTGCGCCCGCGCCTATCTCCCTATCGTTGTCGCCGCCTCTTTTTCTCTGGGTCTTCGTCTCCGGTGACGGCACATACGAGCCGTCCACCTCCTATGCTCCCCCTTCGTCCGGCACCTCATAGATAATCCCCTTCCTCTACTCTTTCTTTTCCCCTTATCTATTTCTAATTTCACGCCCCGACAACCACATATCATGGTCACCTTCACCTCCGACAGACCACCGGCGAGGTGTATCCACCACTCCATGCACCCACCCACCTTGCCAACCACCTCAAAAAGCATCGCCTCATCCAACTGATCATTTTCCCCCTCTCCATTAACCGCCACAACCTCCACTCACTCCCCCCAAACACACCTAACTCCACGGCCACAGAATGACCTAGGCACGCATGGCCAGGCTGTCTTGCACCACACCAACACCTGGGCCCCTTTGCCATCTCACGGCGAAGCCTTCTGAGTGATCTGACAAGGTCATGATGCCATATTCGTGTCGACAGGTACAAGTGCCCTGCCCACCATTAAAGCGAGCTTATAGGAGCTTGCTAGCTTCAGCTTCACATCCACGTGCCAGGAGTCCAGGTCCCAGACATGCGGTTTCTCTTTGCGAACAGCTTCAGCCCATTAATTGAAGGACAATGCCTAGCAGCCTCAGTAATCAAGGGAAGACCTGCTGCGGGTGCGCGCGAGAAGCGGGTGGGACATTTAGTCCCACCTCGGTAGTCTATGAACAGGAGGTGCGGCATAAATTGAAAAACTGTCAGGGGCATAGAGCCTCCTGACATGGGGTGAGGTCCCACTTTCCCCACCACGCCTCGTTAGTGACCGACGCCTCTGACTACCCGTGCACTCCCGCCCACCACACACGCTGGTGGGCCTGGTCATGGGCGCGTCGACCCTACCCGTTTACCTGAGAAAGGCTCTGGGAGAGCAAGCCTAAGAGAGAAGAAAGATTGGAGAGTTCGCTGGGAGGGTAGGGGTTAGGTTTTTCTCTCCAAGGAAAAGAGGGTGAAGCCAAGGAAGAAGAGGAAGAAAGAAGCCACAGCAGTGGCTAAGGGTGAAGTTGTAGAGAAGAAGAAGCAGGAAGAAGGAAGGAGAAGGAAGCCTCAGCTCAAAGCCAAAGGCAGAAGAAGCTAAGGAAAAGAAGCTAAGGAGAAGGCTCGGCTGAAGTCAGAAGCAAGGAAGGAGAAGAAAGAGAAAGAAGAAAGAAGGAAGACACTAAGGCCAGCAATCAGAGGAAAGAAAGAGACAGAAGAAGAAAAGGCCAGAGATGAATCAGAGAAGGAAGAAGGAAGAAGAAGGAGAACAGAGAAAGCTCAAGACAGGAAAATAAGATGAGAGGTTGAAAAAGAATTATCTGATTTTTACATCCATCTTTTTGAGCTTCTATATACCTTGAAACCATTTTTCTTGCTTCATAATTTTGATTGATCATTACATTTTATAAAGTTGAAATTTGTGTTCTTAGTTTTTAAATCTCAATTTGCTCCCTGTGTTCGACCTCGGATTCATATTTTTCGAGTAATAAACTTTCATTTGTTTTTAAAGCGATTTTGGCTATACTACGACGCAATTATTATAAACCCGATTTCACTTCGACAAACATCGTCGTGGCGAGGATCTTCTTCCCGAAGGGCAACGAGAGGATGGCCACAGGATGCTCCACGAATGGGGATGAGAGGTGGGAAAACTATTTTCTTTTCTACTCTAGAGGAGCATCCTAGGCTTGGGACAAGCTCTCTCTTGAGCCTTGGATGTAGTGAGTGGAAGAAAGGAAGAGATGGTTTGGAATGGAGGGGGCTAGGTCCTTTTATAGTGGAGGAGAGATAAAATCATCCATGGCAATTAGTGATGACTGTAATCGTCGCTGAAGATTCACCCAACTATCTTTGAAATCCATGCCCTTCAATTCCTTTGATGGCGCGTGCATAGCACAGGCCATTAGGGACAGCAACAAGTGTCACTAAAGGCCCGCCCAACTGTCATTGAAGATCAGCACCCTTCAATTCCTTTGCTGGTGCCACGCTCAATTGGCCAATTGGGGGGGCTGCGGGGATTTGAACCCACGCCCCTCCGTTGAGAGCCCACGCCTCCACCATTGCGCGAAGTCATCCAGATGGTCGCGCAGACGTCTTAAGGCGCACGATGGAGGAGAGTTCTCAGCCGTTGGATCAAGATGCAACAATTGAGAATTGATGATGAAGATGATGAGGGTGCCTTCCAGTTGCTGCTTGCCAATTTAGGCGGCTTGCATGGTGCCACATGGCGCCATTTGGGTTGTTAATCTTCTGTCAGTTGCAGAGGGTGCCACGGCACTCAAATCGAGATGATTCCTGCATTGCTGGACTGCGATCGTCTCTCCGAATCCATCTGCATGGTTGGATTTTTCATCTGAAGCCTATAAGGATGTCACATTGCCCTCTTGGCATTTGATCTTCCTCAGACTTCATATGATGCTACGGGACTCCGATCTAGATGATTTCGGAGGCGTTAGTCTCCGATCATAGTTCTGATCAGATCCGTATGGTCCGATCATCCATCCGAGGTCCTGAAATAACTCGTCTTCTCTCCTGACCATAAAAAGGACCTAATTAACCTAAAATATATGCAGCTACTCTAAATGCAGAATGATGCATGCTATGCAATATTTATAACATGAAATGTAAATCTAAGCTTGGGAACATGCATGATTAGGCATTTAAACCTAAATAGATGTGTCTATATCAACTCTAAAGCACATTTGACCTTTACTAAATGATTAGCCCATATTTGTGGGCTATTTAAGTATCTAAATGTCTAGACATTAAGTTAATTTTAACATTTACATAGCATACATTAGGATGTAAATAAATTAATTAATATTTTTAGCTTAAGTGCAGAATTCATGCATTTAGAATTAACCTAGGGTTGCATACATTTAATTAGTTAATTAATTAGGTGCACTATTTTAATTAACATAGAAGTTAAGAAGTTATGTATAAATAACCTTAATTATTTTATTCTTTTATTCTTCTTCTCCTTTACAGGTAACTCCTCTGACTCTGCCTCCTCCTGCGCATCACATTGATTCCACGGTGTTTTGAATTTCAAATCTTGGTAGCCGTGGCTACAAAAGAGAAGGAAGAGCTACTGTTGAGGAGCAGGCCACCACCCCTTTGTTCCTCACTGTCCTTAGAGGACCTTGCTCCTCTTCCATTCCAAACCACTGGCCTCCCACCGCGGCAGTACGACTCCACCACTGTGGGAGTGTGGGGTGACAGCCCACACTGCCAAGAGTCTTTAGAACTCCTCCTCACCTCAGCCAGCAACCCACGCCAGCCTCTGCGCGCCCCACCTCCAGCGCATCCACCTCCAGCGCACATGCCAACATCGTGCGCCATCTGCCCGCATGCGCCTTCACCAGCAGCACCGGTACCCTCACCAGCACCTGCACCACTGCGCGCCCTCACTTCATCTCCAGCGCACCCTGCCAAGCGCCCTAGCCACCGCACGCCTTCACCCATGCCAACATGCCTGCACCTACGTGCTGCGCGCTCTCACACCAGCGCCCCCACCTAGCCACCTACGTGCTGCGCGCTCTCACCCCAGCGCCCCCACCTCATGCCATTAGACCCGCTCGCACCTTCACCTGCAACTCACCCATGCCCGCGCACCAGCAGTCCATCACTCTAGCGCCTCCCTGCAGCACCTGCAACAGTGCCAACAGAACCCTCGCACAAGCCTGTGCGCCCTGCAGAGCCCGCGCCTCCACGTGCCCACGCCTTGCGCATGCCTGCAGTGCCCGCACGTTGCCCTCCTTACGCCTGCAGCACACGCGGCCAGCAGCAGCCTCCTCCACCGCCACCACTTCTTTCCTCCAGCAGGCCAACTCTGGCCCTCTCGCAACTTGCCGCCACCACTGTTGTTGAGCCCTCGCTCCAGCCAATCTACATCCAGAAGAGTTCTTCGGACAATCCTCTCTTCCATGCGGGAGGAGGAGAGAGGTAGAATCCTTTATTAATGGTGGAATTAATAATTACATTTCATGCCATTGCTAGGAAAATGAATTTTGATTTATGATTATTTTATTATGGTGAAATTGCGACTTCATACTCATGCTTTCTTATAATTGCATGGCTTTTGTTATTCACATCTTTTGACATTGGTTTTGGATTAAGATGTGCTTAAATTCTCTCTAATGCATGTCAATTGGAAATAACATAATTCATCACATATTTATTGAATATTTCAATGAGGAAAAATTATAAATATACCCTTACATTTTCGAGTTATTGGGTATCTTCTTTTCATCGCATTTCACGTCAGATTTGACTATGGATTACGCACTTGATTGAACGAATATGAGAAAAAAATATTCGTGATTTTATTTCATCATTGCCTCCCTATGGACATGACCCGCTCTTCTGTGAGTGGTTTAATTTTTATTTTAATTATTTTGTTAAGCGATTTTCCACCACTTTGATCCTACAACGACAAATCATCTTAATACATTATTCGAAAGCGAAAGCCAACTTATCAGTAAACCCTTGAAATAACACTGCGGTTATTCTGTATTTGTGGATTACAGGTAAAATTGCAAAAATAAACTTTTATTCTTCTTTTCTTCTCAAAACAACTCAACTTGCCCAAGAGACATTATGACTGATATGTAGGAACTTTTATTAACTTTATCAGATTAAATTAAGCTAGTTATGGCTTATGATGGTGTTCCCATCATACCCCCATGCCTAACTTTTGTTAGTCCCTTAGCAAAATTTGATTAATCAAACCAGTTATCTAGGTTGGATATAACCGTCAGGATGCCCTACTAAGCCGCATCTTTAGGGATCAGATCTTAATACCAACAATAAGCCTAGAGGTACTCAAGTCTAGCCCAAATCCAGACCTGACTAGCTTCCTCCTCAGTCTATCACGAAGGTTTCTAAGGCATGTAGGAACTAACCTAAGGTTCGTTGGACCCAGCGGTTACAGCACTCGTGCTTGAAACATGGTTAGACCAGGTTCAGTTTCCCAGTGCATTTTGTAAGAGAGAGATATAGAAGGAGATTTTTATTTGTGGAGATCTTTCTCTTTCTTTTCCTTTTCATTATAGTTTTCCCTAGATCCATCTTCAGATTGGCCCTAAACATGGTCTGTATTGGATTCCTTATCCCCACCATCAATCCTCATAGGGTTCCTTGCAATCGATGCTTCAAGATAGCACCGCACATAGCAACCCCCAGAACATTGGCTTTCGACACTTCGGGATATTGCCACCCATGGCATTCTGTAGCTAAATCTAGACCTTGTTAATCGAGATTTCGGGATAATCCCACCCATGGCATCTGATCTAGCATAGGGTGCTTATGTGCCCTCGGTAAGATATTTAGATATCCTAGGAGACAACCATCGAGGAGACGATATGTTATTGCACATCTTTTAGGGAAATTTCTCGCCTCTCTACACCGGGAACTCATCCAAATTAACTTGTGTTTTCGAGCCACTCCTAATATAGATCTTAGGACCATTTTCAGAACAGATCAAATGCCCTTTGGCATGATTTTTTTATTTAAAGTGCATTGAATCAGACTGTGTGTGATTTAGGGTGCTTAAGATACCAAGTCCTGCAAACCAGAGGTTAATTAATGAGGCCAAATACTCCCTAAGCCTTATACCTAATACACAAAGTTTGCATTTTCCCCAACCACTTGAGGACTAATCCAGATCTTGACAAGTACGTGAGTGCTTAAATCCAATTAGATCTAAGAGACCTAAGGTCAGTATTCACCACTAATCCCTTAAGTTTTAGCCTTCCAGGCCTTAATTCATCATTCGATCCAACCTAGAAGTTAGGTAAGTTCCATATTACTTTGAAGGGACTCAATTTCTTTCTGTATCTTTTTGCTCCTTTCTTTTCTTTTCAATTTTTCCTCCCTCCTTTTCTAATTTTTCTCTAAAATGTCTCGTCTTTTTCCTCAACCTCCTTTTTTTTCAAAAAACTTTTTTTCATCATTTTTCTGATCTTTTTGGAATATGTAATTTTTTTGATGAAACCCTTTTTGTGAATTGATTCTCATGACGTTTTGTACTTTAATACCCCCCATGCCTACGATTTGCAATGTCCTCATTGTAAATTAGGTGGGTGGACTGGTCGGGATGACTGTTGCAGACAATTTCAAGCTTTGGTACAAGTATCAGAGGTGGAGTCGGCTGTTCTAATGGACGAACCCTAAAGTGCAATATGAGTTCAGCAAATAGATGTGTCAAAAGGGTTTCGGGTTTTTCAAAAGATGATGGGTTGCCTCCCGTTAAGCGTTGAGTTTAATGCCATCAGTTGGGTACAATAAGCTCAGGGAGAATGGAGATCAAAGGATAACTCAGCCAAGTTCGTATCAGTGAGTTCAATCAACGGCTTGAGTCGCTGGCCATTCATAATGAAAGGTTTAGAATCAAGGCTGGGTTGACTGACTTCGACGACTCCATTTCCAAAAACACATCGGAGAAGAAATGGTCCAATCTATTTTGATCGAAGCTTGCCTAGGAATAATTTGAGTTTGGCATCAAAGAGTAGGACCTTTGACCAGGATGTAAGGTTTTCTAGATATGTATTTGTCATGAAAAGCCTTCACCTACTCTTTGTAAATTCGTGAGTTCTCGTACGCATCATTGCGCAGTCCCTCGATCTCACTCATTTGATGCTGACGGTGGGTTCCAACCTTAGAAAGATTTAGATTGCACTTTCATACTTCCCGATAGGCTTTGTGCTCCATTTCGGTTGGGAGGTGACATGGCTTCCCATACACCAATTTGAATGGAGACATACCTAATTGGGTTTTGTGCGTAGTCCTATAAGGCCACAAGGCATTTGGAAGTCGAGCTGACCAATCTTTCCTATCTAGTTGGATAGAGACCTAAAGGATTTTCTTGATCTCCTGATTAGATAGTTCAGCCAATCCATTGGTTTAGGGGTGATAAGGAGTCGAGATTCGATGCGACACCCTGTACTTGGTCATCAGGAATTGAAACTGAGCATTCGTGAAATGGGTCCCTCCATCTAAGATAATGGCACATGGGACATCGAACCGAGAAAAGATGTGCTGATGAATGGACTTGACTACCACCTTATGATCATTGGTTTGGGTCGGGATAGCTTCGATCCATTTAGACACGTAGTCTACAGCGACGAGAATGTATTTGAAGCCATCCGATTTAGGGGAGGGTCCCATGAAATCAATCCCCTGTATATCAAAGATTTCGCATACGAGAATTGACTGTAAAGGCATCAGATTGCAGTGGCTCATGTTGCCCAAGGTTTGGCAACGAGTGCATGCCTTACAGTAGTCGAATGTGTCCTTGAAGATCGTGGGCCAATAAAAGCCACACTAGAGGACTTTAGCTGTGGTTTTGTGTCCAGAGAAGTGTCTATCGTAGGCCTGGTCATGGCAGAAGGACAGAATGTCCTGAATTTTCGCTTCTGGGATGCATCGTCTGATGATCTGATCAGCACCAATGCAGAAGAGGTACGGGTCTTCCCAGATGTAGTACTTTGCATCAGAAAGCAACTTGTCCTTCTTGGCCTTCGTCAAATCAGACGGGATCTGATGTGATGCCAAGTAGTTAACAAAATCAACGTACCAGGGAAGTCCTACATCGATAGTCAGGAGGTGCTCATTGATTGCACCCAAAAATACGCCTGCAATTGTGCCATCTTGTGCTATTTCCTAGCATTACCAGTGCATATTAGGTATCCATAGTCGCATTTGTAAAAATACATGCATGCATGCATTTAATTGAGAGGGGAGGAGAGTGAAATAAAATGGCCTTGCAATTTACATTTTCTCCAAGTGCTGCTTCGCAAAATTTCCATCTTTATTTTTATTTCTATTTGATTTTTGAAATCTTCCCCACGGCTGCAAAGCTTGACTTCTTCTTTGCACCTTGCCTTGCAGCTGCATGCCCAGCCTCTCCCTGCCATGAGCCATGCGTAGCCGCATGCACAGCCTGGGCATGGCTGTGCATGCTTTCTCCTTCTATAAAAAGAGGGTTCGGCTCCTTCTTGCAAAGCGGCCTGGTCCCCAGCCAACAGAAAAAGCACTCTGCAGACATTCTTCTCCAAGCCACCGTCTCCTCCCCCTCTCCCTCCATACGGAGGACCTCCTCCTCAGAGGAGACACCCTGTAGATAGGAGCACCTCACGATGGTGCACAACCACCACCGTGAGTCCACCACCGCCCAGCTCATCAAAGAGCTGGTGGGCATGGTGGCTCTTTCCTTGTTTCGCCGTTTGAAGCCATTTTAGCCATTGGAGCGGGAGCTTCAAGCTTTGAAGCTCTCAAGCTCCGCACAGCAGCAGCAGCTCCACCGCGCACACCAGCAGCATGGTGGTCTTCTCTTCCCTGACTTCTTCATTTCCAGTACTTCCGCCATTGCTGCAGGCTTCAAGGTCTGAAGCTCCATGGCAGCAGCAGCAAGGCGGCATCAGGCGCGCAGGCCACCACGCACCCGCACCAGGCCATCGTGCGGGCCTGCAGGCTGCCCTCACCTCCAGCTTCTTCACACAAGCACCGCTTCTCCCCGTAGCCCAGCCGGTGCAGAGATTCTTCCGCGCGTGCCGAGCCACTTCCACGCTGCCTGCACGCACAGCACCTATAGCAAGCGGTCGCACGGCTCGGCCATACACTATAGCCATTGTTCACGCCAGTCTGCAGAACACTGTGGCTACAGTGGTGTGACCGGTAAGCTTCTCACTTATCTGGTCACCCGGCACACCGCAACCGGCCTTCTCCCGCGCACGCGTTCAGCCTTGAGTCTGCTCCAGCGCTCGTCCGCGCGTCTGCATACAATCCTCTGCCAGCGCCCGCTCCCTTCACCCACGTGCCTCTACGTGCGCCCGCTCCAGCCCTTCGGGCATCGCAGTGCGCTGCGGTCCTCTCCGCACCCATCGCCCTCCAGTGCGCGCCTCTTTGCGCACATACGCGCCTGCGCACACGCGTGGAGCCTCTAGACGGCGCTTGGAAGCTTCAGACGCCTTAACCCTTAGCAGCGCCCTCTCTCTCTCTCTCTCACAACACTCTCTCACTCTCTTTACCGACACTTACACACCTACACTCACACTTTCATACACACACACCTATACACTATTATATACATATATATATACGTATACATATATATATATTGATATATATACATATATATATATACTTATATCTATATATATAGTAGTATTTATATAACTAAGTATTAGTATACATATATATATAAATATATCCATATACTTATATATATATATATATACATATATATTTACATATATACATATACTTATATACATATATATATATACATATATCTATACATATATATCTATATAACTATAAATAGATATATACATATATATACATATAACTACATATATACCTATATATTTATAACCATATATACATATAGATATATTTACATATATACATATATATATATGTATATATATATTTTCACATTACTTACCATACGTGGTATTGCGGGAATATCTGCACCAGTTGCTGATATTCCCCGATACACGCATACAAAAAGCGTGTTCGCATTCATCTTCCACCAATCCACCTTACACGCGGCACTTCGTCCTGTTGGTTGCGTCTTTCTAAACGACGACCGACTCAACAACGTGCTACACTCCATCTCCGCCTCCACCCCCACCCCTTTATGCATATATAGTATATACATATATATATATATACTATGGTTACTTTACTTCTACTTCTTTTTCCTGCCAATAAAAAGGTCTTTCTTGAGGAAATAAGTAGGTCTTTCTTTCTTAGCAACCTAGGTTAACTTGTCACCTTAATAAAAAAAAAAAACTAGAAAAACTTCTTGGGATCTCTTGGGCAAGTGGATTAAAATTCACTTGTTTGATTGATTGCCTTTACTCCCACCACCTTGGGATTTCTCGCCCTACTTCGCATAGCGAAAATCCAAGAATCTTGATTCTTGAATTTTTTCGCCGTGTGAAGTATTCTTTGAGGCAAACATAAAAAGATTGATTGCACCCCTCTTTGCCTCACTTATCTGCAAATTCGGGATCACATTTTTGGTAGGGAGACTTGGAATTGAGTTGATTCCAACCCCACCATGACTCTTCACGTGCCTAAGATTCGATCCCGAATACTTCAACCCCAACAAATTGATTTTCTTTATCTTTTGGTTGAGCCTTGTGTGGAAATCATTTTGGTGATTGGGAGCACTTGAATTGAAGTGCTTTGGCTCCCTCTCACACTAATCTAAAACTGATTTGTGCATCTACACATAGAAGTTTCCATTTAGGGAAGCCCAATGCATTTGAGCATGCATTAACCAACTGATATTGAAGAAGGGTTTGTTGGGCTTAGAAGAAAACTTGTATTCTCTCAAAACCCAGAGATTGGTTTAATTTGTATTTCAGCGAAATCCTAAAATCCATACTACTTAAGGTTGTACTCTAAAAACCATTCACCAATTAAAACTTCAATTCAGGGAGATTTCCCCATTGCATGCTTGTTTTACACACTCTAAAAATCAATCACTTGGGCATTACCTGTAAATAACGCCCTTCACATTCCAAGAAGCACTTGATCCTAAGCCTCTAACTAAAATTGGTAGCAACTTGACCCTTATTAAGGATTGGAGGTCTAACTACCTGCGTGTAGCGCCTACATGCTGGTGAGGGTTCCCGCGTGCTATCGGGTGTCTAAGACTGGGGCAAACGGCCCTTCAATCTGGCCTGGCGGTTCCGCGGTGCTCGCATTCGGTTCCGTAGTTCATGATAGTAGGTAACTTAGATCTTTAGGTCTAAGGGCACACTGTAGAGGTTAGGAATTTGATTGTATTGATATGTCATCAAGTGTACCTTTATGGTGTCATTTCTCTCATCTCTTTTCCCTTCGTATCCCGCCAATTCTTCCGGCGGTAGTGCATGTTTGGGAGGAGGTCACAAAACCCTGAACTATGTGAATTGTCTGATAATTTTAGAAAAGGAGCCGAATCGTCCTCCTCCTCCACAAACATGGCTGCACGCCCACCCCCAAATCTCGAGGGAAGAAACCGCCCTCAAAACCCACCAAGTGGTGGAGCCTTAGATCCCATAACCCGCCTCCAAGCCCAAATGGAAATGTATAATGAACAAATTGAAGCCATAAGGGAAACAATGGAGGAAATGTAGAACCCTCCCGAACGGGAGGAGCCTAGGTCTCTTAGCTCTTATCAGAATCCCGCTGCTACAGAGACCATAGGACAAATTTGGGTCCCCATGGGCGGGGACAACTTTGAATTAAAACCTAACATAACTGGCCTGATAAATTTTCACTTCCATGTTCTTGCAAGTGAAGATCCTTTTCTCCACTTGGAAGACCTAACCCGATTGGCTGAAACTGTTAAACCAAGAAATATTGGGTTACCTATAGTCCTCATGAAAATGTTCCCGTTTTCATTGTGGGATAAAGCACCGCAGTGGCTACACACCCTTAGGAGAACCATCCACTCTTGGGAAGAGATGCGAACAGCGTTTCTCAAGAAGTTCTTCCCAATCGAGCGAACCAATGCGCTTCGCTGTGCTATCACTTCATTTACGCAACAAAACGGCGAACAATTTCATGAGGCATGGGAGAGGTATAATGACGTCCTCAGGAAGTGTCCGCACCATGGTCTGCCTAACTGGCATATAGCCCATATTTTCTACTGTGGGCTAAATGAGACTTTGAAGCAGATTGCAGACGCTTACTGCGGAGGGAATTTTATGAATAAAGATGAGAATGGAGCATTCAAATTATTTGAAAATATGAGTGAAAACTCAATGAACAATGCCTCCATTGTCGCCTTTAATCATACCAGCCTACCCCGAAATGTCCATGAAGTTGACACGGGACCTTCCCATTCATCCACTGATCTCAATCTTATCGCACAAAAGTTGGATGAAGTCTCCATCGTGCACAAGAAGTTGGACGAGCTTCTGGCCAACCCCGCCCGTTCTATAGCAAACACCCCCACTTCACTACTTTGTCACAATAACAAATCTTCCAATACCAGGCTTATCCCGAGAAACCCTGTAAGACCTTCCTTACCGAGTGTTGCGCCGAGCGACTTGGTAAGTCATGTGGATCTGGCTTCTGCGAGCCAGTATTTCGACATGGAAGACCAAGCCTCCGTGTACTCGGATGCATATTTACATGTGGATGCGTCTTCTAGCATAGAAGATGCTTGTGCCCTGGGGAACAACCTGTTCTCTGCCACTTATAACCCAGGGTGGGGAAATCATCCAAACATCACATGGTCAAACAACCCACAGTTCCAAAACCCTACGGGTGGACCAATGCGACCGTCCGCACCCGTTATCCCAAGGGCCCAGTCTAATCCTATGGCGAATCCGCCATCAGGCCCTTGCGTCCCGCAAACAGAACACGCATCAAGTCCTCTTGATAAATTGATGCGAATGATGACAGAAATGTCAAAGCGCCATGAAGAGAACATGACCTCTCTTCAGCACCAATTGGAGCAGCAGAATGCTGAGATCAGTCAACTACGCATGGCAACTCGATCTCAGGGCACTCTTCCTGCCCAACCTGTTCCTAACCCACAAAATTTCGTACCCTGTGGTCCTCAACCACAGGTACGACCTTCTCGGGGGCAGGTTAATCAGATTCTGCCGGCTCCGAGCATTCCATCGGGATTTCAGGCTAATCCCGCTGCAGCACCTCACTCTTTTGTCCCTATTGCGAACCCTCCTCCGCCGTATGATCGCACTGGACCCGCATCATCCAATGCAATCAATATGAGGAGTGGTAAGCAGATCGTCGATCCACCTCGACCTGATCCTAGCCCGTCTTCTTCATCAACCTCTCATTCGGGATGCGCACCGCATTCGTGAGAGGACGATACACCCAAATTGGTGCCAGAATTAGTTCCATTCCCTAAGGCTCTACTGAGGGAGCCAAAAGGAAAAAAGAAAGATATGTAGGCCTTTGATAACCTGCGTAATTTGTTCAGGGATGTAGAAATCCAGGTACCCCTGCTAGAGGCTATCAACCACATGCCTACTGTCACCCGATTTTTCAAAGACTACACAACACCCAGACGACAATCAAAGAAAACTAAGAATCCGGTGGTTCTCTCGCCTCATGCGAGTTGTGCTATACTGTCAAATCTACCATCGAAGCAGAAAGATCCAGGCACACCACTTATTTCCTATAGCATCCAAGGCTGCAATTTTAACCGTGCCCTGCTTGATCTAGGATCTTCCATCAATCTTATACCGACCATCAATTTCGAGAAATTTTCCTTGAGAAATCTGAAACCCACTCCTGTCACGTTACAGTTGGCAGATCGTTCTATCAAGATCCCAAAGGGTATCGTGGAAGACATGGTGGTTAGGGTCAACAGTCTTTATTTTCCTGTTGACTTTCTTGTTTTAGATATGGAAGTTCCTAGCTTACTTTCTGATTGTCCGATCATCCTTGGTCGACCTTTTTTGGCCACAGCCCATGCCCATATTGACTGCGAGTCGGGCTGTATTGAGATTGCCGTTGGATCTGAAAAGCTCAAGCTTAACATCTTCAAGGTAGCCAAGAACTTTGATTGCGATTGCATCGAGGATGGCACGTCTGACGAGGACATGGCTGTCAGCGCGTGTATCAGACTAATTGGGACTTATTCTGACTGCTGCGGATTACCTGTAAACATTGACGATTGCCTGACCAACACATATTGTGACGTTCCCCCATCCCTCCCTTGTCCCGTACCTTCTCCTGACCAGACTTCTGATGAGGTTTTTTCCACTTCCCATACCTCGTGGTCTGAGTCATATCCGGGCTACTCACCGCTAGTCCACAGTCTTGAAGACAGGATTGCCCTTTCTTTCTAGCCAAATCAGGCGGATTTGCAAATCCACACTGGGACCTTGAGTCCATATACTTCTCACTGGGGCTATTCCTTTTTGGGTCCATCTATCCAAGAAGCCCCTCTTCTTGGCCAATCTGAGGGCCAATTTCTTCCTCCTGACCTATTCTCCAATCCACCTGGGACACTCTCGTCCCAAGAAATGCCAGACCTTTCGCCATCCACTCCCGAGCTGAAAGAGCTGCCTAGTACACTTAAGTATGTTTTCTTGGGACCAAATGAAACGCTCCCTGTAATCATTAGTTCAAATTGACCAGGGAGAAAGAGTGAAAACTAACGAATGTCCTCATAGAGCACAAGGCAGCTATTGGATGGTCTTTATCAGACTTATCTGGCATTAGCCCCTCCTACTGCACTCACCGTATATATACGGAGGAGGAGGCTCGACCTTCCCGCGAGATGCAGCGACGTCTCAACCCTAACATGCGGGAGGTCATTAAGAAGGAAATCATTAAGTGGCTAGATGCGGGTAAAATTACCTGATCAGCGATAGCCCCTGGGTGAGTCCGATTCACATTGTGCCCAAAATGGCAGGACTCACCATCCGTGTCAATGACAGGGGCGAATCCATCCCTACACGCACTCCTACATCTTGGAGAGTATGTGTAGATTATGGGAAACTCAATGCTGCAACTAAGAAAGATCACTTTCCGCTACCTTTCATTGACCAAATCCTGGAGCGGTTAGCGGAAAATAAATTTTTCTGTTTCCTGGATCGATTCTTAGGATATAACCAGGTGGCAATTGACCCCCGGGACCAAGAGAAAACCAGTTTTACCTGCCCCTTCAGCACCTTTGCATTTAGAACGAAGTCGTTTGGACTTTGTAATGCGCCAACAACTTTCCAGAGATGTATGCTGGTGATATTCCATGACATGGTAGGTGACTTTCTCGAGGTCTTCATGGATGACTTCTCGGTCTTTTGACCATCTTTCGATGACTGTCTTGCCAACCTGACTCGTATCCTTAGGAGATGTATTGATGTAAACCTCATGCTTTCTTGGGAAAAAAGTCATTTTATGGTGCACGAGGGAATTATTCTCGGGCATATCATCTCTGACAAGGGTATCGAGGTTGACAGAGCTAAGCTTGATGTAATTACTGATTTACCTGTGCCTGGCTCTGTCAAACAAATCCACTCCTTCCTAGGACACATCGGTTTCTATGGGAGATTTGTCAAAGATTCCCCAAGATTTCTCAACCCTTAACTCATCTATCGACCGACGTACCCTTCGATATGGGCCCCGCTGCATACGAGCATTCACGCAGCTGCGTGATGCTGTCACCAAGGCCCCTGTTCTCCAGCCACCTGATTGGTCCCTCGACTTTGAACTCATGTGTGACGCTTTCGATCTTGCAGTCGGAGCCATCCTGGGACAAAGACGTGATAAACACCCCTTCGTGGTGTACTACGCTAGTAAGACATTGGACGAGGCCCAGCGTAATTATACTACCACTGAGAAAGAACTACTGGCGGTCGTCTTTGGGATGGAGAAATTCCGCTCTTACCTTCTGGGCTCACACGTTATTGTTTTCACTGATCACGTGGCCATTCGCCATCTCATGCACAAGAAGGATGCCAAGACTAGACTGATTCGTTGGATCCTTCTGCTCCAAGAATTTGACATTGAGATCCGCGATAAGGTCGGAGCCCAGAATGTTGTGGCTGATCATCTTTCCAGACTGGACCCTGACCATATTGGACTTAGTCTCCCGATCAATGAGATTTTTCCTGATGAGCACCTATTGGCAATTAATGTGGCTAGTGGACCGTGGTATGCCAATATTGTCAATTACCTTGCTCTGGATCCCTTCCACGTGGCTAGCCTAAAAACCAGTGCGAGCGTCTCATGGCAGAAGCAAAGTATTATTTTTGGGATAATCCACTTCTTTTTCGAATAGGTGCTGATCAAATCATCTGTCACTGTATTCCTGACAGCGAATTCCCTAGTGTGCTATCCTTCTACCACGATCAGGCCTGCGTAGGCCATTTCTCTGGGAGGAAAAATGCAGCCAAGGTGTTGCAGTGTGGTTTCTTTTGGCCCTCCCTTCACCAGGATGCACACAATTATGCAAAACATTGCACTAGGTGCCAGTCGTTAGGGTCAATGTTACGTCGTGACATGATGCCCTTGCAATCCATCCTAGCTGCGGAAATCTTCGACATTTGGGGAATTGATTTCATGGGTCCCTTTCCTCCTTCCAACGGCTTCGAATTCATCCTCGTGGCTGTTGACTATGTTTCGAAATGGATCAAGGCTATTCCTGCGTGCCGTACTGACCATGTTATATCCACTCGATTTGTCAAAGACCACATTTTTGCGCACTTTGGGATCCCTCGAGCCATTATCTCGGATGGAGGAAGCCACTTTACCCATGCTTCTTTTCAGGCACTTCTGAGGAAATACAGAGTCCACCATCGTATCGCATCTTCGTATCATCCTCAGACGAATGGCCAGGCAGAGGTGTCGAACCGGAAAATCAAGCAAATTCTCCAGAAAATGGTTCGACCTGACTGTAAGGATTGGTCTGACAAGTTGATTGACGCACTTTGGGCGTATCAGACCGCCTTCAAGGCTCCCCTTGGTATGTCTCCATATAGAATCGTTTACGGGAAGCCTTGTCATTTGCCAGTGGAGTTAGAGCACCACGTTTATTAGGCAGTTCGCCAATGTAACCTCAGCCCAGACCTTTGTGGTTGAGAAAAGAAACTCCAACTGCAGGAGCTGGAAGAGCTCCGTCGTGAAGCCTATGATTCTGCTTTAACTTTCAAACAACGCACTAAGGCTTTTCACGACAACCGTATTCGGTAGAAGGAATTTGAGCCATCTCAGCAAGTTTGGCTCTATAATGCCTGGCTCAAATTCTTTCCTGGGAAATTGAAGTCCGAATGGACTGGTCCTTTCTTGGTCTCGAGACCATTTCCCAACAGGGCTGTTGAAATTGAAGATCCCAATTCTGGGCATAAATTTACAGTCAATGGGCAGTGTTTGAAACCCTATCTTACTCATGAACCTGCCCCCGTTGGAGAATCTGTTGCCCTGCTGGAGGGTAACTAATCTTTTGCCTCATCCTGAGTCCAATTGGGGACGTTAAATTCAGCGCTCGTTGGGAGGCACCCCAACAACACTCACCATCACCATCACTTTTCACGCCACTATCACAATCACTTCACTTTTCACTTCACCACCCACCATCCACCCACCCTACCACCCTGCTGTATACCCTGCACCTTAGCTCTCGTTACCCGATCCTTCGTCCTTTCTCTACCCTACCCTGCATGCATATGAGGACATAGCATCATTTGGCATGGGCGGGTGGATAGGCATCCATAGGATCTGGGTATTTTAAGGTATCATGCAATTTCTATATATATATATATATATATATATATAATAGTGTTTAGTAATGATCCAAAGGCTGAAACAAAAATACAATAAGTGTTTATGAATATTCAACCACTGTTTTGAAGACTTTCCAGGCCACAGAAGCTTGATTCGCTTAGGCTCGGCTTAATTCACTTGAGCATTGACAAAATAGATCGGAATCTCTCCTAACTAAGGACGTATTCTTGTACCTGAGACACCAGTACAAGATCCGTTGGTTTGCTTCTACTTGAGAGCCTAAGTAAACTTGGTTCACACTACACATATCAGGAAAGACCAGGTGAACATAAGATCCAACCCTAGTGTTCATTAGGGAAGGTGGAGTCCTTACCTGTGCGCGTAGGTAGACTTTTTATCCCAAGCTTTAGTCTTGTGTTTAGGAAAGACTCTTTCCAACCAAAAAAAAGAACTCTCCCACCAAAACGAAAAGTGTGCTCCTCCAAATAATGTTGTAAGAGATATACTGACATGTGTTTCAACAAAAAAAAAAATGCAAATAAGTCAGTATATCTCACAAATGTCTGTAAAGTCTTCGCCCTACAAGAAATTCTTCAGGGCAAAGTACAAATACCATGTTTTCTTTGAGCCACAGATGTCAGAAAATGGGAGTTGAGTTTCAATCATCTTTTTAAGGGTCAATCCGAAGACATGAGCTGAAACTGGGACAAACCTGTACTTAAAAATTCGTGAAACCCTGGGCTTGAGTCTTAATGTTCATCTGGTCAGTCTTGATCCTTCACTATGCACAAGACATAACCTCTTGAGCTCTCGAGTACGGCAAAAACCTCCTAGGTCCTGGAAATCGTACTTAAGGTTTAAATATCAAGAGTCCTGGTTAGTCGAGAGATGATCTATGTCATGTGAGACTTAAAGTACTGGTAGTTTTCTCTGCAATTGATTCTCACAATATCCAACAATAAACACACCGATGTCACCTCAGAAGAAAATCTTCAGCTAAAGATTATTTCTAAATACAACAAAAAAAAATGTTTTGCTAGGGACTAGCAAAAGATAGACATGGGGGTATGATTGCACCGCAAAAATACACCTGCAATTGTGCCGTCTTGTGCTATTTCCTGGCAGTACCAGTGCATATTAGGTATCCATAGTCGCATTTGTAAAAATACACGCATGCATGCATTTAATTGAGAGGGGAGGAGAGTGAAATAAATGGCCTCGAAATTTACATTTTCTTCAAGTGCTACTTCGCAAAATTACCATCTTTATTTTTTATTTCTATTTGATTTTGAATTTCTCCTCTCGGCTGCAAGGAATGGCCCCTTCTTCGCGCCATGTCCTACTCAGCATTGCCCTGCACGGCCACTCCCTGCCAGCCACGCAAGCCATGCACAGCCAGGGCATGGCTGTGCATGCCTTCTTCCTCTATAAAATAGGCACGGCTCCTTTGCAAGGGAACCTGGTCCCCACGAGAAAAACATGCTGTAGCTCTTCTTCTCCAGGCCAACTCCTTCCTCTTCTCCCTCCATACGTAGCCCCTCCTCCTATGAGGAGACACTCTGCGGGCAGGAGCACCTCACAATGGTGCACAACCACCACTGTGAGTCCACCACCGCCCAGCTCATCAGAGAGCCGGTGGGCGTGGTGGTATTCTCTGTTTCGCCAATTCAACCATTGTAGTAGGAGCCTCAAGCTTCGCACAGCAGCAGCAGCAGCAAGGCGGCAGCAGTAGCAAGGCCCTCCAGCGCACGCCTGCAGGCCGCCCTCCCCTCCAGTGCGTGCCTGCAGGTGCCCTCGCCTGCTGCTTCTTCGCGCTGCGCTCACCTTTCCGCCAGCAACCGGCCACCTCGTGCCCCTACAGGGGCCGGCCAAGCTTCACCGCGCATGCTAGCCAACACCCGCAGGCCACCGCCTGCCCTGTGGCGCTCCTTTGCCCGCGACCCAGCCCTCTCCGCGCGCCCTATCGTGAACCACCTCTCCACAAGTCAGTAGCCGGTGCCACTCTTCCGCGTGTGCGCTGAGCCGTCCACGCCCTCCGCACTCACAGCACCGGACGCAGGCGGTTGCGCGGCTCGCCCCGGCACTGTAGCCACTGTTCACGTGTTTCAGCAGAACACTATGGCTACAGTACAGTGACCGGTAAGTTTCTCACTTATCCGGTCACCCGGCGCGCTGCTACCGGCCACAGCCCACGTGTGCGTCCCGCCCCGAGCCCGCTCCAGCGCCCGCCCACTTCAGCGTCTATGGCCGCATCTCCCTTCACCCGCTCCCAGCACCTGCCTTCGCTCGCTCCCTTCACCTCTCCACACAGCGCTGTGCACTGCGGTCCTCTCCGCATGCTCACTCCCTCCCAGAGCGCGCCTCTCTGAGCGCATACGCACCTGCGCGCGTGCGTGAAGCCTCAGACGATGCCCCACTACTGCAGACACCTTAACTCTCCCAGCCTTCACTCCAGCAGTCTCTCTCTCTCTCTCTCTCTCACACAGCGCTCTCTCACTCTCTCTGCTGACACATACACACACACACTCTCACCTATACACTATTTTATACTTATATATATATATATACATATATATATTTATATCTATATATATTTATATACATATATATATATATACTTATATCTATACATATAGTGGTACCTATATACCTAAGTATTAATATACATACATACATATATATATATCTATATACTTATATATATATATATATACATATATATTTACATATATACATATACTTAAATACATATATATATATACACAAATATATCTATATATATATATATATTATTACCTATATAACTAAGTATAAGTATAGATACATATATATATACATATATATACACATATTTATACGTATATATATAAACAAATATACATACATATATATATATATATCTATAACTATATATACATATATATAACTATATATACATATCTATATCTATTTACATATATTACTATATATATATATACATACATATATATACATCTATATAGTTATATATACATACATATACATACATAGATATATATATATATATATGTATATATACATCTATACATATATCTATCTATACATATATTTACATACCTATATATATATACATATATATATACATATATACATATATAAGTACACATATACCAATATAGTTATAACCGTATATATATATATACATATAGATATATATATTTACATACATACATATATATTTTCATATCACACACCATTCATGGTATCGCGGGAATATCTACACCAGTTGCTGATAATTCCCGATACACACGTACAAAAAGCGTGTTCACACTCATCTTCCGCCATCCACCTTCCACTCCACGCGTCACTTCGTCTTGTTGGTTGCATCTTTCTAGACGATGACCAACTCGACACCGTGCTACACACCATCTCCGCCTCCACCCCCACCCCTTTATACATATATAATATATATATACTATATTTATTTTATTTCTATTTCTCTTTCTTGCCATTAAAAAGATAAACAAAAAATAAAAAAATATATAAAAGAGAAAAGACAATCCTTGACTTGCAGGTACTCCGTCTTGCGAATAGCAAGACCCATTTTGGAACCTTGATTTGTCTCAAAGCCAAGAACCTAATTTTGAGGGTGTGCCTCAAGGACAAGAATTATCAGAAAAAAATCTAAATAGAAAAATACCAAAAACACAATAAACGAATGGAAGGGATTCGTTGTAGGAAAGGCGTAGAAACTTGACTTCTAATCCCACTTCCCTGAGTTCGACCCTGGGCCTAAAAGTGACCAAGATAAAATCAAGTAGGCCAGGTTAAAAATTTTGTAAAGAGATGGTTAGGTCTGATTTAGGTTAACCACTATACACATTTCAACAATAAAATCACCATATTAACACAACCTATCCGGGTCTGACCATTATGCAATGCTAAGCCTAGGAACTATCATAAATAAGCAATTTATCATGAATTTATGTGTGTTCATCACTCGTCAAGTGTGTTGCTAGCGTAGTAGATGACCACAGGTTTCCCGTCTATTGTTTGCCCAAATGCCACACCCACTGTGTAGTTAGACGCATCGCACATGATCTCAAAGGGTAGAGACCAGTCAGGGGATTGCAAGATTGGTGCTTGAGTAACTCGATCATGTAAGCTCTCAAATGCATGAGTGCACTCCTCGGTAATTTTGAAAGGGACATCCTTTGATAACAGATTAGTTAGGGGGTGCACGATTTTTGAGAAATCAGGAATGAAATGGCAGTAAAAATTATCGTGCCCTGATTGCTCCGCAAAAATACACTTGCAATTATGCCGTCTTGTACTATTTCCTAGCATTACCAGTGCATATTAGGGTTCCATAGTCGCATTTGTAAAAATACATGCATGCATGCATTTAATTGAGAGGGGAGGAGAGTAAATAAATGGCCTTGCAAATAACATTTTTTCCTCAAGTGCATCTTTGCAAAATTCACCTTCTTCTTATTTTTGTTTCTACTTGACTTTCAAACTTTTCCCGCAGCTGCATGGCAACTTCTTCTCCTCGCGCCATTCCCTACTCAGGCCCTTCCTTGCAACTGCCTCTCCCTGCCAAGCCATGCACAAGCATGCATAGCCAGGGCATGGCTGTGCATGCTCTCCTCTTCTTTAAAATAGCTTGGCTGCCTTCTTGCAAAGCAGCTTGGTCCTCCACTTCAGAAATCCAACTTCTCCTTCTAGGCCACCTTCCCCTCCCCTCTCCCTCCATACGCTGGCCCTCCTCCTCTGAGGAGACACCCGGCAGACAGGAGCACCACACGGTGGTGCACAACCACCATCGTGAGTCCACCACCGCCCAGCTCACCATAGAGCCGGTGGCCATGGTGGCTCTTCCCTGACTTCTTCACTTTCCAACCACTTCAGCCATTGCCGAAGGCTTTAAGGTCTGAAGCTCCGTGACAGCAGCAGCAAGGCGGCAGCAGCCGCCCTAGCCCTTTCCACGCAAGCCTGCAGGCCGCCCTCGCCTCCAGTGCATGCCTGCAGGTGCCCTTGCGTCCAACTTCTTCGCGCAAGCTCCCTGTCGTGCTCTCTCTTCCGCAACTGGCCACCTTGCGCCACTGCAGCGGCTAACCAAGCTTCACCGCACGCCAGCAGCACCAGCAAGCCTCTTTGCAAGCAGCAGGTCGCCCTCGCCCTCCACCGCGCACGCCAGCAGCCCTCTCTGCGAGCTTTGTCGCGACATCCTGCCTGCAAGCCACCAGCCGGAGCCACTCTTCCGTGCGCGCTGAGCCATCCGCACTCACAGCACCGGGCGTACCCGGTCGCGCGGTGCGGCCATACACTGTAGCCACTATTCATGCCAGTCTGCATAACACTGTGGCTACAGTGGGGTGACCGCTGAGTTTCTCACTTAACCGATCACCTGGTGCGCCGCAACCGGCCGCGGCCCGCGCGCGCGTCTCGGCCAGCGTCGCCTGCACTCGCACGCGTACGTCAGCGTGTGTCCGCCTCTCCCAGCACCTGCCTTCGCCCGCTTCCTTCACCGCATGCGCCTGCGAGTGCCCGCTCCAGCCCTTCCATGCAGTGTGGTGCACTGCAGCCTCCTCTCCGAGCCACTCCTTCCAGCGCGCTCCTCTCTGCGCATACGCACCTACGCGTGCGTGCGTGGACTAGACGATGCTCCACAGCTTCAGACGCCTTAACCCTCAGCAGCGCCTGCTCTCTCTCTCCCGATCTCTCTCTCTCTCTCTTTCTCACATCACACTCTCCCTATCTCTCCACCGACGCTTATACACATACACTCACACTTTCATACACACACACACACCTATACACTATTATATACATATATATATACTTATATTTATATATATAGTAGTATGTATATAACTAAGTATTAGTATACACATATATATATATACATATATCTATATACTTATATATATATATACATATATATTTACATATATACAAATACTTATATACATATATATATATAAATATACACACATATATACATATATATACATATCTAGCTACATATATCTATATATAAATATATTACTATATATATATATACATCTATATAGTATTATATACATACATATATATATATATATATACATATATCTATCTATACATATAGCTACATACATATATACATATATACTTATATATATATATATTTATACATATATATATACATATACAACTACATATATATACCTATATATTTATAACCATATATATATATACATATAGATATATTTACATATATACATACATATATATATTTTCACATTACTTACCATACGTGGTATCGCCGGAATATCTACACCAGTTGCTGATATTCCCTGATACCCGCATACAAAAAGCGTGGTCACACTCATCTTCCACCATCCATCCTACACTCCACGTGGCACCTCATCCTGTTGGTTGCATCTTTCTAGACGACGACCGACTTGACACCGTGCTACACTCCATTGTCGCCTCCACCCCCACCCATTTATACATATATGGTATAGACATATATATATACTATAGTTACTTTACTCCTATTTCTCTTGCATGATCATAAAAAGATAAAATATATATATATAGAAAAGAGAAAAGATAATCTTTGAATTGCAGGTACTCCGTCTTGCGAATAGCAAGACCCATTTTGGAAACCTAATTTGGCTCAAAGCCAAGAACCTAATTTTGAGGGTGTGCCTCAAGGACAAAGATTATCAGAAAAAAAATCTAAATAGAAAAACACCAAAACACAATAAACGAATGGAAGGGATTCCTTGTAGGAAAGGCGTAGAAACTTGACTTGTAACCCCACTTCCCTGAGTTCGACCTTGGGCCTAAAAGTGACCAAGATAAAATCAAGTAGGCCAGGTTAAAATTTTTGTAAAGAGATGGTTAGGTCCGGTTTAGGTTAACCACTATACACACTTCAACGATAAAATCACCATATTTACAACCTAATCGTGTCCGAGGCCATGCCCCAGAAAAGAGTGGATGTCCTTGACCGAGTTAGGAATGGGTAGTTTGGAAATCAAATTGACCTTGGCTCAATCAGCCTGGATGCACTTTTCAGAGATGAGGTGACCCAGGACAATTCCCTTAGGAACCATGAAATGGCTCTTTTCCTAGGAGAGAACCAAATTCATGTCAATGCAACGCATGAGGGTCTGGACAAAGTGCAGGAGGCAATCATCAAAAGATTCCCCAAATACTGAGAAGTCATCCATGGAGACTTCAAGGTATTCGTCTACCATATCTGAGAATATGGCAAGCATGCACCGATGATAAGTGGCGGGTGCATTGCACAGACCGAATGGCATCCTATGGAACACATATGTCCCGAAGGGGCAGGTGAAGGTAGTCTTCTCTTGGTCCTTCGGATGGATTGCCACCAGGTTATAACCAGAGTACCAGTCCAAGAAGCAAAAGAATCGATTCCCTGCCAATTTCTTGAGTATCTGATCAATAAATGGCAGTGGGAAATGATCCTTTTTCATGGAGGCATTCAATCTTTGGTAATCAATACAGACTCTCCACGAGTTTGCTATATGGGTCAGTAAAGTATCTTTGATTTCAGTCGCAATGATTGTGAGTCCTGCCTTTTTGGGCACAACTTGGATTGGACTCACCCAACGACTATCAGAGATCGAGTAGATGATACCTGCATCTAACCACTTGATAATCTCCTTTTTCATGACCTACTACAGGTTTAGATTCATGTGTCTCTGCATTTCACGGGATGATCGTGAGCCCTCTTCGGTGTAGATGTGATGCGTGCAATGAGGGGCTGATGCCAGTCAGGTCATCGAGAGTCCACCCAATGGCTCTCCGATGTTGCTAGAGGACAGAAATCAAGAGGGTTTCCTAATCAGAGGTAAGGCGGGAATTGATGATCACATGAAACTTCTGATTTGATCCCAGGAAGACATATTTGAGATGGTTAGGGAGGGGTTTCAACTCCATGTTTGGACTATCGGTAGCAGCGGGTGGTTCATGGTGAGTTTCAGAAGTTGGAGATGTCGATGTGTCTAGGTCTGGTCTAGGCTCCTCTAACTGTGGGATTGATCCTGTTGTGGTTGAATATGAAGGATAAGCGGGTTTTCCTCAAGGGCTCTTCAACCACGGATTCAATATCGCAGATTTGCTTGATAACCCCACAATTAATTCCTTTTTGGGCCTTAAAGATGTCAATCTTTAGCATCTTGTTCCCAAATTTTAATATAATTTGACCCTCTTCATAATTGACATTGGCCCTAGCTGTGGCCAGAAAAGGTCTCCCTAAAATGATCGGTGTGTTCTTCAAATTCTCAGGAGCATCCATGTCTAAGACTATGAAATCCACGGGAAAGTAAAAATCGCGTACCCTAAATATGACATCCTCAAGAACTTTTGGTGACTTAATAGATCGATCAACCAACTGCAAAGTCATCTCTGTTAATTTGAGCTTAGATTCTTCAAAGTGGTCTAGTAGGGATGTGGGTATCAAATTTGTGGAAGCTCCTAGGTCCAATAAGGCTCTGTCAAACTGTGTATCACCGATAGCACAGGAGATCAAAGGGGTGCCTAGGTCTTTTTCCTTAGGCAAAAGTTTGCTCAAAATGATGGAGCTAGCTTGCTCCGATAGTATGATCGGGTTCCCACCTTTGGTTTGCGGCTTACGCTTTGGTGTACATACATCTTTCAAGAATCTTGCGTAAGCCGGTACTTGGTGTATTGCATCCATCAAGGGGATGTTTATTTGGACCTGCTCAAAGAGCTTGATAGGTCCTCCTCAAGTGCCACAGGGTTGGTTTTCTTCTTTCCCTTGTTCAAGGCCACAGGAAATGGAACCTTAGATGGTTCCTCTAGAATTGGCTCAGACTCTTTATCAGGGATGGACGTGTTCTGGATAAGTAATCTAGTGTTAGGGTCTCTAGTCTCGGGCGAGTTGTGGCTAGGAAAAGGTGGGTCCTGTGTGGCTTTGCCACTACGGGTGGTGACGGAATTTAATCCTACCTGACTTTGGTTTGGGCTAGGGAGGATAGGTGTCTGCTGCTGAAATCTAAAATAAGAGGTTGAAGCACTAGTCTCATCAGGGGATGGAGCAGAGTGGGCCTAATAGGCAAAGTGGGCTTGGCCATGATTTGGATTCATAATGCGCCTCTGGTTCGGCATGTTATTTGGATTCGGAAGAGGCTGAGAAGGGAGTGCACTTGGCTGGTGAGCACTTTCCAGCTGGGCCAATTAGTTACACAGCTTAGAGATCTCTTCTTT
The DNA here is from genome assembly GCA_037157565.1 of Thalassia testudinum. Taxonomy (NCBI): domain Eukaryota; kingdom Viridiplantae; phylum Streptophyta; class Magnoliopsida; order Alismatales; family Hydrocharitaceae; genus Thalassia; species Thalassia testudinum. The sequence continues at coordinate 592,005 of JAZHRO010000017.1, forward strand.
ATGTTATTTTTGCATGTCAACCAAGGTCTGAAGAATCAAAGATGTATGATCTTCCTTAGGTGGTCCAGATTGGAAATTTTGATAGGGCCTTGGTTGAGTGGGTTGATAGGGATGCGGGTTTTGTGGTCGGGGTTGGAATTGAGGTCTTGGATTTGGGTTATTTCCCTACCACACAAAGTTTGGATGATTATACCATCTAGGGTTGTAGGTATTAGAGAAGGGATTGTTCTGGATGGTATGGAGATCTTCGCAGGTCTGAGGATCCCCAGAATAATCAGGGTATGGGGGTTCAGAGTTCCCCCATCTGTGGTAGGTTGCCTCGGAGTTGCCTCCGAAATCGTAATTAGGCAAGGGTGGATACACATCCATCCCTGGAGAGTGGTAGATATTGTGTGCAGCTTCCCTACCTGTGGGTGGGTGTGTTTATGTGCTTTGTAGTGTAGAGGTGGTCTTGCGTAGATGTCAAGTGATGTCGTCCACCTTCTTCTCAATGATGGAGAACTTATACAATTGACTGGCTACAAACTCCAAGTCAACGGATGTTGAAAGGCCTCGAGATTCATGTATTCCTGATTGTTTGTCAATGTGTGGGTGGACGTCTGGTCGTACGCACCCATTGACTCATTGTTTAGGGAGTTTTCACACATGTTCTCGAGAATTCCCCAAATCTCATCTTCATGCAGACCTATGATGCTGCCACCACAGGTTGCATTGACAAATAGCTTGATGTCATCATGGAGCCCAAGGTAAATGGATTGGACTTGTTCCTACTTTGGGACTCCGTAATGGGGGCATTTGCGCATGAGATCTAGAAAATGATCCCATGCCTCGTCTAGAGATTCTCCCACTCCATGGGAGAAGTGCGTGATTTAGTGCTGCATAGCATTTGTGCAACCAATGGGATAGAATTTTTACAAGAAGGCGGTTTGAAGTTCTTCCCATGTGTTGATCGCGTGTGGGTAAGTTCGAAACCAGTAGGCGGCTTTGTCGGCGAGATAGTAGGGGATCTTTAAGAGCAAGCCATCTCGATTCTGCATGTCTGCCCCAAAGGTGTGGGCCAGATGCTTTAGATTCTTGATGTGTTGGAGAGGATCCTTGGAGTTCAAGCCATGAAATTTTGGAGTCATGTGAAGAATACTAGGCTTGAGCTCCACCTCGAGTCGTCTCGCAGGGATACTGATTCGTGGTTTGAACTCCACTATCGGCATTGTAGTGATCTCGCATTTGAGGAGGTGGTGGTGGGTTGATGAAGGCATTGATTTGATCTCTGAAATCAAAGAATTGTTGTGGATCAAAGTTAGGTCATTTTGGCTAATCCATGGTTGTGATTGGATGTTTGGACTTAGAATTAGAGGAAATGTCAATATGATCAGGTTGTTGCACAAACACAGAGGTCAAGGCTTGGCCTCGATGAGAGTAAATAACTAATGGAGGACTCAAGGGTGATCTTAAGGACCTCCTCCCAAACATGCATCGATAGAGACGATGAGAGATAGAATGTCAGATGGACCCAATCGAGGCACCCAAAGATTTTTGGATGACTGTAGAGGTTCGGGGTGGATGATACGCCTGGATCAGAAAGTCGTCCACCTGAGAATTACCTGAGCTACCAGGAAGGGAGAGTCTTGCAAAGACCCCTACACGGTAGAGCGTCCCCACGAGTTACAGGGTTTCCCCCACCTGACCTTCCTTGTCACTAAGGGTCTAGGTAGACTAGAATGGAAAACATGATCTCTTAAGTCTACCAGTTTTAAGTTAAAAGCAAGGGTGCTTATGATTTCACTTGACCTTTGTGTAAGGTGTCCTAATTTGAAGATTGGTTGACACCGCAAGGTGGGTAAGCTTCACCTGTTTGTCCATTGAGATTATTAGGTTCTGCTTTTAGGATTCAAGTGAGATTTAGAGCCTTATTTTAGGGTTTGCTTGATTAGGTCAATGTTTAAGCGATAAATCGGTGTTTTAAAATTACTTCGTTGTAATATAGCCAAAATAGCACTCAAACAAATAAACTCGAATGAAAGTCCGAGGTTGAACATAGGGAGCAATATGAAAATTTAAAACTCAAGATCACAATTTGAATCAAAGAGATAAAAGATTGTAATAATAATAATGTCAAGTATCAATGTGCAAAAAGAAGAGAGTAAAATGGTGATTTGAATCACCAATTACTTCTCACAATAATAGCAATTAAATCAACAGTATCAATCAAGGAAATAAAGCCTCAAATGTATGCAATCAAATGATCTAGGTTTGTATCAAATGGCCTAAATAGTCGATTGCTGCAGTGCTTCCAAGAGATTCAAGGGTCTCTTTTCTCTGCTGCTCTCTTTCTCTTCTTCTTCTTTAGAACTCTTTTCTTCTTTGCCTTTCTACGGCTCAAGATTCTTCTTCTTCCTTCTACTTCTCTTCTTCTTCTTTTTGTCTGGCTCCTCTTGTCTTCTTCTTCTTCTTTCTTTCTCTACTCTTCTACTCTTCTTCTTTACGTAGAGGGGGAAGGATCCTCAATTTTGGCTAAGTGTCAGCCAATCCTTCTCAGAGCAAAACCCCCTACCCCTGATCACTATTCTCTCTTTCTCTCCTTGGGTCACGCTCTCCCAGAGACTTCAACAGTATTAGGTTATCAGATTTTCGAACCTAGAGTGCACCTGGGTCCAAGGCTGTGAGCATGGGTCGCAGTTGAGGTGTGTGTGGGAATAGGTGGGTTAACGGGTCGGAGCCAGGCCCGCGTGGTGGTGCCACGGATGAGGTGAGTGGGTAAGGAGGACCTCACCCTCGTGTGTTAGGAGGCGATAAGCCAGTAACACTTGTTCCCCTTATTGCACTGTGGACGCTCTTCAACTTTCGAGGTGGGACTAATCCCGCCTCCCTTCTTCTGCGTACACTACACTACTGCTTCTTCGCATGATTGCAATCAAAGACACAGTTAAAGAGCCAAATTGGCTTCTGGGTTGTGTTCCTGGGTAGGTTCTTCCATGCATGCGGTTTTGTCTGGAGCCTGCAGCTACTGGAGTAAGCTTCAAGCTTTCCTTGAAGCTTGCATGTTAATGGCGGTGAGGGTCAACACCTAAAATCATCAAAAAGACCTTTCGACCATGTAAAAATGTTCAGGAATGATTGTCGGAGCATGGCGAACTTGCTGAGGGGGTTGGTGTGGCGTGGGCGTGGATGATGAATGCTGACGGAGGTGAACTAGCGTGTAAAGGTAGGTGTGTTCGGTGGCACTGTAGGGGGATCAATAGCTCTCAATGAGTGAGGGCTTTTGATCGTTGTGATGAGGCAGAGATGTGGAGCGTGGAAGTAGTGTGTTTGGGCGAATGTGGAAGCCGCTAGGGCTCGCCGGAGGTATGCTAACGAGGTGGAAGACGGAGTCGTGGAGGGCATTGGCGAGGTCGAAACGGTGTGTTGGATGTGCTGGTGTGATGAGGAGAAGTTGATGAGTCAGTTGAGAGCAGTAGCATATGAAGGGGAAAGGGGATGGCATCGGTTGTTGTATGGCTAGTGCCGGAGAAGGAGAGAGATATGGTATGTAGGAAACGACGAGGAAGACGGTAGAGGGGAGTTGACTGGTACGACTGGATGCGGAGGAAGATGGAGGAGATAGATCCGTCACCAGTATTGAGAATGGAGGGAGGATCGTCGGACGTTGAGGAGCGATTTGGCCAAGAAAGAGGAGAGGAATTTTAGGTGTTCAATGCCGAATTTGAGTGTAAGGAGAACAGTTTGATCAAAAGGTCATTTTATAGACCTTTAGAGGAGGTTTTGCACTTGGAAAGCAAGCTTCCCAAACTTGGAAAGCTTCGTCGGAGTTGGGATTTTTTTTGATACCCTAATCTCTCATGCATTCGCATGAGAGATTAGGAAGGTTTTGGGGAGTGGGAATTGACTAAAAAGGAAGTGAATTCCTTGACAAACTTCCCTTTCAAATTTGAAAGGGATTCGTTAAGGAATCAAGGAGATCTTGACAATTTTAGGTCGCTGGAGCTTGTAGGAATAGGATTAATGGTGGTAGGGACCTATTTGTGAAAATGATGACAAAGTTAGGGGTCTTTTTGTAAATTTGTTTGAAAGTTAAAGACATAAATGTAATCTGACAGGCCTAAGTTGCAAACTACGTCAAGACAATTTCAGCTTGGGTCAAATTTTTGGTACAAATTTAATTTGGACCTAAGAAATCCAATGGTGAAGTTGGATTTTGGTTTTCACCATGTTTGACTAGGTAATTTATGTAAAAACCCAAATTAGGGTAAATGTCTGTCTGAGACTGCTTTGGGCCAAAATGGGTTCTAATGGTCAATTTGAAGGTAACAAACCCTAGAGAATATTTTTCTATAAATTTTAGAGGGTTTAGGTGAATTTTATCCTAACTAGAACCTCAGTTAATTAAGTGGGTCTATTTTTAGGGTTTCAAAAGTCATTTAATTCTCAAAACACGCAAAAACCCTTTTCTATCTGTTATAACCCTCTTGTTAGCCTTTTAGGACCATTTGACCCTTAATTGACCCCTGAGAAAACTTGTGGTTGTACTGTATTCAGGTTATGATAGTAAAATTACAGTTTTAACTCTAGTTTCTTATCTTTCTCTCAGAATGCTAATGCAATGAATTACAATCCTTTGGTGGTTATGTAGAAGCAATTAATGACTTAATCAAATTAAATTAAGCTAGTTATGGCTCATTATGATGTTCCCATCATACCCCCATGCGTAGCTTTTGCTAGTCCCTTAGAAAAATTTCAAGGGATTTATTGAAATTCTAGACCACATGTCTTTTTATATTCAGAACTCGGTTGTGTGCTTTCTTTTGTAGATTAGGTCAGAATGCCGATAAAAAGCCTAGAGGTACTCAAGTACCAACCAAGATCCGGACCTCACCACCTCTAGCCTCAATCCACCGTGAAGGTTTATAAGGCCCACAAGAACTAACCTAAGGTTCGTTGAACTCCGCGGTTACAGCACCCATGCTTTAATATGTTTTAGCCCATGTTCAGTTTGCAGTGCGTTTTTGTAAGAGAGAGATAGAAGAATTTTTTTTTTTTATTTTTGGAGAGTTTTCTCTCTCTTTTCTTTTCATTTCTAGCTTCGAATTAGCTCTACAATACGGTCTGTATTGGATTCCTAGTTTCCACCATCAATCCTCGCAGGGTCCCTGGCAATCAATGCTTCAAGATAGCACCACCCATGGCAACCCCCAGAACCTTGGCTTTCGAGATTTTGAGATAATCCCGCCCATGCCGTTCTATAGCTGAATTAGGACCCTGACAATCGACATTTCATGATAATGCCACCCATGGCATCTGAACCAGCATAAGGCGCTTACATGCCCCCGGTAGGATATTTAGATATCCTAGGAGACAAGCATCGAGGAGATGATATGTTATTGCACACCTTCGAGGGGAATTTCCTACCTCTTTGCGCTGGGACCTCGTCCAAATCAACTTGTGTTGATCTGCCACTCCTATTCTAGGTAACTTTTTCAGAACAGTTTTAACGCCTTTGCGTGACTTTGATAATTAAGCACAGTGAACAAGATTGTGTGTGGATTAGGATGCTTAGGTTACCGAGTCCCGTAAACCAGAGGTCAGTTAGCAAGGCTGAATAATCCCTGAGTCTTAGAACTAATACTTAAGCTTCGCATTTTCCCCAACCTCTTGAGGACTATCCAGATCTTAACGGATACTTGAATTTTTAATCCTAAAATTCCAGCCTAAGAGGCCTATGATTAGCGTTCATACTAATCTTTTTTTATCTCTTAGCACTTTCTATCTTTCATTTTCTTTCTTATTGATTTGGTCTAGAACTAAGTCAATTCCTTAATCTTTTACTAATGACTATCTCTCTTTCTTTTCTTTTCAAATTGTGCTCTTTTTTGACATTTTTATCTCCTCCCCTTTTCTCCTCAAAAATGATATGCAATCAATTCATTGAAAATTTCCTCCCTTCTCCTTTTTTCAAAATTTTTTTATTTTTTTGGTTTTTGGAATATGTGCTTTTTTGATGAAACCCTTTCTTGTGAAGTGATTCTCACAGTGTTTTGCATTTTAATACCGCCCCATGCCTACGATTTGCAATGTCCTCATTGTAAATTAGGTGGGTTCGAGTTCAACTTAGATCGTACATTAAAACAGGTTTTGGATGGGTGGGCGAGTCGGGGTGACTGTTGTGGACGATTTCAAGCTCAGGTCTGGGTAGCAGAGGTGGAGTCAGCTGTTCTAATGGACGAACCCTAAAGTGCAATTTGAGTTCAACATAAGATGTCAAGGGTTTCGGGTCTTTTTTAAAATGATGGGTTGCCTCCCATTAAGTGCTGAGTTTAACATTATCAGCTAGGTGTAATGAGCTCAGGGAGATTAGAGATTAAAAGATACCTCAGCCCTGTTAATATCAGTGAGTTCAATGAACGGCTTAAATAGCTGACCGTTCACAACAAAGGGTTCTGAATCAAGGCTGGGTTGGCTGATTTCAAAAACTCCATTTCAAAAGATTCGTCTGATAAGATATGGTCCAATCCATTTTGATCTGAGTTTTCCTAGGAACAATTTGAGTTTTGCATCGAAGAGTAGGACATTTTGACCTGGATGAAAGATCTTTCTGGATATGTGCTTGTCATGAAAGGCCTTAACTCACTTTTTGTAAATTCGTAAGTTCTCATACACATCATTGCGTAATTCATCGATCTCGCTCATTTGAAGCTTTATGTGGGTTCCTACCTTAGAAAGATCTAGATTACACTTTCGTACAATCCAATAGGCTTTGTGCTCCAACTTGACGGGGAGGTGACATGCGTTCTCATACACCAATCTTGAAGGAGACATGCCCAATTGGATTTTGTGCGCGGTCTTATAGGCCCACAAGGCTTCTGGAAGTCCGGATGACCAATCCTTCTTGTCAAGTCAGACAGTGACTTGAAGGATTTTCTTGATTTCCCGATTTGATAGCTCAGCTAGACCATTGGTTCGGGGGTGATAAGGAGTAGAGATTCGGTGCGACACCTCGTATTTGGTCATTAGTGATCTAAACTGAGCATTTATGAAATGGGTCCCTCCATCAGAGAATGGTATGTAGAATCCCGAACCAAGAAAAGATGTTCTGATGAATGAATTTGATTACCACCTTATGCTCGTTGGTTCGGGTCGGAATGGCTTTGATCCATTTGGACACGTAGTTAGCACCGAGAAGAATGTATTTGAAGCCATCCGAAACAGGGAAGGGTCCCATGAAATCAATCCCCTAAATGTCGAAGATTTTGCATATGAGAATTGGTTGTAAAGGCATCATATCGCGGTGCCTCATGTTGCCTAAGGTCTGGCAACAAGTGCATGCCTTATAGTGATCGTATGCATCTTTGAAAATCGTAGGCCAATAAAAGCCACACTGGAGGACTTTTGCTGTGGTTTTGTGTCCGGAAAAGTGTCCGCCGCAGGCCTGGTCATGGCAGAAGGACAAAATGTCCTGAATTTTCGCTTCTGGGACATACCGTTTGATGATCTGATCAGCACCAATGTGGAAGAGAGACGAATCTTTCCATATGTAGTACTTAGCATCGGAGAGAAATTTGTCTTTCTTGGCCTTCAACTAAGAAAGACGGGATCTGATGTGATGCTAAGTAGTTAACTAAATCAGCAAACCAAGGAAGTTCCTTACTAATAGTCAAGAGGTGCTCATTAGGAAAATGTTCTATGATGGGTCCGGAAGGGTCGATACTGTCAGAAGGAAGGCGGGATAAGTGGTCAGCTACCACGTTCTTGTTTCCCACTTTACCGCGAATCTCAAGATCAAATTCTTGCAACAGCAAGATTCAGCGGATTAGTCGAGGTTTCACGTCCTTCTTCGCAAGGAGGTGCCTCACTGCAGTGTGATCTGAGTATATGATAACACGGGAACCCAAAAGATATGATCTAAATTTTTCCAGGGCAAATACTATGGCTAGCAGCTCTTTCTCAGTAATAGTATAGTTACGCTGAGCCTCGTCAAGTGTCTTGCTAGTGTAGTAGATAACCACGGGTTTCTTGTCTTTTTTCTACCCAAGTACCACTCCTACAGCATAATTAGATGCATCGCACTTGACCTCGAAGGGTTGAGACCAATCAGGGGACTACAGGATAGGTGCTTAGGTAACTCGATCACATAGGATCTCAAATGCTTGAGTGCACTCCTTGAAGATTTCAAAAGGGACAGCCTTAGATAGAAGATTAGTCAGGCGGCACGTGATTTTTGAAAAATCAGGAATGAATCGACGGTAAAAACCAACATGCCCTAGAAAGGATTGGATGTCTTTGATCGAGCTAGGCATAGGGAGTTTGGAAATCAGATTCACCTTGGCTTGATCAACCTGGATGCCTTTTTCAGAGATAAGATGTCTTAGGACAATTCCCTCAAGTACCATGAAGTGGCTCTTTTCCCAAGAAAGAACCAAGTTCACGTTGATGCATCACCTGAGGATTTGGACCTAGTGCAGGAGGAAATCATCAAATGATTCACCAAATACCGAGAAGTCATCCATGAAGACTTCCAGGTATTCACCTACCATATCTGAGAATATGGCAATCATGCATTGCTGAAAAGTAGCGGGTGCATTGCAGAGACCGAATGGCATCCTTCGGAATGCTTATGTTTCGAATGGGTAGGTGAAGGTGGTCTTCTCTTGGTCCTCAGGATGAATTGCGACTTGATTATAACCAGAGTACCCGTCCAAAAAATAGAAGAATCGATTTCCCGCTAGTTTCTCGAGAATCTGATCAATGAACGGTAGTGGGAAATGATCCTTCTTCATGGAGGAATTGAGTCTTCTATAATCAATGCAGACTCTCCACAAGTTTGCTATACAGGTCGGTATGGTTTCTCCAGTTTCAGTCATGATGACGGTGAGCCCTGCCTTCTTAGGCACAACTTGGATTGGACTCACCCACCGAGTGTCGGAGATCAGGTAGATGATCCCTATATTTAACCACGTGATGATCTCCTTTTTCACGACATCCTACAGATTTAGATTTAGGCGTCTCTGCATTTCATGGGATGGTCGTGAGCCCTCTTTAGTGTAGATGTGATGTGTGCAGTATGAAAGGCTGATTCCAGTTAGATCATCAAGAGTCCATCCAATGGCCCTCTGATGCTGCAAGAGAATAGAAATCAGGCATGTTTCCTGGTCAGGTGTGAGTCAGGAGTTGATAATCACAGGAAACATCTGATTGAAACCCAAAAAAACGTATTTTAGATGATCGGGAAGAGGCTTTAATTGCATAACCGAGTTGTCAGCAACAGTAGGTGGTTCGGAGTGGATGTCAGGGGCAAAGGAAGGAGCTATGGGTGTGTTGGGTTCAGACTCCTCTAATTACGGGTTTTGATCCCCTTTTGGTTGATCAGAAATAGTCGGGCTTTCCTTAATACATAGGTCGTCAACCACAGCCTCGATATCACAAATCTGTTCTATAGCTTCGCAATTAATTCCTTGTTAGGCCTTAAAGATGTCGATCTTTAGTGTCTTACTCCCAAATTTTAATTCAATTTGGCCCTCCTCACAATTGATATTGGCCCTATCAGTGTCCATAAAGGGTCTCCCTATTATGATCGGTGTATTCTTCACATTCTCAGGTGCCACGGGTTTGGCTGTCCTTTTTCCCTTGGTCAAGGCCGCAGGAAAAGGAACCTCAGACGATTCCTCTAGAATTGGCTCAGGCTCTTGATCTAGGATGGGCATGTCCTGGATGACCAATCTAGGGTTAGGGTTTGGATTACCAGGCTGGGAGTGGCTTGGATAAGGTGGGACCTGTGTTGCTTTGCCACTACGGGTAGTAACAGAATTCAATCCTTCCTGGTTTTGGTTTGGGTTGGGCAAAATAGGTGTTTGTTGCTGAAATCTCGAGTATGAAGTTGAAGCATCCATCCCATCAAGTGATGGGGTAGAAGGGTCCTGATAAATAGAGTGAGCTTGGCCCTGATTTGGGTTCATAACATGCCTCTGGTTCTACACGTTATTTGTATTAGGAAGATGCTAAGAGGGAAGTGCACTAGGCTAGCGAGCACTTGCCAGCTGGGCCAGTTGATTTAGTAACTTAGAGATCTCTTCTTTGTGTTGTTTTTGTATGTCAACCAAGGTCTACAGAATTAGAGATGTATGATCTTCTTTAGGTGGTCCAGATTGCAAGTTTTGAGTGGGCCTTGGTTGGGTGGGCTGATAAGGTTGCAAATCCTGTGGTCAGGGTTGGAATTGAGGTCATAGATTCGGGTTATTATGCGACCATGAAAAGTTAGGATGATTACGTCATCCAGAGTTGTAAGTGTTGGAGAAAGGATTATTCTAGACGGCGTGAAGATCCTTGTAGGTCTGAGGAGCTCTGTGATAATCAAGGTACAGGGGTTCAGAGTTCCCCCAACTAGGGTGGTCTGATCCAAAGTTTCCTCCGAAGCCATAATCAGACGGAGGTGGATATGTATCCATCCCCTGGGAGTGGCAGATGTTGTGCACAGCCTCCCTTCCTATGGCCAGGTGCGCGTATGTGCCTTGAGGTGCAAAGGTGGATTTGTGTAGATGACGAGTGATGTCGTCCACCTTCTTCTAGATAATGGAGAACTTATCCAATTGACTGGCTACAAAGTCCAGATCAACATATGCGAAAATGCCTTGGGATTCGTGTACCCCCCAATTATTTGTCAATGCGTGGGTGGACGTCTGGTCATACGCACCCAATGACTCATTGTTCAGGGAGTTCTTGCACATGTTTTCGAGAATTTTCTAGATTGTGTCTTCATGTTGACCCATGATGCTACCACCACAGGTTGCATTGACAAAGAGCTTGATATCTTCACGGAGTCTGTGGTAAAAGGATTGGACTTGTTCCCACTTCGAAACTCCATGATGGGGGCACTTACGCATGAGATCCAAAAAGTGATCCCATGCTTCGTGTAGAGATTATCCCGCTCCTTGAGAGAAGTGCGTGATTTGGTGCCGCATTATTTTGGTATGACCAATGGGGTAGAATTTTTACAGAAAGGTGGTTTGAAGTTTTCCCCATGTGTTGATCATGTGTGGTTGAGTCTGAAACCAGTGAGTGGCTTTGTCAGCCAAGGGGAATGAGAAGAGCTTTAAGAGTAATCCGTCCCGATTTTGTACATCTGCCCCAAAGGTGTGGGTCAGATGTTTCAGGTTCTTGATGTGCTGGAAAGGATCCTCGGAGTTCAAGCCATGAAATTTTGGAGTCATATGAATCATGCTAGGCTTGAGATCTACCTCGGGTCCTCCGACGGGAATGATGATTCAAGGTTCGATCTCCACCGTTGCGGGATTATAGTGATCTCACATTTGAGGACGCGACGGTGGCTTGATGATGGCATTGATTCGATTTTGGAAGTCATGGAATTGTTGCTCAAGGTTAGGTTGTTCTTCTTGGTGATCCATAGCTGATGAAGGGGAAGTAGGTTCTGAATAAGAGGATATGCTAATGTGTTTAGGTTGTTGCATAAACATGGAAGTCGAGGTTCGACCTAGATGAGAGTGAATATCTAATGGGGGCCTTAAGGATGGTCTTAAGGACCTCCTCCCAAACATGCATTGATAGAGTACATGAGAGAAAGAATGTGATGGACCCAATCACGACACCCAAAAATTTTGGATGACTATAGAAGTTCGGGGCGGATGATACTCCTTAGTCAGAAAGCCATCCAACTGAGAATTACCTAGGTAGCTAGGGAGGGAGAGTTTGCAAAGACCCCTACATGGTAGAGCATCCCCATGAGTTACAGGGTTTCCCCCACCCGACCTCTCTTGTCACTGATGATCCAGGTAGACTAGAATGGGGACTTGACCTCTTAAGTCTACCAATTTTAATTAAGAGCAAGGGTGCTTATGATTTCACTTGAACTTTTAAGATGTTTTTGTGAAAAGTGACCTAATTTGAAGATTGGTTAACCCAACAAGGTGGGTCAACTTCACCTGTATTGTCCTTTTGAGAAATTTAGGTCCCTCTTTAGTGTTCAAATGAATTTAAGAGCCTGATTTTAGGGTTTTGCTCAAATAGATCAATTCAATCAAGGCTTAGGCACACATTGTTTTGAAAGATCAATTCCTAATTAAGCAAGTATGTCTCTAAAATCCTAAATTGGAATCCTTAATTGACTCTGATTTGGTACAATTTAAGTTTTCAAAATGTGGTACCTAGGGCTCAAACAAGAATGTGATAGCCCTAGATTCCTTAAGATCATAAGTAGGTACACAAATCTAGGTTTGGATGTTCTATAGAATGTATCAAATTAGGCAACTTGATGATTTGTCTAAGAATAGAATGTAAGTAGCCCTAATTGATTTTTTCCTTGTTTTTAGCCTTTTCACATTCAGGAGCTTAGAAGAAGGTAGATGGAGTTTACCTGCCCCTGGAGTGGATGATGTGTGGCAGATCTTCCTTTAATGAATCCCTGAAACAGAGCACAATCAAAAGAGATGTGGCAAGTTAGAATCCAACCTAATATTGCAATCAAGAGATTTGAATTGTGTGTTGCTCCCTAGAAACGGTCCCAAAAGGTTTAAGCGATAAATCGGTGTTTTAAAATTACTTCGTTGTAATATAGCCAAAATAGCGCTTAAACAAATAAACTCGAATGAAAGTCCAAGGTCAAACATAGGCAGCAATATGGCAATTTAAAACTCAAGATCACAATTTGAATCAAAGAGATAAAAGATTGTAATAATAATAATGTCAAGTATCAATGTGAAAAAAGAAGGGAGTAAAATAGTGATTTGAATCACCAATTACCTCTCACAATAATAGCAACTAAATCAACAGTATCAATCAAGGAATAAAGCCTCAAATGTATGCAATCAAATGATCTAGGCTTGTATCAGATGGCTTAAATAGTCGGTTGCTACAATGCTTCCAAGAGACTCAAGGGTCTCTTTTCTCTGTTGCTCTCTTTCTCTTCTTCTTCTTCAGAACTCTTTTCTTCTTTGCCTTTCTATGGCTCAAGCTTCTTCTTCTTCTTCCTTCTTCTGCTTCTCTTCTTCTTCATTCTGTCCGGCTCCTCTTTTCTTCTTCTTCTTTCTTTCTCTGCTCTTCTACTCTTTACGCAGAGGGGGAAGGATCCTCAATTTTGGCTAACTGTCAACTAATCCTTCTCAGAGCAAAACCCCCTGCTCCTGCACACTATTCTCTCTTTCTCTCCTTGGGTCACTGATGGGTCGGCCCGGACAGGTTGTTAATATGATGATTTTATCGTTGAAATGTATATAGTGGTTAACCTAATTCGGACCTAACCATCTCTTTACAAAAATTTTTAACCTGACCTAATTGATTTTATGTTGTCACTTTTAGGCCCAGGGTCGAACTCAGGGAAGTGGGGTTCAAGTTGAGTTTCTACGTTTTCCTTAAAATGCATCTCTTCCGTTCGTTTATTCTATTTTTTGTGTTTTTTCTTATTTAGATTTTTTTCTAGTAATCCTTGTCCTTGAGGCACACCCTGAAAATTGTGTCCTTGGCTTTTAGCCAAAACAGAGTTCCAAAACAAGTCTTGCTACTCGCAAGACGAGATACCTACAAGTCAAAGATTATCTTTTCTCTTTTATATACTTTTTTTTATCTTTTTACCAAGAGAGAAGCAAACAGACAGAAAGTAAATATAGTATGTATATATATATATATATATTATATCTATAAAGGGGTGGGGGTGGAGGCGGCGATGGAGTGTAGCACTATGTCGAGTCAGTCGACGTCTAGAGAGACGCAACCAACACGACTAGGTGCCGCGTGGAGTGTGGATGGAGGATGGATGATGTATGGGTCCACGCTTTTTGTACGCGTGTATCAGGGCATATCAGCAACTGGTGCAGATATTCCCGCGATACAGTGTATAGTAAATAACGTGAAAGTATATATACATATATATAAGTAAATATATTTATATATATATATATATGTATAGGTATATATGTATAGATATATATAGATATATATGTATATATATATATATATATATAGGTGTATATGTATATATATATATAGGTGTATATGTATATATATATATATGTATGTATATATCTATATAGCTTTGTATATATGTATATAAGTATATATATATATATATAATACTATATAGATGTATATATATTTATGTATATAAGTATATATGTATCTAGATATATATATATATGTATAAGTATATAGATATATATAAGTGGCTATATATATATGTATATCTATTGTATATATATGTATGTTACTATAAGTGTGTGTGTGTGTGGGTGTGCGTATGTGTGAGTAAAGGTGTGTGTGCGTCGGTGAAGGTGTGTGTGTGTGTTGCTGTGAGTAAGTGAAAAAAAGAGAGAGAGAGAGAGAAAGAGAGAAAAAAAAGAGAGAGAGCAGAAGAGAGAGCGGGCGGGAGCGGACGGACGCAGGAGAGAGCCGCGGGTTAAGTCGTCTGCAGAAGGCGCCCGACGTCTGGAGGTCGAGTCGTCTGCAGATGGCTGCCGACGTCTGATGGTCGCGGATGCAGGCGCGTCTTTGCACGGAGAAGGTGAGGCGTTTGCAGGCCGGGTGAGAGGAAGGAGAGCGGGCGATGGCGTGCTCGGAGAGGGCGGTGGGGAGTCTGCAGTCGGTCGCGGAGGGTTGCAGAGGTTGGCAGGGGAGCGAGACGACGGTTGGCCAGTCGCTGCAGTGAGCGCAGCGACCGGTTGTGGGTGCTGAAATTGCACTAGAGGGGGGGTGAATAGTGAAATTATCTTGTATTGTAATACAACAAATTCAATCACACAATATACTCAATTATTTTTAGGTGGAAACCCAAGATGGGTGAAAACCACCACCTAAGCCAATCTCTTGACTTAGGATTTTCGATCACAAGGTGATCAATCCACTAACCACACTACTTAAACGAGGGTAGTGTACCTCAATTACAATTCCCACCTCCGATCCCTAAACGGAGGTTTCTCTCTTCAAGATGAAGAAACGGGGACCCGACAGGCCGGATACCCAAAATACAGAAATTAACAAGTAAAAATAACACCTATAGAGCACCCCAATTATTTAGTTGCTTTCTTATCTACTAAGCATGAAAAGAACTCCCTGATGATTTGTAGAACGGAGCGAGCCGGGAGTATGGATTTGCCCTTTGATCAGAGTATTAGCACAGCACAAGGGCAAGATGGAGCTTAGAGTAGTGAGCAAGAGATTTTTCTAATGGAATTGTATCTCAAGAGGTGTGTTTTGCCAAAGAAGAGTTGTAGTCTATTTATAGGCAAGTTTGGAACCTTCAAGAACACTTGGGAGAGCTCTTCTAGCCGTTGGAGACAAATCCCAAGAGTTTAGGACGAAATCCACACAAAATCAGGGCAATGATGATTCTGACAGCAACATCAGACGTCTAAATATAAGATCAGACGTCTTACAGGACGTCTGATTTTTACTATGGTCGTCTATTATTGCAGGATATCCTTAACGGACTTTATTGGATCAAAAGAAGGACGTCTGATATTATGTCATAAGACGTCTGATGATTTTACTGGACGTCTAATGAATGGTGCATTCGTTCCTGTTATCATCGGATCCAAACAGGGTTCTAGGTTTAGAGGATCAGACGTCGTTACAGACGTCTGAGGACATTACCAGACGTCTGGAATCCAAAATACTCTTCCTTCCTGCTTCTGCCAAAAGATTATGTGGCCGTAGACAGATACGCACAGAAAATCATGGCCAACGGTTCAAAGGCAGACGTCTGTAAGTGTGTCAAGACGTCTAGAAATTGTTTTTGCCGATAAAAAGTCTAACGGTTAGTATGTGGACGTCTGGGTAAATAATCAGACGTCTGTGAACGGTTATCGACGTCTGAAAGTGAAGTCCTTCGACTGATGTTTATGAGGAGATGAAGAAAGCCAGAAATATCTGAAATTAGACGTCTGATACATCTGTCGGACGTCTTATTATGGAAAATCAGACGTCTGGACTTTTTAATGGACGTCTGATAAAAGTATAAGTGTTGGGTTTTTGTTTCTAATTTATCCTAAGTGTAGAGAGCCTAAGTTAGCTATTTATAGGTTATGTTTGGGGGCTCTTTACAATATTTCTAGACTCAAATAACATGAAAATTACAACCTTTGAAAGTTTACATGAAAAAAGCCTAAGACCTAATACTTTTGCTACTCGTCTTCACGCTTTTAATCTCCCGTCTTGGAAAGCTTTTTGAATTCCTGCAAATATGTTATTATAGAGAGGAAACAATATGCTACGCTTTATTTATTATTTCATTTTCTACATTTTGTAAAATCATCAAAATATTTTATATGAGTAGTTGAACTAACAATCTCCCCCTTTTTGATGATTTTCAAAATATAGCTGTAGGTTCCTCTTTCTCCCCCTAAAGGTTGTACTTGATAGCCTTTATCTATTTATTATTCCTTAATTTCTTACCTACATTCTTCTCCCCCTTTTTGAATATCATCATGAAGGGTTGTTGAAAAAGAGTCAAAATCCAAACTACAAGAGTAATATCGACAAAGTAGAGTGCGTGAATAAAATTGCATGTTTAAAAGATAGCAAGGCATTAAGGAAAATTGATTAGGAATAGAAATATTTAAGCATGGACTAGCTATTTGTTCCCAAAAATATTAAGTAGAGAGTCAAGGCCTCTTAATACAAACTTAGAATAAAAGACAGAAAAATAGAAGCACTAAAACTATTCTTCTTGATCTTGGCGGCGGCGGCGACGAGCGGGTCCTTGTCCTATCTGCAAATTTTGAACATCTGATCTAAGTTCGTCGATGTCGCGGCGCATGCTTCCCATGTAGGTGTACATCTCGCCGGTTCGACGCAGCAGGAGGGAGATGCCGGAGGAGAGGGAATCTGTGGCTGGATCCCATGCTTCATCAAAGCTCGAGCGGGGAGCTTCTATTTGAAGGGGCCGTGGTTCATGGAAGTCTGGAAAGGGTGGAAGGGGCTCTTCTTCCATGGGTTCGTCGGCGGGCTCAAGATGTTCTCTAAGTATATGCATCTTGGCGGCTGTGGCCCGGTTGTAAGGCTCAATTTTCTTGTCAACAGCTTGGTCAGTTATGGAAATTCGATGGGATGAAAAGATTTTGGATAGAATAGACCCAAACGGAAGTGATGCCCCATGGTCCTCATTCATGACGCGAACAATGAGGCGGCAATAATTGAAAGGAATATGACGAACGGCCGCAAAAAGGAGAGCCTTGTGTTGGCGTGAGATGTAATCAAAGCCTCCTGATTTGTTTAGGAGGTCCCATCCAAAAATGCGAGAGAGTAGACGTGGAAGGGGTTTGAGATTTTTGCACGGTAGAGTGCCAAGGTTTTCAGCATATTTTTCCGGGAGAACTAACTCTTGATTGATGATTTCAGGGTCGTATTGCCTCAGTATGTCATTGAAATCATTTCCCTCATTGGGGATGGCTAGAAGGTCAGAGATAGTTTCAGATGTGATGTGTATTTCACGACCAAATAGGCGGGTATGGAGTTCAAGTTCATCGTTGCTGTAGTCCTCAACGATGTTGGCATAAAAGAGACGGCAAAGATCAGGGAACACACCAAGAGTTCCAATGCCGGAGTGGAATTGACGGTCAAAATATTGGAAAAGATGGAGAGTTTGGAAGTGTTCCCGAAGGTTCAAATGGGCAAAGTCATTCCAAACAATAAAGCGAGGACATTTAACTTTGGCATTCGCGAAACGACGAAATCGCTGCCTAGCGATGTCACCCCGCAATTGATCTGCCAAATAAGTGGAAGAGGAACTGGAAGATCCCTCAACTTGCTTCCTACGGGGAGGCATATTTGGTGGAATGGGTGGTTAGGTTTAGGAGAAAAGAGTGGTGAGTTGAGGATGGAATACCTGCAAAAAAGAAACAACCATTCAACCAAGCAACATTCACCCAAAACATAGTTTGAAACACTGTAATCATCATAAAAAAATATGTGGCAGTATGCCTTGAGGCAATACAACCTGCCATGTAGTTGTGGCAATATACCTTTGGATGCAAGCCACTAAAAAGTCGGCTTGATCCTCATGAGGTAATACCCTTGCCATGGAAGATGCAGCTAGGGCTAAGAAGGTTTTCTTGACCGAGGGTTAGGGCTGACAACGAAATGCACATGTAGGTCAAGTGAATCAAGAAGTGAACTAGATGCTACAAGGCCGTGGGTAAAAGCAGTATGAAAATGCCCTAGGCGTTGAGAGGGTATACCCACGGGAGGAGGGAGCCTCCAAATGCGCGGTCGAGAGGCAGGGACGACGCGCGCAGAGGAGCAGCAGTTCCGTCAGTCGTCGAAGAGGCGCGACGGTCGTCTGGCTGCGAGCAGAACTTCGCCAGCTGCTGCTGTGGGCCGTCGGGTGTGTGGGAGAGCGGCGCGCAGATCGTGTGGGGTAGGGATTTTGGACAGGAGAGTGGGACCTTTGCGAAGGGGATTTTATATCCCAAGGTCACCGAGCGAGTCTCCCCCTGAAGTTGGGGAGATTTGCATCTCAAACCGTCCAGAGAAAAGCCGCGATGCGCAGATTTTTCCCCGATCAGACGTCTGTCAACGATGTCAGACGTCGGGATTTGGCAGAGGAATTTTTGCCTATTTCAGGGAGACGTCTGTTTTATTCATCAGACGAATAATCAGACGACTAATTCTAATATAGACGTCTGATTTCTGCAGGAATCTTCCCCAGCAAAAACATTTATTCTCCAGGTTGTCGTCTGATTTCTTACTCAGACGGCAATGAAGACGTCTAAAATTAATATTAGACGTCCGATTTCTGCAGACAGACCTTCCTGGATTTTCGTTAAAAGTTACAGGGTCGTCCGTTTTTCCTGCCAGACGATTCATACGACGTCTAGCCATATATTCAGACGTCCGACAGGCAGTACATGTTCTGTCTCCGAGATAGACGTCTGTCAACACATTTGGACGACAGTTCAGACGTCTGTGTAGAGTACCAGACGTCTGAAATTACTATTTTGTTATATATAAAATCGTCGTCTGTCCCAGATGTTTAGACGACGGATTTTAATGTATAAGACGTCTGATTATTTAATCAGACGTCTGATATTGGACAGAGTGTGCATTTGGATGTTTGAATGAAGGCTTAGTGAAATCAAGGTTCAATCTATGCTCATGACAAAAGAGGTTCCATTAAAACACTAAATTCTTCAAATATCACTTAGCTTACATATGCCTAGTTTCCTGCGTATATAATTAAAGCGATCATAATTCAAAGGTTTAGTGAAAATATCAGCTAACTGCAGTTCAGTACAAATAAATTCAACTTCGATTTCTCCCTTAAGTACATTGTCTCTTAGGAAGTGATGTCGAACATCAATATGTTTTGTGCGAGAGTGATGTACGGGATTTTTCGAGAGGTTGATAGCACTAGTATTGTCACATAATATTTTTATCTTATTAAATATCAGGTTAAAATCCTTCAAAGTACTTTTCATCCAAAGTACTTGGGAACATGCTAGTGCAGCGGCTATGTATTCAGCTTCTGTAGTTGATAAAGCTACACTAGATTGTTTCTTTGAGAACCAAGAGACTAGTGATTCGCCTAAGAATTGGCACGTCCCACTAGTACTTTTCCTATCAGTGCGGCTACCTGCGTAGTCCGCATCGCTATATGTAACTAAGTTGAATTGTGGACTCCTAGGGTAGAATAAGCCATAATCAGATGTGTCAACTAGATATCTAAATATTCGTTTTACAGCATTTAGGTGTGATTGTTTAGGATTTGATTGAAACCTAGCGCATAAGCAGGTACTAAACAAAATATCAGGTCTACTGGAAGTTAAATACAGTAAAGATCCAATCATGCTACGATAGAGCTTTTGATCTATGGGCGTACCTGATTCGTCCAAGTCTAAGGAAGTTGTGACACTCATAGGAGTGTTCTTCCCTTTACTTTTGTTCATATCAAATCTCTTCAACATCTCCTTTGTGTATTTAGATTGATACACAAAGGTTCCAATCTCGAGCTGAGTGATTTGCAAGCCCAAGAAAAACTTGAGTTCACCCATCAAACTCATTTCGAATTCTTCCTGCATAATTTCTGAAAACTTTCTACACATAGATTCATTAGTAGCACCAAATATAATATCATCTACATATATTTGAGCTAATAAAATGTCTTTTCCTTTTCTTTTAATGAATAATGTGGAATCAGCTTCCCCTATAGAGAATTTTGCATTTAACAAGTACTCTTTGAGCCTTTCATACCAAGCTCTAGGAGCTTGCTTTAGACCATATAGTGCCTTGTTTAATTTGTAGACAAAATGAGGCTTATCATGAGACTCAAAACCAGGAGGTTGTTTTACAAAAACTTCCTCCTTAATGAATCCGTTAAGAAACGCGCTCTTAACGTCCATTTGAAAGAGTTTAAAGCCAAGAAAGGCGGCATAAGCAAGAAGCATGCGAATTGATTCGAGTCGAGCTAAGGGAGCGTAGGTCTCATCAAAATCAATTCCTTCTTCTTGGTTGTACCCTTGTGCTACCAACCGAGCCTTATTTCGAATAACTATACCGGATTCATTCAACTTGTTCCGGAATACCCATTTGGTACCTATTACTGTTTGCCCTTCAGGCTTAGGTACTAGATCCCAAACTTCATTCCTTTGGAATTGGTTGAGTTCCTCCTGCATGGCCATCATCCAAGTTTCTTCGGAGCATGCTTCCTCGACACTCTTCGGTTCAACTTGAGATACAAAGGCGGAGAGACCAAAGGTGCAACTAAAACGAGATCGGGTTTTGACGCCATCAGAAACACTTCCAATGACTTGACTTTCGGGATGATCCCTTTGATATATCCAATCTTTTGGAAGATTATGGATATTGGAGTTTGGAATGTTAGACACATCAATAGTAGAATCATCTTCATCATCCATATTGACTCGGTCAATGGAGGAATGAGGAGATTCATCGAAGGAGACATGAAGGGTTTCCTCCACTGTTAATGTGGTCTTGTTAAAAACCCGATATGCCTTACTACGTGAGGAGTAACCAATAAAGATGGCTTCTTCACCTTTGGCATCAAATTTATCTAAATTAGAGCGGGTATTCAAGACAAAACATCGACATCCAAAAACTTTAAAATAACTAATTTTGGGTATTTTCCCATAGTATAGTTCAAAACAAGTTTTTCGCAATCCGGATCGAATTAAGGTGCGATTTAACACGTAACAAGCCGTGTTAACCGCCTCAGCCCAAAAATACTTCGGTAACCCCGAGTCTATGAGCAATGTTCGAGCACATTCTTGAAGAGTACGGTTCTTTCTCTCAACCACCCCATTTTGTTGAGGTGTTCGAGGAAAAGAGAACTCATGAGCAATACCGTGCTCTAGACAAAAATCATCAAACAAGGAATTTTCAAACTCGCCCCCATGATCACTACGGATACGAGTGATTTGGTAGCCTTTTTCAGTTTGAATTTTCCTACAAAAAATAGAAAAGACAGAAAACACTCTTTCTTTAGATCTCAAGAAGGAGACCCATGAAAACCTCGAAAAATCATCTACAATTACAAGGCAATATTTGCATCCACTGAGGCTCTCATATTTTGTTGGTCCAAATAGATCTAGGTGAAGTAGTTCTAAAGGTCTTGATGTGGATATAACTTCTTTGCTTTTAAAACTAGATTTTATAATCTTACCTAATTTACATGAATCACAAACAAGCTCATTTAAAAATTTTCTTTTAGGAAGACCTCGGACTAGTTCATGTTTAGCTAATTTTTGAACCAGCTTCATATGAACATGTCCTAGTCTTTTATGCCATATACTTAACTCATCATTTGCTATAAGACATTCATAAGTGCCATTTTTATCAAATTCTACAACATAAATGTCTTTAAATCTAGTTCCCTTAAGAAGGGTTTCATTGGTTAATGCATGCATAATTTCAAACATTTTAGAAGTAAACACTACTTTAAAACCCTTATCACATATTTGACTTACACTTAAAAGATTATGTTTTAGACCTTTAACTAGAGAAACATTTGAGATGGGAGAGAGAGGGTTACCTATTTTACCAAGGCCAATAATATGACCCTTGTGGTTGTTGCCAAATGTAACTGTTCCTCCATCCGTAGGTTGGAGGTCCAAAAATAGGTGCTTGTCTCCTGTCATATGTTTGGAGCATCCGGAGTCCATCACCCATCGGCCTCCTTGGTGGTGGAGGTTTCCTTGTCTTCCTCCTTGTAGACCTTCTTCCTCCTCAGGTTCCTCAGATTCAGACTCGGAACCATCATTTGTTGCCATTAGTCCCAAGCATGCCGCTTCTTCATTTGGTTCCTCCTCCTCTTCTTCTTCGGAGGTGGAGTCATCCCACGTTGCTTGAAACGCCTTCTTCTTGAATCCTTTCGATTTGGAGATCTTCTTGTAGTCAGAAGGCTTCTTGTGTTTCTTCTCATCATCCCTTTTGAGTAAGGGACAATCTTTCCTTATGTGACCTCTCTTTTTGCAATTATAGCAAATCAGAGGATCTTCTTCTCTTTTCTTTCCCTTGATCTCTCTTCTATTTCTGAGAAACTTTTTAAACTTTTTAGCTAATAAAACAAATTCTTCGTCATCGGTACTTACCTCATCATCCGAAGTAGCTTTGAAGGCTAAGGTCTTCTTCTTTGGCTCCGATGAGGTTGATTTCTTCTTTTGCTCCATTTTTGATTCGTAAGCCATGAGATTCCCAAGTAGATTTTCCATGTCTAGATCCTCTACTTGGTTGGCTTCTTCTATTGCCGTTACCTTTTGCTCCCACTCAGGTCCAAGGGAGCGAAGGAGCTTCCCTTGAAGCTCCCCCTTTATAAATGTCTTTCCTAAAGACTTGAGGTTATTCACGATTAACGTGAATCGGGTGTACATGTCCCCAAGTCTTTCATTCTCCTTCATAGAGAAAGCTTCGAATTCCTGTGATAGCAAGTTTATCTTTGAGGATTTAACTTTAGATGTACCTTCGTGAGTAACCTCCAAGGTTCTCCAGATCTCGTGGGCGGTTTCGCATTGGCTGATGCGGTTGAATTCCTCCGAGCTGAGAGCGCAGTAGAGTGAGTTCATTGCCTTGGCATTCAGTCCAAGGTGATGGATTTGCTCCACTGTGTAACCAGTTTCTGGTTTCTCGGGAATGACGTATGCGGATTCGCATTTCTCCCAAATGGAGAAATCGTTGGCTTGAAGCCACATCTTCATTCTCAGCTTCCAGTAGGTGTAGTTGGTTCCTTCGAAGAGTGGTGGTCGAGTGGTGGATTGCCCCTCCAATCTGCTTATGGAAATCGCCTTCCCCTCCATGTGATCTTTTCCGCAGATGTTACTCTTGTAGGCGGAAAACCTGCTCTGATACCAAATGAAATTGCACTAGAGGGGGGGTGAATAGTGAAATTATCTTGTATTGTAATACAACAAATTCAATCACACAATATACTCAATTATTTTTAGGTGGAAACCCAAGATGGGTGAAAACCACCACCTAAGCCAATCTCTTGACTTAGGATTTTCGATCACAAGGTGATCAATCCACTAACCACACTACTTAAACGAGGGTAGTGTACCTCAATTACAATTCCCACCTCCGATCCCTAAACGGAGGTTTCTCTCTTCAAGATGAAGAAACGGGGACCCGACAGGCCGGATACCCAAAATACAGAAATTAACAAGTAAAAATAACACCTATAGAGCACCCCAATTATTTAGTTGCTTTCTTATCTACTAAGCATGAAAAGAACTCCCTGATGATTTGTAGAACGGAGCGAGCCGGGAGTATGGATTTGCCCTTTGATCAGAGTATTAGCACAGCACAAGGGCAAGATGGAGCTTAGAGTAGTGAGCAAGAGATTTTTCTAATGGAATTGTATCTCAAGAGGTGTGTTTTGCCAAAGAAGAGTTGTAGTCTATTTATAGGCAAGTTTGGAACCTTCAAGAACACTTGGGAGAGCTCTTCTAGCCGTTGGAGACAAATCCCAAGAGTTTAGGACGAAATCCACACAAAATCAGGGCAATGATGATTCTGACAGCAACATCAGACGTCTAAATATAAGATCAGACGTCTTACAGGACGTCTGATTTTTACTATGGTCGTCTATTATTGCAGGATATCCTTAACGGACTTTATTGGATCAAAAGAAGGACGTCTGATATTATGTCATAAGACGTCTGATGATTTTACTGGACGTCTAATGAATGGTGCATTCGTTCCTGTTATCATCGGATCCAAACAGGGTTCTAGGTTTAGAGGATCAGACGTCGTTACAGACGTCTGAGGACATTACCAGACGTCTGGAATCCAAAATACTCTTCCTTCCTGCTTCTGCCAAAAGATTATGTGGCCGTAGACAGATACGCACAGAAAATCATGGCCAACGGTTCAAAGGCAGACGTCTGTAAGTGTGTCAAGACGTCTAGAAATTGTTTTTGCCGATAAAAAGTCTAACGGTTAGTATGTGGACGTCTGGGTAAATAATCAGACGTCTGTGAACGGTTATCGACGTCTGAAAGTGAAGTCCTTCGACTGATGTTTATGAGGAGATGAAGAAAGCCAGAAATATCTGAAATTAGACGTCTGATACATCTGTCGGACGTCTTATTATGGAAAATCAGACGTCTGGACTTTTTAATGGACGTCTGATAAAAGTATAAGTGTTGGGTTTTTGTTTCTAATTTATCCTAAGTGTAGAGAGCCTAAGTTAGCTATTTATAGGTTATGTTTGGGGGCTCTTTACAATATTTCTAGACTCAAATAACATGAAAATTACAACCTTTGAAAGTTTACATGAAAAAAGCCTAAGACCTAATACTTTTGCTACTCGTCTTCACGCTTTTAATCTCCCGTCTTGGAAAGCTTTTTGAATTCCTGCAAATATGTTATTATAGAGAGGAAACAATATGCTACGCTTTATTTATTATTTCATTTTCTACATTTTGTAAAATCATCAAAATATTTTATATGAGTAGTTGAACTAACAGGTGCAACGGCGGAGGCGTCAGAGCGGAGAACTGAGCGGAGAGTGCCCTACAGGCGCGCGCGGAGGGCTGAGCGCCTGCGGGGAAGGTCGCGGAGGAGGCGACGAGGTCTGCTGCTGCTGCCACCACCACGGTTTGGCTGCTGCTGCTGCTTCAAGCTTCGAAGCTTGAAGTGGCAGCAATGGCGTGGAGTTGAAAACGAAAAGAAAAGAAGACACCACGCCCACCGGCTCGTTGAAGAGCTGGGAGGTGGTGTTCCCACTGTGGTGGTGAGCACCACAGTGGTTTCTCCTGCTCACCGGGTGCCTCCTCGACGGAGGGCCGATGTATGGGAGGGGAAGACGGTGGAAGAGGTGGCTGCGGGTTTTTTTGTTTTGTGCAGCAGCTTGTCTCGTGAGGAAGAAGCTCCAGCTTCTTATAGAGGAGGAGAGAGTGGTATGCTGGCTGCAGCAGGGAGAGGGTGCGGGAGTTCCAGCTGTAGGGAGCGGCGTTGGCAGGGAGAAGTGACGTGGAGTAAATGCATGCAGCTACTGCGGAAGAAGTGCAGCCGCGGGAAGAAGAAAAGAAGAAATCAAGAGAGAAAAAAAGATAAAAAGAGGTGGAATTTGTAAGGAGGCACTTGAGATAAAATGTAACTATGCAAGCCATTGTTTCACTCCTCTTCTTCTCTTGATTAAATGCATGCATGCAAGCATTTTTACAAATGCGATTACAGGATCCTATTATGCAATGTTAATGCTAGAAAATAGCACAAGAAGGCATTATTACAGGCGTGTTTTGAGGTGCAAACAGTCACGCTCTCCCAGAGCCTTCAACAGTACCGGGTTATCAGGTTTTCGGACGTAGAGTGCACCTGGGTCCAGGGTTGTGGGCGTGGGTCACAGCCGAGGAGTGCGCGGGCATAGGCAGGTTAACAGGTCGGAGCCAAGCTTGCGTGGTGGTGCCACGAGCGGGGTGAGTGGGTAAGGAGGACCTCACCCTCGTGTGTAAGGAGGTGATAAGACACTAACACTTTTTCCTCTTATTACACTATGGACCCTCTTCAGCGTTTGAGGTGGGACTAATCTCGCCTCCCTTCTTCTGCTTACGCAACACTATTGCTTCTTTGCATGATTGTGATCAAAGACGCAATCAAAGAGCCAAATTGGCTCTTGGGTTGCGTTCCTGGGTAGGTTCCGCTGTGCCTGGGGTTTTGTCTGGAGCCTGTAGGTGCTGGAGTGAGCTTTGAGCTTCACTCAAAGCTTGTGTGTTAATGGCGGTGAGGGTCAGCACCTGAAATCATCAAAAAGACCTTTCGACCACGTCACAACGTTCAAGAATGATCGTCGGAGCTCGGAGAACTTGCTGAGGGGGTCGGCATGGCATGGGAGTGGGTGATGAATGCTGACAATGGCGAACTGTGCACATGAAGGTGGGTGTGTTCAGTGGCACTGTAGGGGGATCAATAGCTGTCAATGAGTGAGGGCTTTTGATCGTCATGATGAGGCAGAGATGTGAAGTGTGGAAGCAACGCGTTTGGGCAAGTGTGGAAGCTGCTAGGGCTCGCCAGAGGTACGCCGGTGAGGTGGAAGGAGTCATGGAGGGCATTGGCGAGGTCGAAATGGTGTGTTGGATGTGCTGGCATGATGAGGAGAAGTTGAGGAGTCGGCTGAGAGCAGTAGTGGAAGAAGGGGAAAGGGGATGGTGCCGATTGTGGTATGGCCGGTGCCGGAGAAGGAGAGAGCTCTGGTAGGTAGGAAACGACAAGGAAGACGGCGAAGGGGGTGTCGGATGGTATGGCTCGACACGGAGGAAGATGGGGGAGATAGCTCCACCACCAGTATTGCGAAAGGAGGGAGGACAGAGGTGGGAGGATCATCGGATGTGGAGCGATTTGGCCAAGAAAGAGGAGAGGAATTTGAGGTGTTCAAGGCCGAATTCGAGCGTGAGGAGAACGGTTTGATCTAGAGGTCTTTTTATAGGCCTTTAGAGGAGGTTTTGGGCTTAGGAAGCAAGCTTCCCAATCTTGGAAAGCTTCATTCGAGTTGGGATTTTTTTGGATACCCTAATCTCTCATGCGAATGCATGAGAGATTGGAAAGGTTTTGGGGCATGGGAATTGGCTAAAATGGAAGGGAATTCCTTGACGAACTTCCCTTCCAAAGTGGAAAGGGATTCATCAAGGAATCAAAGAGATCTTGCCAATTTTAGGTCGCCAAAGCCTGTAGGAATAGGATTAATGGCAGCAGGGACCTATTTGTGAAAATGATGACAAAGTTAGGGGTCTTTTTGTGAAGATTTTGAAAGTTAAGGGCATAAATGTACTCAGACAGGACCAAGTTGCAAGTAGGTCAAGACAATTTTAGCCTGGGTCCATATTTTGGTACAAATCTAATTTGGACCTAAGGAATCCAATGGTTTTGACCACGTTTGACTGGATAATTTATGCAAAAACCTAAATTAGCGTAAATGTCTGTCTACGACTCTATTTTGGGTCAAAATGGGTTCAGATGGTCAATTTGATAGTACCAAATCCTAGAGAATATTTTTCTATGAATTTTAGAGGGTTTAGGTGAATTTATCCTGACCAAAACCTCAGTTAATTAAGTGGGTATATTTTTAGGATTTCAAAGGTCATTTAATTCTCAAAACACGTGAAAACCTTTTTCTATCTATTTTAACCAACTTGTTAGCCATTTAGGACCATTTGACCGTTAATTAACCCTTAAGAAAACCCGTGGTTGTACTGTATTCAAGTTATGATGGTAAAATTACAGTTTTAACCTTGGTTTCTTATCTTTCCCTCAGAATGCTAATGCAATGAATTGCAGTCCTCTGGTGGTTATGTAGGAGCATTTAATGACCTAATTAGATTAAATTGGGCTAGTTATGGCTCATGATGGTGTTCCCATCAGTCAATTCAAGCAAGGCTTGGGACAGACACAAGTTGGGAGAATATATTCGTGATTAAGTAAGTGGAGTCCTTAACCCAGGAATAGAAATCCTATTTTGGCTCTAATTGATCCAATTAGTTCCATCCAAATTTGGTACCTAGGGCTCAAGCAGGAAGGTGATAGCCCTAGATACATTAAACCCTAAGTAGGTCTAGAAATCAGGGTTAGGGTTTGTCTTCAAAATAGGCAACTTGTGAGGAGTGATTCTAAGAATGAAAAGCAAGTTGTCCCTAATTGATTTTCTTCCTTTTTTAATCTCTTCTCAGAATTAGGGGCTTTTAAGGAAGAAGGGAATGGAATTTACCTGCCCTAGAGTGTTTGGTGCGTGGCTAACTCTCCTAGATTGGATTCTTGCATAGATCACAACAAAAGAGATGCAGCAAGTTAGTATCAAATCAGAAATCACAATCCAGAGATCAAACTGTGTGTTGATCCCCGACAATGGTGCCAAATTGTTCACGCACTGAATCGATGTTTTCAAAATAATGCGCTGTAGTATAGCCAATAAATCATGTAGAACACTTAAAATTTATAGCTCGAAAGAAATCCAAGGTCAAATGCAGGGAGAAATATGGCAATTTATCTCAAGATCACAATTTTAAACAAGAATATAACTATGGAATAGAAATTTCAAGCATAAATGATGTAAATATAAATTCAAGAGTCAATGTGGCAAAAAGATTAGGGTAAAATGGTGATTTGAATCACCAAATTACCCTATTACAATTATACTTAAATAATGCAATAGTATCAATTAACCAAATGCCACATATGATGAGTGCACAGTGCACTTCTCTCTGATGCTACAGTGTGTAAGCACTGTTCCTCTTTTGGCTACTTCTTCTCTTCTTCTTCTTCTTCTTCTTCTTCTTCGAGTTCTCTTCACGCACAGGAAAGGGATTCACAAAATTGGTTAAGTGTCAGACAATATTCTTTGAAGCAAAAACCCCCCTCAACCCCGCATTCTCTCTCTCTCTTGTTCTTCTCTTCTCTCAATCAAGTAGGCAGTCATGCAATCGAGTACGCAGATACCCGATATAGGTCCACATGGCATGGGTCGCAAACAAGGTGTAAGAGAAGGCTTAGTAGGGTTGTCGAGTGAGAGGTGTAAGTGGGACCTCACCCCTTGTCTGTGGCGATAAGCCACAGACACAAATTCAATTTATCCCCACATATTGCTTTGTGAGATAACGATGTGGGATTAATCCCATAGCTTCTTCTGCGTGTAGCTGCAGCCACGATTATCCTCGTTCAATTCTCCCAAGATAACGATCAACGCTTCCAATTGGTGGCCCATGTGCGATCCTGGGATGATTCCCCAGTTGCTAGAGTTGTACCTAGAGTGAGCGCGTGTTAAAGCAAGCTTCAAGCTTTGCTCGAAGCTTCTGTCAATGGCGGTGAAGGAGCGAACACCTGAAATAGTGAAAATGGCCTAAAGGCCAAGTCAGAAGCGCTCAGGAGCTTTACGCGAATGTGGTGAAGGTGTTGGTGGTGGTGGCGTGTGGTGAGAGTGGTCGGAGATGGCTGGCGAAGGTGAAGGAGGTTGGAAAAGGTGGATTTCTTCGAGGGGTTGTGTGAGTGTGTAATAGGGAAAATAGGTAGAGGGCTTTGTTGGTGGAGTCAAGGTAGAGGTAATAGGCGTGTCGGCGAGGAGGATGGAGGTGTATAGTGCACAAAAATCCTTGCCGAAGTGTTCACCGGAGTTGAAAGGGATGACGGTGAATGGACAGTGTGATGGTTGTGTGATTGTGTATGTTCATGGATAGAGAATAGGGACAGAGCGCGATCGTTAGATCTAACTAACAGATGAAGTGAGTCAGAGGAGATGTTAGGTCTGGTTTGGTCAGTGCCAGAGATGAAGGCTGCTCCGGTGGGGTAGAAGTGGTGATGACGACGAGGCTTGGGGCACCTACTGGTATGGCATGACGTGGAAGAGGGAAAGGAAGGAGAATCTGCCACTGGTATTGCAAACGGATGATGAGAGAGGTTGAAGGGAGTCATCGGAAGTCATGGAGCTTTTCGACTGAGGAAGAGGGAGGAAAGAGGGGTATTCCAGGCCGAAAGCAAGCATAGGGAGATCGACGTGCATCATGGGTCTTTATTTAGGCCTTACAGGGAGGTTTGAAGCTTGGAAACCAAGCTTTCAAGCTTGGTAAGCTTGACGCATAAGAGATACCTGAATCTCTCATGTGTTTGCATGAGAGATTGGGAAGGTTATGGGGTCCAAGGCTGGGTGCGATGGAAAGAGAATTCCTTAAGAAATCTCTAGTTCAAGTTTGGGAGAGTTTTGTCAAGCAATCATAGAAAACTTTCCAAATGAAGGTTGCTGGAGTAGGATTCCTCCGCAATAATGGCGAAATGACCTTCTTGCAAAGAGTGACTACAAAGATATGGTCATGTTTGTAATGAATTTCAAAAGCTAGGGGCACTTATGAAATAGAAAGAATCAGACAGGATTGAATTGCAAACTAGGTCAAGACGATCTTTGATTGGGCCCAAATTTTGGTATAAACCTAATTTAGACTCAAGGAATCTGATGGTATAGTAGGTGATGAGAGCCTCATCATGAGCCATAACTAGCTCATTTTGACCCAATAAAGAAGATAAAAGCTCCTAAATAACCTAGAAGAAGGCCTAAATGAAGGAATAAGTGCTCTGAGAAGAAAACATGAAATAAAGGTTAAAACTGCAATTTTACCATTGCAGTACATAAACGGGATTTCTCAGA
This sequence comes from Thalassia testudinum, assembly GCA_037157565.1. NCBI lineage: Eukaryota > Viridiplantae > Streptophyta > Magnoliopsida > Alismatales > Hydrocharitaceae > Thalassia > Thalassia testudinum. The sequence goes on from JAZHRO010000017.1 coordinate 622,570, forward strand.
GGCAAAACATAGGTCAAATGGTCTAAATAAGATAAAAAGTGGGTTGAGTCAATCAGAAATGGATTCATGTGCAATTTAGGAATTAAATGACATTTGGTAACCCTAAAACAGACCTGCTTAAATTAACAAGGTTCCGGTCAGGATAAAAATCAAGTAAACCCTCTAAAATTCATGTAAAAATATCCTCTAGGGCTTAGAACACTTAATTTGGCCTTTGGAACCCAATTTGACCTAGATTAGGGTCCTAGCTCATTAATTGACATAATTTGGGTTTTTACACAAAATGTCTAGTCAAACGAGGTCAAACCTAAAATCCAACTTCACCATTGGATTCCTTAGGTCCAAATTAGGTTTGTACCAAAATTTGGACCTAAGGGGAGGTCAGCTTGACCTACTTTGCAATTTAGTACACCCAAATCATAATTTGGTCCTTATCTTTTGAAAATCCTTGCAGAGAGCCCCCCAATTTCCTCGCCACCTTTGCAATCAGGTCCTGTCTCCATTGTTAGGGCAGAAGCAACCTCTGGCGAGGTTTAGAGAGGGATTACTCTCTGATTCCTCAGAGATCCCCTCCCAGAAATGGAAGGGAGATTCTCTGAGGAATTCCCTTCCATCTACGGCCAATCACAATCTCTGGTGTGAACCCAATCTCTCGTGCGAACGCACGAGGGATTTGGTTATCTTAACCTCTTTCCTACTTCGGTGAGCCATCAAAGGCACAGGTGTGCCCTCCACGCTCTGAACACCCAGCCCAGTGCCTATAAAAGAATCCACACCTCCGGCTGCTCAATTTCAGCTTGACTTGGCCGGGGTTTCACCTCCAATTCGTCTCTTCTTCTCCGGCCAAGAACCCAGCGAGCTCTGGTGAGCCCCCCTCCCCTCCCTCTTCGCTCTGCCACAAAACCAGTGGCAGAGTTATCTTCCTGATTCCCCTCCGCGTCGCGCAATACCCGCGCACGCCGCCTCAGCCCCGTTGTCGCCACTGTCCTCCTCCACTGGGCAACGTCTTCTCCGGCGATAGCAGGTACAACTGTCCGCCCTCCGTCCCCCTTCGTCCCTACAGTTAGGCTTAAACTATTCTCCATCTTCCCCTCTCTCTTTTCCCCCTTTTATTCCATTTAATTGGCCCTCGACTGATGCTGACCATCTCCATCTTCCTCATCACCGACCGACCTCCGGCGAGCTGCTCCCACCATTAGGCCCCTCCACACGGCTCGCTGACCAACTCAGAGGCTCCGCCTCACCACAAGGAACAACTTCCACCCATCAGCCATCCCTCTACACCTCCACCACAGTCCCCCGAACAACCCCACACTTCCGGCCACAGGTTGACCTAGGCACGCACGCCTAGGCCATCCCACGGCCTGCCGCATGGCTCACCACCTTCGTCGTGCCACGACGAAGGTCCCTAGCTAGTCTGATTGAGCCGAGAGGCTCGTTTTGTGTTTGACAGTATCAAAGCTCCTACCGCCATTGACGAAGGTTGAAGCATCTTCGCAGCAGCTCCAGGCGTCAGGTCTTCCATGCTTCAGGCGTAGCAGGCTCGTGCGAGTAGTGCGAAGAGGTCTGGCTCAGCAAGGAGCGCTGCGAAGTCTACAGCTGTGGCAATCGCACGAAGGATCTGTGGGCGCGCGCGAGATTGGGGTAGGCCGGATAGTCCCACATCGGCGAAACGCGAAGCACAGGTGCGATTTAAATTGTTTTTGTGTTATCTGCTTACCGCCTCCGAAAGCACAGGGGTGAGGTCCCTCACCTGACCCACTCGCCTCGTCTGCGATTTCACCTCGCGTATCTGGCGGGATCCAACCCGACCCATCCTGAGCACACCTTGCGCATCACCCACCTGCAGGTGCGCCTGGTCCCAGGTGCGAAATCCGACCCGATTACCCGTGTGGCTCTGGGAGAGCGTCCTTGAGCGAATTGCAGAGAGAGAGAGACGTTTGGGTAGAGGAAAAGGGGTAGGTTTTGCTCTCTGTGTAGGCAGGCTGAACGTTGAGGAAGAGAGACTTAGCCGCGAGGAAGAAGAAGAGAGGAAGTAAAAGAAGAGAGACTGCTGAGAAGAAAGCAGAGAAGAGAAGCAAAGGCAGGAAGAACAGAAGACTAAGGAAGAAGAAGAAGCCTTCGCAGAAGCCAAGAAGGAAGAAGGAGAGACGGCAGAGAAAGAAGAAGAAAAGCCAAGGTAGAGGATCAAGGAAGTAGAAGTAGAATCTAAAGTGAGAAGAAGAAGACAGAAGAGAAAAAGAAAGGCAAAGTGAAGACTGCAGAAAGCAAAAGAAAAAGGGAAAATACTTTTAAGAATTCTGATCACAAGATCAGACGTCCAATTTTACTCTTTTGTCCTAATTACTCTTTACCTGCATACATTCATGTTTGAATTTAAGTTTTGAGTAAATTAGAGTGTTCAATTATATTTTGATTAGTAGTAAATTCCAATTGCTCCCTGTGTTCGACCTCGGATACTCCGATTTTCGAGTAATAAAATTCTCTATTTGTTTGAACGTTTTGTCGGTTATACTACAACGTGACATTCTTTTAAAACACCACAAAAGCGTACGAACATTTTGGTGCCGTTGCCGGGGACCAACGCACAAATTTACCACTAGTCTCTACATTCTTTTCTTCATATTGAACACTAACTTGCCCTACTATGCTTTGATGTGATCATGCAAGTATTTCACAAGAAAATCCCTCCCGCAAGTCAACCACTCCAGGGCAGGTAATTTCTTTTCTTCCTTAAACTATCCCCTAATCCTGAAAAGACAAAAGGAAGAAAATCAATTTAGGAATCAATTGCCTTCTTTTTATAGTAATCACCATCTTTAAGGCAAACGTTTCCTAATTTTGCGAAAAATTTTTCAAATGTTCTTGAAGTTGGAGCGATTTTTTTAGATTCCATCCCACAAATTCATGTGCCTAATAGAAATAACGCTTAATCTCTGTGGACAACACATTTCTTGCTTTTAAAGTCCAAAGTGAACCTTTTCAAAAAGAAAAAAAGGATTGGAAATAGAACCAATTTAGGGTTTCTACAGTAGGATCTTGAAGTGCTAGTCACACATGCCTGCATAAAAGGAGATAAACCTTCCAACATCAGTGTGCTACCCAAGACCTTGATTGAAGAGATATTAACAAGCAAACCCTAAAAATTGAACTCTAAAATCACTTGAATCTTAAAATTTTTGGACCTAATAACCTGGGAGTCGAATCAGGATGATCTCTAGGCTCTAAACCTAGAATCATTCTGCCATCTATAGGACAGGTCAGGTGAAGTTGACCCCTTAGGTCAACCAACCTCTAAATTAGGTCACAATGCCAAGCATATCTAAAGTTCAAGTGAGAACCCTAAAAGCACCTTTGAAATAAAAGTGGTAGACTTAAGAGGTCAAGGTCCCCATTCTGGTCTACCTGGAATCTCAGTGACAAGAGAGGTCGGGTGGGGGAAATCCTGTAACCCGTAGGGACGCTCTACCGTGTAGGGGTCTTTGTGGGACTCTCCCTCTCTGGCTGCCCAAGTAATTCTCAGGTGGACTATCTTCTAATCTAGGGGTCCATCCACCCCGAACCTCCATAGTCATCCAAACATCTTTGGGTGTCTTGATTGGGTCAAAAACATCTCCAGTCCCTCATCTTTTCTCTTTAGAGCACACATACACATTTTCAGTGGGAGTCATTATTCAGATCTGATCGCTTCATAACTTGATCTTGATTCCAACTCTGATTCCACATCTGGATTCCACCACCTGATCCAAAAATGCAGCCAAACCACCTAGGACTACCATTCAAGAAACCTGAATACCAGAGATCCATGAGAGATAAAATGATTGAGGATGCCATGGAATTCTATGAAAATGAAGAAACCTCAACACCAGTAGGAAACATTCAGGTTGATGTCCCAACAACCACAACCTTTGTCATAACTTGTGCCCAAGTACTATTAGCAGAAGCCAACAAAGGATCAACCCGTGACTTGCTCATTACTGCATACATTGAGATAGAAAAATTGCACAATATTGAATACCTTCAATGTATGACAAATCCCCGACTTTGGAAGCAACACCAAGATAGTCTTGAAAAACGGGAAGAGATAATGAGATTAGTAAAACAAGTTATTGACCAGAAATACCCGTATATACCACAAACAGAGGAGGAACTATCTTGGGACAACATCAAGGATAAATCTGATCTCGGGTTTGAGGCACAAAATGGTTGTGGATTCCCAACCCAGATGGAGTATAATGTGCCTGATATTGAAGAAGGTTGGGAAGCTCCAAATGCAGGAAAATACCATGATGAGCCCATTTTAGAATCCCAAAACTCCTGTAAGTATGAGAGTAGAACTAAACCTCTTGAGGGTGTAAATTCCGTCCCTTATTCAGATAAGGTGACCCTCGAAGGTTATTCAGACCTAGATTCTAGTAATTCAACCCACATACTAATCCTAGAACCTAGATCTAAAACCTATTTTGAGGATTTCAAGGCCCCAGATGAAGAAGATCAATCTTTCAATGAAGAATATGATTTTGGGCCTCAATTTGATGAATATCCCTCGCCAACCTCCTCAGAGGAACGAATCGATTTTTCGGAAGTCATGCCAATCTATGATACAGAAACCGAGGAGTTGGACGAGTGGGGTTTCAATTGGGTCTGCCCTACTAGCTTAGAATCTGAGCCTCTACCAGATAAGGATACCCTTTTAAGCTCAGAATTAACATTTAGGCTAGACCCCAGTCAGGCTGCTGAGTATACAACATATGATTTATTTTGTGCTGGAACTCATGATCTTGAATCTCATTCAGATTTTGATTTTCGCAAACTCTCCGATGATTTCGAATCTGACCATAACATCGGAGAAAACCTGCTTACTTTTTATAACAAGCCAATCTTCTTTGAAGCCACCTGCTCCACATATACAGAACCAATCAAAACCTGTTCTCTACCCTGACACGCAACCGGACTCAATTTCTATCTGATTCACCTCTCACTGAGCCGATTGCAGATGATTCAACTCCATATCTATACCAGGTATCGGGCATTGATCAGACCGAAAATCAGGAGCCAACATTCTGTGATCACCCCTGTAGGGAGTCCACACCTTACATTGATTATTTTTCAGAACCCTACTCTGACCAGGCTGAGTCAACTCAGCCTAAACCCGAGTTTTCATTTCCATATCCATCAGAACTTCACTGCATATGGTGGGTGCCACATCTACTGATCTACATCTATCAACCCACCAGACTTATTGGGTTTGGGCTTCATCATCAGCCCACTGATCTGAACAAGCACCTGGTTGGACCAACCAGGCTCTTAATTAAGGTGCTTGTTGTCCAAAGCTCCATTGATTTGACCACTCCCTCTCCACCCCACTTTCCGCTCGGCTGAAGGCATTGAATTTAGCGCTTAACGGGAGGAACCCGTCATCCCAAAAATAGAGACCCGTCTGATTATCCGTCCGTACTCCACGTTTATTGCACCTTGAGTTCAGCCTTAGATAGTTGATCCCACCTCTGGTACACATATCCGAGCTTGAAATCATCCGCATCAGTCATTCCCGACCCATTCACCCAACCGATGTATCCTGTTCTAAGTCCCTGACCTCAACACTATTTCACACCCTCCGTTTACAATGAGGACATTGCAAAACTTAGGCATGGGGGGGTGATAAAGTGCATACATACAGAACCAAGAAAAAAATGAGAAGGATTCTCACACAAAAATATATATATATATATATTTGCATATGTCAAAAACACAAAAACATTGAAAAATTATGAAAAAGAACAAAAAAATGGGGGAGGGACGAAATTTTGTGAGCCACATATTCATGAGGAGAAAAAGAGCAAAAATGACAAAAAGGAGCACAAAATGAAAAAGAAAAAGAAATAGTCATTAGTAAAAGATTAAGGAATTAACTGGAGTTCTAGACCATATCAAGAAAAGAAATAAAAAAAGTGCTAAGGAGACATAACAAGAGATTAGCGGGAATGCTGGTCGTAGGCCTCTTGGGCTAGATTCGTTAGCTTAAAAATTCACGTATCCGTTAAAATCTGGATAATCCTCAAGAGGTTGAGGAAAATGCGAAGCTTAAGTATTAGGTCTAAGGCTTAGGAAGTATTCGGCCTCGTTAACTGACCTCCGGTTTACGGGATACGGTAACCTAAGCACCCCAAATTCACACACAGTCTGGTTCAGTGCGCATAAATATCAAAATCAAGCAAAAGCATTTAATGTTCTGAAAAAGTCACTAGATTAGGAGAGACCAATCAGCACAAGTTGATTTGGATGAGTTCCCAGCGCGGAGAGGTGCGAAATTCCCCTCGAAGATGCGTAACAACATATCGTCTCCTCGGTGCTTGTTTCTTAGGATATTTAAATATCCTACTGGGGGCATGTAAGCACTCTGCTGGTTCAGAAACCATGGGCGGAATTATCCCGAAATGTCGATCGCCAGGGTCTGAATTCGGCCACGGAACGCCATGGGCGGGATTATCTCAAAATCTCGAAAGCTAGGGTTCTGGGGGTTGCCATGGGCGGTGCTATCTCGAAGCATCGATAGCCAGGAACCCTTGAGGATTGATGATGGGGACGAGGAATCCGATACAGACCGTGTTGAGAAGCTAATCCGAAGCTAGAAATAAAAAGAAAAGAGAGAGAAAACTCTCCAAACAAATAAATCTTTTATCTCTCTCTTACAAAAACGCACTACAAACTGAACTTAGGCTAAAAATGTCTCAAGCACAGGTGCTTTAACCGTGGAGTCCAACAAACCCTAGGTTAGTTTTTGTGGGCCGTAGAAACCTTTGCGGAGGACTGAGGCTAAAGCGGGTCAGGTTCGGATTTTGGTTGGTACTTGAGTACCTCTAGGCCTATTGTCGGCATTCCTACCTAATCACAAAAGAAATGGAGAAGCACATATCATGATTGTTGACAAACACTCTGGGTCTAGAACGGAAGTTAAAACCTTGGAATTTTGCTAAGGGACTAGCAAAAGCTAGGCATGGGGGTATGATGTGAGCCTCATCATGAGCTATAACTAGCTCATTTTGACACAATAAGGAATATAAAAGCTCCTACATAACCTAGAAGAAGGCCTAAATGAAGGAATAAGTGCTCTGAGAAGAAAATATGAAATAAAGGTTAAAACTGCAATTTTACCATTGCAGTACATAAACGGGATTTCTCAAAGGCAAAACATAGGTCAAATGGTCTAAATAAGATAAAAAGTGGGTTGAGTCAATCAGAAATGGGTTCATGTGCAATTTAGTAATTAAATGACATTTGGTAACCCTAAAATAGACCCGCTTAAATTAACAAGGTTCCGGTCAGGATAAAAATCAAGTAAACCCTCTAAAATTCATGTAAAAATATCCTCTAGGGTTTAGAACACTTAATTTGGCCTTTGGAACCCAGTTTGACCTAGATTAGGGTCCTAGCTCATTAATTGACCTAATTAGGGCTTTTACACAAAATGAAGAAGTCAAATGAGGTCAAACCTAAAATCCAACTTCACCAGTGGATTCCTTAGGTCCAAATTAGGTTTGTACCAAAATTTGGACCTAAGGGGAGGTCAGCTTGACCTACTTTGTAATATAGTACACCCAAATCACAATTTGGTCCCTATCTTTTGAAAATCCTTGCAGAGAGCCCCCTAATTTCCTCGCCACCTTTGCAATCAGGTCCTACCGCCATTGTTAAGGCAGAAGCAACCTCTGGCAAGGTTTAGAGTGGGATTACTCTCTGATTCCTCAGAGCCCCTCCTAGAAATGGAAGGGAGATTCTCTGAGGAATTCCCTTGCATCTACGGCCAATCACAATCTCTGGTGTGAACCTAATCTCTCGTGCGAATGCAGGAGGGATTTGGGTATCTTAACCTCTTTCCTACTCCGGCGAGCCATCAAAGGCACAGGCGTGCCCTCCACGCTCTGAACACCCGACCCAGTGCCTATAAAAGAACCCACACCTCCGGCCGCTCAATTTCAGCTTGACTTGGCCGGGGTTTCACCTCCAATTCATCTCTTCTTCTTCGGCCAAGAACCCAGTGAGCTCCGGCGAGCCCCCCTCCCCTCCCTCTTCGCTCTGCCACAAAACCAGTGGCAGAGTTATCTTCCTGATTCCCCTCTGCGTCGCGCAATACCCGCGCACGCCGCCTCAGCCCCGTCGTCGCCGCCATCCTCCTCCACTGGCCAACGTCTTCTCCGGCGACAGCAGGTATAGCTGTCTGCCCTCCATCCCTCTTTATCCCTACAGTTAGGCTTAAACTATTCTCCATCTTCCCCTCTCTCTTTTCCCCCTTTTATTTCATTTAATTGGCCCTCGCCCGACGATGACCACCTCCATCTTCCTCGTCACCGACTGACCTCTGGCGAGCCGCTCCCACCATTCCACCCCTCCACACGACTCGTCGACCAACTCAGAGGCTCCGCCTCACCACAAGGAACAACTTCCACCCATCAGCCATCCCTCTACACCTCCACCACAGTCCCCCAAACAACCCCACACTTTCGGCCATAGGTTGACCTAAGCATGCACGCCTAGGCCATCCCACGGCCTACTACATGACTCACCACCTTCGTCGTTCCACGGTGAAGGTCCCCAGCTGGTCTGATTGAGCCGAGAGGCTCGTTTTGTGTTTGATAGTATCAAAGCTCCTGCCGCCATTGACGAAGGTTGAAGCAGCTTCGCAGCAGCTCCAGGCGTCAGGTCTTCCAGCCTTCAGGCGTAGCAGACTAGCGTGAGCGGTGCGAAGAGGTCTGGCTCAACAAGGAGCACTGCGAAGTCTGCAGCTGTGGCAATCGCACGAAGGATCTGCGGGTGCATGCGAGATTGGGGCTGGCCGGATAGTCCCACATCCGCGAAACGCGAAGCGCAAGTGCGGTTTAAATTATTTTTGTGTTATCTGCTTACCGCCTCCGAAAGCACAGGGGTGAGGTCCCTCACCTGACCCACTCGCCTCGTCTGCGATTTCACCTTGCGTATCTGGCGGGATCCAACCCGACCCATCCTGAGCACACCTTGCGCATCACCCACCTGCAGGTGCGCCTGGTCCCAGGTGCGAAATCCGACCCGATTACCCGTGTGGCTTTGGGAGAGCGTTCTTGAGCGAATTGCAGAGAGAGAGACGTTTGGGTAGAGGAAAAGGGGTAGGTTTTGCTCTCTGTGTAGGCAGGCTGAACGTTGAGGAAGAGAGACTTAGCCGCGAGGAAGAAGAAGAGAGGAAGTAAAAGAAGAGAGACTGCTGAGAAGAAAGCAGAGAAGAGAAGCAAAGGCAGGAAGAACAGAAGACTAAGGAAGAAGAAGAAGCCTTCGCAGAAGCCAAGAAGGAAGAAGGAGAGACGGCAGAGAAAGAAGAAGAAATGCCAAGGCAGAGGATCAAGGAAGTAGAAGAAGAGTCTAAAGTGAGAAGAAGACAGAAGAGAAAAATAAAGGCAAAGTGAAGACTGCAGAAAGCAAAAGAGAAAGGGAAAATACTTTTAAGACGTCTGATCACAAGATCAGACGTCCAATTTTACTCTTTTGTCCTAATTACTCTTTACCCGCATACATTCATGTTTGAATTTAAGTTTTGAGTAAATTAGAGTGTTCAATTACATTTTGATTAGTAGTAAATTCCAATTGCTCCCTGTGTTCGACCTCGGATATTCCGATTTTCGAGTAATAAAATTCTCTATTTGTTTGAACGTTTTGTCGGTTATTCTACAACGTGACATTCTTTTAAAACCCCACAAAAGCATACGAACAGTAGGATTTAGGTTTTGACCAAGTTTGACTAGGTAAATTGCACGGTTACCCAAATTAGAGTAACTGTCTGTCTGAGACTCTGTTGTAGGTCAAAAATAGGTTCTGATGGTCACTTCAAAGGTACTAAACCCTAGATGATATTTTTCTATGAATTATAGAGGGTTTGGATGAATTTTATCTTGATCAAAACCTCAGTTAGTTAAGCGGGTCTATTTCTAGGGTTTCAAATGTCATTTAATTCTTGAAGTGCGTGAAAAACCTATTTTGTTCTACATAGACCCTCTTGTTAGACTCTAAAGCACATTTGACCTTTAGTAAACCCCTAAAATAACCCCATGGTTATTCTGTATTAGTGGATTACTGGTAAAATTGCATAAATAACCTTTTATTCTTCTCTTCTCAAAACAACTCAACCTGCCAAGAGACATTCTGACTGATATGTAGGAGCTTTTATTGACTATCTGATCAAATTGAGATTATTATGGCTCATGATGGTGTTCCCATCAAGATTGTGATCCTGTTGGGGTTAACTTGGAGGATCCGAATCCCAATTTACTAAAAGATTCAATTAGTAGCCCCATTTATGGGTTCTTGTTGACCAGGAACCACCTACCTTCTATCAGGACCCTTCTGATATCTTTAACGTGTAATCCAAGTATAGAATAATGGACTATCTTTTTGAGCTAAACTCTAAGTGGACACACAAATCTATTGAATCAGATCTACCTATTGTCAACCACTTTAGACTTGGGTACCACAAAACTGCTTGTCCAGCCCCGCAAACACAATAATCTCCGGTTCTGGGCGATTTTCATCTAGAACCTTAGAACCACTCAACCAAATAACCTAGAACCTTAGAACCACTCGACCCTAGGGCATGGGTCTGCATCACAATTTGGTCCACATCTGTGGACATCTTTCTTTTGCAGGTCCCAAAATCAATATTCTTATTCTAATTTTGACCTGCACTTCTGAACTTTTAATGTCTTCTTTACTTGTGAATTGTGCCTAGCTAAAGGCAATAAACTTGGCATGTGTGTATACTCCTTTCTCTCTACGTAGTTGATTGAATTTTCACAAAATTCAGGTGTATTCTATTTACTCTGCCTTTTCATGTCTTTATTTTTATAATGAGGACATTGCATCATTTAGGCATGGGGGGTGGATACTTAATTCTGAAATTATTTTGCTAGCTCCATGGAATTTCTTTTTTTCCTTAAAAAAATTAAAAAAAAATAAAAATTCAAAAAAAAATATTAGAATTAGGAGAAGAGAACTTAGGCATTAGGAGTTGTTAACTTTAGGAAATGATATGTTAGGACCTGAACACTTAGACTCTTCAAGTCTTTGGGCTTAATCAACCTAGGTGTCCACTAAAATGTGAAGTTGTTCTTGAGACCTTGCCACGTTAATTTTATTTTAACTTGGTAAATAAATTGGGGTGATAAGTACACGACTTAACCCACCCTCAGATTTGAGGGAACTTTAAATCTAAAGCATCGACACACTATTTGCACGGACTCACTTTTTAGCAATTTTTATGGAAATTAGGTAGCTAATTAACCTTTTAGGGTAGTATGGTTGGCAAGTTGTCACGAGTAATAGCCCATTGGTCGGTTGTCCAAAGCTCGACTACATGACCATACTCATTCTACTACCTTTAGGTACATCTTAGATTATGGAAGACACCTACTAAGAAAAAGAAAAAAAATGATACTCAAAAAGAAAAAGAAAAAATAAAAATAGAGAAAGGAGAAAAATAAAAATATAAAAATAAACCACACTTCACCGCATGAGTATGACTGGCAAGTTGCCGTGGGTAATAGCCCATTGGTCGATTGTCCAGAGCCCAACTTACAAAATTGCACAAATAATTCTCAAATCACTTAGGGAAGAAGCGGGGAAGTAGAATAAACTAAGGAGATATACATTGGGTTCGCCCTTATGTTGACCCCATAAAAGATATAAAAGAAGTAGGGGGAAAGCTACCGATCAGACAGATGCACCTTTAGGCAACATTTTCTTTTCAAGGTCACCTTGGGGAGTAGAAACCCGAAGTCTGTTTTAATTGCTGTTAAGTGAGTCTATCACAATTTTCACGATAAGATGCTTAGCACTTAGAGTCCTTTTTGAGTCTTGGACGAGTCGGGTGGTCGTAAAAGGTTATCCCGAAACTCTCAACTCCAAAATTCAAAAAAATTAGAAAAAAATGTATCTTCTCTTTTCAAAATAAGGTGAGGACTTGGGAGGTCTGCATTTTGGCAAACACCCGAGTACTGTTAAGTTCTTATAATTAGGTCCTTAGTTGAAATTTTCTAATGTGGTCAACAAATCTTGCCTAAGTGATCAAATCTTGATTCTATTTTATACATAGCATTTAGGTTAATTTTTGCTAAAGACTAGCAAAAGATAGGCATGGGGGTATGATAAATATGCATTTATTCATGATAAAATTATGACTTATGATAGTTCGTAAGATTAACATTGCATGCAACATTATGAATAATGCATAACATTCATGACATTGCATTTAGGATAATTTGTGTAGTTTGTATATTAATCTCTACATTTTATATGGCCAGGGGGCAATGCGACATCATTACGGGCTTTCGATGGAAAATCCAACCGTACAGATGGATCCAGAATGACGATCATAGTCCATCAGTGCAAAAACCACCCCGATCAGAGTTCCGTAGCACCCTCTACATCAAGAAGAAGTTGGACAGCCACGACGGCTCCATCGAACCCTCCAGCCCAACTGCAGCCGCCCCTCTCAAGCCACGCTCGTCAGATCTCGACAGTTGAATTCAAATCCAATGGATGCTGAGAGGCCATGTCACCCTCATCAGGTCATACAAAAAGAAGCTTCACGCAATCTCGATCGTTGGATCAAGATCCAATGGTTGAGGGTGTATGAGCCTTGATTCCTAAACGAGAACTAAACTTGCCCTCAACACATTAGTCAGCATCCCTACTTCCAATGCGCAGATGAGAGATCAAAGCCTCGCATGTGGATTTAGCCCGTTGAGCGTGTGTGGGTGAAAATTGAGTCGTCGATGGGTGATTGAGCGGCGAAGGAAGTGGCGACATGGCACTTCGAGCACCATGCGATCTATATGCGTGCAATACTACGTAGGTACATGCTGAATCACACGCATAGCGAAGGTGAGATCTAGAGCATCCTCTCTCATGTGATCAGAGTCCTTCAAACCCCATCCAAGGGCAGCAATTCACTCCACTGCAGCTCAGCGAGCACCAGCAGATGCTAGCTGATGGACGCACACGATGGCAGCTGGAGATGTGACATGGACGGCCAGCAAAGCATGAGCACTATCAATGTGCAAGATGGATGGCCAGCATAGCTCGTTACAGCAAGCACATGAGCTAGTGTGAGTTGGCTACAGCGACGCATGAGCGAGATCTACAACGACATCCTAGAGATCACTAAATGTCCTTTGCCCATTTTAGCCCCCATTCATCCACTATATAAGGACATGCACACCCCCATTGCCTAGGCATCACTTCCTATGCTATCCTACCTACTCAAGAGATCCAAGAAGCCTATCAAAGCTCCCAAGGGCTCTCTCTCTCAAGCCCTAGGCCACCTATTAGTGTAGAAACCTTCCCATCCACAAAATATTCAACCCTCCTCTCACCACCTTCATAGGTGACTAAAGGGATATCCTCCCACCTCCATTCAAGAAGTTGATCATCTCCACCGCCTATCCCCATTCCTACAAGCTTGGTGAAGCTTTCCTCTACCTGGATCTTTCCTGCACCTCATCTTCGACATCTAGCATCTCCCCTCCTTCATTCAAGCCGCCGTCAAGTGCCATCATCTCACTAAACATCCATTTTGGGAGATTTCCTCTCACCTTTATCTCTTTTAGTTTGCTTAGCTTATTGCAATTATAATAAGTATCATTTCATCTCAAGTTATCAAGTTGTGTTTCATCTCTTTATTATCTTTGTTCATTTTGTAAGTAGTTTTATCATTCTCCTAAAATACCAAAAGAAAATAAAAAACCCTAAAAATACCAAAAAGAAATAAAGCGAAATGCGGATTTTAAAGAAACAAATGTTTCCTCCCTATGTTCGACTCGGGACTCCCTTGGAGTTTCAGTATAAATTTTATTTGGTAGCGATTTTTGCGACTACGACGATGGGTTTTCTGAAAACCTAACTTTTCATCGTGAAATTATGCTAATCACCAGCTAACTGAGAAGAAGAGGGTTGGGAAGAAGAGTCGAGCAATGCGAAAAGTTGCCTTCATTGCCTTGGGTTTTGCTCCTAAGGCCCAAGCAAGTCAGGTCTCAAAATCCTCCTTCCTCGCATACACCAACAACAAGGGTTGGAGTAGTCTAGCCAAACAAGGCTAAGGACTTGTTAATCAAGTTGGTCCTTTAGAGTCAAATGATTAGATATTTCATTCAGGTTTAAATTGAAGAAAATTCGTTAAGAAACCGACTAAAATTGATCCCCTCTTCTTAAGCTAGCTCTGCCAGTCTATTTATGAGGGGACTAAGAGGAAGGTTCTTTCTTCAATTTTCATCTCTGACTACTTAATACCCCTTAGATGCAGTCATTTGACAATACCCCATAGGCTTAGACACCAGGTTTGGATAAAGAGGTTGAGACCATCCAGTACTTAAAAGACGAATGCAGGTTATTAAGATATTCTTTATGAATTTTTTAACATTTTATTCAATTTGGTATGTGGTGAGTGATCCACAAGGTGACTCAACTCACTGACTAGTCACTAGACTCGATTAAGTCCTAGCTAATCCAATGTGGTCCTGGGGTTCATGCACTTCTATGTCTTTCAAGCAGCTAACCATAAATAAAAAAGAAACTCACTTAGATAAAATTGGAATCCAAATGATTTGAAAATTGGTAGGAAGATTCCTTTTTCAATAAGCTATTTAGAGAATATCTTTTCAAAATTTTTACTCTTCCAAATAAATAAATATGAATTTCTAACTAACGGGGGGTCGGATTTGGGATTTGGACCGCGTTGATGATGTCGCATTTGCACATAGAAAGGGTTTGGGTTTGGAAAACCCATCGTCATAGTTCAATTCACAAGAAAATCCATCAATCAGATAAAATTTATAATCAAAACTCAAAAAGTGAGTCCCGAGTCGAACACGGGGAGGCAAATGTTTGGTTTGAAAAATACATGTTTCGCTTCTATTTGTTTTTGTTGCTTTTGTCTTTTCTAATTTTTTTGGTATTTTTAGCAAGCAAGAGATTAGGTCGATGAATTCTTATCTAACTAATCTACTTGCAAAATATAAGAGAGA
Source organism: Thalassia testudinum (assembly GCA_037157565.1). Classification (NCBI taxonomy): domain Eukaryota; kingdom Viridiplantae; phylum Streptophyta; class Magnoliopsida; order Alismatales; family Hydrocharitaceae; genus Thalassia; species Thalassia testudinum. Next base: position 637,611 of record JAZHRO010000017.1, read on the forward strand.
GAGAGAAACAATCACATATATCTCAACAAGTGTTTCTACAACTAAGAAAGCATGAAAGATTACACTATAAAAGCAAAAAGAAAGATATAGGCGAGAGAATCCCCCTTGACGATTGCTCGGAAGATGACTCACTCTGACGTTGCCTTGAGGAAGGTGGTGAGGAACGGGACGAACAAGGATGGAGTCGGAGGATGGAGGGCGGGGCAGGATGGCATCGTGGTGAGGATCTTCTTCCCGAAGGGAGGTGAGAGGACAGCGGCGGGATGCTCCACGAATGGGGATGAGGGGAGGGAAAAAAATATTTGATTCTACTCTAGAGGAGCATCTTGGGCTTGGGATAAGCTCTCCATAGAGCCTTGTAGGTGGTGAGGAGAAGAGAGGAAGAGATGATGTTGGATGGAGGAGGGTAGGTCCTTTTATAGCGGAAGGAGAAAGGGCTTCCTGCACACAGGCAATTAGTGACAGCTACAAGCATCACTAAAGACCCACCCAAGCTGTCGCTGAAGATCTACACCATTCAACGCTTTCGCTGGCCCACGCATCACGCGCCCATGCCTCCCACGTCGTGTCACGTGCGCGCACTGGCATGCACTACACTGCTGCTTGGGGGGGCGTAGGGATTCGAGCCCATGACCCTCCCTTGAAGACCAGTGCTTCAACCAACGTGGTAAGCCAGCTTTTGTGACGCCAAGACATCTTATGGACATGTGGTGGAGAGATCTTCTCAACTGTTGGATCAAGATCCAACAGCTGGGAATGGAGGTCGCGGATGAGGTGTGATGTGGGCGGGTGTTGCTGGCCGATGTTGGGTAGCCTAGATGGCTGTGGCACCCTTTGAAATAAAAAGAAGATGGACAACCCAGATGGCACCACGTGGTGCCATCTGGGTCGTCCATCTTCTTTCTATTTCAAAGGGTGCCACGGTGCTCAGATCGAGATGATTCCTACATTATCGGAATGTGATCGTCGCTCTGGATTCATCCGTACAGTTGGACTTTTCATTTGAAGCCCATAAGGATGTCATAATACCTCCTGGACATTGATGTTCTTCAGACATCATATGGTGCTACAGGATTCCGATCTAGACGATTTCAGAGGTGTTAGACTTCAATTGTCATTCTGATCAGATCCGTACAGTTAAATTGTCCATCCGAGGCCCTGAAATAAATCTCCTTCCCTCTTAACCATAAAAAGGATGTAGTTAACCTAAAATATACACAACTTCTCTAAATGCAGAATGATACATGCTATGCAATATTTATAATATAAAATGCAAATCTAAGCTTGGGAACATGCATGAATAGGCATTTTAACCTAATCAAATGTGTCTACATTATACTCCCATGCCTATCTTTTGCTAGTCCATAGCAAAATTAAACTATATGCTATGTACAAAAATGGAATTAGGGCTCGATCACTTAAGGCATTTGTTATTTATTAACAGAAGGAAATTTTCAACTAAGGTTCTAAATTGTGAAAACTCAATAGTACCCGGGTGTCTGCCAGAATGCAAACTGCCCAAGTCCTCACCTTCTCTGAAAAGAGAAGAAATAATTTTTTTTGCTTTTTCTTCTTTTCTAATTTTTTTTTGACTTTCGGAGTTTGAGAGTTTTGGGATAACATTTTTCAGCTACCCAACTTGCCCAAGACTCGAACAGGACTCTAAGTGCTAAGCATCTTGTGAAAAGAGTGAAAGACTCACTAAGCGGCTGTTAGAACGGACTTCAGGTTTCTACGACCTAGGTGACCTTAAGAGTTTCTGCCTAAAGGTTTAAGCTTTCTCCCTACTTTATTTTTTTATGGGTTCAACACAAGGGTGAATTCAGTATATATCTCCTCGGTTTATTCTACTTCCCCACTTCTTCCCTAAGTGTTTTGGGAATTATTATGCATTTTTGTGAGCTAGGCTCTTGACAACTGACCAATGGGTTGTTACCCACGGCAACTTGCCAGCCATACTCGTGCGGTGAAGTGTGGTTTTATTTTTTTTATTTTCTCCTTTTTCTATTTTTTCTTTTTCTTTTCTTTTTTTCTTTTTATTTTTGAGTATCATTTTTTTCTTTTTCTGAGTAGGTGGCTTCCTCGACCTAAGATTTACCTAAAAGTAGTAGAATGAGTATGGTCATGTAGCTAGGCACTGGACAACCAACCAATGGGTTATTACCCACAACATCTTGCCAGCCCTACTACCCTAGACAGTTCATTAGCTACCCAATTTTCGTAAAAACTACCGACATGTGAGTCAGTGCGAACAATGTGTAGATGGTTAGACTTAAAATCCCCTAAAATCAGAGGGTAGGTTGATAAGTTGCGTACTTATCATACCAATTTATTCACTAAATTAAAGTAAAATTACTTGCGAGGGGTCGAGACTAAGTTCACATTCGAGTGGACACCCAGGCTAAAGTTAATAACTTCCAAAAGCCTAAGTTCTCTTCTCCTAATTCTATTTTTTTTCTTCTTTTTGACTTTTTGAATATTCAATTTTTTAAAGAAAATAAAATAAATCCTATAGAGCTAGTGAAATAATTTCAGGATTAAGTATCCACCCCCCCATGCCTAAATGATGCAATATCCTCATTGTAGCAATAAGGACATGGAACGGGTGAAATAATAGAATATCACCTGAGTTTCGTGACAATCCGATCAACTCCGCAGAGAGGAGAGTATACACACACGCTAAGTTTATTACCTTTAGCAAGGCATGGTTCACAAGTAAAGAAGACATTAAAAGTTCATAAGTATAGGTCAAAATTAGAATAAGAAGATTGATTTCGGAACCTACAAAAGGATGTCCGCAGATATGGACTAGATTGTGATGCAGACCCATGCCCCAGGGTCAAGTGGTTCTAAGGTTCTGGATGACAATCACCCAAAATCAAAGATTATTGTGCTTGTGGGGTTGAGCCTGTGATTTTGTAGTATAAAACCCAAGACCAAAGTGTTGGGCAATGGGTAGAGATGATTCAATAGGTTCGGATGTCCTTTTAGATTTCAACTCAAAAAGATAATCAATGATTCTGAGCTTGGGTTGCACGTGAAAGATATTATAAGGGTCCTGGTAGAAAGTAGGTGCTTTCAGGTCAATAGGAACCCTTAGATCCAAAATCGTGGTTCCCTCAGAAGTAGCTTCCCTGATTTTTATTTCCAACTTCCTATCCTCCAAGATCAAGGTTTCTAGGACCTCCAGATCATTGCACACCCCATGTAAAATACCCAAGTCCAACATTTGTGGTTGAATCAGGATTGACTTCGATACAGTGATTTCCAAATCAAATCAACCCCTTCGGGGTGTGGTTGAAGAATGGGGCTACCGATTGAATCTTCTAATAAATGAGGATTCGAATACTCCAAGTTAGCCCCAATCGAATCCAAATCTTCAATGAACAGGCTATCAAATGGTTCATCATGCTCCTTGAGCTCGTTTGTCTCACTAAAATCATCTTCCTTATGCTCAAGTGAGACTTCACTAAGAGATTCTTCACCCTCAAAGTCAAAGAATTCTTGATCCTCATTTATATATGTCTCAAAATCATATGTCGTTTCATGATCCAAGAAGACATTTTTCTTCGTTCCCTTCCTTGGGGATCTCGGGTGAAGCAATCGGTTCATCTTGAATTGGTTGCTCTAGACCAACCTGGTCATCTTCGACCTCAGAACATGTATCTCCCCCGACAGGCACCGAAGCGGGTTCAAACATTGCCTCTCTTGAAGGGGGTTCATCCTGGGAATCATCCCAAGATTGGACTAAGGCAACCATGAATTTCATTCTCAACCTCAACAATTTCCCAAGTAGAAACTCACCCAGGCCCCTATCCCTAACATGTTGGAGAAAATCCAATAAAGAGCTATTCAGCTCATTAATCATTTTTATCATAGGCTTCAATGCTTCAGTGCGTGGTGTTGACTGAGCTTCTAAAGATTGGATGGTGTTCCTCAAGTTAGCCAACACCTTGTCTTGGACGTGGTTCACCTGAACTAAATGGTTTGGTTCTGGGTTGGGTGCGTTTGGGTTCATTCTAAGGGAGTCAAGATATTGAGCTTCTCGAGTCCCTCCCTGATAGTAGGTCATTTTGGGTTGTTCAAAGAATAGAGGTGACCTATGTCAAGTGGAATACTGGGAAGGGTAGGTGTTATAGTCAACATATCCTTCTTGATTGTGGATCTGGTTAAGTTGATCATCAAAGGGTGGAGATTTATAATCATTGTAGCTCTGGGAAGGATAGTAATCATAGTCTTGTTGTCCAGGGTTAGGCCCTGGACACTAAGGTCTGGTATCATATCCCTAATCAATGTTATCCTGGCTAGGAGATGGGTAATCATAAGTCGAGTAGGGATAGTAATCATCTTGAGGATACGTGTTGGTAGGAGGGTAGGATGGGAAATGTGTGTAAGATGTGGAAGGATACATAGTAGAGTAGGAGGGAAAATAGAAGAGAGAAAGGTGCCCTGTAGTATAATCAACCAAACCTATCCTTAGGCAGGTAGCCAAAAGACCTACAGACTCCCAAGACCGGTCTTGAGATGATAGAAATGATTTGGTCTACTTCTATCTGGCTAATCCAACCAGTTAGAGGGAGGGACTGGGGAGAAGGTTCTTCCTTTGGCTTGCACCTTTGATTCCTAGTGTACCCCCAGCCATGATCATTTGACGCTACTCCCCTAGCTAGATATCAGATCGACCAATAGAAGCAAATTAATAAAAAAAAATCTCGGTCTGAGCCTCGAAGAGCGAATCAATCCTTAAGGACAACAACTACTTAGTTTTAATTAGGCTTGGGATGATTATGTTCTTGGACCCTTTATATGGGTTGTGCCCTTAATGATTAATTCAAATGTGTGTGTGTGCGCAACCAGAGTTTGCAAATAAGGTTATTTGATGATGTGTCTTTTAGGGTTTAATCTTTAGGTTTGTTCAATCAGGTTTAGTAGAACACTCCATGTTTTGAAAGCACTGGTGATGATATATTCCTTTAGAAATAAAAAAACTAATGTGGAGTGCCTAGTTTAGCCTTAAAGATCAACCCTAGGTGGCAAGCTACTGATAGATCACTTTTAATTTGAGTGGTGCGGTCTAAACAGTTCAATCAATTAGCCTATAGGACCAATTAGTTAAGGCACACAAAAATGTTTAACTTATTCATATTTCTACTCATTTATGTGTGTGTTGAGTTAAGTGCACCAGATCCATAGGTCAGGTTTCGGTTAAGTGATAGAATCGATGTGAATGTGTGCCTTAAGGTGAGAATTTGTGGGTGTTAAGCGTGTAGCCTTCAATTAAATCCCATAAGAGAAGAGTATTTTTTTTTTTTTTTTGATATATGCGAGTGGGTGAGGTGAGGCGAAGTGACAATCAATCAATCAAATCTATCCTAGGGTTTATGCAAGCACTTAAGTTGATTTGAGTTTGAGTTATTAGGTTATGAAATGGAAATCTAGTGGGTGGGTGGGGAGGATAAACTTACAAATGTCTCTACCCGCACTTTACTCCAATCTACTACCTTCGGCTCCTCGATCAGGTTCCTGCAAGACAAAAAATCAAAGAAGAAAGATAGGTTAGAAAAATATGTAAGTAATGCGGGAAAACCCGAGAAAAAACCAAAGAGCGTTGCCTCCCGGCAATGGCGTCAAAATGATGACGTCGGATTTCCATGCGGAAAGGGTTTGGGTTTGGAAAACCTATCATTGTAGCTCGATTCATGAGAAAATCCATCGATCAATGAATTCTTATTTAACTAATCTACTTACAAAATATAAGAGAGAGAGAAACAATCACATATATCTCAACAGGTGTTTCTACAACTAAGAAAGCAGGAAAGATTACACTACAAAAGCAAAAAGAAAGATATAGGGGAGAGAACCCCCTTCGACGATTGCTTAGAGGATGACTCACTCTGATGTCACCTGGAGGAAGGTAGTGAGGAGCAGGATGAATGAGGACGGAGCTGGAGGACGGAGGGCGAGGCAGGACGGCGTCGCGACGAGGATCTTCTTCTCGAAGGGTGGTAAGAGGACGGTCGTGGGATGCTCCACGAATGAGGATAAGGGGAGGCAAAAAAATATTTCATTCTACTCTAGAGGAGCATCCCAGGCTTGGGACAAGCTTTCTATAGATCCTTGAAGGTGGTGAGGAGAAGAAAGGAAGAGATGGTGGTGGATGGAGGGGGTAGGTCCTTTTATAGTGAAAGAAGGAAGGGCTTCCCGCGCAAAGGCAATTAGTGACAGTTGCAAGCGTCACTAAAGACCCGCCTAGGCTATCCTTGAAGATCCATTCCATTCAACGCTCCCACTGGCCAGTGCATCACGCACCCATGCCTCCCATGCTGTGTAGCACGCACGCATGTTGGCATGCGCTACACTGCTGCTGCACGCGTGCATGCTCTACAGTGTGTTTGGCCAGTGCACCTCCAATTGCGAATTGGGGGGGCTACAGGGATTCAAACCTGTGCCCCTCCCTTGAAGACCAGTGCTTCAACCAACGTGGCAAGATAGATTTTGTGACACCAAGACGTCTTATGGACATGCAATGGAGAGAGCTTCTCAATCGTTGGATCAAGATCCAATGGCTGGGAATGGAGGTCACAGATAAGGTGTGATGTGGGCGAGCACTACTGGCTGATGTTGGGTGGTCGAGATGGTGCCATGCGGTGCCATCTAGGCCGATGATCTTCTTTTCTTGTAGAGGGTGCCACGGTGCTCGGATCGAGATGATTTTCACGCTGTCAAACTACAATCATCGCTTCGGATTCATATGTACGGTTGGATTTTTATCATATGGTGCCTGTAATGATGTCGCATTGCCCTCCTGGCCATTGATCTTCTTCAGACATCATATGGTGCTACGGGATTCCGATCTAATTGATTTCAGAGGTGTTAGAGTTCGATCGTCGTCCTGATCAGATCCGTACGGTCAGATAGTCCATCTGAGGCCCTAAAATAAATCTTCTTCCCTCCTTGCCATAAAAAAGGATGTAATTAACCTAAAATATACATAACTACTCTAAATGCAGAATGATGCATGCTATGCAATATTTATAATATGAAATGCAAATCTAAGCCTAGGAACATGCATGAATAGGCATTTTAACCTAATTAAATGTGTCTATATCACCTATGTTGGTTTTTCTTTTTGGAACAATATCACATGTGATCCCAAAATTTGGAAAAAATATGAAAATAAAAGCTAGCTTGATTATCTTTCAAACCCACCATTTTTGGGTCAATCAGATTTGTGTGCTGTTCGAAATTGATTTTTGATGATCGACAAAATCCAGATTTCAATCTGTTTGACCCCCGTGCACTCCGCAAATTTTTTCAAAAGTTTATAAATTGAATATTTTTGAGGGAATGGTGGAGTTCGAAAGATAATTTGAAAATCTAGCACCTGCGTAAATTTTAAGACTTTTGGATTGTTAGAAATGCAAAAAATGATTTTTAAAATCTGTATCAAATTTCTGGTTGAATTTCTAAAAATTGCTCAAATGCTTTTCAGCCCTAAATTTTTTTCTTTTTTTGGTATGAAGCAAAGAAAATCCTAACTAAATCAAATCTTAATTTTTTTAAAAAAAACTCCAATCCTAATCAAATCCTAAATTAAAATCCTACTAAGATAATCGTGTACACCTGATTTTCTTCACCCATACTCGATGCATGTGCGGATCCTCATTTAATACCTGCATACTAAAGAAAAATGCATTAAATCAAATATTGAATCAAAAATCACCTTGCCTCCCCAACGACACCAATTTGCTCCTTCGTAAAATTGCATTTTAAGATATTTTCATCGTAGTATAGAGTGAAAATACATCGAAGCAAATAAAATGTAGCAAGATGATAAGTCCCGGTCAAACTCAGCGAGGCAGTAAAAATGACTTGATTTTAATACTAATCTAATCTAACTAGAACTAGAATAATAAGAGAGATAAAGCAATTCTATTTAGAGAATAATCGGGCAATGTTTTTCTAACTAGAACTAGAAATAAAGACTACTATAACTACTAGAAATAAAATTGATATCTAGTCTACTAGAATAAGGGAACCAAGGGTGGTCCTTGGTGACCTTTGGAGAAGCTGAGGAGAGTAGCAACGGTGCACCAAGGGTGGCCTTGGTGGACATCTTGGAGGAAGAGGGAGTAGGGGAGACTTGGAGATGGAAGATGCCTAGAGGGAGAGAAATGCCTTAAAATGAGAGCTCTAAGGTCATTTTATAGCCAAAATGAGGAGCAAACCAGGTATTTTGCACCCCCAAATCATCCAACAACCTTGGGTAACTAGATCCATCGATCGAGAGATCAACTACCATATCTTGCCTCAAAAGAACCTCCAACATGCCTTCATCGCACGTGCTACACAGGATCATGCCACATGCCACACACTCAGCCAGTTGATCTGTTGCCTCGTCACTTATTGCATGCACGTGCATTTGAATTTAGTCGTTCGTTTGTAAGATCGGACAACTTAAAATGTGCACCGCATTGCCTTTGATCGCCGCTTGCAAAGACACGTCCTGCCACGCATTCATCTCGCGCGTTATTAAGTCGCTTGATCCAGCGCTCCATCGTGTGCCATGCAGCCATCCTCGTGCCCTTCGATCTAGATCACACGATTGAATTTCAGCTGCATGCACCACGATAGCTAAAATGCATTTGTAAAAGTCGCGGTTTGGGTCGTTGTAACACACAATTTGGATCGCTTTTAAATTTATAAACTTCGAGTACTTGGAAAGTATTCAGGTCATCCCAAGAGAGGTAGGAATGCTTTAAACAAAATCTCTCGTTTGACTCTTGGAAATCAACTACTTTTTTTTAGGCTTTTGAAATATGTAATTTTTAGGGTTTTTGAATATGGGAAAATTAATATGGACAGAGTTGAAATTTGAATTACAAGAAAATAAAGCAACAAGTGTTTTATTTTATCCAACTCACTCTAAGCAAGAAATGCTTGGAATAATGGATATAACAAAACACAATAAAAGAGAAACACAAGCTATTTGAATGGATAGTAGAGAAATGCTTCTTAATTGAAAAAGTTTTACAATGGGGTTGGATAACTCACAAGTGAAAGGAATTCCCACTTGTAATCTTCAACCAAAATCAAACACTAACTACTATGCAAAATACAAGGAAAATGTAGAAGAATGCTTATGAAGAAGATGGTGATGATGCTGCAAAGTTTCTACTCCAACTCAGGTTACCCCTGGGTTGAAGAAACTTGCTCCTGGTGCCTAGTTCTCCTCTTCTTCCTGGCAAGCCCTAGGTGGTTGTGCTTCCTTCTCCTTGGTGTGGAAGATCTCCACTCCAAGAACTTCTCCCTTTGGTGGCATGGACCACCTTCAGGGTCTCCTCCTCTGGATGCCCTCCTTTCCTGGCCTTCCTCCTTGGTTTGGTGAAGACACAAGGAAGAAGAAGAAGTTGAAGCCACCAAGGAGACAAGGTGTCTCCTTGATATTCTTCCTCCTCTCCTTTTCTCCTTGGATGTTGGATATGGGTGGAGTATGAGTGGAAAAAATGTAACCAAGGATAGCTCCTTTTTGGTGGTGGTTATGGGTCATTATATAGGCCAAGGGTGTTGGTGGTTGGGTTAAGTGGCGTGGAAGGTGATGTAGGGTTAGGATGAAGAGTTAGGGTGGTGGTAAATGGATGGAGGGCTTGCATAGGTTGGTGCCAAATGTAGGGATGTGTAGGGAGAGATGGTGCTAACTCTAGGTGTGGTTGGCTGGGGTTGGCACCAATTAAGTTGGGTTAAGGAGGGTTGGAGTGGAGTGGCATGGATGGTTAGGATGGGTTATTGGAAGGGTGGTTGTGAGATCTATGGTCATGGATGGTTGGTGCCAAGTGGAAGGGTTTGTAGGTGTATGGTTAAGGCTGGTTAGGCTAGAGTTGGTGCCATCTTTGGGTTTAATAAATGGCACCAAAAGGGATGGTTAGGATTTGTTCTAGGTAGGTAGTTAGGGATCCTAGGGTAAGGGGCTCCTAAGTTGGCACCAACCATGGAAAGGTGCCATGGTTTGGTGCCATCCTAAGGGGGTTCTAGAAGGGAGGGTAGGTGTAAGGGAAGGATAGGGGGTGTTTTGGCACCAAAGGGAGGGGTTTCTAGAAGGGGAAGTTGGCGCCAACATTAGTGGCTTTTGGAGGTGGTGGTGTGAAGGGACATGGGGGTTGGTGGCTCCAACTAATAGTGGAGTAGGTAGCTTGCTTAGGTGGTGGACTTTGGAGTGGAGTTAAGGTGGAGTTAGGTTTGGGTTTAGGTGAGTGGCGGACAGCCATGGAGGTGGAGTTGGCTTTTGACCTTAGCTAAGCTACCTTAACTACTAGAATAGTAGAGGAGGAGTTTAGGGTTTTTGAGAAGAGGAGCTCAGGAAGAGCTGATTGGAGCTGCACTAGAGTTGAATCTGCTAAGGAGGTCTTCATGGGGAGCTCAACTACTTAGCTTAGCTAGCTAGTTCTTATGCTAGTAGCTAGGTTTGAGTAGTTGAGCTAAGTTGAGTTGGTTTCGAGTTGGAATTGCCTCTGATGAGAACTCTTGAACTAGCTTAGCTACTAAGTAGGCAAATAGTAGCTAAGCTGGAGGGAGTTCAGTTGTTGTGAGCTAAGTGGAGCTAGGTAGAGTTGGAATGAACTCCAGTCAACTAAACTGAGCTAGCTAGAGCTCCCAGTGAACTGACTGGAGCTAGGATGAGCTAGACTCAACTAAGTTGAGCTGGATCTAAGCTGAGCTGAGGTGGGTTGAGCTAAGATGAGCTACCCTGAGCTACCGTCCAGCTAAGATGAGATGAATGGAGTTGGAAGGAGCTAAACTTAACCAATGTGAGCTAATATCTAGCTGAGATGAGCTGGATCCAACTAGGGTTCAGCTGATCTTGATTCTTGTTCACTTTCTTCCTTCTTGAGTGCTGGGGTTTTAATGGTTTGAATATTTTCTTATTCTTAACACTCAAGTATAAAAATACAAATAGAATGCATGCCTAATCCTAGGTTATGCTTAAATGCAACCTAAAAACTCATTTGCAAAGTTAAAAACCTAAGAGCTAGATCTATTTTAGGTTAAAAGAATGATGATAAATTGGCGATTATCAACCACGCACTCTAATTTCAGCCCCGTACGCTTCGAACGCTCATCACGCTCTGCTGGTTGAAGGCACTGACCACCACGCCACGTGAGCAGATGTTTACACTTTTGATTTCTCACTCACGCACTCTTAGCAGTTGGATGATGATCAAATGGCCTACAAAGCACCTCAGAGGATGTGCGGTCGGGTGAGAGTCGTTGGGATGGTGCCACATGGTGCCATCCTGACCATTCATTTTCTCGCTTTTGTTAATGGTGATATAAAGCTCCAATCAAGGCGTTTGTTGCATCGTTGGACTGTAATCATTAATCTAGATCCATTGTGTGGTTGGATTTGGCATCTGAGGTTTGAATTTGCACCACCTTGTTTCTTGGCCTTTGCTCTTCTGCAGACTTCAAAAGATGCTACGGAAGTATGATCAAGAAGCTTTTGGAAATGTTGGATTCTGCTCATCATCTTGATCAGATCCGTGTGGTCAGATTTATCATCTGTGGCCCTGAATCATCTACAATTATTATTACCTCTCAATTAGAACATAAAATGGCATTATTATTTGCAAAGCTAACAAATCAACTACGATGAAAAATATGCTACTCTTGCATGAATTAATCCTAAGTTAAGCTAGGATCTAACTTAATTTAGGTAGGTTAGGTCCTATGATTGCTACGCAATCAAGTACCTGCAATCACAATAAGAAAAGAAAGAAGTGAAATAAAAGTAAAGTAAGTGCAGGCAAACGCGAAAAATCAAAGATTATTGCCTCCCCGAAAACAACACCAAAATAATCAACGAGATTTTTGCATAAGAAAAATCAAGGTGTTGAAAACCCGATCATTGTAGTCATGAAAATCCGCTTATCAAATAAAATAATCGAAACTCAGGTGAGTCCCAGGTCAAACATGGGGAGGCAAACATTTATTTTAGGAAAATCGCTTTTGTTTTATTTATTTTTGGTATTTTGTACTTTTATATTTTTTTGGTGTTCTTATAAGGTAGATGATGTCGCACATTCGCACGCGAAAAGGATTGGATTTGGAAACCCATTGTCATACTTCAATTCGTAAGAAACTCAATCGATCATATAAAGTTTATAAACGAAACTCAAAAAGTGAGTCTCGGGTCAAACACGTGCAGGCGAACGTTTGGTTTTGAAAGATACACGTTTCGCTTTTTATTTGTTTTTGTCATTTTTTATCTTTTATTTTTTTTTTGGCACTTTTATCAAGGAAGAGATTAGGTCAATGAATTCTTATCTAACTAATCTACTTGCAAAATATAAGAAAGAGAGAGAAGCAATCACATGTATTTTTGAAGAAAATGTTTTCTACAACTATGAAAGCGGGAGAAACTACACTAGAAAGCAGTAAAGATAGATGAAGATGAGAAGAATCCCCCTCGATGGTTGGTTGGAGGACGACTCGCTCTGACGTCACCTAGAGGAAGGTGGTGAGGAGTGAGACGAACGAGGATGAAGCCAAACGATGGAGGGCGGGGCAGGATGACATCGCGGCAAGGATCTTCTTCCCGAAGGGAGGTAAGAAGACGGCCATGGGATGCTCCATGAAGGGGGATGAGAGGCGAGAACAAATGTTAGTTTTCTACTCTAGAGGAGCATCCTGGGCTTGGGACAAGCTCTCTCTAGAGCCTTAGAGGTGGTGAGAGGAAGAAAGGAAGAGATGAACAAAAATGAGAGGGGTAGGGGTCCTTTTATAATGGTGGAAAGAATCAAATTCGTATACAGAACATGTAGTGATGGTCATAAACGTTGCTGAAGATCTGCCGCAAACATCGTTGAAGACAGCTCACGCGCCCGCACTGACACTACGCTGCCACATTCTCTACGTGTCCTTCTCGCGCGCCTACGAGCGCTATGCGCCCGTGTGCGCTGCCGTTGCTACATGTGCGTACCTCCGCACGCGTGTGTGCCCATGCTGTTGTGTGCGTGCGGTGGCGTGTGTGTGCACATGGGCAACCTAGGTTGCGCCACATGGTGTGATTTGGATCGTCCATCTTCTTTTCATTGCAGCGAGTGCTACAGAGGTCGGATTGAGTCGATTTTCACATCATTGGGTTGTGATCGTCGACCTGAATCCATCCGCGTAGTTGGATTTGTAGTTTGAAGCTTCAAATTGTGTCACCAAGTCCCTTGGCCATTGATCTTCCTTGGACTGCATATGGTGCTATGGGCCTCCGATCAAGGTGATTTCGGAGGCGTTGGACTCCAATCATCGTCTTAATCATATCTGTATGGTCGGATCATCAATCTAAGGCTTTTAAATAAATCTCCTTCTCTCTTGACCACAAAAAAGATGTAATTAACCTAAAATATATACTACTACTCTAAATGTAGAATGATGCATGTTATGCAATATTTATAATATGGAACCCAAATCTGAGCCTAGGAACATGCGTAAATAGGCATTTTAACCTAAATGGATGTGTCTACATCATACCCCCATGCCTATCTTTTGCTAGTCCCTAACAAAATTAAACTACATGCTATGTATAAAAATAAAATTAGGACTCGATCGCCTAGGCCTAAGTTGTATATAAACAACAGAAAATTTCAACTAAGGTCGTAAACTACGAAAACTCAACACTACCTGGGTCTCTGTCAAAATGCAGACCGCTTAAGTCCTCGCCTTATTTGAAAAGGGAAGATAAACACTTTTTTGTTTTTATTGTTTTCTAATTTTTTTTGTACTTTTGGAGTTTGAGAGTTTCAGGATAACTTTTTACGGCTACCCAACCTGCCCGACAAGCGTGGAAATCACGTATTTTGAAATCGTCGAAAATCGTAGTATAGTCGCGAAATCCCCTTGAAAAAAATATTTATAATAACGAAACTCGCATAGATTTCTTTTCTTTTTAGAACTTGAGTCCCGGTCATTCGTCTCTAGGAGGCATGAAAACAAATCGAGATTTGGATTGGCTTAATCTAACCTAAATCTAATCTAACCTAATATTTTTGTCTTTTTGTGTTTTTGATCTTTATTTTGAAACACTAAATGAAAGCATGCATCAAAGTTGTAAGCCGTGAAAATAATAGCATGCATGTAAAACCATTAGACAAGAGTATCATGCGTCAAAAATTAAGTCATTATAAAATACGAATACATGGAAATAAAGCTAAACTAAAGAAAGGGATCAACCAATAGAGGCTAAGGAGAAGCATTCTTGGTTGTCCACTAAAGAGAGGAGGATGGGTGTGTGCACCCGAGTGGAGAGAGGAGGGTGGTGCACCCTTTCTCTACCAATGGCCGTCCTTGAGAAGACCTTGAGGGGGGTCTTCTCTATGGCCATCCAAGAAGAAAAGAAATTGGGGGCGTGGATCCTCTATGGAGGAAGAAGAGGGAATTCTCACAAGAAGAAAGGAGAAGGTGTTGCATCCTTATGCTCTTCTTCTTCTTGCCACCCTCATGAAGATGCCTTGGAGGAGCTTCATCTTTAGCTGTCCATGGAGGGAGCCTTGGAGGAAGAGGACGACCTTGAGAGGGAGAGGAGGAGGTGTGGTCGCAAGTTGAGAGAAGAAGAGAGTGGTGGAGATGGTTCAATTTCATGGCTCTTTCATTGTCCTTATGGAAGGCTCCATTTGGTTGCCACTTTTGGTGGCTCCAAAATTAGCTAATGCCACATTTTTAGGATCTAGGTTTGACACAACTTTTTAGAGTTTCCAAGAGAGTGTGCATGGGTTTGGTAGGGGTAGAATAGGAAGGTGTGTGTGTGTGTGTGTGTGTGTGTGTGTGTGTGTGGGTGTGTATTTTTCGTGGGACTAGGTTGCGGGTTTTGGTAGGATTAAGTGATAAATAGGTTCGGTCAATCTAGATTAAGTGGGTGTGGACCAAATTAGGCTTAGGAAAGTCTAATTGGATAGGAGTGAACCTAATTAGGTCTAGGTCAAGTATAATTGGATGTGTGGATGCGATTAGGCTAGGGTAACCCTAATAGGTACAAGTCAATTAGATCCTTGGTGGATCCAATTGGGCTCAAGTGCACCCAATCAACTGTAGATGCACCTAATTTGGTATGGGATGGTTCAATTGGGTTAGGGATAGGATAAGTAGTGCTATGGCTAGTGGACTAGGGTTAGGATGTCTCTAATTAGGTTTCCTAGGGTGTCCGATGGGGTTCCTAAGTGTTTGGGAGAGGGATAGGGTGGATAAGAACATGGATAGTGCTATCCATGTTTGGGTTTTGAGGCTAAGGTGCCCTAATGGAGGTCATTTTGGGTTTGGGAAGGCTATCCTAGGGTTTCTAGAGGTAGGGATAAGGTTATCCTCCTCACTCCTCTTATCTGGATCAGTCTTCTTCTTCCTTTCTTGCTTTATTCCACTATCTCCATCCTGGATCACTTTATTACATGCAAATAGCAATAGAAACCATTAACTAGTAGGATATGTCATCTTATTCTAAATAGGCTGATGCAATGCATGATATGCAAGATAGGAGTGCAATATCCACAATTTAAGCTAGGTTCAGACATTATTTAGGTTGATTAGGACCCATGATTACTGTGCAATCATACCCCCATGCGTAAACTTTGCTAGTCCCTAGCAAATGTAAGACCAAATGCATGACTAAGTTATTTACAAATTTAATCCTGAAAGGACCGCTTATTCTTTTTATCAAAGAGATTGACTAAAGATTTCTCTCCTTTTGTTTCATCCAGAAATCTTGAAATCCAGATACGTAAAAGTGCAACTATGTAGCTTTCGCAACGGATTCGAATGAAAAACCTGATTCACTTCCAAAGTCTGTGCTTGACCCCTAGTAAAATTCTAGCGGGATAGGCAAACTTCTTCCCTCGGGGTTTGAGATCATTTGTATGAGATCATTTGAATTAATTCATCAATGTCTCCATGGGTATTCTCAAATACAATAAAATCATACTCAGGTCCCTTAATACTTGGTTCCTCAAAATGAAATGATTGGTACTCAGGCCCTAAATCAAGATCAAGATTCTCGAATAAATCTACATTCTCGACTTTAATAAGATTATCAATATCATCCATCTTGGGTGTTTGATCAATAGAATCCTGCATGACCACCACCGAATCACAAATTGGTTGTGGCACACCTGACCTAAATTCAAATGTTTTTGATTTTTGTTGCTCGTCCGGATTCTATGAAGCTCTTTTCTTATATCATCATATTCTTTAACACTAGCTTTTTTTATTTCATGAACCATTTTGATCAATTGGGTAATCTGGGATTCATTGCAAGGGGCAAGGGTTTGAATTGGGCTAGGTCGGTCAAGATAGTCAATCATGCTATCAAAGATTTGATCTTGTATTGATGGTGACTTATGTGATCTGGTGGATTGTTGATTCGGGTCATGTGGTTCTACCCAGGTGTCAATTGCCATAGTTTCTTCTGAATTACCCTCCGACTCACTTTCCATGTCATCCAGAAAATACCCTGACTTTATTTTCTTAGCAACTGCATACATATCAAAGTGAATATTCTCATTGCCACTACTCATCTCCATACATCCTGAGTAATAGTGCATTGGCCGTAGCCAAGAAAGGTCGACCCTGAATGATGGGTGAATTACTTAGCTTTTCTGGTATATCCATGTCCAAAATAATAAAATCAACTGGAAAGCCAAGACCTTGCGCTTTAATAATCACATCCTAAACTGCCCCCTTAGGTGTTTTGATGGAGCCATCTGCCATTCTAATGGTGACAAGTGTGTGGTGCAAATCTCCAAGTCTGGTGCAGTCAAAAAGGGCAGTAGGAATGAAGCTAATGGAAGACCCTAGATCCACAAGGGCTCTATTAAAGGTGAATCCCTTGATGGCACAAGATATGAAGGGTTTTCCAGGGTCAGTCATTTTGGGTGGTAGAGTGCTAGAAACAAATGCACTTATGTTAGTTGATAAAACCAACTATTTAGGTGTGCAAGTCTTTTTCTTCTTTTGTGACTCTTTCTTTAAGGCCTCAAAAAAGGGTAAATAGGTCAAATCAACTTCAGAAGCCTTTTTCTTCTTTCTGTCCCTAGAGTCTGAGTCAAAGCTAGATATGGGTTTGGTCTTATGATTTTTGGTTGAGCCCAAATTAGATTGTTTGGATGGGCTCTTAGCTTTTCTCTTCCTTTTAGAGGCCATAGATTTGGTCCCCACACAATGGCATGTATGATAAATTGGAAGGGTCAGAAGAATAGGTGGAGAATAGGAGTGAAATAAAGTGTGCATCCAGGGATAAAGTGATTCTTGAAGTCTCTTGATTTGATCCCCTTGGGATTTCACTTGATTTTCCAACTTAGTTAGCCTTTCTTCACTTTTCTTGTCAAAGTCCAACAAAATGTTCATGATATCTTCAAGGGTGGTTGTTGGTTGGGCTAAACTAGATGGTTGCCCTAAAGTGGATTGAGTGGAGTATTGGGTTAGACTAGATTGATGTTTAGTCTGAGTCGGTCTTTGTGGTGGCCATGAAAGATCAGGATTGTTTCTCCACTCTGGGTTATACAAATTTGGATATGAATCAATAGGTGTATCACCCTGAGTGGGGCTGACTATAGAGGGAGTTGATTGGGAACCTGTTATGTGGTCCTGTACTTGTGATCCATTATTCTGATTCCTTAGTGATATCTCATCAGGTATAGGTGTATCAGAAATAGTGCATTCCTCAAGTGATCTACCCAAATCACGGATTAGGTCCAAAGGTGCCTTTTGGGTTAGATGAGTCCAGCATGTAAGAATTCATGATTTGGGCAGATCAATAGACCCACTAGGCTAGTGGATCCAAAGTATGGGTCACTAGACCCACTAGGCTGGTTGTTCCAAGTGTCTTGTCCTTGGGAGGAGTGATAAGATTGAGATTGTGCCTGGGATTGTCTAATTTGCTCCAGAAGCTTGGCACATTGATCTGTATAGTCCTTGTTATATTCCTGGAATTCAGCAACTATGGCTTTCAATTGGTTCTGATTTAGATAAGGGTCGGATCCATGAGGTTTAGGTTCTAAATAAGCTGGGGGATAAGGATAATCATATCAAAGCTGGTTAGGATGAGTCTCCCAACCAGGAGGAGTCAAAATCATGGTTGGGTTGGGAGATGGAGGACCCTGAGGGTCAAAAGAATGATATGGGTTCATGGATATTTGAGAGAAGATGCAGATAGAGATAAAAGATAGTCTTCCTTATGAAGACACAACCAGCTACAAGGGACTGGTAGAATTAAGGAAAAGGCCTAGGAAGAAAGATGAGAGAGCCCCAAATCAAGCAAACAAGCTATTCTTAAATTGTATACCCTAATTGGATCTAACCCTGGTATCCTGAGATGGAACTGGGTTAAACCAACCCTTGAATTACTTGGCTGGCAAGATTGGTGGGACCCCCTAGGACACCCCGCACGACGGGACACCACTAAAGGTTAACGCGGTTACCGCACTGACCTTTCTTGCCACCAGTTGGTCCAAATAGACAAGGCCTTGATTTTTACCCAATTAAATTTCAAGTACCAAGTAATTTAGTCCTACCTTGGGCATGTCTACTTAGTTTTAGGCTTGGGCTTAGAGTGCTCTTGGAATGTGATTGGGCGATTGGGGGTGTTGCCCTTAAAATTGGATTTAGAGTGTGAAGTGCACAGACAAAGGATTTTCAATACAAGCCTTAGTTGGTGTAGTGAATTTTATGGTTCAAGTGCTTGTATTAATTTTTTTCTTTTAGGGTTTCCTTGTTTAGGTCAATTCAAACAAGGTTGTAGTGAAGCACGCAACAGGTTTCACAAATCCCAATTGTTATATGAATTTCCTTTAAGTATGGCATGCAAATGTGCTCTACCCTAGTGTGGAAACCCTAATATCAAATAGGTCTATATGATACTTTCAAGTCCAATAAGGTAGAAGTGGTGCGGTGTAATCAGGGAAAATAATGGTCCTAATGCACCACTACTAAGTGAAATAGACCTAATCGGTTGCCTAAGCTGAAATGTTGATCAATTTCAATTCAAGTGGGTGAGGGGAAGATAGCCAATCGTAGTAAATCCCTTCTCATGTAATCACACCCAAATCAGGCTCAAAAAAATTTGTTTTGGGTCTCTAAATTTAAACCCTAATGTGAATTACCTAGGGTTTGTGCTTCCTCTAAAATCTGCAGTCAGACCTTAGTATGACTTGAAATCACTCCCCAAATCAGTAACTGATAAAAAATATTATGAAATTTGGTAGAGATCTTCCTTTTTCAATAGGTTTCTCAAGGAATATTTTTTTAAGATTTTTACTGTTTCATGCAATTTTTCACGAATTTTTATGTTCCAAGGGGTCAAACAGACCAGATGGACCCTCTGCGAGAAATGTAGTTTGAAATAGTATCAAAAGAAATCCAAAAGTTTTTTAAAATTTATAGAAACAACTATGTTTCAGTGGCTTTCCAACCCCACAAATTTCAAAGGGATCTGATCTATGTAGAGGTTAGAATTAATGTTTCAAGTTATACAAAATCAGAGTGCAGACTATTTTGACCCACTTCCACTATATGAATTTTTAAAATTCGTACAGTTTGAATTACCCAAATAAAAGGTGGAGCTGGAAAGCTGGTTTGAAAACGTAATTTCAGACCAAATCTCAAAATTTTTGGACTCCTAATTTGATGGCAATTAATTTTTGAATATCATCAATATTTGCTAGTTGGATTTCCAAATCTGACTTTGGTGTGTTTAAATAGTTTTCAAGTTAAAACACACCAAAGAAAGAATTTTTTAAAAAAAATATTTGAATCAACAAATTTGAATTTCAATTTATATATATATATAATTTTTTTATTTTTTTTTCTAACCTAAGAAAGCAACAAACTAGAGGATGAAGAACATACCTGCGGTCTTCACCACGAGTAGATGTATGCGCGGATCCTCGTCTTGACACCCTACAATCAAAATAATAAAAAGCTCAGCAAATCCAAATCTAAACTCGTGTGTTGCCTCCCCAGCAACGGCGCCATTTGACAAGCATGGAAATCACGTATTTTGAAATCGTCGGAAATCGTAGTATAGTCGCGAAATCCCCTTGACAAAAATATTTATAATAACGAAACTCGCATAGATTTCTTTTCCTTTTAGAACTTGAGTCCTGGTCGTTTGTCTCTGGGAGGCGTGAAAACAAGTCGAGATTTGGATTGGCTTAATCTAACCTAATATTTTTGTCTTTTTGTGTTTTTGATCTTTATTTTGAAACACTAAATGAAAGTATGCATCAAAGTTGTAAGCCATGAAAATAATAGCATGCATGTAAAACCATTATACAAGAGTGTCATGAATCAAAAATTAAGTCACTATAAAATACGGATACATGGAAATAAAGCTAAACTAAAGAAAGGGATCAACCAAGATAGGCTAAGGAGAAGCCTTCTTGGCTGTCCACTAAATTGAGGAGGATGGGTGTGTGCACCCAAGTGGAGAGAGGAGGGTGGTGCACCCTTTCTCTACCAATGGCCATCCTTGAGAAGACCTTGAGGGGGGTCTTCTCTATGGCCATCTAAGAAGAAAAGAAAATGGGGGCGTGGATCCTCTATGGTGGAAGAAGAGGGCACGCCCACAAGAAGAAAGGAGAAGGTGTTGCATCCTTATGATCTTCTTCTTCTTGCCACCCTCATGAGGATGCCTTGGAGGAGCTTCTTCTTTAGCCATCCATGGAGGGAGCCTTGGAGGAAGAGGACGGCCTTGAGAGGGAGAGGAGGTGTGGTCTCAAGTTGAGAGAAGAAGAGAGTGGTGGAGATGGTTCAATTTCATGGCTCTTTCTTTACCCTTATGGAAGGCTCCATTTGGTTGCCACTTTTGGTAGGGGTAGAATGGGAAGGTGTGTGTGGGTGTGTGTGGGTGTGTATTTTTCGTGGGAATAGGTTGTGGGTTTTGGTAGGATTAAGTGATAAATAGGTTGGGTCAATCTAGATTAAGTGGGTGTGGACCAAATTAGGCTTAGGAAAGTCTAATTGGATAGGAGTGAACCTAATTAGGTATAGGTCAAGTATAATTGGATGTGTGCATGTGATTAGGCTAGGGTAACCCTAATAGGTATGAGTCAATTAGATCCTTGGTGGATCCAATTGGGCTCAAGTGCACCCAATCAACTGTAGATGCACCTAATTTGGTATGGGATGATTCAATTGGGTTAGGGATAGGATAAGTAGTGCTATGGATAGTGGACTAGGGTTAGGAGGTCTCTAATTAGGTTTCCTAGGGTGTCCGGTGGGGTTCCTTAGTGTTTGGGAGAGGGATATGGTGGATAAGAACATGGATAGTGCTATCCATGTTTGGGTTTTGAGGCTAAGGTGCCCTAATGGAGGTTGTTTTGGGTTTGGAAAGGCTATCCTAGGGTTTCTAGAGGTAGGGATAAGGTTATCCTCCTCACTCCTCTTATCTGGATCAGTCTTCTTCTTCCTTTATTTCTTTATTCCACTATCCCCATCCTGGATCACTTTATTACTTGCAAATAGCAATAGAAACCATTAACTAGTAGGATATGTCATCTTATTCTAAATAGACTGATGCAATGCATGATATGCAAGATATGAGTGCAATATCCACAATTTTAGCTAGGTTCAGACATTATTTAGGTTGATTAGGACCCATGATTACTGTGCAATCACCACCTAAGACTCAAAAAGGACTCTAAGTACTAAGCTTCTAGTGAAAAGAGTAAAAGACTTACTAGGTGGCCATTAAAATGGACTTCGGGTTTCTACGATCCTGGGTGACCTTGCCTAAAGGTTTATCTTTCAGAATGGTAGCTTTCTCCCTACTTTAAAATTTTTTATGGGGTCAACACAAGGGCAAATCTAGTGTATATCTCCCCAGTTTATTCTACTTCCCCGCTTCTTCCCTAAGTGTTTTTCAAATTATTTGTGCATTTTTGTGAGCTGGGCCTTGTACAACCAGCTAATGGGCTGTTACCCATGACAACTTACCAGCCATACTCATATGGTGAAGTGTGGTTTATTTCACTATTTTTTTTCTCCTTTTTCTCTTTCTTTTTTTTTTTTTTAGTACCATTTTTTTTTTCTAAGTAGGTGGCTTCCCTGATATAAGATTTACCTAAAAATAGTAGAATAAGTGTAGTCAAGTAGCTGGGCTCTGGACAACCAGCCAATGGACTGTTACCCACGACAACTTGCCAGCCATACTACCTTAGAAAGTTCATTAGCTATCAAATTTCCAAAGAAACCGTCAAAATGTGAGTCAGTGCCAATAGTGTATAGATGCTTAGACTTAAAATTCCCTCAAATCTGAGGGTGGGTTGACAAGTCATGTACTTATCATCTCAATTTATTCACCAAATTAAAGTAAAATTACTTAACGAGGACTTGAGACAAAGTACACATTCGAGTGGACACCCGAGCTAATTAGGCCCGAAGACCTGAACAGTCTAAGTGTTCAGGTCTTATCATATCATTTTCTAAAGTTAATACCCTCCAAATGCCTAAGTTCTCTTCTCTTAATCCATTTTTTTTTTGTCTTTTTGAATTTTCAATTTCTTTAAAAAAGAAACTAAAAGAAATTCTATAGATTTAACAAAATGATTTCAGGATAAAGTATCCACCCCCCCAAGCCTAAATGATGCAATATCCTCATTGTAAAAACA
Organism: Thalassia testudinum; assembly: GCA_037157565.1. Classification (NCBI taxonomy): domain Eukaryota; kingdom Viridiplantae; phylum Streptophyta; class Magnoliopsida; order Alismatales; family Hydrocharitaceae; genus Thalassia; species Thalassia testudinum. The sequence continues at coordinate 660,251 of JAZHRO010000017.1, forward strand.
AAGATATGAAAAGGGTGTAGTAAATAGAATATCACCTAAATTTCATGAAAATCCGGTCAGCTCTGCAGAGAACGTGGAATATACACACCTGCTAAGTTTATTTCCTTCAGCTAGGCACAGTTCACAAGTAAAGAAGTACAGGTCAAAATTAGAATAAGATTGATTTTGTGACTTGCAAAAAGATGTCCACAGATGTGGACCAGAATGTGATGCAGACCATACCCTAGGGTTGAGTGGTTCTCAGGTTATGGATGAAAATCACCCAGAATCAAAGATTATTGTGCTTGCGAGGCCGAGCCTGCAGTTTTGTGGTGTGCAACTCAAGACCAAAGTGTCGGACAATGGGTAAAGATGGTTAGGATGTCCTCTTAAAGTTCAGCTCAGAAAGATAATTAGCTATTTCGAGCTTGGGTTGCATTTGAAAAATATCACAAGGGTCCTGGCAAAACAGTTGGTGGTTTTAGGTCAATAGGAACCCTTAGATCCAAAATCATAGTTCCCTCAGAAGTAGCTTCCCAAATTTTCATTTCCACATTTTTGCCCTCTAAAATCAATGTTTCTGAGACCTCTAAATCATTGTACACCCCATCTAAAGTACCCAAGTCCAACAGTTGTGGTTGAATCAGGATTGACTTGAGTCTGGTGATCTCAAAAATATCATCATTCAATTCTTTAGGGTGTGGTTGAGGAATGGGGCTACTAATTGAATCATCAGGATTCAAATCATCCAAGTTAGCCCCAACATGATCAAACTCTTCAATGATTGGGCTATCAAATGATTCATCAGATTCCTTAAGGTCGTTTGTCTCACTAAAATCATCTTCTTTACACTCAAGTGAGACTTCACTAAGAGATTCTTCACTCTCAGAGTCAAAGAATTCATGATCCTCATTTATATATGTCTAAAAATCGATTGTCATTTCCTGGTTCAAAGAGACATATTTTTCCTCGCTCCTTGGCTCGAGGATCTCGTGTGAATCAATTGGTTCATCCTCAATGGGTTGCTCTAGCCCAACCTGGTCATCCCCAATCTCAGAAAATGTATCCCCCCCAACAGCCACTTGAGCAGGTTTAGACATTGGCTCTCCTGAAGGGGTTTCATCCTGGGAATCATCTCAAGATTGGACTAAAGCAACCACGAATTTCATCCTCAACCTCGACAATTTCTCAAGTAGAAACTCACCCAAGCCCCTATCCCTAACATTTTGGAGCAAATCCAATAAAGAGCTATTCAGCTCATAAATCATTTTTATGATAGGCTCCAATGCTTTAGTGCATGGTGTTGGCTGAGCTTCTAAAGATTGGATGGTGTTCCTCAAGTTAGCCAACACCTTGTCATGGACCTGGTTCACTTGAACCGAATGGTTCGATTCAGGTTTGGGTGGGTTTGGGTTAAATCTAGGGGAGTCAAGATATCAAGGTTCTCGAGTCCCTCCTTGATAGTACGTGTTTCAGGTTGTTCAAAGAATGGTGGCGACCTATATTCAGTGGAATACTGGGGAAGGTAAGTGTTATAATAAACATATCCTTCTTGATTGTAGATCAGGTTGGTTTGGTTGTCAAAGGGTGGAAATCTATAATCATTGTAGCTCTAGGAAGGATAATAATCATAGTCTTGTTGTCTAGGGTTAGACCCTGGACATTGAGGTCTAGGTTCATATCCCCAATCAAAGTTGTCCCAGCTAGGAGATGGGTAGTCATAATTCAAGTCGAGATAGTAATCATCTTAGGGATAAGTGTTGGTAGGAGGGTAGGATGGGAAATGCATGTAAGATGTGGACGGATACATCTTAGAATAAGAGGGAAATCAGAAGAGAGAAAGGAGCCCTGCAATACAAGCAATCGACCATGTTCTTAGGTGGGTTAGCCTAAAGGCCTATAGACTCCCAGGACTTATCTTGAGATTATAAATGATTTGGTCTACTTCTATCCAGTCAATCCAACAAGTTAAAAGGAGGGGTCGAGGAGAAGGTTCTTCCTTTGGCTTGCACCTCCGGTTCCTAGTGTACCCTCAGCTGTGGTCATTTGATGCTACTCCCCTAGCTAGACATCAGATGGACCAGCAAAAGTAGATTAATAAAAAAAAATCTTAGTCTGAGCCCTGAAGAGCGAATCAATCCTTAAGGCCAACGTCTACTCAGTTTTAATTAAGCTTGGGATGATTGTGCTCTTGTAATGTGATGGGCCCTTTAGATGGGTTGTGCCCTTAATGATCAATTCAAATGTGTGTGTGTGCACAACCAGGGTTTGCAAACAAGGTTATTTGATGATGTGACTTTTAGGGTTTAACCTTGTTTAGTAGCTTTTAGGGTTTAATCCTTAGGTTGGTTCAATTAGGGTTCAGTAGAACACTCTAGGTTTTACAAGCGCTGGTGATGATGTATTCCTTTAGAAATAAGAAAAAATGTGGAGTGCCTGGTTCAGCCCTAAAAATCAACCCTAAGTGGCAAGCTATTGATGAATCACTTTTAGTTTGAGTGGTGCGGCCCAAACAAATCAATCAATTGGCCTATTCGCACCACAGATTAAGGCATACAATGTCTTAGCCTAATCAGATTTCTACTCATATGTTTTAAGTTGAAGTGTACTGGGTCCACAGGTTAGATCTTGGTGAAGTGGTAGAATCAAAGTAGAGTAGTGTGCCTTTAGTCAAGAGTTGTGGGTTTTAATGTGTGTCTCTTTCAAAAATCCCACAAGAGAAGAGTATATTTTTTTGTTTTTGATATATGCGGCGGTGAGATGAGAGGTGGTAAACAAACAACTTGATCTATCCTAGGGTTTATAAAAAACACCTAAGTTGATTTGGGTTTTAGTTATTAGTGTGGCGAAATGAAATCTAGGGTGGGGGTGGTGGGGATAAACTTACAAAACTCTTTAACTGCACTTTACTCTGATCTATCCACTTTGGCTCACCTTGGAAGGGTACCTGTATTCACAGAAAGAAAAGAGCAAATGAGCTAAAAAGTTAAGTAAGGCAGAAAAACGTGAGAAAAACCAAAGAGCGTTGCTTCCTTAGCAACGATGCCAAAATGATGTGGTAGATTCGCACGTGAAAAGGATTGGATTTGGAAAACCTATCGTCATAGTTCAATCGCGAGAAAATCCATCGATCAGATAAAATTTATAATTGAAAATCGAAAAGTGAGTCCTGGGTCGAATATGGGGAGGAAAACATTTGGTTTTGAAAGATACGCATTTCGCTATTTATTTGTTTTTGTCATTTTTTATCTTTTGTTATTTTTTTTGCTATTTTTAGCAAGCAACAGATTAGGTCGATGAAGTCTTATCTAACTAATCTACTTGCAAAATATAAGAGAGAGAGAGAAACAATCACATATATTTTTGAAGCAAATGTTTTCTACAACTATGAAAGCAGGAGAAACTACACCAGAAAGCAATAAAGATTGATGGAGATGAGAAGAATCCCCCTTGACAGTTGCTCGAAGAATGACTCGCTTTGACATGGCTTGGAGGAAGGTGGTGAGGAGCTAGACGAACGAAGATGGAGTGGGGGGATAGAGGGTGGGGCAAGACGGCGTTGTGGAGAGGATCTTCTTCTTGAAGGGAGGTGAGAAGACGGCCACGGGATGCTCCATGAAGGGGGATGAGAGGCGGGAACAAATGTTTGTGTTCTATTCTGGAGGTGCATCCCAGGCTTGGGACAAGCTCTCTCTAGAGCCTTGGAGGTGGTGAGACGAAGAAAGGAACAGATGAAGAAAAATGGGAGGGGTATGGGTCCTTTTATAGTGGAGGAAAGAATCAAATTCATATACAGAACATTTAGTAAAGATCATAAACATCGCTGAAGATAGCCTATGTGCCCACGCTGCCGCTGCGCTGGCACGAGCACCACGCGGCTTTGTCACGTGCCTCTATGCGCTACGTGCCTGCGTGCATGCACATGGGTGGACTAGGTTGCGCCACGTGGCATGATCTGGGTGGTCCATCTTCTTTTCGTTGTAGGGGCAGCTACAGAGTTCGGATTGAGTCGATTTTTGCACCGTTGGGCTACGATCGTCGACTCGAATCCATCCATGTGGTTGGATTTTTCATTTGAAGCTTCAAATTATGTCACCTAGTTCCTTGGTTGTTGATCTTCCTCGAACTGTATATGGTGCTATGGGACTCCGATCAAGGCAATTTCGAAGGCGTTGGACTCTGATCGTCATCCTGATCAAATTCGTATGGCCGGATCGTCAATCCGAGGATCTGAAATAAATCACCTTCTCTCCTGACCACAAAAGGATGCAATTAACCTAAAATATGCACTACTCTAAATGAAGAATGATGCATGCTATGCAATATTTATAAGATGGAATGCAAATCTAAGCCTAGGAACATGCATAAATAGGAATTTTAGCCTAAATGGATGTGTCTACATCAATAGAAGATCATTCAGAAAATTATATCTAACTACTCTAACCTACTTGCAAAATAATTAGAAAGAGAGAGAACAAATATCTGATAAAATCATATCACTGTTTATTACAACTAGTTTCAGAATATAAAACTACTCTAGAAAGTAAATAAAAGCAAAGAGAGAGAAGAATCCCCCTTGATGGCTGCTTGGGGGATGACTCGCATTGACGTGATGCTCGAAAGGAGGTAAGAGGCTAGAGGAAGGAGGATCCAACTAGAGGAAGGAGGACAAGGCAGGATTGCATCGCTGTGAGGATCCTTTTCCAGAAAGAGGGTGAAAGGATGGCTACGGGCATAGGGAGGATCCGCTTCTAGAAAGAGGGTGAGAGGACGGCTATGGGCACTCCACGAAGGGGATTAGAGAGAGGGAGTTACAAAATTATTTTCTACTCTAATGAAGCATCTTGGGCTTAAGACAATCTCTAGAGTGGCTCTTGGAGCTTTAGAGAGGGTTAGAATGGAGAAGGAAGGGATGAAATGAAAGAAGGGGAGTGCATGGCCTTTTATAAGTGGGAAAATGAGGGTTTCAAAGGTCATTTTGCATGCAAGGGGCTTAATGAAGATGCATGGGACATGCATGCATGTCTCATGCACCCATTGGCAATGGAGAAGGGTCTATTAGCCGGCGGATCCACCCGAATGAAAGAGGATCATCAGATCCTGATCACACGGCTAAGAAAAGCCGCTAATCGCACTTCTCAACATGAGCTCATACCCTTCAATCATGACAAGGGAGGACATCAGCCGTTGGATGGTTGATGGAAGGCCACAATCGCTCACTGATGGCATTTAAGATAACGCTGAGGATGCACATATGGTTGCACATATGATGCACGCTTCATTGGTGTCACCACGTGGAGCCTCCTACGTCACCTAATGGAGATCGATGGGTGTCGATCACTTCCGATCCATGTGCTAAAATTGTGAAGCGCACTTTCACACTGACATGGGCTAACGCCCGTTGCTCAATCTTGATCGAGCGGCTGCAATTGAAATATGGCGGGTGCTGAGGAAGCACAGCGAGACTTGATCACGCGTCATGTATTTGAGGAGCGCATGCGCTTAACCATTGAGTTGCAGTCGTGGAGGCGAGATCTCGACCATTGGATCTTGATCTAACAGTTAAGATCACACCTTGATCTCGCTTCAAATAATGTGATGCGTGACATGGAGGTTAACCTTAATCATTGGATTTCAATCCAACAGCTGAGAATTATGAGGCACAGATGAGGTGGCGTGTCTAGCCCAAGGCCGTTGGATCAAGATCCAACAGTCCAAAATGTGTGATGTGAGCGTAGTAGGGAAGGGGTAGGCTTGCCTTGGGTGGTCTGGACCGTCCATTTTCTTCTCTTTTTAGGCAACACTATGGATGTCGGATTGGGTCGATTTCCACGTAGTTGGGCTATGATCATTAACCTGATTCCATTCGTATGGTTGGATTCTTTGTTTGAGGTTTGGATTTGCATCATCCTACCCCATGGCTGTCGATCTTCTGTGCCTTCTAGCAAATGCTACAGATGTCCTATTGGGGTGAATTCAGAGGTGTTGGACTGTGATTATCACCCTGATCACATCCATACGATCAGATCTACAATTTGAAGCCTATAATTATGTCACCCTATCCCCTAGCCATTAAAATGGGAGAATTAACATACAAACTATATAATGTACTCTAAATGCTTGATGATGCATGTTATGCGATATTCACAATTTTAAATTCAATTATAAGCCTAAGAACAAGCATAAATAGGTATTTTAGCATGAATAATTGTGTATCTATTAGGAACTTACCCCTAATTTTCATCTATCTGTGGACTCACCAATCATATATGAGAATCCATCATCCCATATTGATTTCCCTAAGGTGTATGAAATGAAAGATGAATTCATTGATGAATCATTACTGTGGGTGGATGTGAACTACAATTTTGAGGAGGACGAACAAATGATTTAGGAGCCTACTTTAAAAATATGGCGTGACTCTTAGGGCCAACATGTATCGTTTGAGGATTTATGCCCTGAGGAGATTAAAGAATTGAGAGATATAGGCTTTCTCCATTCTTATAGCATTAAGAATGATCCTCCCGATACTATAATAAAGGATAATGAAGCAACTCCTACCCTTAATAAAGAATCACATATACACCCCAGCAAAGATTTAAGTGAAGAAAAAGAACCCGGGGATGAAATTAATGATATTAATTTAGTTGCTTCTACCCTACCTTCAAATGTATGTGATTACGATTCAACCACTAATTCACCTACACTCGAAGGTGAAAATGTGACTCCAATTCTTGAGGAAATCACTAGTAATGGGTAGGTGAATTAAATTCCTCCACAAGAACTCTTATGGACGACATTAGAGAAATAGAATTATTGTTTGGAATAGAGTCAACATGGACTAAGCCCACATTGGACCTAATCATCACCCCCCAACCACCCAAACAACCCTTAGACTCCCTAACCATTCCTTAGCTCAAATCTCTACTCACACTCATTCTTTCTAAGGAGAATATCTAGCCAGCACATCCTTCGGTGGAATGGCGAGTTTAGTTTGATGCTTGTATTTTTACTCTTGCCATTCAAGGGTCAGAAATAATTATGAATGTCTTTTAAAACCCTTCTTGCTTTAGAAGACCCTTGTTATCCTCCACTCATTCTATTTCAAGAGGTCCTTTCTCCTTCTACTCCTAGACCTCTCTAGGTGGCCTGTGAGGTTTCCTATTATCATGTCTTTTGGCAAGCATTTGGAGTCACTCTATATTATCTGCTCGCCAACATCAACGTCTACTTGTTCTCTCCATCGCACGTTTACGCACATTTTTAGGGCCTATTTCTTTCTATCTAGAACCAGACTTACAGGTTCCCTATAAGTCAAGTTGCTAACAGAAAATGTAGCGCTTGTTGAGAGGCAGCCCAACCTCAAAGAATAATTCCTACATGCACTAGGTGTACACTATTCCCTTATTCTTCTATCTTTGCTTTACAATGAGGACATTGTCAGATTTAGGCATGGGGGGTGATTACATCTGGTGTCTTGCATTTTCTTGCTTTATTTGTTAAAAAAAAGTATTAAAAAGAAAATAAAGTAATTAATATTGTGTCATGAGGATACAATCTGGCTAGAAGACGTAGTTGAGACGAGCTAAGTAGTATTTAACTCTTAAGCAATTTGGGAGAAGTCTTAGGTCTAGACTCTTTAGGCCTAAAGTCAACTTAAAAACTTGAGTACTTATTAAGATTTAGGTTATTGTCTTTGTTCATGAAGAAATTGGGAGGACAATGTTTTGAATCAAAGACTTAGGGACTATCGGACTCTGATGAGAGAAATTTGTAAGCTAAAAGGTTGAGTTAAAACCCCATCGTTGTAGTGCGTAAAAATTCGCTATCAGATAAAATTTACCGAAACTCTACTGAGTCTCAGGTCAAATACGAGGAGTTGAACGTTTGATTAAAAATTATGTAGGAATTATTGTCACGAAAGTAGATTAGCTGGTTGAAATTAATCTACACTAGCTATTCTACTTAAAAAATAATTAATACAAGAGAGAGATAGAATAATACAAATAAAAAGAAAATAGGAGAATAAGCAAATATTTCATAATGATAGAATCATGTCCATTACATCTACGTGCTACAATAGAAAGTTCGAAATCTACACTAGAAAGGGATAAAAGGAGAGGGATGAGAAAATCCACCTCGACGGCTACTTTGAGGACGAGCCGCATTGACGGAGTGCCTGGATGATGGGGTTGAGATGCTGGACGAGGATGAACGAAGCTGGAGGATGGAGAACAAAGCAGGGCAATGTCATGTCAAGATCCGCTTCTTGAACGACGGTGAGAGGACAATCGCATGATGCTCCATGAAGGGGGTGAGAAGATGGGAGAGTTATTTTACTCTAGCTCTAATGGAGCATCCCAGGTATGGGACTAGCTCATAGAGCTTTGGAGGAGGTGAGAGGAGAAGAGAAGGGATGTAGAAGAAGTGGATAGCGTAGGGGCTTTATATAGCTGATTTTTTAAGGCAAAGAGGTCCTTTTACAAGCTTAATCATGAATGCAGGGACTTTAGTGATGGATGTGCATGTCTCTAAAGCCCTACGTTGCTGAAGGCATGCGCTTCATGTCCATCGTGCGTCGCTGATCTGAGAGCTCAGAGCACGCCACATCGACGTCGCCTCAGCTTCAACCATTGCGTGCTTCATTGCACTCGAGCATCATTAGTTGTCCGATCAAGAGATTGGACGGCTTATGAGGTGCGCGCGCCTCGCTTCCTTAATGGACACAATTCCAGCACATATGATCACAGGTGATTGTGCGCGTATGCTCATCATGCTCATCCATAGTGCCACACGACTGCATCTCAGTCACTCGGTTGAGATCGTTCGGCTGAATTTCGCCCATGCCCTTTGCTTCTCTGATTTGAGAATGGAGGCTCGACCCGACACTGCTTCCTCTCGCACAAGCATCTTATCCGCTGCACTGTGTGCATGGATTGATGTGAAGATATCTCTTACGCTCGTGCCTCGTGGCCGTTGGATGAAGATCCAATGCCCAGATCATGTGTTAGAGATGAAGTGCGAATGAAAAGTACGACATGGCGCATCTAGAGCCATTGGATGGTGATCCAACGGTCCACAGTGCACGTTGGAGGAGGTTTAGAGATCGGGAGGGTGGCCTTGGACAGTCTAAATGGTGCCATGTGGCTTCATTTGGGCCTTCCATCTTCTTGGACTTGTAGATGGTGCCACAAATTTCGGATTGGACCAATTTTCACGTCGTTGGGCTGCGATTGTCGATCTGAACCCATCCATATGGTTGGATTTGTCATCTGAAGTTTAGATTTTACACCACCTTTCCCCTTGATCTCTGATCTTCCTCGGACTACATCTGATACTACGGAAGTCCAATCGGAGCTATCTCGGAGTCGTTGAACTCCAATCATCACTCTAATTAGATTTGTATGGTTGGATCTCCAATCTAAGGCCCCTAAATGATATTGCCCCATCCCCTGACCACAAAATGGGAACATTAACCTATAATTTGTACAATCTAACCTAAATGCATATTGATGCATGCTATGCAATATTTATAATGTTGTTTGCAATTATACACTTAAGAACATGCAAAAATAGATAGTTTATGTGAAATAAATGTGTCTACATTAGATTCCCAGGTCTGCCATTGAGTTTGCAAATTTTTGGTAACTTAAGCATCCACTTCTCACATACTTCGGTCTAACTTAATGCACTTAATAAGACAAAACCATGAAATTTCTTCTTTTCAAAAATAATTTACTCAAGGTTTTGACTTAGGAGAGGCTCATAAACACAATATGATTGGAAGAGTTGCTGCTGGTTGAGAGGTAGAGCATATACTCGCCTCAAGGATGTAATGATAATATGTCACCCCCTTGATGGTAACACCATCATCGTCTATATTTAGCTCAAATTAGCTAATTTCCTATGATAAATTCTCCTAATTAAACTATTAAAGGGTATAAATCATTCGTGTCTGAATTCATTAAGGATGGCAATTAAATCAATTAATTCTACTATTTCAATAGAGAAATACAAGTGTAGATTAATTATGGGGTAAACCTACACTCAATTGAAGGTCAACTAAGCTTAAATTCTAAATAGCTGAGCTTACATGAACTGACTTAGGGTTTCTCTGAAGAATAGAAGCCAATACACAATTAAAAATCCTAATTTCAACCTTACTTTAATTCAAGGGGTTCTCAGTAAAATAACGTAATCTAAACCTTCTAAAAATTAATGAAAAATATTTCCTAAGGTTTAGAGTGTCTAATTTTATAAAAGGAACCCAAATTGACTATGTCAAAGACCAAGGTTAATGCTTATCACATTTTGGGTTAAATTACAAAATTGACCCATCAAACATCACCAAAACCCAAAATTGATGTCACCATTATATTCCTTGGGTCCTAATTACATTACTGTAAAAACTTGAGACCTTTTTGACTTCCCATTGACCAACTTTGCATTTAGGTCCAATGCTGACGTCATGATGATGCCAGCATCTCCATTTCTTCCAAAGCTCGAAGAAGCTTCTCACACGTGTACCACCATGTTTTCAGGGATCTTAATCTCTCAAATTTCTTGACAAAATTCCTCCAATTTTGGTTGAATCCTTCTCCATTCAAATTCATGCACCTTGATGCGGATTCCAACTCTTAATTCCTTCTCTAGAGCTCACAAATCTTGGCCAAATTCTTAGCAAAATTAGTCTGCGAATCAACCAATTTGAGTTGTAGGATTCGGTTAGCTAAATTGAGTATTAAGACAACTAAGGAGTAGGAAGGTTGTCTACATGGAAAGATGTGGAGGTGTCGGAAATTAGCTAAGTGTCCCTTGTCCTTCCTCCTCCTTGATTGTCTTTTTCTTCTTCAATCTTCTTATCCTAAGCATCATTTATTCACCATTATTTAGCCTCTAGCTAGATGCTTCATTTCCCAAAATAGAATCCTAAGCTTCTTAGCTTATTCTCTTCCCTTCTTGATACCTACATTATTCATAAGAATAACATTTAGTCATTATTAAGCATAAAATATGAATAAACTTTGATAATGCATGTAAGTATAGACTATAGTATTTACAACCTAAATGCAGGTTCTTACTAAGAAACTAACACAAGATTAAGCATATCATAAACATAAATTAAGATGTTATCGATTAGTGGGTGTTGTTGAGGCATAAGTCATTGAGTTAAGAAATGTATGCGTCGTAGTATAGTAAACGAAAATGCAACAACATTTAAATTTATAAAGCTAAAAAATAATAAGAGTCCGAGGTCATTCGCAGAGAGCAATTGACAAATCAATTCAACTAATCACAATATCAAGAAGAATATGCGAAAATAATGCTCAATGTAATCAGAATAATATTTTAATATAACCAAGAATGAGAGTGCAAAAAGATAGGGTTAAAATGGTGATTTGAATCACCAAATTAACCCTAATGTTTAGATTATGCAATTATGTCAAATATGTCAACAGTGCTTTCAACCAAATATCCACGTAAATAACTCCACAGTAGCACCGGATCAGAATCAGCACAAGGCCTCAGACGTCGAGAGGAGAGGTCAGACGCCTTAACCTCAAGGCACCAAGTAATAGCAGCAGCAGAGGCACAAGGGCCTGAAGAGACTAAGTGTTGAGAGAAGGAGAGGGCACAAATCCTGAGGCAGCAAAACCCTCCCCCTTCATCCTCATAGTTTTCTTACCTTCAGAACCAATACGGACCCGAGTAACTGAACCCTAACCCAGACCCGCAAGGCGTGAGCGTGGGCAAGTGCATGTGAGTGCAAGTGCATTTGGGCATGTGGGGACCTCAACCCTGTGCTCTTGGAGGTGATGAGTGAAGTGAAATTTGGCATGATTTGTAAAAGTGGGTTTTTAAGTCGTTGTAACAAGCCAAATCGCATACGCTTTTAAATTTATATTCCTAGATAGGGGAGTATCTAGGGTCGTCCAAGGAGGCAAATTTGCAATTCAACTCTCTTGCTTAGAAAATAAATCTCAACTTTCTTTTTGGTATTTTAAATATATAATTTTTTTTTAGTTTTGAAATAATGAGGGCAAAATGTGAATTGTGACGGAAAAGTGCTAACACCTAAAATTGCTAAGCTAAAACTTAAGAGATAAATATGTCCGCTACCTAAGCTCAGTCTAGGCAAGTGGAGGCCTAGAGTAATTAGGGAGTGGAAGTGAAACAAGTGCTAGAACAAAGATAACAATTGCAACAAGAAATTAAAAAGAAGGCAAATTAATTTAGCAGAATTTATGTTCTTTTACAAAGACAAGTAGAGGAATGCTTCTACTAGAAATGAAAAATATAAAAGCAATAGAAGAAACACAATCTTCTTGTAGTATCTGGTGAAGAAGGGAGTCTTCTTGCTCCAAGCCTAGCTTCTCCTTGGCTTGAAAAGAGGGTCTCCTTCTTCTCCTTCCTTGAAAGCTCCTCTAAGGTGGATGGTCTCCACCTCAAGTCTTTCCTCCAAGGGTGGGCATGCACCACCCTCAAGCTCTCCTCCAAGGTGGCGTGGACCACCTTCAAGACCTCTTCTAATGGTCTTCCTTGCCTAGCTCCTCCTTTGGCTGGCGTGGGCACAAGAGAGAAGGGAAGAGGGGAAGGCACCAAGGAGACAGAATATCCCCTTAATTTTCTTCTTCTTCTTCTCTTTTGGGCGTGGGCTTTACGTAGAATATGAGAGGAAATTTACTAGCCAAGGATGGGTTGTAAGGTGGTGGTCTCTTTTTATAGGGTAGGATGAGGGGTTAAGGTGACTCTTGAGATGGAGGGCTAAGATGGGAAGATGGAGGTGGTTAGGTGATCCTAGGGCTAAGGAGAGTTGGCGCCACCTAAGGGGTGTAAGGGGGGTAGTTATGGGTGGCCAAAAGACACTTAAAAGTGGCACCAACCATGGAGAGGTGCCATGGGTTGGCACCAACTTCTAGGCTTCTAGAAGGGGGTTGAGGTGGATGGTGGAGATGGCTTGGAGGGGTTATGTGTAGGGTGGATATGGGGGTTGAGGTTGGTGCCAAAAGGGAGGTAGTTATGGTTAGTTTTGGCACCAAATTTTGGTGTCTTTTGGTGGTTAATTGAGGGGTGAAAGGTGGTGAAGAGGTGGCGCCAACTTGAGTAGAGGTGGAGCTACCTTAAGTAGGCTTAGGTGGACTTGGAGTGGTAGGTTATGTAGGTGGAGTTAGGTTTAGGTTTTTGGTGCCATGGAGGTGGATGCTAGCTAAGCTAAGCTAAGCTAGCTTAGCTAGCTTAGAGTAGAGGAATGTTCATGTGGAGCTTAGGGTTTGAGGAGAGGAGCTGAATATGCAGAGTCTGGAGCTGAATTGGAGCTAGCAGCTACTGAAGAGGTCAACATGGGGCTACTTTAGTTGGCTTAGCTTGCTATTTCTTTGCTAGCTGCTAAGCCAAGTGAGCTAGCTTCTGTTGAATGGAGCTGAGGTGAGCTGGGTCTGGTGCTCCTGGGGGGAATTGAGCTAGTTGAGACAGCTAAGGTAGCTTAACTCAATTAGCTTGAGCTAAGCTGGGTCCCCAGGAGCTGGACTTGAGCTTCCTGAGCTGGAATGAATTCATCTTCAGCTAGCTGGAGTTGAGTGGAGCTGGATGTAGCTAGACCTGAGCTGGGGTGAACTCCAGTCAACTCAGCTAAGCTAGCTAGAGCTCCCTGTGGACTAGTGGGAGCTGAGATGAGCTTGACTCAGCTAAGTTGAGTTGGATCTGAGCTGACTTGAGCTAGGGTGAGCTAAGGTGAGCTAAGGTGAGCTCTCTTGAGCTGCCATTCAGCTGGGATGAGCTGAATTGAGTTAGGATGAGCTAACCCTAGTCTAAGTGAGCTAGATTCCAACTGTGGTGAGTTGGATCAAGCCGAGTTCCAGCTAGTCTGAGCTTCTTCTTCACCAGTTGCCTTCTTGAGTGCTAGGGATTTAGGGATCTGTATATCTATTCATCCCTACCACTCACAATAACACATTAAAATGATAAGAAAAAATGCAATGCATGCCTAACCTAGTTAATGCCTAAATACAACCCAAAAACCCATTTGCAGAGCAAAATCCTAAGAGCTAGGTTTATTTTAATGTATAAGAATGATGATAAACTGGCGTTTATCAATGAGCAGAGGATACGAATTCCTCCTATATTCCTTAGCGCGCCTCTACTGTTCCGAGGTGGGACTAAATGTCCCACTTCTTCGCGAAACTCTATATGCTATAGCCGAAGGAGCCTCCTCAAATCGGTGTTGCTGTAGCTGACCTTTGCCTTGATTGTGAGTCTGGGAAGCTGCATTGAGTGGAGTTATGTTGATTGTAGGCAATGGTTGGGTAGATTAAGGCCGAATTGGAGCTAACATTGTCGGAGAAGAAGGCTGTAGCGGCGGAGCTTTGGTGGGGGACCTAAAACAAGAAAGATGGCCTTGCAACCCAATCAAATGCATTTGGAAGCTTTGCTGTATCGAGGCAGGTGAAATAGTGGCTGGGATTTGGTGCAAGTGTCTGTGTGGCGAAGTAGGAGACGACAACCATGGATGGGTCTATTGGGTGAGGTGATTGGGAACCCAATAGCTCCAAATAGGTTGGGGGTTTTGGTCGTGTCGTCACGATGAGAATTTTGGAGGTGGTGGTGAGGCGATTGGTGGCTTGTGGTGGCTGTGCAATCTTGCCGGAAGCACGACCGGTGCTAGGGAAGATGACGGGGGCGTAGGGCATTTGGCAATCGATTCTAAAGTCTAAATAGGGCAAAACTCAAAAGAGAGGGAGAGGAAGAGAATGAGAGGGCTTAGGGAGAAAGAGAGCGAGCAAGGGTGGTCGACTATGATGGGTCAGTGTCAGAGAAGGTGAAGGCAACGACGAGGGAGCGACGCAGCAGGACAGGTTAGAAACAACTGGTCTTTGGTTGGACACGGTCGCGACGATGAGGTGAAGAAGATAAGCTGGTCAATTTGGTCGTTGATCAACTTGATAAGAGGGGCGGAGAAGCTTGCCGGAGCTCGAAGAAGCTTTGACTGGATGAGAGAAAGGAGAGGAGATTCTTCGCCCTTTTTGAGCTAAAAAGAATGGTAGAAGCATAAGGAGCTTTTATAGAGATTCAGATCAAGCTCTTAATCAGGGAAGAAGCTTGATTGGGTTGTGAAATTAGGGGAAAGGATCCCTTGAGTCCTTCGAGTTCGTTCGAGCTCAATGATGCGAATCAAGGACCAAGATCTAGTTCAAACGATTGGAAAATCTCTCAAGATCAATCCCTCCAAATTTGGAGGGATTTGGTCTTGATTTGAGAGAGAATTCACTTTGAGAATTTTGGCCTGAGGTGCATTCCTATCTTCAATGGCGGTAGGGACTGAAATGAATAAAATGATGAAATGTTAGGGACCTATTTGTAATAAATCGAAAGTTAGGGGTTTAAGTGAGAGAAATAGAGATCATAGGCGCTAAATTGCAAACTAGGTCAGGATGGACTCTGATTGGGCCCAAATTTTGGTACCAACCTATTTTTGACCTAAGGATCTAATGGTAAAGTTGGATTTGAGTTTTGACCACGTTTGACTAGGCAATTTGCACAGAAGCCCAAATTAGGGCAAAATCCCATCTGAGATTCTGTTCATAGTCAAAATGAGTTCAAATGGTCAAACCAAGGGTACCAAACCTATTAGAATATTTTTATATGATTTTTAGGAGGTTTAGATGAATTTCATCCTGACCAGAACCTCTTTATTTTAAGCAGGCCTGAAATTAGGTTTTTATGTGTTGTGGTTCTAGAAAAGCGTGAAACCCCGTTTCTGTCTGTATGGACCCACTCGTTGGACTTTAGTGCTCATTTGACCGTCATTTAACCCCTAACAAGCCCCATGGTTAATCTATGTTTATGATGCACTATTAAAATTACAGAATTAACCCTAATTTCCCATTCTATTCTCAAATTAGAATATTATGGAATTATGACCCACAGATGATTATGTAGGAGCTTCTATCAATCAAACCCACCTAAAAGTGGCTAGTTAGGGCCTATGATGGTGTTCCCATCAGGTGTCCTAATTGAACATTATCCCCTTTAATCATATTCTAATCGTCAACATGGGATGTATTCTCAATTTGACACAAATCAGCCAATGTGTTCGTTAGTTTATCCATCTATTTGAAGTGGAAATCTTCTTCCAAAGTAAATACTTCACACTATTTTTATTAAGATCATCACAATCCTTAGATGATTTTTCTTCAAAATCATCTATGCATATATTTTCAATTTCACATTCCATCACAATGGAGTTTTTGTTGATACTCTTGTTTTAATGTAACAAAATTATGTTTATTGTGGACTAATCATTCTAGGTTACTTAAATATTATTTATCAAGAATTGATTATGTACGAAGGATGTTCAGCCTCAAGAAGAAGTTTTTATGGCTTAGAGTTGTCTCTTCGTACTTTTATTGAGTCTAGAAATTTGTAAGGAAGCTCAATTATATCAACTAATCCATTTTGAACCTTTATAGACATCAAACTCAGGTTAAATTCTAAGTTTCCAATATTGCTGATCGACTACCTTCCTTAACTTGATCTACTAAATCAATTTGATTGACCAGACCTATAATTTTAATCAATCAAAAACTCCTAACAATCATATTCTGAAAGTCGATCAAATTCCTATTTTAATCGATCAACCTAAAGTTGATAAAAGAATTATTTTAATTAGCCAAAGTTCATTTTGATCAACCAATCCTTAATTTTGATCGACCAACATTATATTTATAAACTTTTTAAATCAAGTCTGAAAACACCTAGGATCCCTCAACCCTCACTTCAAAATGCACCTTCAAGAGCTACTAGAAAGCAAAATGCTTTCTTTCTCTTAGCGCTTTCACACCTCTACGCTGTGATCAATGCTTTCTAAAGCACGCTCTTCTACAGCCTTGAAAATACTCTATTTGCATATTTTATTAAGGTTCCATAGGAAATATTGTTATTTTATACTCTTATTTTTTTTATTTGGGATTGAAGTGTTGGGAGTCCCGTTATTCTTCTCTTGTTCAAGTGTAAAAGAGAAGAAAGGTTTTGTAAAGAGGTTGCGCTACCTTCACTGAAGTGGTACGTTAGTGCATTTGACTAGCATCGTCTAGTCGTAAAATCATAAACTAGGAGACTTGGGTAGTGGTTTTTACCTAGAAGAGTTTCCACTCTAAAATTCAAGTGTGATCTCTATGGCTAATTGTGATTGATTCATATTTCTATTGGTCCATGGTGAATGCTCTTTAAATCTTTTCTTTTTTGTAAGTACATTATTCACCCCCTCGTCTACTGAAAATCTTAGATCGTACAGGCTCCTATGCACTTGCATCTGATATCAAAGCCTAGTTCCTTTCAGAAAAGATGCCAAAATCCTATGAAGTTTATGCTAAGGGGCAGTCAACTATGGGACCACCACTTTTGATGGCACAAATGATGATTATTGGAGGACCAGAATGTGAATCTTTCTTGAGTCCATGGATTATGAAGTATGGGGCGTGATAGCCTCCAAATATACTTGACCAGTGAAGAAGGAAGGCATTATTATTCTGTCATATCAAAAGAAGATGGCCACTTGTAATGCCAAGGCTATGAATGACATCTTTTATGGATTGTCTATAGAGGAATTCAACAGAGTCTCTACTTACAAGATGGCATATGAAATCAGGAACTCCCTTAAAGTTACACATGAAGGCACCTCAAAGGTGAAGGAAACTAGGATCAATCTCTTGACTCATAAATATGAGCTCTTCCTCATGAAGAAAGGAGAAACTATCATGGAGATTTACACAAGACTCACTGACATTATAAACTCCTTAAGAAATCTTGATTAGGAGATTGCAAATGAAGCCCTGGTACAAAACATTCTCTGGACTCTCATGAGTGACTAGGAGACAAAGACAACTACAATTTAAGAATCCAAGGATCGCTCTCAATTACAGTTGGACAATCTCATAGGTAGCTTGATGGCCTATGAAGTTCATCTAGAGCATATGAAAAATCATAAAGACAAAGGAAAGCATAAGAAAGACATTGCCTTGAAAACCAACACTGATTTGGAGGAATCAGATGAAGAAGAAGATGATGAGATAGCACTTCCCTCAAGGAAGTTCAGAAGATTCATGAAGAACAAGAAGAGCTAGAGAAAGAAGAAAGAAGAACCAAAGGATGATCAAGTCATTTGCTATAATTGCAAGAAGAAGGGTCACATGAGAAAGGAATGTCCTCAACTAAAGAAAGAAGCCAGAAAGAAGAAGGTCAGGAGACAACCCAGGCATGAAGAGAAGAAGAAAGCCTTGCAAATCACCTAGGATGACAATGAATCAAGCTCATTAAAAGAAGAGGAAGACGTGTCAAGTGAGGAAGCACTCTACAGACTGATGGCAATAGAAGATGGGGTATCTTCATTTACATTTGAAGAACTTTTAGATGCTTTTTATGAATTAACAAAAGATATAGATGAAGAAACTAAGTTAAAACATAAACTCACTCCACAAAATCAACAACTCTTATAAGGGGTCACTTCTTTAAAGACTCACATTGATTCTCTTCAGGTAGATCTAGAAAAACTCAAGAAAAAATATGTTTCTCTTTTAAATGATCTGGCTAAATTCACTAAAGATAACGCAAATCTTGAAAAGTTGCTAGGCACACACACCCAAACCACAATTAAATTTGGGTTAGGGTATACTCCCATGAATGATTATGAAGCCTCCAGTTCACAAACCAACACACATAGCAGTTCTAGTCCTAAGGTCAAGAATAGGTTCATGACAAAATAGTCACCAACTAATAAATGTGGACCCAAAAGAAAATGGGTACTAAAGAAAAACCAGCAATCCTATTTTGTAGGATATACTAGTGAAGGGATCATAAAGTATTCAAACTAGCTATACAAAAAAAAAGATGGACATCTTATAGCTGTTAGAAGGAACTCTAGACCTCACAATCCTAAACCAATAACAAGTCCAAAACAAAAGATAGGTCATGGACAACGGATGCTCCAAGCACATGACAGGAGAAGAACACCTGTTCCTCAAGCTAGACCACAGGGAAGGTGGTACAATCACTTTTGGCGACAACGACAAGGGTCGTATTATTGGTACTAGCCAAAATGGTAACTTTAAGACCTCTTTTGATAATGTTCATCTTGTTAAGACTTTAAAACACAACTTTCTTAGTGATGCACGTGCTTTGGCGAAGAATAATTAGGGTTTCGAGAACCTGTTGTCGTAGTTCGCAAAACACATTATCAAATCCAATTTTTAACCAAAACTCCAGGGGGGTCCTGAGCCGAACACAGGGAGGCGACATTTACTTTCGTTGAAATCCGCGTTTCGTGCTGTTTCTTTCTGGTGTTTTAGGGTTTTGTGATTTTTTCTTGGTGTTTTTGTAAAAAAATGGCAACCAAGATAACTCACAAAGGAGATGGAAAAAAATCTGATATATCATGCAAATGTTTATTACAATATGCTAAGAAATACAAAAGAGATAGGGATGAGGATCCAATGGTCATGATTAGGTCTTCCTTGAGGTGCTTTTGGAGAAGGTTGGGTGATGTTTGGGTGATTCTCAACTGTTGGATTGAGATCCAATGGTTGGAATTCTCTCCTTGAGGCGAGGCTGGGGCTACGACTCATGTAGGGCAGCCTAAATGGTGCCACATGGTGCCATCTGAACCATCCATCACCTTCTTGTAGAGGATGCTACGGAGCTCTAATCGGGGTGATTTTTGCACTGACGGATTGCGATCGTCGCTCCAGATCCATCTGTACAATTAGATTCTTCATCCAAAGCCCATAAAGATGTCGCACTGCCACCTGGCCATATAAAATGTTGGAATTAATATACAGAATATACAAACTATCCTAAATGCAATGCAATGAATTCTATGCAATATTTATACTATGATATGCAATTCTAGGCCTAAGAACTATCATAAATTAGCATTTTATCATGAATTCATGTGTGTTTATCACTTAGTGTAAGCCAAATCTGTGATAAAGGTTATAAAGTAAATTTCTTGACAAAAGGCTTTAAAATTAAGGATAGAAAGACTAATGAAATTCTTTTGAAATAAATCAAAAGATACTTACACTATTGACTTTGACAATTGCAACAACCTAAATTTTTTGGTTGGAGCTTATAATTAGTCAATATTGTGGCATCTTCAACTAGGGCATGTTCATATGCAGAATATAAATAATCTTGTAAAACATGACTTAATGTGAGGACAGCCAAAGATATCCTTTAAAAAGAAAAACCTTTATGAATCTTGTGAACTATGCAAACTTCATAAAACATCCTTCAAATCTAAAAATATTTCCAGCACCTCAAAATAACTTGAATTAGTTTACCTTGAACTCTTTGGAGCAACCAAGCTTGAAAGCCTAAATGAGTGTAGATATTGTCTTGTCATTATTGATGATTTTCTCTGATTTACTTGGGTATCATTTTTAAAACCTAAAGATTCTACATTTGAAGAATTTAGAAAATTAGCTAAAGAATTCAGACTAAGAAAGGTTATTCCATCACTAGAATAAGAAGTGATCGTGGAGGAGAATTTGATAATCAAAATTTTCAAGACTTCTGCTAAAGTTTCAAGATCAAACAAGAATTTGCCTTTCTTAGAGTAGCTCCTCAAAATGGTGTAGTAGAGAGAAAGAACAGAACCTTGGAAGAGTGTGCCCATACAATGCTGTGCGAGTCAACGTTACCTCGGTATTTCTGGGTTGAGGTAGTAAACACTTCTTGCTACATGCAGAATAGAGCCTCCAATAGACCAATCCTTAAGAAAACACCTTTTGAGTTATACTATGATAGGACACCCAAAATCTCCTACTTCAAAGTCTTTGGGTGTAAATGTTTTATCTTGAATACAAAGGAAAACTTTGATAAATTTGATGCAAAGAGTGATGAAGGGACTTTCTTAGGATACTCTTCTAGAAGCAAAGCCTATTGAAAGAGTGACCTTCATTTTCGATAAAAATTTTAACATAAAATGACGTGTCGTTATAGTTTGTTGCATGGTAGAAAATCACTTTTCAAAACATTTAATTATTCAAAATCTAACCATGAAGAGTTAGGTCATCTCCACAGGAAGGAATTACCCTATTAAACTAGTGAGTGGTGCCTCAATTATTCAGGAAACTCAATAGGTGTGCATGCTAATTCGTGCAATTCTTTTTCAACATGAATTCCCTTTTTTTTTTTTGAAACAGAAAGGAGAGCTATCGTCTTACGATAGCAGTCCAGAGTAGTATATTATATGCACACATAAGGGAAATTACAAAAAGGATCCCCAAGAGTGTATGAGGGACCAGCACTCTCTTACAGTACTTTCACAACATACCGACCTCTCCTGAAAAAGTCTCTCATTTCTTGCCTTCCATACACACCAAATAGTAGCAGCCATGTGAACATGAGGCTTCCCTCTCACGTCAAACCCGTACCAGATAGAATCCCACTCTGGTAATGGCTCCTGACATATTTTTCTCCAGATGGCATTAGTGACAAGGCAAGAAGGAGGTGATTTACATTGTCAGTATTCATCTCACACAAAAAACAAACATGGTGATCAGTTCCCAACCTTCTGTGGCGTAGATCACTTGTGATTAAACCATCTCTCCTGCATAGCTAGAGAAAAATTTGTACCTTGAGAGGAATTTTTAATAACCAGATCTTCTTGTCAACGGAATCACATCTCCATCCATCCTCAATGCTCAACATTCTGTTATAGCCAGATTGGACACTATAAATCCCCTCCCAAAGGTATTTGTCCTCCATTCCAAGCTTAGGTCTGAAGCTCTCAAGGTCTGAGATAAGCCTTCTCCTTTCTTCCCACAGCCGGGTAGCGCTTCTGTTGGACTCCTCACCATCTAGATTCCAGCTGCTGCTGCTGCAGGACCAGACCTTGCTGACAGTGGCATCCTTGTCAGCTGTTGCAGCAAAAGCTCTTGGATAGAGCTCCTTCAAGACACCCAGCTCAGACCACCCCTCCTTCCAAAAATTGAAGGACCTGCCATCTCCAAGTGACGGTTGCAGCAGATGGAAGTGATTAGTCAATGCCTTAGTCATAGATTTCTAGAAGGGAGAAGGACAGCTGGGCAGAAGTCTGGACAACATGCTGTTGGATGCTCCATATCTGTCTTTAATCAGAACAGACCATGGCTTCAAGTCACCTTGCAACAGTTTAACAGCCCATTTAAGTAGCAGGGCATCATTAAAATGCTTCAGGGATTTAATCCCAAGACCACCCCTCTCTTTAGGATAGCAGATCTAATCCCATTTGAGAGGCTGCAAGAATCTGCCCTCATGTCTAGCTCCCTTCCAAAAGAACCTCTTCCTCATCACATCCAACCTTTTCCAAATGGATTTTGGTGCTTTAAATATGGAAAAGTAGAAAATAGGGATGGAGGTGACCATCGAGTTGAGCAAGACAAGTCTTCCACCTTTGGAAAGGAAACTGCTATGCCAGCCATCTAATTTCACAGAAATCTTGTCAAAAAGGCAGTTCTAATCACTCTTCTTCATCGTGGAACACCTCAAAGGCAGCCCTAGATATCTGATAGGAAGACTGATGCGGGGAGTCATCAAAACAACTGCTAAAGCATCTTGCACCTCCTTAGGTAAACCAAAGTAGACCAAACCAGACTAATCTCTATTCAACCTCAAGCCAGAAAGCTCACCAAAAATATTAACCATATGATGCAGAGCCAATGCTTCATCCATGGACCCTTCAACAAAAGAAATAGTATCATCTGCATACTAAAAAATGGGAGCTAGATTATTCCTACAAGATAATGAATATCCTCTAACATGACCAGCTTCAGCAATCTTACAAGCAAACCAAGCCAAGCTGTCAACTGCCAAATTGAATATCAGGGGAGCCAGGGGACATCCTTGCCTGATACCACATTGGGGCTGAATCCACGCACCACAGGGTTTTCCATTTATTAGAGGGGTGAAGGAGGCAGTGGTAATACATCTTTTAACCCAACAGATCCAAGTAGAAGGAAAGCCCATTCTTTTGAGCACATCCCACAGATAAGGCCAACTGATGGAGTCATAAGCTTTACAAAATTCAACCTTCCAAAGAAAGGCCTTGCATTTTCTCTTATGCTAGCCACAGATCATCCCTTGGGCCATGATAAATGATTCTTGTAGAGATCTTCTAGGGAGGAATGCTGATTGAGCAGGATGGATCAAATCTTGCAAGACGAGCCTCAATCTATTGGCCAGGACCTTGCCAATCACCAAGTACAAGGAGTTAGAGAGGGCAATAGGTCTAAACTCCTGAAAGGATTCAGCACCCGGGGTCTTTGGCAGAAGAAACAAATAAGATCTATTTATCCTTTCAAAGCCAAAATTGCCACTTTCAAACTCTCTAATCATTTCCATAACCTTAGTGCCCACAATGTCCCACAGTTCTTTGTAGAAGAAAACTTGGATTCCATCAAGACCAGGTGACCCTTTACAGTTGAGATCCTTAATGGCCTTCAGGACTTCAGCTTTAGATATGGGTTCAATCAGGCTGGACCCCTGAGTCTCATTAATTTTGGGTAGATCACTAGCTGTCATCCTCCAACTACCCCTACCTACAGCTCTTGAAGATTCCTTGAAATACCTGATAGCCTTAGCTCTGATATCAGATATGGGGGTAATTCTCTGCCCCTCTATAACAATTGAAGAGATCAGATTGGTTCTTCTCCTAGAACTGGTAGCCAGGTGAAAGAATTTAGTGTTTGCATCCCCCTTACTTAGCCACAGTTGCCTAGAATGCTCCCTCCAATCCATCTCCAGTTTCAGGTCTTCTTCAATCACCACCCCCTGCCATCTCTTTCTATCTGCAAGGTCCAGCTCAGACAGATGAGCCACAGCTTCCTTGGTATCCAGTTCTTGAATCTTCAGTGAGGCCTCACGACACTTCTAATGTCTGAGGACAAAGATAATATCTCCATATTCCTTCAGCATACCTTTCAAAGCCACAATCTTGGAAGCCAATCTGAAGGTAGCCGTGCCTTCACCCTACTATGACCTCCACCAACTAGCAAACATGTCTCGGAAACCTGATTCCCTCAGCCAAGACTTTCTAAATTTGAAGTAGGAACCAGCCACCACCTGTTCACCATTGTCCCACACCAAGGGTGTATGGTCAGAGAATGGGTGTTCAAGACCACAAACAAAGGACATCTGGAAGAGATTCATCAGCTCAGCATTGCCAAAAAACCTATCAATCTTGGACATGAGCCCATTACCATTCCTCCAAGTGAATTCAGCACCTGACGAAAGAAAATCACACATTCCCAAGGCCCAGACCATCAATTGGAATCCAGTGGTAGAGCTGTCCACCACCCCATTAGGTTTATCACTCCCTAATAAAGTACAATTGAAGTCCCCTCCAACAAGCCAAGCCCCCCCATCTACAAAATCTGCAGCCAGGTTCTAATCCTCCCACAGCTCCTGCCTCCTACTAGGATCATTTGGACCATACACACCTGTCACAAAGAAGACATTGTCCCCCTGGCCTCTTTTGAATCTGCAAGTTAGAAGGTGCCTAGCCACAGAAACCTCCTCCAAACACAGCAGCTGCTTCTTCCACCAGATGGCAATTCCCCCAGATCTGCCATTGGAATTGATCACCATAAGGTCATTTGCAAGACCTGCTCTCATCTCCACCTATGTCCTGTTAGACTCACAATCTATGTGTGTCTCTTGAAGGATGACACAGTCAATTTCCCATTCTCGCAGATATCTAATCAGAGACCCCCTCCTACTTCTATCGCGTAGCCTATGCACATTCCAGGTTAGGACCCTCATTTGGGAGTCAGGTCTGTCCCCTTCTTAGCTGTAGGAGCTCTGCCAACCTTCATCATAGCTGCAATGATAGATTCATCAACTCTTTGTGTAGGAGTGTGCCTTCTTAGCCTCAGCTTGTAGGGAGGTTTCCCAATCCTAGCAGTAGGAGTCTTTGACTTCAAGTGCACGACATCAGCCATAGGAGAGAAATTCTACAAGTCCAAGGAATTCACAGAGGAGTCCACCAGAACAGAATCAACAGGATCACCAGAATGGGCTTTCAGGTCCTCAGCCACAGCTTCATTAATCACATTCACTTCCACCCCTTCTTTAGCCACCACTGCAGCTACCTCTTGGATCAGAGGTACTTCAGCCACATCCTCCAGAGCTTCAGTCCTCATCTCCTCAACTCCCAAGCTCCCTACCACATCTACCAATTCCCTACCTTTAGTGCATTCTGCCACCATCTCCTGACTAGCACAGTTTGGTTGCAAGGAAGGAACTTTGGTTTTCAGCACCTCAACATAAGAGGGGGGGTGATGTCTAGACACGACCTCCCTGTTTGCCACAATAAAATTCAAAAGGAGCATCGAAGAGCTGGCCCCACACCTGAGAATCAGTTTATCAGGAATGGAACCAGCCCTGAAGACATTCACCCTCACTTTCAGAGCACTGGCATCTCTCCTTCAGTTAGACCAACAATAGCATCCTCAACCATATATGCAAACCCGGCAACCATGTTTTCCACCAGCTTCCTAGACCTCAGATGCAAAGGCAGACCTCTGATCTCAAAAACACCAGACCTGGAAGCTGTTCTTTGAGGGGGACGTTGAGGCAAAGAGCCATCAAAGGGGGATACCAGCTGCCAGATCATTGATAATCCACCCAATTTGCTAGTTTGAAAATAGTACTTCTCTACATCTACCACACCCACATCAAAAAGCATAAATCGCGATGAAGAGATAACCGAAATTTTCTAAGCATCAGTTGATAAAGAGATCTCACCAATTGCTGAATTCTGTCCAGCGAAAGGGTACCCAACATCACTTCCCCAATCAAAGCACCACGCAGTACCAGCTCCACTACCTTGACATCCTCGGTCAGGGGAATCTCCACATCCATAGCGTGTCCCCCAAGAGTTGAGGGGGGGTGGGAGGGGCATCTGCGGCTCACCCCTAGGACGCGAAGGTGCATTGCACGCCCTGCCCCCAGAATCACCGCAAGTCGCCAGGCAGATGTCCCACTTGTGGCCAAAGCCTCCACAAGCAAGACAAAGCAGTGGCCGCCGGCAGGTCGCCGCCAAGTGCCCCCGAAGCCAACATTTGAAATAAATCACCTCCCTCCGACTTCTGCCCCAGCCACCTTGATAACCCCTCCTACCCAGGGTCTTAACTCCATTAGGCACATGATGCCACGCACATTCCTACGCCAAGATCGCGAGCGCCATACCGCCCATCCGTCAGAGTCATCGGCACGGGCGTAGGGGCCCCTCAGGTGGCCGGCCATCCTTGCTGGAGCATCCCGCTCAAAGGAGAATTCAAATTTTGCTGGATCTTCTCTCTCCTCTGCTTTGGTTTCGGTCTCCTTCAATGGGGATATTCAACATGAATTCCCATTCTAAACACTTAATCAAGAATGTAGGTGTTTAGATGCAAAATTACCACCATATAATATTCTGTTAACCAGTGAATAGTTATCTTGGCATATGGCAATCAATGTAAATATTAATCTCCAATAGGATAAACCCTGTTTACTATAACTTCATCTTATGCTTTGAATCCTTCAAGAAAGTAATTCAAGTAAACAAGAGGTATATCCATGCAACTTGCTTTTCATAAATTAATGCCTTAAATAAATGAATAGGAACATCCTCAATGGCATGGATGGTAATTAATAATGAGAGTAGAAAAAGAGCATTCTCCCTCTCTCTTCCTCGCGTGTGGTGCAGATCACGGTTGGCCGTGCAGTGCTCGGAGGACATAGAGGACACAGAGGACACAGAGGGGGTTCCAATGACGTTAGTCTTGCAATGGAAGGCGGCTGGAGGAGGAGGTTGGCCGATGGCGAGATGGATGCATGAGCATGCGTAGGTAGCGGTTGGCACTGCTATTGGTATGGAGGTGATTGTCAAGGCGAGGCGAGTCTGGTGGTGTTGACGACGAGAAGGATTGAGGTCAGAGTTGACATCTGTGAGGAGAGAGGTGGATGCCACTTTGGGTTCTTCTCTGCTATGGGAGGTGATGAAGAAGAAGAATGCAACTTCGGGCATGGGAAATAGATGAAGAAGGTGATGGTTTGGAGGTGCGTGTTTGAGCTACTGTTGAGGGGTTGTGGCTGCACGTGGGTGAAGAGCACTGTGCATGTTGAGTGCGGGAGTGATGTTGTGATGTTAGGTTATTAGTAAGGGAGAAGGTGAATAGTGGATGGGAAAGTGAAGAAGAGGAGGAAGGTGATTGTGAAGCAATCATAGGCCTTAATTGACCTAAATTAGGCTAGGACTTAGCATAAGTTAGGGTAATTCATGCATGCAAAAGTATTATCTGCATCTTTACTGCTTTTCTTTAGCTATGCATAAAATAATGTTATAATGTGCTGATTAAATACATTATGTCAATTACATGCAATAAGCTGGATCTGGAGTTGGATCATAAGCTGGAGCAGGAATAATGGGTGTTACAGTAGGACTAGAGCGGAAGACTTAGATTAGATATAGGGAATAATGATGTAAGGGAGTTAAGTTATTCTATCCTATTAAGTAGAAATAAAGTAGTAAAATGTGAAGAGCTTAGGTCCATCCTAGCCCTAGGATAGCCTAGAAACCTCCCCAAGCTTTAGCCACACTTAGATTAGGTCACCACAACCTAGGAAACCTCAAAACCCTAGTTCCAACCCTTATCTGGATGTCCAACTGAATTATAGGATGTCCAGAACCCTTAGCCAACTCCCGCACACCTTAAACCCACTTCTGCATTGTTATTGGACGTCCAGACACTTGGTCAGACATCTAATTTCTGCAGAATACCCAAAACAGAACCTAGAATTCTGATTTTTGAGTATAAGACGTCTGATTATGTTTTTGGACGTCTGGAACTGCTCTCCTGTTCCTCTTTTGAGATTCAAGCCTTGATCTTGGATCTCTAGCTCACTAGACCCAATTCCAACCCCTTAGGAACCTAAATTAAGGTACCCTAACCCTAGAACACCACCTCTAGACCTCCCTAAGGACCTAATTAGGTCCTCACAAAACCCAGTTGACTTAGATCATAGTCAATTACCATTACCTAAGCCAATTGGACTCATTGAGTCCAATTGAGCTCAAATCTCAAACCACACAAGTCCAATTGGACTTAGTGAGAGCCCAATTGACCTAAGCCCAACCTAATTGAGTTATTTCACTCTCAATTAGGTTCACACTCATTCAATTAAACTTGGGTTAAGTTTAATTGCAATTCCCCCTTAGCAATTAGGGTTTGCAACCCTAATTCAAGGCATACACCTACCAAACCCCTTAGGACCTAACCTAGACCTCTTAGCCACCTAGGGCACGACCACACACACATGCACACACACCCATTCATGCACTCCCACACATCTAGAGTTCTCTAGAACTCTCTTCAAGTGGCACCACTCTTGGTTGCCAAATTTAGCAACTAAGAGCCATTCAAGTCTTAGATCCACAAATGGTGGATCTAAGAACCACCTCTCTCTCTCTCTCTCTTGGCCGGCCACTCTTGGGACTCTCTCTATAGAGTTCCACACTTCTCTAGAGAGACTCCCTTAGGTCTATAAAAAGACCTAAGGGGTGGCCATTTGCACCCATCCATTTTCTTAGCATTCATTCCACTTAGGCTAGCCACTTTCATCTCCACTCCACCTCCACAAGGAGCACCACCATGAAGGCCACCATCTCCATTCCAGGATGCTGGATCATCTCCCCAACCTCTCTCCAATGGCTAGCCTAAGCACCATTGGTCACCCCTCCTTCTCTCAGCCACTCAAAGGCCATCGGAGACCACCTTCGAAGGCCCTTCCTTTCTACAAGATTAGTAACTTAGCTCTTCATAGTTTTACTGCTTTTATTTATTGCTTAGTAGTATAGCTCTTTATTCTCCCCCAATGATGCATGCAAAATCCCCCCATAGATTCCTGTATGCGATTATTTTCTGTTAGCTAGATTTATAGTTTCAAGCTTTCCTGTACAAGCTTTCCTCTACATTCTATGTTGCAATACTTCTCTAAATGAATGTATAAAAGATATTATACATATCTCTATGTTTGAAATCACCATGAGCCTACTGGTTGCCATCTTTTTTGTGTGATTCGAGTTTCCTATTTTTCACTTATATATATATTTTACAACAAGCATGTCGGTTCCGGAAAATATAGAAAACGTAACTATAAATGCATTTTCTATAAACAACCACCACGTAACTAGAATTGTGCGCACTGAAACTCAGACTTTCACTTTCGTTATCTATCTGACACACGTGCACGTAATCAGAATTCATAATAGAAGTGGCGAAATCTTAATCCGAAGATTGGAAACTGGCGTGCAATTTTAAATAAAGTAGAGCGATAAAAGATCGATTTCTAATTTGCGTAAACGCCTCCCAGAGATGAATGACTGGGACTCAAAGTCTTATTATCTTTTTATAAATATTTTTGTTTGTTCGTATTGCACACTATACTACGATGCTTTTTCCTAACAAAACATGCTTTACAAGCCAAACAAATGACGCCGTTGCAAGGGAGGCAACGTCATTTTTTTTTTATTACAATCTTTTAAACTATCACTGACAAATCTTCCTCTACTTTGTTTTTAGATGTGCAGGACAACATAGGAAAATGGGATCTGTGCACACATCGAGCGCAGAAAAAAGAAAAGAAATCAGGTGCACATCTCTTCTTAGGCTAGGTTTTCTTCTGAACCCTAGGATTAGATTTGCTTCCAGCAATTTCTTTTGAAAAAAAAAAACTTATTCATTTTCGTGAAAAAGGAAAAAAAATAAAAAAAATCTAGCTTAGGTTTCTTTTTTAATCCTAGGTTAGTTTGAAAATGCAATATATATATATATTTGAAAATCCTTTGAAAAAAAAGATTCTTTTTGAAAAAAAACTTGCAAAAGTTTTTGAAAAAACAAAGCATTTTTGGTGGAAAGTTTGGAATTCAAACTCAAACACTCTTTAAAAGCTTCTCCACCATTCTTTGATTTTCGGCCAGGGTTCAAAGTTTGTTTTAAAAAATTCGATTGCCAAAACACTAGTGAACAAAAAGATCTGAAATTCGGGCAAGACCATCATTTTCAAACCATCTTTCAAATGAATTTTTTGAAAAAATTTCAACTATAAAATTTTAAAAAATTCATGAAGTGCAAGGGGGTCAGACTAACACAGATTCGAGATTTTTCAAATTTCAAAAAGTAATTCCGAGCAATCTGTGAATTTGTCTTGACTAAAAATGATGAGGTTTGAAAGCTGATTTCATTAGATTTATTTTCCATATTTTTCCCAAATTTTTGAAGGTCATTTGATACTGTTTCAAAGTGAAAAATCGACTAGGGGTCAAAATTCCATATCTAACACCCTGACATTCAAAAATCTCTAAAATTTCGATTGAAATAGTAAAAATTCCAAAAAAATATTCTCTAAAAGGATAATTGAAAAAGGAATCTACTTGCCAAATTTCAAGTTAATTGGATTCCAAATTCTACCAGAGAACTGAATGTAATTTTTGTGGTTTGCTGAAGACAAACGAACAAAACCCTAGAATTGCATGAACCCTAGGTTACACCTTTAGGGTTACAACTTAGAGACCACATTTGGGCTAACCTAGAATTAGTCAAGTCTAGTACTTAGCTAGTGAGCTTGGTCACCTTGTGGGCCACTCACACAAAGAGAACCCCAACTGAAGAAAACGAGCTAAAAATCAAGTTTAAACATGTAATAAAACCGAATTCATTGTCGTACCACTGGGTGCTTTCAAACTCTTGGCTAGATTAGCCAAGAGGCGGGAATCGCTTTTAGTCAGTTGTACGACAAATTTTCTTTAAGAATTAGAACTTAAAATGAAAAATCTAGTCATCTGATCCATAAGGACCATATGATTGACAGGGCCCTAGCCTTGTCTGGCTTGGCTACACCAACCCAGGGGTTGGGTGGTGTATGCAAGGAAGGAGGTCACTTAGACCGCACTTGGTTAGACCTTGGGAGCCACTCCTAAGGAGGCAGGTCACCTCGCCAGCACCATCTTCTCCCCCCACTTCTTCTACTCCCATAGCCACAATGGCTAATCCTAGGCTTGGACCTAGATCGGGTCAGGATATTGATAATCTGGACCTGATGGCTTGTCTGGAAGCCCAGGTGGTTAAATCTGAGGAGCGGCATGGGCAGAGCATGGATCACATTTTGGCAGTGCTTGATAGAATGCAGCATCCACCACGAGGAGAATAACTACAGGATTTCTATGATCCAGCCGCACCAATCGTCGCACCCTTAGTTAGGATTCCTACAGGCGGAGATGCGTTTGAGCTCAAGCTTAACGTGATTGGTTTGATCAGCACTCACTTCTATGGAAACTCAAGCAAAGATCTGTTCCAGCACATAGAGGACCTGAGTTGACTCGCAGAAATGATTCGACCCAGGAACATTGATCTTGGGATTGTTCTAATGAAGCTTTCCCATTCTCTCTGAGGGACAAAGCTTCATACTGGTTCAAGACCATTGGGAAGCCAATTGGAACTTGGTCGGAATTACGACGTGAATTCCTGCAAAAGTTCTTCCCAATCGATCGGACAAACGTGATGAGGCGCGCGATCATGACTTTCTCCCAAGGAGTTGGGGAGAAGTTGCATGAAGCCTGGGACCAATTTCACGACCTTCTTCGGAAATGCCTGCACCATGCTATACCCAGATGGCACCTAGCTCAAATCTTTTACCATGGGCTGGATGAGACACATCGGTATCTGGCCGATGCATCTAGTGGTGGGAATTTCCTCGCAAAAGATGAGAACAACGCATTTGAGTTGTTCGAATCTTTGGCAAAGAACTTGATGAATGCTGCATTCATGAACCAGTTCTAGTGGCCTGGTCAGCAGCGGGTTGGTGTCCATGAGGCTCACACCGAGTCTACTCGAGCCGACATGGATATCATCGTCAAGTAGCTAGATAGAATAAACCTAATTGAGAAAAAGATTGACTAGATTAGTCAGGGTCAATCTGACATGAACTCTGCTGCTTCAAGACCCTCCTATGCACCCTGAGCCCCTCCTGCTCGAGTTAATCTACTCACTCGAGATGCATCTTCTCCTTATTTACAGGATCTTGCATATCAGGATCCTGTAAACAATCCCAATCTGGCACCTTACGACCAACGTTACTCACCAACTGCAGATTATAATATGTATCCCCTTGATGGATATACATCTCAGACATATTCGGACTACGAGGATGTTAGTGCTATCCAAGGATACGGGCGTAATAATCCATATTCAGAGACGTATAACCCTGGTTGGCACTAGCATCCAAACTTCTCTTGGTCTGGTAATTCACAGAGACCACATCAAGATCCACACTACTAGGCCAGACAATACGGGAATGCGCAAAACACGTACCCTAGGCAGCAGCCATTCCCGCATCAGCAGCAACCCCGTTCTTTATACCACCTACTGCACCAAGCTGCAGTCACCCTCCAAAGCAGGCTGACCCTTTGGAGGCACTGTAAGAGGAGCTGCAAGAATCAATGAGGAAATCTACACAGAATAGCTTGCAGATTATGAAGGCGATGGCTGATCAGATACAGACTATACAGAACATGCAAAACCAGCTGTTGTAGGAGCATAGGACTCAAGGAGCCTTGTCTTCCCAACCCGTCCCGCACCCTCGATATGTGCAGAACCAAGGCTGCCTGCCTAGGTTTCAGGCACCGCAGGGACAGGCACACGCCATATTAAGGCACCTCCTACACCACCTGGATATGTTCAAGGCCAGCCACCTTTGCAGAACCCCACATACTCTGCCCCTTCTGCTCCCCCACCACCTCATGGACAGCAAGCTGATGCACATGCTGTCTCTTTGAGGAGCGGAAGGAAGACATTCGACCCATCACATAGGCAGGCGAGTCTTGATTTTCTCACCCTTCGCTGCAGGAGGGTTCGACTCCTTCTTCATCTTAGGAGCCAGCTACAGTAGACAAGGGTAAGAGGCCACTTGACCCTGAGATTCCCATCCCTTTTCCCGAGGCTCTAACGTGGAATGTAGTATGGAAAAAGGACACAAGGAATTTTGAGGATCTGAAATCAATGTTCAAGGAAGTACATATTCAGGTCCCCCTCCTTGAGGCAATCGATCACATTCTTGCTGTCGCTAGGTTCTTCAAGGACTATTGTACCCCGAAGCAACAGCCCAGAATTGGACGATAGGCGGTACTGTCAAAAAAGGCTAGCGCCGTGATTCTAGCTGCCTTGCCGCCTAAAAAGAAAGACCCTGGTACCCCACTCATATCCTGCTTCTTGCAGGATTCTCCATTTGATTGGGCCCTTCTAGATCTGGGTTCGTCCATCAACCTAACTCCCACTACCGTATTTAATCGATTTTGATTTAGGGAGTTGAAGCCCACCTCGGTCACAATTCAGCTGGCTAATAGATCAGTCAAAACACAGAGGGGGGTGGTTGAGAACATGATCGTAAAAGTTCGCGGGTTTTGCTTTCCCGCAGACTTTTCGCTCTCGATATGGAAGTTCCTCCTAATCTCCAAGATGCACCAATTATTTTGGGTCACCCATTTCTAGCGATAGCTCGAGAGAACATTGATTGTGCATTCGGGTGTATGGAGATAGCCCTAGGTAATGAGCGACTTCGAGTTGACATATTCAAAGCATCAAGGAATTTTGACAGTGATTGCATAGAGGAGAATGGTGAAAAGGAAGATTCGGCATACTGTGGTAACATTGGGCTCCTTTGTGATGACCCAATGTCTCATTCGTCTGCACTATCAGGGTTCTTGGACCTCGATCCACACGAGACTGAGACCACTGCACTACACATATCTCCCCGAGGATCTGACTGTTTAGGGTGTGCTCCTGACCACAACACCCTTGAATCCAGCTATCCTGATCCTCACACTACTGAATCAACCCTGTTGTTGCAGGAAGATGTGACCACAGCTAACGGGTTTCCCGTTAACGCAGTCACAACAGATTATTTCACAGGAAGCGAATCAGTGGGAACTCACGTGCATACGGATTAGCAGATTCCTACCCTTGAGTTTGCTCCTCCCACTCCCATTCCTGACTCTGACCCACCCATGATTGAATTGAAGCCCTTACCTGACTCACTTAAGTATGTGTTCTTAGGCGAAAGTGAGACATACCCAGTCATTATTAATGCCCTGTTAACGTAAGAAAAAGAGCATCAATTGATTTCTACGCTACAAGACCATAGGGCAACTATAGGGTGGAGTATTGCTGATCTCCGCGGTATTCGCCCCTTGTATTGCATTCATCACATTTTCATGGATGAGGGGGTGAAACCTTCGAGACAACCTCAAAGATGGCTAAACCCGAATATGCTAGAGGTTGTTAAGGAGATCATCAAATGGCTGGATGTAGGTATTGTATACCCAATCTTTGACAGCCAGTGGGTGAGTCCGATCCAGATAGTGCCCAAGAAAGTAGGACTCACCGTAGTAAAAAATGATAAGGGTGAATCCATCCCAACCAGCACTGCAACACCTTGGCAGGTTTGCATTGACTATAGGAGACTGAACATGGCTACCCAGAAGGATCACTTTCCTTTGCCTTTCATTGATCAGATCTTGGAACAGTTAGCCGGATGCAGTTTCTTTTGCTTTCTGGATGGATACTCTAGGTATAATCAAGTAGCGATTAGCCCGAAAGATCAAGACAAGACTACATTCACATGCCCCTTCGGAACATTCGCTTTCAAGTAGATGCCCTTTGGCCTTTGCAACGCACCAGCAACATTTCAACATTGTATGATGGCCATCTTCTCTGACATGATCGGGGACTATGTGGAGGTATTCATGGATTACTTCTCCGTTTTTGGAGATGATTTCGCATCTTGTCTTGATAGCCTCACCAAGATCCTGAAATGATGTATTCAGGTAAACCTAGTACTATCCTAGGAGAAAAGCCATTTCATGGTGAGGGATGGCATAGTACTAGGACACAGAATCTCTAAAAATGGACTCGAGGTTGATCGAGCTAAATTGAAGATTATTTCCCACTTACCGCCACCTAGCTCGGTCAAGCAGATCAGATCATTCTTAGGTCACGTCGGGTTCTATCGGAGATTTATACGTGATTTCTCAAAAATTGCACGACCTTTGACGAATCTCCTTGTTGCCGATGTCCCATTTGAATTTGACACCTCGTGTCTCAACGCCTTCGAGACTTTATGAAGCGCTATCTTTGATTCCTTGATTCTCCAACCACCCGACTGGTCGCTTGATTTCGAGATGATGTGCGACGCTTCTGACTTTGCCGTCGATGCTGTTTTAGGTCAGCGTCGGGAAAAACAACCCTTTGTCATATACTATGCTAGAAAGACACTGAATGAGGCTTAGCGTAATTATATTGTCACTGAAAAAGAACTGCTAGCAGTAGTATTCGGGTTGGAGAAATTTAGATCTTACCTATTAGGGTCTAAAGTCATCATCTTCACTGACCACTCCGCCCTCCGGCATTTGTTGGCAAAGAAGGATGCCAAACCATGGCTCATTAGATGGATCCTTCTATTGCAAGAATTTGATATTGAAATCCGACAAAGCCGGAAAGTAGAATGTTGTGGCGGATCACCTATCCAGACTGGACCCATCCCACATTCCTTATTCCTTGCCTATCCAAAACCAATTTCCAGAAGAATCCCTTTTGGTAGTTCACTGTGTTGAGTTCCCCTGGTACGTGATGCGTGCATTTCACTCAACTCATTAATTAAGTTAATTTCACTTAATTAAGAGTAGAGGAAATCACTCAGGTTAACTCGAAGTTGTGTCGGTTGTGTAGTATAGGGTCAAATTAACCTAACATTTTAAAAATTTTTACTAGTTGAGTCCAGGCCGTTCACTGGGAGGTATAATAATTTTCTCCAAATTCACCAATTTTCTTTTATTTCTCTATAAGTTTAGGAGGTATAACTAGTTTGATTTTAAAAACATGAATTTTGTCAAAATATTTAAACTATAAAGAATATACAAAATTTCATATGCAAAACATATTTACTCAAAATGATCTACTTTATTAACAAGTAAACATGCTAGTTTTTCAATTTTATTTCATTCCAAGAAATTAAGGCAATTAAAAGTTATCCTATTAATACATGCCTTTTTATAATTAAGAATAAAATGATAATGATGCAAGAAAAATTCATTTATTTTCCAAAGTATTGGTGCCTTTTTATTTTCTTCAGCCTCTCATTTTCTTCTTTCTTTCTTTTATTTTCTTCTCTCGAGCTCTTTTTCTTCTGTTGTTCCTGCCTTCTTCTCTTCCTGTCTCTTATTCTTTTTCCTAAGTCTTCTCTTGCCTTCTCTTCTTCCCTTAATTTTCTCCTTTCGTTCCTTAGTCTCTTCCCCTTTCTTAGTGCCTATGCTTTTTCTTAACTTCAGCACTTAGCTTTTTAACCATCAGCTTCTCCTTTTTCCTTATGTTCTTCAGCTGAACTGGGTTTTTTTTACTTTTTTAACCAAAAGTTATTTTATTTGCGACGAGGTCCTTTCAAGGATACACAGCACCCTGAGACCAGGGTGGGACCAGACCTTACTCGGTCCTTACCTAATCTCAATTAGGTTCGTTTTGGTTCATTTTTATCGGTTCACAGTTTCGAGCCATTTTGGCTCAACCTGGCCTCCCAGGCCACTCTCGCCCTCCCAGGGCACAATCTCATTCACATGCCCCCAAGGGCGCACACCCGCAGGCATAAGCCTGCACACACACAGGCAATGCTCAGATTAGATGGAATGGACTCGGTAACCAGTGCGTCGAGCGCTGACGACTGCATAGCCAGAGAAACGAATTACTTTTATCCCCAGGCACACACTCGTGAACAACCGAGGTGGGACTATCCTACCCCTTCCAGACCTGAATTCAAAGGTTCATAACTTTCTACCCAGAGCTCCAAATCAAATGATTTCAAGTTTGTTGGAAAGCTCTAAGGGTAATCTACACAATTGCAGGGTCAATTTAATGTTTTAATGATGTTTTTATTTTTAATTAGAAAGATGAAATCATGGGTTCCTACGGGTTTTTACTAGCTTGGAAGTGAAATTAAGTCAAGAGAGTCCTCAGATGGACTTCTCTCTTTTATTTAAAGGTCTGTACATGTTATATAAGTGATTCCGCATATGTTAGAAAAGGTTTTAAGTTCTTAAGACCTTCAGAACATGCAGAGAAGCTTTTCACTTCTCTGAAAGCTTCAGAGTTCAATTTCTCAGACATCAATAAGTGCAACAGACACTTTAAAGTGTTTTTAATCAATTTAGATTAATTCTAAGGGTTATAACAGATCAATCTAGGCAGGTTTTAAGTTTAAATTTCATCAGAATACTTCTCCTATTGGTTTGGGTTCGAAAGTAACCCAAATTGGCTGAATCTAAATCTTCACTAAGTAAATCATCTGAGCTTACTTGAATCATTTTAGATCATCAAACAAGTTCCCAAAAATAATTTTCACTCCTCAAAATCTCAATTCAAGCTCATATCTCCATTATCAGACTCATGTTTGACTATGGAAGCCTCAAGTTTGACTTTCTGTTTAAAATCTTTCGCCCAAGAAATTAATGCCTCAAATAAAGTCTTCTCATCATCTAGAACTTATTTAGATCTTCAGGAAGTTGTTCTAACCTTGATTCCTAAGGTTTTAGGCTCGCCGCCTAAATTGAAAAAGGTGTGTGTTCGTCAGAATTAAAGGAAGGTTGTTATAATGTTTTGAGGGTTTAAACAGCTTTAGTGCATCGCACTAAAGCTTCTAGGATAATTAAATGCTTCTCAAATCTCTTTAAACAGACTTCTCCAACTCCTTCGGAGTGGGGGAAGATGAAGTTCAATTTTCAGCTCCAGTGGTTAAATCCTCAAACAAATATCCTCAAATTAATCAGTGATCCTTATTATACTATTCTAGAGCTACTCAACAAGTTCTAAAGGATGAAACACAATAATGGCTCGCCGGAGCTCCGGTGAGTCCAGAAAATATAAAATTGTATGTACAAATTGATAAAACTAGCCATTTTTTATTAAAAAAGGATCCTGAGGTTGCAAGGAACCTCAGTATCACATTTAATTCCTCATTCGTTCATTAAAATGTAAGATTTAACAGTAAGTTTATTTTCTTAAAGATCTAAGTAGTTAAAGCTCAGGACTTGTTTAACCACTTGATTGAGAGGTTAAAACAAGTCAACAGATGTTAATATTCATAAATATATATTTAATTTGTAGATTGAACTGTTCCTGAACCGGCATGGACAGCGAGCTCAAGAACTTAATTAAGATTTAGGTGTTTAATTATAGATGATAATAATAGGTATTATAGTGTCAGTTAGGGTTCATAAGTGGTGATAAGTGATGAAAGAACCCAATGAAGGTGGAATTAAATCAACTACTGTTACCATGAATAGTGATAGTAGTTGGTGAAGGTGAGATTCGAATTAGGCGTTTAGGTGATTCAATTAACAATTAAGTGATTTAGAAGTGGTCATGGAAGATACAGGAAGGTGTACAGTTATTAAAAAGACAAAATTGAAGCTCTGGAGAGCTTAAGGAACTCGCCGGAGTCGGAGGAGATGAAACTAAATTCTGACATTACTCTAATCTAACTAACTAAACTAGCTAACTAAGCTAGCCTACTCCTACTCCTACCCCTAATCTACTGTTACCTGGATGAAGGGGTCAATAGGGTTCCACCGAAGTCTCATGGTGGACGTCGAAATCAGAAGGTTGAAGAAGATCTCCGGCAGGCGGATTTGAGGTGGAGCAGAGGAATCCTTGGGTCAGCACCTGTGTCAGAGGTGAGGAAGACCACGACGGATCTCCTCGGCTGCTTAAGATGGACGGAGGAAGTCGGAACATGGAATGGTAAGTCACCGGAGTTTTGGACGAATAGCCTATTGGGTCGGTTGCAGTGTTAGAAGAGTGAAGGGAGACAACTTAAATAAAATCAGAGGTGTGAGGGGGTATTTATAGCAATTTGCTGCGAAGAGAGTGGCAGGGTCTGGCTGAAGAAGGAGCTTGAGGAGCTTAACCTCCGTCATCTCCGACGACGATGAGGTTATCTCCCACTAAAAAATAGGATTCTCGGTTAATCCAAACTGATGGATGAAGTGAAGGTGGTGAGCGCAAGCTGCAAGAGCTTGGACAAAGAGGGATGATGTCAATAGGGCAGTGATCGCACGGTGGGGTGACTCTTTGCCGCCAGCCGTTCGTTCGGCTGAAGAA
This sequence comes from Thalassia testudinum, assembly GCA_037157565.1. Lineage (NCBI taxonomy): Eukaryota > Viridiplantae > Streptophyta > Magnoliopsida > Alismatales > Hydrocharitaceae > Thalassia > Thalassia testudinum. The sequence goes on from JAZHRO010000017.1 coordinate 699,445, forward strand.
GAAGAAGAAGAAGACGAAGAGGGACATAAACGTAATAAAACTTAAGGACCTGACTGTAGTGAATTTTAAGGACCAAAATGTAAACCTAGATTTTGAAGGTTTATTTTAACTTAGATCTTTTTCAACTTTTTATATATGTTAGTAAATAGGGTAAATATTATGTTTACACCTTTAATTTACATTTTTGACCTTTTTAGGTTAATTTATTAGATTAAGTAAAATCACTTAAGTTATTATATACTTTGTTATACATTATATTTAAGTTACTTATCTTATTAATTAAGGGAATGATTAATAGGATTTCGAGTCCAATTATTATCTAAATTAATAATAATATTAATTGAATGATAAAATGTCATTTTAAACTTATTTTAAGGTCCTTAACTAAATATCCCTTATTCTATAATTAACCCTTATATGTTCATAACCTTAGCTAATTAACTAGGAAGACTAGTTAATTATGGGTAATTAGAGATCATGATGAGTGTCTCATCATACCCCCAAGCCAAAGTTTTGCTAGTCCCTAGCAAAATTAACTAAGACTATGATGATTTAAAGCACTTGGGTTTAAATTATTATAAATAGTAACTATGTAGAGGAAAGCTTAGGTTAGAAATTTTTAAGGTTAAATATAAATGATTAATGTATAGAGCATGTGTGAAAATTTTCGTACTTAGACTTATACTTATAACATTTTCAAAACACACTTAGAACAATTTGTAAACAAGAATTTTATTCAAAATTAGAATTCCTCAAAAATCTCTTAATCTTTGTAACTATTCTTAACTCAAATTAGAATATAAAGTGTTTTAAGAAAAACAAAACTTAAGGATTGAGAATTAAATTTTAACTCAAAAACTCAAACAGATTTAAGCTAATCCCTTGTTTATGATATTTGACTTTTATCAATATAAGTTTAAGCAAATTAACCAGATACTCATTATTAATCAAACTTAGAGTAGTAAAATTCTAATTTACTAGCCTACAACACTAAAGATTAACTTCTAGACCTAGGATTCTGTCAATTCTTCTCCTTTAGGTCTTAACTTAAAATCTTCAAAACCCAATTTCTTAGGCTTCACTGCCCAATACCAAAGTTCAGTACCTATGAGTTTAAAACATCTATGCTTAGTGAAAAGAATTGTCCTAAAGACATCCAAACTTGCAAAAATCCAGATCTTAAGACATCACTTTCCAATCCCAATTATTCCAATTCAAGCCTTTGGCTTGGCCTTACTCAGGTTTGGTTGCTTTCTCCTCACCAGTTTTCTATCCTGAAGTCAACACTTTTTGTGTATATCTCCTCGGTGGACCACTGGGTCTCTTATTCCTAATATTTTTTTTCCATATTTTTTTCTCATTTTCTATAGGTTAGAACACCCATATGTAGCAAGGTGTTCTTTTTATTTGATGGAAGGAAGGGTAGCATCCATTTGTATTGAGATGCTTTTATTTATTTATGGAAAACTGCATAAGTACCCATTTTTAACGAGGCATTTAACTGCAAGGTGTTTTATTTACTTTTTTTTCTTTTTCTTTCTTTTCTTTTCCCCCTTCTCATTTTTCTTACTAACATTATTCTCCAAATCCTTTTTCTAGGTGAGTGGCACATCCTTCACCCTTTCAAGAATCGCCTCACGGAAATCCTTGGACTAAAGAGGATTCAAAATTGATCTCTTAACCTCTGTGTTTTCACGGTCTAAGATGCCAACAAGATAATTCTATGTGAGTGAATTTAGATGTTTAGGTTACTTAGCTCTCAAACTAGAGCTTGGACAACAAAGCCTTTTACTCTTAGGTTCTTCAAATTTTTACTTTCCTCCTATAGGATCCGTCAAGATAAAATTTACCAAGTCTAGTTATTTATCTCTAGCTTGTAAGTTTTGTAAACTAAAATTCTACCATCTCCCCATTTAATTAACTCTGAATATCTGGCTTTTTACTTAATTTTATGATAAAATCAAATTTTCAAAAATCAAAAGGATTACTTAATCTAATTGATTAAAAGTTATAATTCAATTCCAAAACTTAAGTTTAAAATCTTAACACACTTAGTTTCTTAATTCAAGTAATAATAGAAAAATAAATCTTTAAAATATTTAAAAGATTCCTAATTCAAATAAAATCCTATTTTAAAAATGTTTTTTTACAAAATGTTTAAGTAAAATCTAATTAAGAATTGGATGCTCTTAAATACTTATATATATTCTATATACATTTTAAACTTCTGACCTAAAAGAAAATTAAACTCTTAATTATAATATATATATTCTTCTTTTTTTCTTCTTTATTAATAATGAATATTCCCCTCTTATTATTTTTATGTATTTTCTTTTTAAATTTTTGTATTTATATATTTTTATTTTTATGTATATAAGATTTTTCTAATTTTTATGAATTTTTTTTAAAAATTTCAAATTTTTATGAAATTTTTATTTTTTTTAAATTTTTATCATTTTTAGATTTTCTATTTTTTTAAATTTCGTGGATATTTAATTTTTATGTGTTTTTACATTTTTTTAACCAACACTTAAAGTGAAAATTTCACTTCAACACGCCCCCAAGCCAAAATTTTACAATGTCCTCATTGTAAGAAGGGTGAAAAAATATAAAGTGAAATTTTAAAATTACGTGTATGAGAAAATCAAAAAGGGTAAAAATAGGAAACAGCTATGTACATGTGTGGTGGATGGATAGAAAAATCCTAGTGGAGCCGGTAACATTCTCCAACAAGACCCAAAGGATGTGATTCCAAGAAAGGTTTAAGACGCTGACCATTGACTTTGAAGGGTTGATCCTTGTTGGGTTCAGTGATTTCGACAGCTCCGTTGTCGAAGACTCTAACTACAATAAATGGCCCTTGCCATTTAGACCTAAGTTTACCCGGGAAGAGCTTCAAACGGGCATCAAATAACAACACCTTCTGACCAGGTGCAAAGGATTTGCGAGAAATGAATTTGTTGTGGAAGGCTTTAAGTTTCTCCTTATATAGCTTTGAACTTTCATAGGAATCTTGACATAATTCCTCGAGTTCACTAAGCTACAACCTACGATTTTCACCAGCCTTCAAGATGTCTAAATTACAGGCTTTAATCGCCCAATAGGCCTTGTGTTCAATTTCTATGAGAAGATGGCAGGGTTTCTTATAAACAAGTCAGTATGGTGACATGCCTATTGTGTTTTGTGGGCAGTCCTATAAGCCCACAAAGCCTCATCTAAACGGGAAGACCAATCCTTCCTATCGGGTCGGATTGTCATTTGAAGGATCGTTTTGATCTCCCGATTAGAGACCTCGGTTTGCCCATTAGTCTGGGGATGATAAGGTGAAGAAATACGATGTGCAACCCCATATTTTCTAAGTAAAGTTTTAAACTGGGCGTTAATAAAATGGGAACCGCCGTCAAAAATAATAGCACGAGGTACCCCAAAACGAGCGAAAATGTGACTCTGTATAAAAGGAATGACAACTCGATGGTCGTTTGTGCGTGTGGGTATGGCTTCAATACAACGAGAAACATAGTCGACAGCAAGTAAAATATAACGGAAGCCAAAAGAGGATGGAAACGGACCCATAAAATCTGTGCCCCAAATGTCAAAGATTTCACAGACTAGAATCGGGTTCAAATGCATCATGTCTTTCCGAGACATGCCACCAAGTGTTTGGCAGCGACTACATGCCTTACAAAAAGTCTGAGAATCAGCAAATAACGTGGGCCAATAAAACCCGCTTTGCAAAACTTTTGCAGCGGTCTTTCTACCAGAAAAGTGACTACCACAGGCCTGGTCGTGACAAAAAGATAGGATAGAATCAATCTCAGAAGAGGTGACACAACGCCTGCTGATTTGACCATTACAGAGTCTAAAAAGATATGGATCTTCCCAAAAATAGTATTTGGCTTCTGCTTTGAGTCATGATTTGCGATTCCCATCCCAATTTGGCAGGAATTGATGTGTAACCAAATAATTAACAATATCTGCATAACAAGGAAGATCTGTGGATATAGTCAAAAGATGTTCATCAGGGAAGTGTTTTGTGGTTGGTGGAGATGATTCGATTGTATCAGAAGGAAGATGGGAAAGATGATCTGCAACAACATTTTGCCTACCCGCCTTATTATGAATTTCTAGGTCAAATTCTTGCAAAAGCAAGATCCATCTGATTAACCTAGGTTTTGTGTCCTTCTTAGATAGAAGGTGTCGAATAGCTGAGTGATCAAAGTACACTATGATTTGAGATCCGAGTATGTAAGATCTAAATTTTTCTAATCCAAATATTATTGCTAGTAACTCTTTCTTTGTAACTGTGAAATTCCTTTATGTCTCATTCAATGTTTTACTAGCATAGTAAATTACCACCGGATTCTTCTCAATTTTCTATCCTAAAACAGCTCCTATTGCATAATCTGATGCATCACACATGATTTCAAACGGTAAATCCCAATTAGGTGGTTGCAAAATTGGAGCCTGTGTAACTCTGTCTCTCAAAGTTTTAAAAGCTAAAATACACTCCTCATCCATCTCAAAAATCACATCCTTTGTGAGGAGGTTTGTGAGTGGTCGGGCAATTTTTGAAAAATCAAGGATGAATCTTCTATAAAATCCCACATGCTTGAGAAATGATCTAATGCCTTTGATCGAGTCACGAATTGGAAGATTTGCAATTTGATTGATCTTGGCTCGATCTACTTGGATACCCCGCTCAGATACGAGATGACCAAGTACTATGCCGTCAGGAATCATAAAATGGCTCTTCTCCCAACTAAGGACAAGGTTAACCTGAATACATCTTTTTAGAACCTTCAACAAATTATCCAAGCAAATATCAAATGTCTCCCCGAAGACTGAAAAATCATCCATAAAAACCTCCAAATATTCACCCACCATTTCGGTAAAAATGGCTAACATGCAATGCTGAAAAGTCGTGGGTGCGTTGCAAAGCCGAAATGGCATTCTTCAGAAAGCAAAAGTTCCGAAGGGGTAGGTGAAAGTCATTTTCTCTTGATCTTCGGGATAAATTGCAACTTGATTATATCCAGAGTAACCATCTAAAAAATAGAAGAACCTATTACTAGCTAATCTCTCAAGGATTTGATCAATGAATGGTAAAGGAAAATGGTCTTTTGTAACAGAATTCAATTTTTGATAATCTATACAGACCCGCCACGAATTCGCAATTCGTGTCGGAATGGTTTCTCCATATTCAGTTTTGATTATGGTGAGTCCTACCTTTTTGGGTACCACTTGAATTGGACTCACCCAAGGGCTACAGATATAGGATAAATAATATCAGCATTAAGCCACTTGATTATTTCTTTCTTAACGACCTCCTTTAGATTAGGATTTAGGCATCTTTGAGCTTCTCTTGAAGGTCGTGCCCCATCGTCAATATAGATGCGATGAGGACAAAAATTAGGGCTAATCCCAGTGAGATCATGTAAAGTCCACCCAATTGCCTTCTTGTGATCTCGAAGTACTTTGATCAATTTGGATTCTTGTGATTCAAAAAGATGAGAATTGATTATTACAGGATATGTTTGATCAGATTCGAGATATACATATTTAAGATTATCAGGTAATGGTTTCAATTCAAGCATAGGAGTTGAATCAACAGCAAGATTTGGGGTGGGATTCTCAATTGTGAAAAATGATTCAGATTCAGAGTCAAATTCAGGATTGAGTAGAGATTCCAATAATGTTTCATTGCTTTGAGGGTATAGGATATCAAAAGATGTGTCTTCTAAATCTAAAGAACTAATGTCATCCTCAAAATCTTCTATTGATTTTATTTCCTCAATCCATTCACAATCAAATCCACTAGAAGCTCTAAATATATCTAACTTAATTGTCTTCTCCCCAAATTTTAATTCAATCTTTCCTGATTCACAATCAATGTTGGCTTTTGCAGTAGCCAAAAAGGGTCTCCCTAAGATAATTGGGGTGTGGCTAATGTATTCGGGTACTTCCATATCAAGAACAATAAAATCTACAGGGAAGTAAAAATCCCGAACTCTTACAATAACATCCTCCAACATTCCTTTTGGTGACTTAATAGATTTATCAGCTAATTATAAAGTCACATTGGTAGACTTAAGGTTTTTTATTTGAAAATGTTTTACCAAAGAGAAAGGAATGAGATTAATAGAAGCTCCTAAATCTAGGAGGACTCTATCAAAACACTGACCCCCAATTATACAGGAAATAAATGGAGATCCTGGGTCTTTCTTTTTTAAAGGAAGCGTACTTGAAATAATAGAGCTCACATGCTCTGAAAGTACGACAGTGCTTCCTTTCTTCGACTTACGGTTAGGAGTACACAATTCCTTAAGAAATCTTGCATAAGTTGGAATGTGTTTGATAGCATCTAGGAGTGGGATATTAATATGTACCTATTCAAAAATCTTTATCAAATCTTCATCTAATGTAGCAGGTTGTTTTTGTTTCCTAGTCTTCTTCAAAGCTTCTGGGAATGGGATGTGGGTTTCCTGTTCTACTGAGGTGTTATCCTGATCTTGCGAATTAGCGGGAATTGTGAAATCAAGTTCTGCACCTCTTCCAGATGTAGAAACAGGGGTTGATCTAGATGTACTAGGGTCTTGGGATAAGTTCCTTGGAAAAACTGGATCCTTAGTGGAAGTTCCACGGAGGGTTGTAACAGAGTTAATACCCACATGAGAAGAAGCAACTAAAGAAGAAGATGCTTGTGAATTTTGGAAAGATAGATCATTAATTAACGCTTGATTCGCAATTGATTGCTGTTGATTTAGATATTCAAAATCAAGATTAGAAATAGGTGGATTCATATTTTGATTTTGATTTGGATTCAGGGGTAATTGATTAAGGAGATGGACATGTCCCTAATTCAGATTTTGAACTCCCGGGTGTTGTCTTTGCTGGATATTCCTAGGGTTTAGAATTGGCTGGAATGGAAGGGTCCCTAGCTGACGAGATTCAGCTAATTGCGTGATTTGACCCATAAGATCAGCCAATTCTACCGAACATTGTCGTTGGACTTCAGCAAGAGCCTTAGCATTTTGTCTCTGGCTCTCAGTCACAGCCCTTAAAATCTGGTTTAGCTGTGAATCTCTATTTGGCCCTACAGGGTTTTGGGAACTCGCGTAAAATGGCCTCGCATTGTGTTGCTGAAACAACAATGTAGGCGGGTTTTGTCTGGTCTGAGTCGGATATGATGGTCTTTGATTTTGATTTGGATCAGTCCAAGAAAAATTTGGGTGGCTTCTCCATCCAGGATTATATGAATTTGAATATGGGTTTGGTCTTGGAAGATTTTCCTAGATGGCGTGTAATCCTAAAAGATATGGCATGTTTTCTGTAACAGTTAAGGGTGGGGAAAAGGGTGGGTAAGATTGTGGGACAAAGGTCCCTCTTGGGTTGGTGAAGGAGTAGATAGAAAACCCAAGGGAGATGGATCTCTAGAATCCAGATTATTCACAAATTCCCTCCCCGCAGGAATTTGCGAAACAGGTAAATACGCGGGATTCGTAGCAAGTAGAGGCGTAAGAGTCTTCATTGTGTTTCTAACCTCGTCGAGATGCTTTGCTACGATATCGACTTTGTCCAGTTTTTCTGCAATAATCTCTAAATCCTTTGAACTGGACGGATTATCGATCTCATGAATGCCCTTATGCAGATTTTGATGATTCATATTTGCTCCCTGCAAAAATTGCAACATTGATGCATTGTTGATTGAGTTTTCCGCCATCCCTTCAAATAATTCTGAAGCAGATTCTGCGTCACGATTTAGAAAATTCCCTCCACAAGCAGCATCGACTAGATTGCGAATGCCCTCTTGTAAACCATAATAAAAGATATGCATGAGTTGCCAACGAGGGATGTCATGATGTGGGCATTTCCTTTGCAATTCATGAAAACGTTCCCACACTTCATGAATTGGTTCTCCTTGATTTTGATTAAAAGTAGTAATAGCTCTCCTTAAACCATTGGTTCGACCAATTGGAAAGAATTTCTTCAAAAATGCATATTCGAGTTCAGCCCAAGATGATTGGTCTTGCTATAGTTCTATACCAATAAGCTACTTTATCTTTAAGGCTAAAAGAGAACATTTTCATTAGTAGCATTTCCCTATTTTGATTTCGAGGACCAAGAGTTTGAGATAAATTTTTAAGATCTTCAATGTGTTGAAATGGATCCTCGGATGGAACTCCGTGAAAGTGAGGGTTAAACCTATAATGTTTGGCTTTAATTCTGGATTATTTTCCCCAATAGGAATCCTAACATTAGGCTCTACTTGTGCATTAGATGGGTTATAATAATCTCTAAGTAGAGGCCTTGGATGATTGATCGGTAAATCAGGATTTTCAAAACTTGCCTCAGGTCTAGGTGAAGAACGGGTTTGAAGAGTTTGTAGATTATTTAAGGCTGCTATTAATAAATTGATTTGTCTTGTTTGCTCTAGCATCCTAAGGTTCTGGTTCAGGAGCGCCTCATGAACATCAAAAGGCGGCATCTCCCCCTGACCAGAAGAAGGAATCTCAGGATTAAGATTCTGCATTTGATCCATAGAAGTAGATGGATCAGACGGGAAAACCATTGGTTGCTTATCTGCAACCGGCCTAGGATCACCTGTCAATGGTGGTGCAAGAGGCGGATGTAAGGATCACCCCCCATCCATAAACGGAAAAAAAATGTGCAAAGGCACACACACACCATCGATAAGAAAACAACAGCACAAAAATCCCGCAAAATAGTGCAAAAGACACGGGTTTTTCTCTTCTTTCAAAGGAAAGAAGAAATTCCTAAGATACGCAAAGTAATTTGATGCAAACAAATAGAGTAACAGTATCAAAATACATGTCCTAATTTGTGTCTACACAGGTGCGTACCTTAAAGCTCAAAGGTCTAAGGTCTAGGATCGAGACCGCTCACTACTGGCTCCCCGGGGCTCTAGTAGTGAGACAAACTTGTTGATCTTCAGCCAAAGCCCTAAGAGGTGCAAAGAGGAGAGATAGAAAAATAGACTCGTGTGACTCTAGTGATCGCACTGTGTGCGCTATAGCATGCAACAGACGATATCGATATAAAAACCTGCATGCATTCTACAAACAGATATAAGACACCAATTTTACTTCCTCTTTTTAGTTAGTCTTTTTCAAAATTATATCAATTAAACTACAATGGCTGCTTTTTATATCTTTTCAAACAAAAATATGTGGTCTTTTTAATTCTCAAAGGATAGGGATCTACGTAGGTTTTCTTGTGTTTTCCCGTTGATGCGAGAAAAATAATTTAAAAATAAATTCCCGAGTCAGATCGCTAAAATACTAGAAGGAAATATGCACTCCTAAGAGTGTATGCCTATATTTATGCTGTTGCTAGTCAAAAAAGATGTATTTTTTTATTTTTATTAAATGCAACAAAATAAAAGATTAAGAAATACTTACAAAAATGAAAACAGTAAAATGGATTCCCGCCTTCTCCTGAGATTACCCACAAAGGTAAACCTGAAAAGAAGACAGAAAACAAAAACAAAAATAAAACAAAAACAAAACAAAACACACTAATTAGAACAACAGTTAGTAAAAACAAAAATATTTACAAAATACCTCCTAATTAAACAATTAATCCTTTTAAATTTTAGTGAATCAAAATATTTCCTCCCCGGCAACGACGCCATTAAAACGATGCGTGCGTTTCACTCAACTCAGTAATTAAGTTAATTTCACTTAATTAAGAGTAGAAGAAATCACTTAGGTTAACTCGAAGTTGTGTCGGTTGTGTAGTATGGGGTTTCTTCCCTTAATTTTCTCCTTTCGTTCCTCAGTCTCTTCTCCTTTCTTAGTGCCTATGCTTTTTCTTTCCTTAACCTTTCAGCTTCAACACTTACCTTTTTAACCATCGGCTTCTCCTTTTTCCTTAAGTTCTTCAGCTGAACTGGGTTTTTTTTGCTTTTTTAACCAAAAGTTATTTTATTTGCAGCGAGGTCCTTTCGAGGATACACAGCACCTGAGACCAGGGTGGGACCAGACCTTACTCAGTCCTCGCCTAATCTCAATTAGGTTCGTTTCGGTTCATTTTTATCAGTTCACAGTTTCGAGCCATTTCGGCTCAACCTGGCCTCCCAGGCTACTCTCGCCTTCTCAAGGCACAATCTCATTCACACGCCCCCAAGGGCGCATACCCACAGGCATAAGCCCGCACACACACACACATGCAATGCTCAGATTAGATGGAATGGAATCGGTAACCGATGCGCCGAGCACTGACGACTGCATAGCCAGAGAAACAAATTACTTTTATCCCCAGGCGCATGCTCGTGAACAACCGAGGTGGGACTATCCTACCCCTTCCAGACCTGAATTCAAATGTTCATAACTTTCTGCCCAGAGCTCCAAATCAAATGATTTCAAGTTTGTTGGAAAGCTCTAAGGGTAATCTACATAATTGCATGGTAAATTTAATGTTTTAATGATGTTTTTCTTTTCAATTAGAAAGATGAAATCAGGGGTTCCTACGTGGTTTTTACTAGCCTCGAAGTGAAATTAGGTCAAGAGAGTCCTTAGATGGACTTCTCTCTTTTATTTAAAGGTCTGTACATGTTATATAAGTGATTCTGCATATGTTAGAATAGGTTTTAAGTTCTTAAGACCTTCAGAACTTGCAGAGAAGCTTTTCACTTCTCTGAAAGATTCAGAGTTCGATTTTTCAGACATTAATAAGTGCAACAGACACTTTAAAGATTTTCTAATCAATTTAGATTAATTCTAAGGGTTATAATAGATCAATCTAGGTAGGTTTTAGGTTTAAATTTCATCAGAATACTTCTCCTGTTGGTTTAGGTTCGAAAGTAACTCAAATTGGCAGAATCTAAATCTTCATTAAGTAACTCATCTGAGCTTACTTTAATCACTTTCAGATCATTAAACAAGTTCCCAGAAATAATTTTCACTCCTCAAAATCTCAATTCAAGCTCAGATCTCCATTATCAGACTCATGTTTCACTATGGAAGCCTCAAGTTTGACTTTCTATTTAAAATCTTCCTCCCAAGAAATTAATGCCTCAAATAGAGTTTCTCATCATCTAGAACTTATTCAGATCTTTAGGAAGTTGTTCTAACCTTGATTCCTAGGGTTTTAGGCTCGCCGCCTGAACTGAAAAAGGTGTGTGTTCGTCAAAATTAATGGAAGGTTGTTACAATGTTTTGAGGGTTTAAACAGCTTCAGTGCATCGCACTAAAGCTTCTAGGATCATTAAATGCTTCTCAAATCTCTTTAAACAGACTTCTCCAACTCTACTAGAGTTGGGGAAGATGAAGTTCAATTTTCAGCTCTAGTGGTTAAATCCTCAAAAAAATATTTTCAAATTAATTAGTGATCCTTATTATACTATTCTGGAGCTACTCAACAAGTTCTAGAGGCTGAAACACAATAATGGCTCGTCGGAGCTCCGATGAGTCTAGAAAATATAAAATTGTATGCATAGATTGATAAAACTAGCCATTTTTTATTCAAATAGGATCCTGAGGTTGCAAGGAACTTCAGTATCACATTTAATTCCTCATTCGTTCATTAAAATGTAAGATTTGACAGTAAGTTTGTTTTCTTAAAGATCTGAGTAGTTAAAGCTCAGGATTTGTTTAACCACTTGATTGAGAGGTTAAAACAAGTCAATAGATGTTAATATTCATAAATATATATTTAATTTATAGTTTGAACTATTCTTGAGCCGCCATGGACAGCGAGCTTAGGAATTTAATTAAGATTTAGGCGTTTAATTATAGATGATAATAATAGGTATTATAGTGTCTATTAGGGTTCATAAGTGGTGATAAGTGATGAAAGAACCCAATGAAGGTGGAATTAAATCGACTGCTGTCACCATGGACAGTGATAGTAGTCTGTGAAGGTGAGATTTGAATTAGGCGTTTAGGTGATTCAATTAACAATTAAGTGATTTAGAAGTGGTCATGGAAGATACAGGAAGGTGTACAGTGATTAAAAAGACATAATTAAAGCTTTGGCGAGCTCAAGGAACTTGTTGGAGTCGGAGGAGATGAAACTAAATTCTGACATTACTCTAATCTAACTAACTAAACTAACTAACTAAGCTGGCCTACTCCTCCTACTCCTAATCTGCTGTTACCTAGACGAAGGGGTCAATAGGGTTCCGCCGAAGTCTCATGGTGGACGACGAAATCAGAGGGCTGAAGAAATATCTCTAGCGGGTGGATTTGAGGTGGAGCAAAGGAATCCTTGAGTCGGCGCTTGTGTCAGAGGTGCGGAAGACCACAGCGGATCTCCTCGACTGCTTAAGATGGATGGAGGAAGTCAGAAAATGGGATGGGAAGTCGCCAGAGTTTTGGACAAATAGCATATTGGGCCGGCTGCACTGTTAGAAAAGGGAAGGGAGCCAACTTAAATAAAATCAGAGGTGTGAGGGGTTATTTATAGCAGTTTGCGACGAAGAGAGTGGCGGGGTCTGGGCGAAGAATGAGCTTGAGGAGCTTAACCTCTATCGTCGTCTCTGACGATGGTGAGGTTATCTCCCACTGAAAAATAGGATTCTCGGTTAATCTAGACCGTTGGATGAAGTAGAGGTGGTGAGCGCAAGCTGCAAGAGCTTGGACAAAGAGGGATGATGTCGGCAGGGCAGTGATCGCGCGGTGGAGTGACTCTCTGCCACCAGCCGTTCATTCGGCTGAAGAAGAAGAAGATGAAGTGGGACATAAAAGTAATAAAACTTAAGGACCTGTGTGAGAAATACGGACCCGACTGTAATGAATTTTAAGGACCAAAATGTAAACCCAGGTTTTGAAGGTTTATTTTAACTTAGATCTTTTTCAACTTTTTATATATGTTAGTAAATAAGGTAAATATTATGTTTACACCTTGAATTTACATTTTTGACCTTTTTAGGTTAATTTATTAGATTAAGTAAAATCACTTAAGTTATTATATACTTAGCTATACATTATATTTAAGTTAGTTATCTTATTAATTAAGGGAATGATTAATAGAATTTCGAGTCCAATTATTATTTAGATTATTAATAATGTTAATTGAATGATAAGGCGTCATTTTTAACTTATTTTAAGGTTCTTGACTAAATATCCCTTATTCTATAATTAACCCTTATATGTTCATAACCTTAGCTAATTAACTAGGAAGACTAGTTAATTAAGGGTAATTAGAGATCATGATGAGTGTCTCATCAATACGCAGATATCGCGAACTATCTTGCTACAGGAAAGATTCCCGCGAACCTATCGAAGGACCAAAAACTCAAATTTACTACAGAGGCCAAATTCTACCTCTGGGATGACACATTGCTCGTCTGCATTGGAGTGGATCAGATTATTCGAAGATGCATCCCAGATTCTGAGATCCCCAATGTGTTATCTTTTTGCCACAATGATGCTTGTGGTGGTCATTTCTCGAGACGGAAAACCGTTGCAAAAATTTTGTAGTCAGGATTTTTCTGGCCAACTATTTTCAGAGATACACACGAATACGCCCAACACTGCAAACTATGCCAGTCAGTCGGTTTTATGACCAGGGGAAACATGATGCCACTCCAGGCCATCATTGTCGTAGAAGTGTTCGACATCTGGGGCATCGATTTTATGAGCCCTTTTTCGAACTCGCATGGCGTCGAGTACATATTACTAGTCGTCAACTATGTCTCGAAGTGGATTGAGGCCATCCCGGTGAGATGGGCTGATCATAAGACTGTCATTTCCTTCGTATGGCAGTACATCTTCGTGAGATTCGGAATACCCCGCACTCTAATTAGTGACGGGGAAGCCACTTCATCTACACCCATTTCAGGTCATTATTAAAGAAATACAGGGTACATCACTGTATAGCCACCCCGTATCACCCGCAGACCAATGGGTAGGTTGAAGTATCTAACCATCAGATCAAGCTGATTCTCCAGAAGACGGTTAGACCAGACAGGAAGGACTGGTTTGATAAATTAGTTGATGCACTCTGGGCATATTAGACCACGTACAAGGCCCCACTCGGAATGTCACCATATTGTATGGTATATGGCAAGGCCTGTCACCTTCCTGTAGAGCTGAAACACCGCGACTTTTGGGTGGTGCGAAAGTGTAACCTTGACCTCGATGCAGGAGGTCAAGAACAAAAACTCCAGCTCAGTGAAGTAGAAGAGATCCAGCGAGAGGCCTATGAGAACGCATTGATATACAAGGACAAGACCAAGGCCTTTCATGACCACCACATCCAGAGGAAAGCCTTCATGCCTAACCAGCAAGTCTAGTTGTTTGATTCACGATTAAAACTTTTCGCAAGGAAGCTCAAGTCCAAGTGGACTGGCCCATATGTTGTGATCCATCCATATCCTAATGGGGCAGTCCAGATCAGGGACCCAAAATCTGGGCATATATTTACGGTAAACGGCTAGCGTCTCAAGCCATTTTTGGCCTAGGAACCTCCTCCACCTGACGAGATTGTTCATCTTATTGAGGACATGTGATTGAATTCTCACCCAGCTGGAGGCGTTAAACTCAGCATCTATCCCACATTCCACCATCATCTATACATAACCATTTTTATATATAGCATATTTTTCTTTTAGCATATTTCCTTTTTGTATATTACATGTTGATAGGTTGGCCGATGCTGAATATAATTTCAGGAGCAATTATAGTTGATTTCTACCTATTTACTCCCTGCTGCATTTATTTTCTTTTATATTCATGCATGAGGACATGCAAGAACTTAGGCATGGGGGGGTAGATACAACAAAACTGAAAATTTTTATGCCAACATTTAGGAAAACCTTGGAGCTACATGTAAAACATATTTTAGGACCCTAAATAAAAGAACAACCGACTCCACCTCCAATGCTCGCATTGGAGCTAGAAATCGTCCGCAATAGTCACTTCTGACTCACCTGCTCACCTCTTGTTCTAAATTTAGGGTCAAGCTGAGTGTAACCCTATACGGGAATTTCATGAAGTACAAATTATACGAGGTTACTTGTTTATAGCATATACACATGTTGCATTCATAAATAAGATTATTTTATTAAGAGAATACTTTAGGGATTTTATCCTCTAGTTGATTCCTATAATATGGAATCCAGTACAACTTTTCACACATACATAGAATTTGCAATGGATTCATAGTGAAGGCTAATCAATGTCATTAGTCTATCGAGAAGAAGCAGTGCTTCTTTTCTTGAACCCCTAGACAGTGTTTTGGGAGTCAGGTAGATTTTCCTCCAAAAATCCACCAAATAGTGTGAGATGAGAGTAGAGTGTACTGGTGCTCTAAGATCAGTACAAGGAATCTGGAGTCCTAGATAATTAGGTGATGATACTCTGAGATTAGACATAGTTTTCTCTCTTGGTTCCTGCATATACATTTTGTGTGAAGTTTTGAGAGCCACCAAATAAGGTAAATACGTAGAGAGCGAGCTTTCATAAAACTAGGGCTAAGGTGGGTGGTTACGACCATTCTTTACGGAATCCTCAGCTGAAGGAGGGCATTGATGTCAAGGTCAGAAATACATCATCCTATCCATCTCTCCCGGTGCCGTGAGTAGGCAGTTCCACCAAATAAGCCACCCAATATCTCTTGAGTACCACCAATCCCTAATAATGCCTCCTCAATAAAGTTCATGGATGTGTGCTGGTTGTGTTATGTTGAAAAAAAAAAGAAAGAAAGAAAAAAAATTAGAAAAGAAGAAAAAGCAAAGAAAGAGTGTGTGAATATTTAGTGTTTATTTCAATTGCATTGAGGTAATACCACCAAATAAATTTGAGATCCACCAAATATGGCCTTAACCCACCTTTCTTATGTTTCTGATCGCCCGACTACTGGCTGAGGAATTCCGACTTAGTGTTAGGGTTATGGAAACTCAATTAAAGTGTTAATGCCAAGTGTGACCACCAAATACAGATCATATGTGTGAATCTGGTGAGATTGTGAGCACTAAGAAAAGAAAAGAAAAAGAAAAAGAGAAAGAGAGAATGAATAGAAAGGAATCAAAAGAGAGCATAGTTTTTCTCATCTTTCTTTGAGATGAGTCACTTAGTAATCTGGGAATCTAGATTCTGTAGTACCAATCTCTATGTAGCACCAAGTGAGAGTGAGCCACCAAATAAACATCTGTACCCCTCAAAGATTCTCTACCTAGGCCTAAAGCTAGGGTGGAATTCATAGAATATTTTGAATACCCTGAGGGAAGAAGTCCGCCTATCCCGCTAGAATTTTTACTAGGGGTCAAGTACAGGCTTTAGAGGTGTATTAGCTTTTCACTCGAATCTGTTGCAAAAGCTACATAGCTGCACTTTCACGATTGTCTGGATTTCTAGAGAATAGGATGAAAACAAAAGAAGAAAAATCTCAAAGCATACACTTGATAAAATAATCAATCCCTTAGGAACCCTTCTGTAAATAATTTAGTCTTGCATTTGCTAGGGACTGGCAAGATTTAGGTAAGGGGGTATGATTGCGCAGCAATCATAGGTCTTAATTGACCTAAATTAGGCTAGGACTTAGCATAAGCTAAGGTAACTCGTGCATGCAAAAGCATTATCTGCATCTTTACTACTTTTCTTTAGCTATGCATAAAATAATGTTATAATGTGCTGATTAAGTGCATTATATCAATTGTAAGCAATAAGCTGGATCTGGAGCTGGATTTGAAGCTGGAGTAGGAATAATGGGTGTTGTAGCAGGACTAGAGCAGAAGACTTAGATTTGATATAGGGAATAATGATGTAAGGGAGTTAAGGCATGCTATCCTATTAAGTAGAAATAAAGTAGTAAAATGTGAAGAGCTTAAGTCCATCCTAGCCCTAGAATAGCCTAGAAACCTCCCCAAGCTTTAGCCACCCTTAGATTAGGTCACCACACCCTAAGAAACCTTAAAACCCTAGTTCCAACCCTTATCTAGACGTCTAGATGAATTATAGGATGTCCAAAACCCTTAGCCAACTCCCACACACCTTAAACCCACTTTTATAGTGTTATTAAACGTCGAGACACTTGGTCAGACGTTCAATTTCTACAGAATACCCTAAACAAAACCTAGAATTCCTCTTGACTCAGATTGGACGTCCAGAATTGAAGTCTGAACTTCAAATTTTTTAGTATAAGACGTCTAATTATGTTTTTGGATGTCTGGAACTTCTTTCCAGTTCCTGTTTTGAGATTTCAAGCCTTGATCTTGGATCTGTAGCTCCCTAGACCCAATTCCAACCTCATAGGAACCTAAATTAAGATACCTTAACCCTAGTACACCACCTCTAGACCTCCCTAAGGACATAATTAGGTCCTTAGCAAACCCAATTGACTTAGATCATAGTCAATTACCATTACCTAAGCTAATTGGACTCTTTGAGTCCAATTAAGCTCAGATCTCAACCCACACAAGTCCAATTGGACTTAGTGAGAGCCCAATTGACCTAAGCCCAACCTAATTGAGTTATTTCACTCTCAATTAGGTTCACACTCATTCAATTAAACTTGGGTTAAGTTTAATTGCAATTCCCCCATAGCAATTAGGTTTTGCAACCATAATTCAAGGCATACACCTACCCAAACCCCTTAGGACCTAACTTAGACCTCTTAGCCACCTAGGGCACGACCACACACACACACACCCATTCACGCACTCCCACACATATAGAGTTCTCTAGAACTCTCTTCAAGTGGTGCCACTCTTGGTTGCCAAATTTAGCAACCAAGAGCCATTCAACTCTTAGATCCATAAATGGTGGATCTAAGAACCACCTCTCTCTCTCTCTTGGCTGTCCACTCTTGGGACTCTCTCTAGAGAGTTCCACACTTCTCTAAAGAGACTCCCTTAGGTCTATAAAAAGACCTAAGGGGTGACCATTTGCACCCATCCATTTTCTTGGCATTCATTCCACTTAGGCTAGCCACTTTCATCTCCACTCCACCTCCACGAGGAGCACCACCATGAAGGCCACCATCTCCATGCCAGGATGCTGGATCATCTCCCCAACCTCTCTCCAAGGGCCAGCCTAAGCCCATTGGCCACCCCTCCTTTTATCAACCACTCAAAGGCCATCGGAGACCACCTCCGAATGCCTTTCCTTTCTGCTAGATTAGTAACTTAGCTCTTCGTAGTTTTACTGCTTAGTAGTATAGTTCTTTATTCTCCCCTAATGATGCATGCAAAATCCCCCCATAGATTCCTGTATGCGATCATTTTCTGTTAGCTAGATTTACATTTTCAAGCTTTCCTGTACAAGCTTTCCTCTACATTCTATGTTGCAACACTTCTCTGAATGAATGAATAAAAGATATATTTTTATACATATCTCTATGTTTGAAATTTCCATGAGCTTACTGGTTGCCATCTTTTTTGTGTGATTCAAGTTGCCTGTTTTTCACTTATATATATTTTGCAACAAGCATGTCGGTTCTGGAAAATATAAAAAACCTAACTCTAAATGCATTTTCTACAAACAGCCACCACATAACTAAAATTGTGCGCACCGAAACTCACACATTCGCTTTCGTTATCTATCTGACACACGTGCACGTAATCAGAATTCATAATAGAAGTGGCGAAATCTTAATCCGAAGATTGGAAATCGGTGTGCAATTTTAAATAAAGTAGAGTGATAAAAGATCAATTTTAGATTTGCACAAATGCCTCCCAGAGACGAACGACCAGGACTCAAAGTCTCGTTATTTTTACAAAATAATTTTTTGACGAATGTTTTTGCGCGACTATACTACGATTTTCGACAACTTTAAAATGCGTGAAAATGGCCATCTGTCAGAAGGAGATCTGTGGCTTCAGTGAGGATGGTGAAGGTGGTGATTTGTCTCACTGTCACCGAGAACCACCAGGATAGATGCGACATTGAAAGGAGGAGTATGTTCTAGCCACAGTGCACACTGGAGTTCATGGTGTGTGCTTGTTCCACGGTGGTCGAGAGGGAGGAGATCCTCGCCATGGGGAGGGATGATGATTCATTTATGCCGATGGCCCCCTCCTCATAAAAAGATCTTCATTTGTTTTCCTTTGGCCGCACCCTTCTCCAACCACTCACGAAGATTGCGAGTGGTTGGAATGGTAGAATTCACCAGGCAACATCTTCATTAGACATCTGATCAGATCTACAGACATCTTAAAAATGTAGATATCAGTAAGTTCATGATGGCAATCCCAGACGTTCGTCATTTTCTCCAGACATCTTATAGATGTAAAAATGGATGTCTAAACTCTTGTACTTTGCCTTCATTCATCGAATAAATTATGTTATCATATCATATGCTATTAAATGTAAAATTGATGCATAAAATTATATGCAAACTAAGGTAAATTACCATATATCTCCTAGTGAATTAACAACTAAGAGCAAATAATTAGAGAGTACTCAAACTAAATAATGGTCTACAAAAGTGGACTTATCAATTCCCCCATGCATAAGTTTTGCTAGTCCGTAGCAAAAAGTGAAAAACAATGGAAGTTACCAAAAGGGTTCTTCTTCCATTATTCCAAAAATTTAGAGATCCAGACTAATGTGAAGTGATAGTAGCCTAGGTAATGGATCCAAGTGAAAAGTCAACTTACATTTACAATTCATACTTATCCCTTGGTAAACATTTTATTAGGATAGACAACTTCTTCCCTCGGGGATAAAGCAGAAAATAATATGCAATTTGACCTTGGCATTTTGGCTTAGGTAGGAGATATTGAGTTGAATGGATTTATATTTGATGTCTCACACTCATCTGGGGCGACCTGTAGTCTAGTATTGCAGACTCTAACTCTCCAGACTATCAAATGAGTCAACCCAGAGAGTGGCTCAACAAATATGCTCTCTTGATGCTCCTTTGTGCTCACCTTTTTCCTTCTTTTTTTCTGAGGTCACATATCTTACCAAATTTTGTAAATGTACTTACTGTTTAGTGACCTCACATGGCATTCACTCTTCAATTAAAGTCCTAATAACCCTACAACTAAGTTAGAGGACTTCAGCCAGTATTCGGGGATTAGAAATACTGAAAAGTAGGTATGAGACATATTTGGTGGATCGCAATGGGTGTTTTTGTTGTTGTCTCAAAAGCATCGACAAATAATGAAAAAAATGTCAAGAAGATGAAACGTCAAAATCGAACTCTTTTCTTTTTCTTTTTTTCTCTCTCTTTTTTTTATAATTTTTTTTCTAAATATAAATATTTCTTTCTCTCTCTCTCTCTCTCTTTTCTTTTTCTCTTTTTTTTTGCAACTGCTAACACAAAACGATGCATACTTTTATTTGTGTGGCATTATTAGGAATGATGATGGTCAAGAGGATATTGTGTGGCTTATTTGGTGGAAGTGCCTACTCTCGGCACCGAGATGGAATGGATAGGACAATCGTATTTCTGACATTTGACATTACTACCCTCCTTCAGCCGAGGACTCTATGAAAGACGGTGGTAACCATCCACCATAGTCATAGTTTTATTAAAACTCAATCTTTGTGTATCTTCCTTATTTGGTGACTCTCAGGAATTCACACAATGTACACACATAGGAACAGAGAGTGAAAACTATGCCAAACTCTGAGGTATCATCATCTAATTGTCCAGAACTTAAGAGTCCATGCACTAGATTTTGCACACCAGTAGTCTCTCTACTTTCTTCTCATAAATATGAGGTGGATCTAATAGAAGATAGTATGGCTGACTCCCTATTAACTGTCCAAGAGTTTAGTAGACTAAAAATGCCTTTTGGTTTTCTACAAAGATCCATTACCCAGTCTACGTGCAAGTGAAGTGATTAGCCCATATTTGTGGGCTCTTTAAGTATTTAAGTGCCTAGACATTAGGTTAATTCTAACATTTATTTAGCATAAATTAGGATGTAAATAGATTAATTCATATTTTTAATTTAATTATATAATTCATGCATTGCATTCATATTTTAAATACATTTAGAATTAACTTAGAATTACATTCATTTAATTAGTTAACCAATTAGGTGCATTGCATGTATTAATTTAAGTTAACATAAAAGTTGAGGGTTTGTATATAAATAACCATAATATTTTAACAATATCTTTTATTCTTCTTATTTTCAGCAACGGCTCGGCTGCCACTACAATGCCACCTGCCGCACTAAAGCCTAGTTTCATGGATTAGCGGAGAAGGTGGATCTGCTCCCGCCTCTCCATTCAAATTCGTGCAGGCAGCTACAAAAAGAGGAGAGAGGCTGCCGAGCGGAGTAGGTCTCCACCCCAACAATCCACACTGTGCAGAGAGTCCATCTCGTCCATTTCACCACCGCCAGCCTCAACCGCGGCGACGAGCCTCCACCACTGTGGCTGTGTGGTGTGACAGGCCACACCGCCATCCGGAGATCATCTGTATTGCTGTGATCACCTCGTAGTGCACCACCCTTGTCGTCATCACCAACAACCTCCACAACCGCTACTGCAATTTCACTCCTCAGTCAGTTAAGACGTCCGAGAAGGTTCCCAGACGTCTGAAGCTTCGACCCCCCACTCCAGGAGCAACCACCCTTGCTGCACTTCATCTCCAGTGCCAACCGCCAGCCCTTGCTTGCATCACCTCCAGTGTCAATCGCCTTGTAGTCTCGCGGGCATCCTGTTGCACAAGACCGCCTTCAAGCCATCTCCAGCCTACAGTGCGCCCGCTCACTCCTCGCCGCGTGCTGCAACTACTCAAGCACACCGCCTGCAGCAGCATCCGCCTCCAGCAGGCGTGCGTTCGCCAGCGCTTCAGTGCGCTCATCTGCAGCACCAAGCCCACGCCCGCTCCTTGCAGCGCGCCCGCTAGTAGCCTGTAGCAGCGCTCAACTCCCGCATCACCTCCAGTGCGCCCGCAACTTCCGTCTGCAAAGCCTCTACCGTCTACAGCGCCCTCCCCGCCACTACCTGCAGCGCCTCCACCAGTGCATGCGCCAGCCAGCAACCCTCAGTGCGCTCAACTCCCGCGTGCCTGCAACACTAGTGCGTGCGCACGCACCACCTGCAGCAGCGCTCAACTCCTGCACACAGCCACCCCTCCAGCAATTGCAGCCACCGTCGAGAGCCACCTTCGTGAGAGCTCCGTCCGGCCGGCTCCGGCCACCGCGCGACTCGTCACCACCACCGCTGCGAAGCTCTCGGTCCAAAGAACTTCCTCCGAGCTTCCTGCCTCCAGCCGTTCATTCCTCTTCGCGCACGGCCAAGGGGAAGAAATCCCCTGTTTTGCTATAGTACACGTCCCATTAATAATTACATTTTCTACCATTGTCATCTTTTAATGATATTTTATTGAATCCACATTGCAAAAAATATCCTCTAGTTGTTAAAAATTGCCATTTCAGCATGCTTTCTTGATTCAACCTTAATCTGAAGGAAAATTTGGCTTGACTCTCATCTAACCGGTGCAAATTTAAATACGTCATCACCTCCCTATGGATACGACCCACTCTTCTATGAGTGGTTATTTTAAATTATTGATTAGTCGATTTTTCCACCACATAAAACTACAAATGACTTTAAAGTGAACGATCAACTCGTCATGAAGTAACTGTACTGGATTCTAAACTCAAGAAATAATTTAAGAAGAAAATCTTTAATGACACCTCATTGACAAAGATGTTTTGCTTGGGCTAACAAATTCAGCTCAAGAAAAGAAAGATTTTTTTTTTATGCTAATGTACCTAACGTAAATGCATGAATACTGCCTAAAAATGCAAAATGCACCCCTCATGCCTAAATCCTACAATGTCCTCATTGTAAATTAAAACAGGGGGAGAAAGGAAGGAAGTCACCTGATGATGGTGATATTCTGAATGTTGGGTTACCTCCTAACAAGTGCTGCATTTTCTGTTGGTAGCCAGATTTATAGGGAACCTGTAAGTTTGGTTCTAGACAGAAAGAGCTAGGCCCTAAAAATATGCATAATAGCACAGGCCTAGAAAATAGGTAGCCACGGATGTTGGCGAGCTGATGATGCAACCTTTTCCCAATTGCTCGCTAGAAGACATGAAAGTAGAGAACCTCGTAGGCTACCTGAGGAGGTCTAGGAATAACAAAAGGAACATGAAAAGGGACCTCCCAAAACGGAATAACTGGAGGATAATAAGGGTCCTGCAAAGTAGGAAGGGTTTTGAAAGATATAAACATAATTATTTCAAACCCTTGAATGGTGAGACTAAAAGTACAAGCATCAATCCACACTTGCCATTCTACCCGAGGATGTACTGGCCTGATATGCTCCATAGAAAGAATGTATATGAGCAAAGACTTGAGCCGAGGACTAGGTAAGGAATCTACTAGTTGCTTGAGTGATTGGGTGGTAATTATTAAGTCCAAGGAGGGCTTAGTCTGTTTAGGTTCCATTCCTAATAAGAATTCTTCTTCCACATCCTTACCTAACTTTATTATTTTATGAACCTCCAACTGCTCCTCTACAAAAGATGAGTCATGAATAGAATTCAATATCTCATTAGTAGACTCATGATCAACATGCTTTGATGACAGTTGGGTTCCCTTGGAAGCAGCAAGATCAGAATTATCATCAAATCCATCCTCAGGTTCTTTCTTGTCATTTACATCCTTTCCGGGGACTTTGTGTGCTACTTCATTATCCTTAGTATCTTTAGGAGGATTATCATCTTTAATGTTATGGACAAAGCATATATCACTGAATTCTTTATTCTTCTCAGGGCATAAATCCTCAATTGATGTATATTGTCCCCGAGAGACACCCCTAGGCTTCTCACTATTGTGTTCGTCCTCCAATAACAACTCCTGGTTTTGTGGAGGATGACTCTCAAAATCAAAAGATGGGAGGAATCTAGATTTCACTAGATTATTTATATCCTCAAGTGGTAAGTCCTCGAATAACACATAATCCCCCTATGATTCACTCCAAATTCTAAGGTCGAGTTCCTCCATCGGGTTATCATCCTCCTCTAAAATAGACTCTTTGTACCCTTGAGACCAAAATTGATCCAATTCATCCTCCATTCCCTTAGGGTTACCTTCATTGGGCTCATTTAAATCCCTAGAATGTTGGATGGTAGGTGTTGACTCCCTAAGTGGAGGATCAGGATTAGGCTCACTAAGGGTAGATTGAGGTTCCACCAGATGATTAATAGGGGAAGTGAAATGAACAATACGACCTTTACTCGGGTTATCAAGGGTAAGGAAAATACTGTCATCAGGGTCGAGGTCCTCAAGAGGTACCATCTTCCCTTTCTTTTGACTCCAATATAGCTCAGGTGGATAATCACTAGGATCATTCTCCTCTAGTGGCTGTGTCTCATGGGGAGAATTTAAGTGATAGCTACACAAAATGGGATCCCTATTGTCATTGGTTTCCTCAGAATTATTTTCATGATCATGGTTGTACGAGTAGGGATCAGAATCACTAGTAAGAGGGTAGCGAGGCTGTCTAATTTCTTTGTTTACTATTCCTTAATATCTCTCCCATAGACTCCATCATTTCTTTTTGTTATCTTTGCATTTCTATCATAAAAGAAGGGAGACTACTATTACTAGATTGGGGAGGATAGTTAATCTCAGGCTCTGGTTGCCTAGGGTATCGATCCAACCTCGATAAGGAAAATCATGAAGGGTGGGAGGGTTGGGTGTTTACAAACTAGAAAATTCCACTCTTAGGCTCTGCTCAAAAGTGGGAGTTATCGGGCCAGTACTCCTAGGATAGGAATATGATTGATCCCATGAATTTCCATTGTACCCACCAAAGAATGGATTCGCTCGGGGCATGGGATTCTGGTTAAAAGATGGGAAGTATTGACTCTGATAATTTGAATGATAGGAGTAAGGGTGATCCATTTTTTTAAGCCAAACAGGTTTAACTCTATTAGGATTTAGAAGAAATCAGAACAAAAGCAAAAACTTCCTAGGGAGTTCTACCATTGTCAAAACAAATGCAAATACATTGGGATCTATTTTTAGTAGATTCTAGGCCTTAGAATTAAGTATTTAGTTGGTTGCCAAACAAGTTTTGCAAGAATTAAGTTTCCTAGGCCAACCTTCATTGGTGCCTACAACCTACTCGCAAGGGATGGAAGTCTCGAATTGATCCCATACACGAGAACCCGAAGTAACTTGGTGGATAGGCTTGTTATTTTCGGACTAACTTCCCCAGTGGTGCAAAAGAGGAGAGGTAGAAATTTATCTAGTGACCTTATGTGTGATGTGCGCAGTGTCTCAGGTGTGCAACACATGTTCGCATTTTGAATTTTGAAATCTCGCAAACAAGATCCTTTTGCACATAATTTCAAGTCATAGATTTTAAGGTCCAACCTCTTAATAGCCCAAATTTTTAAAGTGACCATTGAACTAATTTGATTCAAACACTTTAGTGGTCTTAGATTTAAGTTCAATGTAGATGCATGATAGGTAATTGATGCTTAAGAGAAGACATACCTTACTCTAGCTTTCTTCGTGCACGATGTCTGCAATGCAGAAATATAAATTAGATGGTGCTCATTCAAACCTAGATGGTCACCCTATTGATATTTAGCTTTTAGCATGCAATTCGAATATTTATTATTTATAATTTTTTTATTTTTTATTTTTTTAATAAGAAAACAAACCTAATCTAACAAACTAACTAACTAGCATGCTGTTCAAATAATTCAAATAAATCTATAATCTAAATAAACTGGGAACACACTCCCAAAAATACACTCCTACATACAAGAGCAATAAGAAATAAAAAGCACTGGGGACGTTCCCAAAAATGCCCAACAAGGGTCCAAAAGAAAGAAATTAAATGTCTAATGTCTATCTAACCTAAATCTAAACTAAGATGTACTGACTAAATCAGAAAGGCTCCTCCGTACACCTTCATGTGCATGGGATCAAGGCCCACAAGCACCCATTGTTGGCCTCCAGGTGGCGTCATGGTCAACTAAAAATATCATCTCCGCTGTGCACGCCTACCATGTTCGTATATTGTTTTTGCAGAGAAAAAGATCCACAGTCAGTAATTCAAAAAAGCTTCAGAAATAGCACAAAAATGATGGAAATTCCCTGAAAAAAATTAATAAGTGTGTTTATTCCCCGGCAACGACGCCATTTGAAAGAGAGATCTTCGTTTTCAATAAAAATTTTAACATAAAATGACGTGTCATTATAGTTCGTTGCATGATAGAAAATTGCTTCTCAAAACATTTAATTATTCAAAATCTAACCACGAAGAGTTAAGTCGTCTCCGCAGGAAGGAATTACCCTATTAAACTAGTGAGTGGTGCCTCAATTATTCGGGAAACTCAATGGGTGTGTATTCTAATTCATGCAATTCTTTTTCAACATGAATTCTCATTCTAAACATTTAATCAAGAATGTAGTGTTTAGATGCAAATCACCACCATATAATATTCTGTTAACTAGTGAATAGTGATCTTGGCATATAGCAATCAATGTAAATATTAATCTCCAATAGGATAAAGCCTATTTACCATAACTTCATCTTATGCTTTGAATCCTTCAAGAAAGTAATTCAAGTAAACAAGAGGTATATCCATGCAAATTGCTTTTCATAAATTAATGCTTAAAATAAATGAATAGGAACATCTACAATGGCATGGATGGTAATTAATAATGAGAGTAGAAACAGAGCATTCTCCCTCTCTCTTCCTCGCGTGCGGTGCGGATCACAGTTGGCCGTATGGTGCTCAGAGAACGAAGAGGACACGGAAAGTGTTCTGATGACATTGGTCTCGTGGTGGGAGGAGATCGGAGGTGGAGGTTGGCCGGTGGCGAGACGGATGCGTGAGCACGTGTAGGTAGCAGTTGGCACTACTGATGGCGTGGAGGTGATTGTCAAGGTGAGGTGAGTCTGATGGTGTCAATGGCGAGAAGGATCGAGGTTGGAGTTGACATCTGTGAGGAGAGAGCTGGATGCCACTTTGGGTTCTTCTCTGTCATGGGAGGTGATGAAGAAGAAGAATGCAACGTCAGGCATGGGAAAGAGATAGAGAAGGTGATGGTTTGCAGGCACTTGTTGGAGCTACTGCTGAGGGGTTGTGGCTGCACGTGGGTGAAGAGCACTGCTCATGTTGAGTGCGGGAGTGGTGCTGCGATGTTGGGTTATTGGTGAGGGAGAAGGTTCATAGTGGACGGGAAAGTGAAGAAGAGGAGGAATGGGATCTATGGCTACGGTGAGGATGGTGGAGGCGCTGATGGGTCTCGCTGTCACCGAGAACCACCAGGATAGATGCACCGTTGAAAGGAGAAGGGGTATGCTCTAGCCACGGTGCATGCTGGAGTTCATGGTGTGCGCTTTTTCCACGGTGGTTGAGTGGGAGGAGATCCCCACTAGGGGGAGGGATGGTGATTTGTTTCTGCCGATGGCCCCTTCCTCATAAAAAGATCTTCATTTGTTTTCCTTCGACCGCACCCTTCTCCACCCACTCGCGAAGATGGCGAGTGGTTGGAACTGTAGATCCTCCAGGCAACATCTTCATTAGACGTCTGATCAGATCTACAAACGTCTTAAAAATGTAGATATCGGTAAGTTCATGATGGCGATCCCAAAAGTCCATTTTCTCTAGACGTCTTATAGATGTAGAAATGGATGTCTAAACTCTTGTACCTAGCCTGCATTCATCGAATAAATTATGTTATCATATCATATGTTATTAAATGTAAAATTGACGCATAAAATTATATGCAGACTAAGGTAAATTGCCATATATCTCCTAGTGAATTATCAACTAAGAGCAAATAATTAAAGAGTACTTAAACTAAATAGTTGTCCATAAAAGTGGACTTATCAATGCCCCCATGCCTAAGTTTTTCTAGTCCCTAGCAAAAAGTGAAAAGCAATGGAAGTAACCAAATGGGTTCTTCTTCCCTTATTCCAAAAATTTAGAGATCCAGACTAATGTGAAGTGATAGTAGCTTAGGTAACAGATCCAAGTGAAAAGTCAACTTACATTTATAGTTCGTACTTATCCCTTGGTAAACATTTTATTAGGATAGATAATTTCTTCCCTCGGGGATAAAGCAGAAAATAAACTGTAATTTGACCCGGCATTTTGTCTTAGGTAGGAGATATTGAGTTGAATGGATTTATATTTAGTGGCTTACACTCATCTGGGGTGACCTGTAGTCTAGTACTACAGACACTAACTCTCCAGACTATCAAATGAGTCAACCCAGAGAGTGGCTAAACAACTGTGCTCTCTTGATGTTCCTTTGTGCTCACTCTTTTCCTTCTTTTCTTTCTGAGATCACATATCTTACCAAATTTTGTAAATGTACTTACTGTTTGGTGGCCTCACATGGCATTCACACTTCAATTAAAGTCCTAATAACCCTACAACTAAGTTAGAGGACTTCAGCCAGTATTTGGGTGATCAAAAATACTGAAAATTAGGTATGGGTCATATTTGGTGGATCACAATGGGTGTTTTTGTTGTTGCCACAAAAGCATCGACATATAATAAAAAAATGTCAAGAAGATGAAACTTCAAACTCGAACTCTTTTCTTTTTCTTTTTCTCTCTTTGTATCTTTATAATATTTTTTTCTAAATATAAATATTTCTTTTTTTCTCACTCTCTATTTCTTTTTTTGTCTTTTTCTCTTTTTTTTGGCAACTACTGACACAAAATGATGGATACTTTTATTTGTGAGGTATTATTAGGAATGATGATGGTCAAGAGGATATTGTGTGGCTTATTTGGTGGAAGTGCCTACTCTCAGCACCAGGATGGAATGGATAGGACAATCGTATTTCTGACCTTTGACATTACTACCCTCCTTCAATCGAGGACTCTACGAAAGATGGTCATAACCATCCACCATAGTCATAGTTTTATTAAGACTCAATCTCTATGTATCTACCTTATTTGGTGACTATCAGAAATTCACACAATGTACACACATAAGAACAGAGAGAGAAAACTATGCCTAACTCTGAGGTATCATCATCTAATTGTCCAGAACTTAGGAGTCCATGCACTAGACTTTGCGCACCAGTAGTCTCTCTACTTTCTTCTCACAAATATGAGGTGGATCTAATAGAAGATAGTATGGCTGACTCCCTATTAACTGTTCAAGAGTTCAGTAGACTAAAAATGCTTATTGGTTTTCTACAAAGATCCATTACCCAGTCTACGTGCAAGTGAAGTAACTATACTAGTTTCTAAACTCAAGAATCAATTTAAGAAGAAAATCTTTAATGACACCTCATTGACAAAGATGTTTTGCTTGGGCTAACAAATTCAGCTCAAGAAAAGAAAGATTTTTTTTATGCTAATGTACCTAACGTAAATGCTTGAATACTGCCTAAAAATGCAAAATGCACCCCTATCACTAGATCTTGCAATGTCCTCATTGTAAAATTAAACAGGGGGAGAAAGGAAGGAAATCACCTGATGATGGTGTTATTCTAAATGCTAGGTTGCCTCCCAACAAGTGCTGCATTTTCTATTAGCAGCTAGACTTATAGGGAACATGTAAGTTTGGATCCAGACAGAAAGAGCTAGGCCCTAAAAATATGGATAAATGCACGGGCCTAGAAAATAGATAGCCACGAATGTTGGCGAGCTGATGATGCAATGTTATCCCAAATGCTCACCAGAAGACATGAAAGCAGAGAACCTCATAAGCTTCCTGGGGAGGTCTAGGAATAACAAAAGGAACATGAAAAGGGACCTCCCGAAATGGAATAAGTGGAGGATAACAAGGGTCCTCCAAAGCAAGAAGGGTTTTAAAAGATATAAACGTAATTATTTCAAACCCTTGAATGGTGAGGCTAAAAGTGCAAGCATCAATCCACACTCGCCATTCTACCAGCGGATGTACTGGCCTGATATGCTCCCTAGAAAGAATGTATATGAGCAAAGACTTGAGCAGAGGATTAGGTAAGGAATCTATAGGTTGCTTAAGTGATTGGGTGGTAATTATTAAGTCCAAAGAGGACTTAGTCTGTTTAGGTTCCATTCCTAATAAGAATTCATCTTCCACATCCTTACCTAACTTCATTATTTTGTGAACCTCCAACTGCTCCTCTACAAAAGATGAGTCATGAATAGAATTCAATATCTCATTAGTAGACTCACGATCAACATGCTTTGATGACAGTTGGGTTTCCTAGGAAGTAGCGAGATCAGAATTGTCATCAAATCCATCCTCAGGTTCTTTCTTGTCAATTACATCCTTTCTGGGGACTTTGTGTGCTACTTCATTATCCTTAAAATCTTTAGGAGGATTATCATCTTTAATCTTATGGACAAAGCCTATATCACTGAATTCTTTGTCCTTCTTTGGGCATAAATCCTCAATTGGTGTATATTGTCCCCAAGAGTCTCCCCTAGGCTTCTCACTATTATGTTTGTCCTCCAATAACAACTCCGGGTTTTGCGGAGGATGACTCTCAAAATCAAAAGATGGGAGGAATCTAGATTTCACCAGATTATTTATATCGTCAGGGGGTAAGTCCTCGAAAAACAAATAATCCCCCTGTGATTCACTCTAGAATCTAAGGCTGGGCTCCATTGAGTTATCATCCTCCTTTAAAATAGACTCTTTGTACCCCTGAGACCAAAATTGATCAAAGTCATCCTCCATTCCCTTAGGGTCACCATCATTGGGCGCATTTAAATCCTTAGAATGTTGGATGGTAGGTGTTGATTCCCAAAGTGGAGGGTGAGGATTAGGCTCACTAAGAGTAGAATGGGGTTCCACCAGATGATTAATAGGGGAAGTGATATAAACAATACGACCTTTACTCAGGTTATCAGGGGTAAGGAAAATACTGTCATAAGGGTCGAGGTCCTCAAGAGGTACCATCTTCCCTTTCTTTTGACTCCAATATAGCTCTGGTGGATAATCAGTAGGATTGTTCTCCTCTGGTGGCCGTGTCTCATGAGAAGAGTCTAAGTGATAGCCACTCAAAACGAGAACCCTCTTGTCATTGGTCTCCTCATAATTATTTTCATGACCATGGTTGTACGGGTAGGGATCAGAATCACTAATAAGAGTATAGCTAAGCTATCTAATTTCTTTGTTGACTTTCCTTCAACATCTCTCCCATAGACTCCATCATTTCTTTTTGTTATTTTTGCATTGCTATCATAAAAAGAGGAGAGACTACTATTATTAGATTGGGGAGAATAGTCAATCTCAGGCTCTGGTTGCCTAGGGGTATCGGTCCAACCTCGATAAGGAAAATCATGAAGGGTGGGAGGGTTGGGTGTTTACTAACTAGAAAATTTCACTCCTAGGTTTTTCTCAAAAGTGGGAGTTATTGGGCCAATACTCCCAGGGTTGGAATATGATTGATCCCATGAATTGTTATTGTACCCATCAAAGAATGGATATGCTCGGGGCATGGGATCTTGGTTAAAAGATGTAAAGTATTGACTCTGATAATTTGAATGATAGGAGTAAGGGTGATCCATTTCTTTAAGCCAAACAAGTTTAACTCTGCTAGGATTTAGAAGAAATTAGAACAAAAGTAGAAACTTCCTAGAGAGTTCTACCATTGTCAAAACAAATGCAAATATAGTGGGATCTATGTCTAGTAGATTCTAGGTCTTATAATTAAGTGTTCAATTGGTGGCCAAACAAAGTTTTGCAAGAATTACATTTCCTAGGCCAACCTTCATTGGTGCCTACAACCTACTCGCAAGGGATGGAAGTCTTGAATTGAGCCCACACACGAGAACCCAAAGTAACTTGGTGGATAGGCTTGTTATTTTCTGACTAACTTCCCCAGTGGTACAAAAGAGGAGAGGTAGAAATTTATCTAGTGACCTTATGTGTAATGTGTGCAGTGTCTCAGGTGTGCAACACATGTTCGCATTTTGAATTTTGAAATCTCGCAAACAAGATCCTTTTGCACACAATTTCAAGTCATTGATTTTAAAGTCCAACCTCTTAACAGTCCTAATTTTTAAAATGACCACTAAACTAATTTGATTCAAATACTTTAGTGGTCTTAGATTTAAGTCCAATGCAGATGCATGACAGGTAATTGATGCTTAAGAGAAGACGTACCTTAGTCCAGCTTTCTTCGCGCACGATGTCTGCAATGCAGAAATATAAACTAGATGCTACTCATTCAAACCTAGATGGTTGCCTTATTGATATGCAGCTTCTAGCAGGTAGTTCCAATATTTATTACTTATTTTTTTATTTTTTTATTTTTATTTATTTATTTTTTTAATAAGCAAACAAACCTAATCTAACAAAGAAACAAACTAACTTGCAGTTCAAATAATTCAAATAAATTTATAATCTAAATAAACTGGGAACACACTCCCAAAAATATGCTCCTGCATATAAGAGCTATAAGAAATAAAAAGTGCTGGGAACACGTTCCCAAAAATGCCCAACAAGGGTCCAAAAGACAGAAATTAAATGTCTAATGTCAATCTAGCATAAATCTAAATGAAGATCTACTGATTATATTAGGAAAGGCTCCTTTGTACACCTTCACGTGCATGGGATCAAGGCCCACAAGCACCCGTTGCTGGCCTCCAGGTGGCGTCAAGGTCCACCAAAAATATCATCTCCGCCGTGCGCACCTACCTCATTCGTATTTTGTTTTTGCAGAGAAAAAGATCCACAGTCAGTAATTCAAAAAAGCTTCAGAAATAGCACAAAAATGATGGAAATTCCCTGAAAAAAATTAATAAGTGTGTTTATTCCCCGGCAACGACGCCATTTGAAAGAGAGATCTTCGTTTTCAATAAAAATTTTAACATAAAATGACGTGTCATTATAGTTCGTTGCATGATAGAAAATTGCTTCTCAAAACATTTAATTATTCAAAATCTAACCACGAAGAGTTAAGTCGTCTCCGCAGGAAGGAATTACCCTATTAAACTAGTGAGTGGTGCCTCAATTATTCGGGAAACTCAATGGGTGTGTATTCTAATTCATGCAATTCTTTTTCAACATGAATTCTCATTCTAAACATTTAATCAAGAATGTAGTGTTTAGATGCAAATCACCACCATATAATATTCTGTTAACTAGTGAATAGTGATCTTGGCATATAGCAATCAATGTAAATATTAATCTCCAATAGGATAAAGCCTATTTACCATAACTTCATCTTATGCTTTGAATCCTTCAAGAAAGTAATTCAAGTAAACAAGAGGTATATCCATGCAAATTGCTTTTCATAAATTAATGCTTAAAATAAATGAATAGGAACATCTACAATGGCATGGATGGTAATTAATAATGAGAGTAGAAACAGAGCATTCTCCCTCTCTCTTCCTCACGTGCAATGCGGATCACTTTTGGCCGTGCAGTGTTCGGAGGACATAGCGGACATAGAGGGGGTTCCGATAACGTTGGTCTCGCGATGGGAGGCAGCTGGAGGAGGAGGTTGGGCGATAGCGAGACGGATGCACGAGCACACGTAGGTAGAGGTTGGCGTTGCTGATGGAGTGGAGGTGATTGTTAAGGAGAGGCAAGTCCGGTGGTGTCGACGGCGAGAAGGATCGAGGTCAAAGTTGACATCTGTGAGGAGAGAGGTGGACTCCGCTTTGGGTTCTTCTTTGCCGTGGGAGGTGATGAAGAATAAGAATGAAACGTCAGGCACAGGAAAGAGATGGAGAGGTGATGGTTTGGAGGCGCATGTTGGAGCTACCGTTGAGGGGTTGTGGTTGCACGTAGGTAAAGAGCGTCGAGCATGTTGAGTGCAGGAGTAGTGCTGCGATGTTGGGTTATTGGTGAGGGAGAAGGTGAATAGTGGACAGGAAAGTGAAGAAGAGGAGGAAGGAGATCTGTGGCTGCGGTGAGGATGGTGAAGGTTGTGATGGGTCTCACTGTCACCAAGAACCACCAGGATAGATGCGACGTTGAAAGGAGGAGTACATTCTAGCCTCGGTGCACGCTGGAGTTCATGGTGTGTGCTTGTTGCATGGTGATCGAGAGGGAGGAGATCCCTGCTAGAGGGTGGGATGATGATTTTTTTCTGTTGATGGCCCCCTCATAAAAAGATCTTCATTTGTTTTCCTTTGGCCACACACTTCTCCAACCACGCATGAAGATTGCGAGTGGCTGGAACGGTAGAATCCACTAGGCAACATCTTCATCAGACATTTGATCAAATCTACAGACGTCTTAAAAATGTAGATATCAGTAAGTTCATGATGGCGATCCCAGATGTTCGTCATTTTCTCCAGACATCTTATAGATGTAGAAATGGATGTCTAAACTCTTGTACCTAGCCTACATTCATCTAATAAATTATGTTATCATATCATATGTTATTAAATGTAAAATTGATGCATAAAATTATATGCAGACTAAGGTAAATTACCATATATCTCCTAGTCAATTAACAACTAAGAGAAAATAATTAAAGAGTACTTTAGGTAAATAATGGTCCATAAAAGTGGACTTATCACCTATAAAGTTTACAACAAGAAGAATTCGATGGTTGAAAAACTTTACATGCCTCTTTTGATGGATCTGATCAAAAGGAAAAAGCATAAAGTAGACATGATGATCAGATTGTAGAAGATCCCTCAAATATTCCTGAGGATAACATAACTAGTGACTTACCTAAAGATCTAACCTACATTAAGGACCATCCCAAGGATCTTATCATAGGTGAAGTTACTAAGGGAGATCAAACCTGATCATCCGTAAATGATCTTGCACTTAGTGTGTTTGTATCACAATTAAAGCCTAAATCTGTAAAAGAAGACTTTACTGATGAATGTTGGATTGTAGCAATGCAAGATGAATTGAATCAATTTAAGAGATGATGTTTGGGAATTAGTCCCTAGATCAGAATCTTAATCTTTGATCAGAACTAAGTAGGTGTTTAGTAATAAACTTGACGAATAAGGTAAGGTTGTAAGAAATAAAGCTAGACTTGTGGCCCAAGGTTATAATCAGGAAAAAGGAATTGATTTTGATGAGACTTATGCACCTATGGCCAGATTAGAATCCATTCGAATGCTGTTAGCTTTTGCTACCCATATGAGATTTCAATTATTCCAAATGGACGTCAAGATTGCATTTCTAAATGGATTCATTAAAGAAGTCTATGTGAAACAACCACCTAGCCTTGAAAACCCAGACAAACTTGATCATGTTTTCAAGCTGAATTAAGCTTTACATGGATTAAAATAATCTCCTAGAGCTTGGTATGAAAGATTAAAGAACTACCCATTAGATAATGAATTTAAAATTAGACAAGTTGATCAAACTTTATTCACCAAAAGTAAGGACAATGAACTAATACAAATCCAAATTTATGTTGATGACATATTTTCAGTGCTACTAATGATCTTCTAAGCCAAGAGTTTAGGAAGGTCATGCAGGATCAATTCGAGATGAGCTTAATGGGAGAATTAAAGTTCTTCCTAGGGTTGCAAATTGATCAGCTAAAGGATGACATCTTCGACTTACAGACCAAGTACATGAAGAAGATCTTGAAGAAATTTGACATGAATAATACTAAAGGTGTAGAAACACCAATCGAAACAACTACACAACTAAAAGAAGATGAAACAGGTAAGTGTGTAGATCAAAAGTTATATAGAAGCATGATAGGATCTCTACTTTACTTAACTGCTAGTAGACTAGATATCCTGTTTATCATGTTTCTGTGAGAGGTTTCAAGTAAACCCTAAGGACTCATACTCTATTCTATTCCAAGTCAGTCACACTTGACTTACTTTCCTATTGTGATCCTGATTATGCCAATAGCCAGACATAACACAAGAGTACTAATGAAACATGTTAGTTTCTCAAGAATTTACTAATATATTGGGTAAATGATGAGTGAGAAAATTGTTGCGAAGAAAAGTTAGATTTTGGAAAACCCAAGTCGTTGTAAAATTTGCAAGAAAATATGCTACCAAATAAATTTTATCGAAACTCTAATGAGTTCCAGGTCAAATACGGGGAGGCTACATCGATTCAAAATCTGCAATTATATATTTTTTTAATTTTTTTATAAAGAAATCATTCACAGTGATAATCTACTTGCGATATAAACAAGAGAGAGAAAGTGAGCAAGAGAGTGAATAACAATTGTATAACTATGATTACATCAATTACAGCTAATTACTGCAACTATAAAGCTGAAAATCTACACTAGAAAGAGATAAAAAGATATAGGATGAGTGATTATCCTCCTTGACGAATGCTTAGACTATGAGTCAGACGAACAACACTTGAAGGGAGCAGAGTAGAGATGGAGGCAAGAGAGGAATCTAAAAGAACCAGGGATCAGGCAAGGCATGAACATCACAAGATCTGCTTCCGAAATGAGGGTGAGAGGATGGCTGGCAAAAGCTCTACGAAGGGGATGAGAAGTGAAAAATTTTTTTCTTTAACTCTAGTAGAGCTTCTCGTAGCTTAGGAGCACTAGAGTGAGCTTTAGAACTTGAGTTCTTAGCTCTTAGAGGGTTGAGTGAAGAAGGAAGAGATGATGAATTATGTGGTACGGGTGGCCCTTTTATAGGTGTAAAATTGGGGGCAAAAGCATCTTTCAAGGCCTTTAAAATAAATGTAGGGCCTTTAGTGACATTTACGCACGTCGCTAAAGGTTGCACGTTGCTGAAGCACGCATCAAAGGGTAGTCATCCATCGTGCATCCAACACCACTCGTCGCGCCATGTCACACGGCTCATCGTCTTCAATCATTCGCGTGAAACCAAGCATTGTGCATCCGATCGTGCAACCATCGGGGTGTCATCACGCGGTATGCGTGCTCACCCATCCATGCTGCCACGTCATCACCTCCGCAGTCGCATGATGAAGATCATGAAGCTTGATTTCAATTGCTGCGAGCACTCATGGATGGGGATGATCGGCGGGACTCAAACGTATGCCTCAGCCTTTAGAACGCCCTTCAGAACTGTTGCGCCACAACGGCTATTGTATCGTGTTTTGAATTCCATGCACACATTCTCTCAGCCCTTGGATGGAGATCCAATGGCTTTGATCGAGGCTATTTTGATGTGTGATGGAAACTTTAGATCTACTATAGATGACTACATGCGCACAAACACTCAAGAGGAAATTAGTAATAACAAGAAATATTTGCACAAAGATTCAAACCACAAAAATTGACACAAGATGTATAGTGGTTCCCCACTCACTTGGGTACTCCACTACCTAAGCCACCTAGCTTAAGATTTTTAACCTGATTCCCTCAACCCTGAGGGAATCACTTTACTAACAGAGGTAATTAACGGGTTACCTCAATCCAAGTACAATAACGGGTTTGTTACAACCCAACAAGCAAAAGCTCAAGTACAAAATAAGCATAGGTGTAAGAAAGAGAAATCTTACAACAAGAATTCCTTTGCCTCCAAACAATGATTTAAAATAATACCAATTGAGAGCCTAGGATGGACGTGATTCTCTTTGTAGATGTGTAAGAAAAATACGTTGTTGCGTTTGCTAATGCGTAGAGAGGTTGAGAGTAGCAAACTCCTATTTCTTCTCTTGAGAATATGGTGGAAATATGAAAAGTTAGCTCAAGAACATTTCCTTCACTTGTGTGCAAACTAAGAGTCCTAGGGTCTTTTCATAGAGTTAGGACCTTAGTAATACGTCTACTAGAGGTTGATGTTTAAATCCCAACGTTCATCTTCTCAACATTAATTTTGCAGCCATTCAGTTTTGAGCCAACGGCTAACTGGTACCGGTACTAGCTGCTCACTGTTGTCTAGCAGCCAGCACAACAAGAGTCCTAGTACCAGTACTCATCAAGGGTACTGGTACTTGTGACTCCCAGGTTTGAGACTCATTATGCACTGTGACTTACCTGTACTGGTACTCATCATGGATACCGGTACTCGTAAGGTCCAGGCCCAAACTGAGTCTTCAAACTGTGACCATCAGATACCGGTACTCTTGATTAGTACCGGTACTTGTTGTTCCTAGCTTGAGGCAAAGGCTCAAAGTTGTGCCTTGCATGTACCGATACTTATGGGCAATACTACTACTTTCTTACAAGTACCTTTATTTTGAGATTTTACAAAGTTTAACTTTTGAGTTCGTTCTTTGAAAATGTTTGCAATGTTAATCCTAATTTATCTCTAATTAATTTTATGATCTAAGTTATATTTCATTGTTAAGAGGCATAGAATCTAGGAAATAAAATCCTAATCTAAAAAACTAAATATCAAAGATGATCTTCTACTCCTCCATATCTTTCCTCCTTGTCATCATGCATCTCCTTACCATAGTTCAATGTTTGCCTTAATCTTCACCTAAATCTGAAAAATACTCAATTGCAAACATTAATCTATAATAATTTTGTTAACGCGAAAATAAGATGTGGAACAATGTTCCAACAATCTCCCCCTTTTTGGTGTTGACAAAACTATCTTACAAGTAGATAATGTTAAGACAAAAATTATTTTTAGCAATTTAAACGTGCTAATTCTCCCCTTAAATATATTCTCCCAGTAAAAATATGACTATTTGCTCTTTATTTTTCTCCCCCTTTTCGTCCATCATCAAAAAATGAAGGGGTAAAAAATATCTTACCATAAAATTACCAATAGTAGAATGGTGCTTGTGGATACTAAGCTACACTAGTCCACCTTTCTTAATCTTCATGTAATTTATAGAATGGTTGGAGTGTTTCATTTTGTGCCTTGAACACCCATTGATCATGTTGATCCCATCGATTTAACCCTGCAAAATAATGTAAAATATCCTTTTTAGGAATCCATTTTCTTGTGGGTCCTTTTGGGTTAGTAGCTTTTAAATCCTGAGATTTATAGACCTTTTTAGAGTTAGATCTATAATTCTTAGGACTTTTAGCCTTTTGATACATCCATGCATGCCTAGCTGCATGCGATTTATTTTGTGTTATTTTTACTCTAAAATTTGATTTTTAAAGCAGCACAAAATACAGTGTTTAAACTAGTTACTGTTTGGAGATCATTCAATGTCTCAAAATGCTCATAAATATCCTCTAACTCTACTATTTTTTGATGCAATTGACTATTAGCTTCTTTTGACATTTTTAACTCCATTTCTAAACATGATTTTTCTATTTCCAAGGTCTTATAGTTATTATGCTAAACTTTATTTTCCTTTTTAATTAACCTAGCCTTATGATATAACTCTTCATATGCTTGTAGCAATTCTTCAAGAGAGAAATCAGGGTTTACCTCATTGTCTGTGTCATTCGCAGTGGCTACCAAGCATAAATGAGCAACCTTGCTGTCATCCAAAACATCAGAGTCAGTGTCCATGTCGGAGTTGCTCACTATCTTCTTTTTCTGATCCGCCGTCCATGCTACTCCATCTTGAGGCTCCGGATCTAAATATCTTTCTTGAATAAGTGTCCATGACTCCTTATCCATCGTGTCGAGGAAGACTTGCATCCTTCTCTTCTAATACCCGTAGTCCGTCCCATTAAAATAAGGAGGGGTCGATGATTGTCCTTCAATGTGCTTTGATATTGATGCCATTGCGAATCGAGTTGTTCGTCTTCTCGCAACCCGCTCTAATGCCACTTGATGGAAACTTTGAATCTGCTATAGATGACTACACGCACACAAACACTCAAGCAAAAATTAATAACAACAAGAAATATTTGCATAGAGATTCAAACCACAAAAATTGACACAAGATGCATAGTGGTTCCCCACTCACTTGGGCACTCCACTACCTAAGCCTCCTAGCTTAGGATCTTTAACCCGATTCCCTCAACCCCAAGGGAATCACTTTAC
This sequence comes from Thalassia testudinum, assembly GCA_037157565.1. NCBI lineage: Eukaryota > Viridiplantae > Streptophyta > Magnoliopsida > Alismatales > Hydrocharitaceae > Thalassia > Thalassia testudinum. The sequence continues at coordinate 739,093 of JAZHRO010000017.1, forward strand.
TAAAAGAGGTAATTAACTGGTTATCTCAACCCAAGTAGAATAACGGGTTTGTTACAACCCAACGAGCAAAAGCTCAAGTACTAAATAAGCACAGGTGTAAGAAAGAGAAATCTTACAACAGGAATTCCTATGCCTCCCAACAATCAACAGTGATTAAAAATAATACCAACTGAGAGCCCAAGATGGATGTGATTCGCTTTGTAGACGCGTGAGAAAAATACATCGTTGAGTTTGCAAATGCGTACAGAGGTTAAGAACAACAAGCTACTATTTCTTCTCTTGAGAATATGGTGGAAATATGAAAACTTAGCTCAAGAATTTTTCCTTCACTTTCTTGAGTGCAAACTAAGAGTCATGGGGTCTTTCTATAGAGTTAGGACCTTAGTACTACACGTCTACTAGAACTTCGGGTTTAAATCCCAACGTTCATCTTCTCAAAATTAATTTTACAGCCGTTCAGTTTTGAGCCAACGGCAACTGGTACAGGCACTAAAGTATGGATACTGGTACTAGCTGCTCACTGTTGTCCAGCTGCTAGCACAACAAGAGTCCTGGTATCGGTACTCATAAGGGTACTAGTACCTGTGACTCCTTGGTTTCAGACTGACTAGGCACTGTGACTTACTTGTACAGGTACTCATCATGGGTACCAGTATTCATAAGGTTCAGGCCCAAACTGAGTATTAAAACTGTGACCATCTGATACCGGTACTCTTGATTAGTACCAGTACTTGTTGTTCCCAGTTTGATACAAAGGCTCAAACCTGTGCCTTGCATGTACCGGTACTTATGAATCGTACTGGTACTTTCTTACAAGTACCTTTATTTTGAGATTATCAACTTTTGAGTACGTTCTTTGGAAATGATCGAAATGTTAGTCCTAATTTATCTCTAATTAATTTTATGATTTAAGTTATATTTCTTTGTTAAGAGGCATACAATCTTTGAAATAAAATCCTAATCTAAAAAACTAAACATCAAGGATGATTTTCTCCTCCTCGATATCTTTCCACCATGTCATCATGCGCCTCCTTGCCATAGTTCAATGTTTGCCTTGATCTTTACCTAAATCTAAAAATACTCAATTGCAAACATTAATCTATAATAATTTTGTTTACACCAAAACAAGTTGTGGAACAAGGTTCCAACAATCTTCCCCTTTTTGGTGTTGACAAAACTAACTTACAAATAGATAATTTTAAGACATTATTTTTAGAAATTTAAACTTGTTAATTCTCCCCTTCAATATATTCTCCCAGTAAAAATATGACTATTTGCTCCTTATTTTTCTCCCCCTTTTTGTCAATCATCAAAAAATGAAGGGGTAAAAAATATCTTACCATAAAATTACCAATAGTAGAATGGTGCTTGTGGATACTAAGCTCCAATAGTCCACCTTTCTTAATCTTCATGTAATTTATAGAATGGTTGGAGTGTTTCATTTTGTTCCTTGAACACCCATTGATCATGTTGATCCCATCGATTTAACCCTGCAAAATAATGTAAAATATCTTTTTTAGGAATCCATTTTCTTATGGGTCCTTTTGGGTTAGTACCTTTTAAATCCTGAGATTTATAGTCCTTTTTAAAGTTAGATCTATAATTCTTAGGACTTTTAGCCTTTTGATACATCCATGCATGCCTAGCTACATGCGATTTATTTTGTGTGTTCTTTTTACTCTAAAATTTGATTTTTAAAGCATCACAAAATACAGTGTTTAAACTAGTTGCTGTTTTGAGATCATTCAATGTCTCCTCAAAATGCTCATAAATATCCTCTAACTCTACTATTTTTGCATGCAATTGATTATTAGTTTCTTTTGACATTTCTAGCTCCATTTCTAAACATGATTTTTTTATTTCCAAGGTCTTATAGTTATTATGCTAAATTTTATTTTCCTTTTTAATTAACCTAGCCTTATGATATAACTCTTCATATGCTTGTAGCAATTCTTCAAGAGAGAAATCAGGGTTTACCTCGTAGTCCGTGTCTTCTGCAGTGGCTACCAAGCATAAATGAGCGACCTCGTTGTCATTCGAAACATCAGAGTCAGTGTACTTGTCAGAGTTGCTCACTATCTTCTTTTTCTGATCCACCGTCCATACTACTCCTTGTGGCCCTAGATCTGAATATCTGTTACGAACGTGTGCCCCAGACGTCTTTTAAGACTTCTGGGAGGTGGCCCAGATGTCGGACCAGACGTCTGGGATCACATCCAGACGTCTTGCCAGACATCTGGGATGGTTTCCAGACGTCTGAAAAACCGTTATCTTCCACACGCGCGAGTCGTCTGCGCGCCTAAGCGCGCAGACCGCATATTCATTATTCCCTCTTTTTTTTCTTCTGTGGCTGCAGACGCCTGCCGCGCCCTCTCTCCTCCTCGCGCGGCCTTAAAAGGCCATGCCTCCCCTCCCATCTCCACCGTCTCCTCCTTCTTCTCCTTCAGCCAGTGAGCGTGAGCGTGAGCGCGACCGCGAGGGCGGCAGCGACGGCCGCAGAGAGCGCGGAGGAGGTGCCGCGTGCGAGAGCGGAGCTCTGCCGTGAGGGCGAGCTCACCGGAGCGGCTTGGCCGACCGGCGGAGGGCGCAGGGGGCGTGGAGCGACGCGGAGAGGGACCTGCTGCGGTCTGAGCAGTAGACGCGCGAGGTGCGACGCGGGCGGCGTCTCGAGCGGAGGCCGGGTCGTGCCCTGATTCTGGAAAAATTTCCAGAATCAGACGTCTGGGTTGATAGCCAGACGGCGAGGGAGACATCTGGAAGCTCATACAGACGTCTGAAAGGTGAGTATTCCGCCTTCTTCTTCCTTCCTGTCGACTGACCGTACTGAGGGAGGCAGTTGGCTGTGCGCAGGTTGGCTGATTCACCATCCTTTGCGAATCAGACGTCTGGGAGTTGTACCAGACGGCGGGAGTGACATCCAGACGTCCGGGGTGACCATCGGACGTCTAGGATCTAGGACAGACGTCCCTGCAGACTTCTGGACGTCTGGGAAACCACGCTGAATAGGTAATTCTCTGATCCACTTTTTAAGACGTCTGGAAGAAGTTCCAGACGTCTGATCTTGGACAGTATCGTCTTTTTCGACCCGTTTAGGGCCCGTTCGGGCTCCGTTTTCCGCGATTCGAGTTGCGTTCTTTTCAGAATTAATTCCTCTACCCGTCTACAGTAGCTATACACTATTTTGAGACACTCCTTGTGTTTGATCCTTGTGATAGGACCTCGTTCCGTTGCAGTCTTGGGAGTCGCGGAGGCACGCGGGATTCCCGATCACGCCCCCATTACTCCCGTTGTACCTGGTAGAGTGGCTTTAAGTTATTAATATCTGTTAAATTATGAAACCATAAATAGAACCTAGGACATTGCATGAACCCTAGGAATGAGAAATAGATGGAATGATAGCTCCTAGGTGTTGCATGAATCCTAGGACTGGAAAACTAGATTGTATGATAGATCCTAGGCTATGGCATGAATCCTAGGATGGGAAAACTAGTGGAATGTATATACTGCAGTCTTGGAAAGTGGAAAGAGATATAAAGCTGCCTGTAATTTGAATTAACAGCTTCCTGTTGTGAATAGCTAACGTGGTTGAGAACATGGATTGTAAGAATGTGAAACTGGGAAGTGAAACCTGGATCATTGAGTAAAAAGGATGGAACCCTACAGGGAAGTAGGAGTAGAACTCCTGGAAAGTGAATGGAATAGTTTTGGGGAAGTGAGTTGGCCCTTGAGTACGGAGTACCAAGGAGAGCGACTGTCCCCCTGTTTAGTGCAGAGCGGAGCTAGCCGCCCCAGGGACCCGGGGTTAGGACTGGCCACTCTGTACCGACTTGCTGGCCCTTGCGTACGTAGTACCGAGGAGAGCTACTAGTGTAGGGAGGTAGTAGCTACCCCACGGGCCCCGGGGTTCTGCTAGCCTCCCACACCGACTTGTTAGGCCGGCTGGGGCAAACCAGGGTAGTCAGGTGAGGGTGCGCGGACTGTGGAGGGGCAAGGCCCCGGTTTGGTTACTGTGGAGGGGTTGGACCCCTGTTACTGAGAGGGCTCTGCCCTGGTTCCGTGCTGTGCTTTGGGCGCACCCGTTAACGGAAACGACTGACCGCGTGCCAGTGCGGGCTAGCTACCTGTGCGTTTATCGCACGTGCCGTAGTCACCGTTATGTCTGTCAGTGACCTTGGGGTGGTTGACTGAGGGTAGGATCACCACGGGGGACTCTCCCGGCCAGAAGAGCACCACGTGCTACTTCTACTTTTGGAAAAGACTACAATCAAGATCGTTCCCACGAGGACATTCGAGATCAAGTAAAGGATCAGAGAAATAAATGAAATGGTGAGAAAATTGAAAGATGTAAATAAAGGAAGTAATAAAACATAATAGCTACTGTACACTCTACTGTTGTCTTTAGTTTAGTTTGCCACTCTACTCAGCGTTTTGCTGACGTGTTACACTCGTTACTTTTTTCAGGACCAGGTGTTGAGCAGCCAGGGTCAGCGGCTGCAGAGGACGCTGGGCCGAGTAGGGTCCAGTAGTGTTACCACTGTCTTTTGTACCTCTTTTGTTTCTGTTATAGTGAGTAGTTCTTGTTTCCACTGTACTTTCTTTACCTGCAGTTCATGTTATATGATAAATGTTGTTAGACTGTTGTGGTGGTATCTTCTATAGTAGTTTCTTTCCTTACTGCTGCACTTTCTTACTGTTAGTTATATTCATGCTGAATGTGGTTTATTTTACTGCTCTTTTGGTTACTTCCTCGTTGGACAACTGGGTCTTGGGATTAGTTGAGTCGGTCCGGTTCTCGTGTCTCGTAGGGGCTCGGGAAACGGGTCGTTACAAGATGGTATCAGAGCAAGGTCGTCCCGAGAAGTGAATCAACTGACTGGAAAATAACCAATCCGCATGTTTATAGCTAGAGTAGCCACCACAACATATCTCCTGACTTAAGCTCTTAGAAGTTTCGTTAGGTACCGTCTGTTTTGACGTTTCCGTGTTGTTTCGCGTCTCCTTGCAGGAGATGCCTCGTCGCGGGACTGGCGAGACTGGCCGCGGGCGCGGCCGAGGACGAGGTCGGCGAGGTGGACGTGCTGTCGTTGACGTCTCAGTGGACCAGCCATCACTCCCTGGCATCCAGGCCCAGGACCTCGCCAGACTGATTCGAGATATTGTACGAGAGGAGCTCCACCCACCGCCCCGAGCACCTCCTCCTAGGGTTGCAGAGGGGGAGTCCTCTGTGGGACCACGCGACGGACACGGCGCTGGACACGAGGGAGGGAATGGGCCGCTGCCGCCCCCACCTTCCTCCGACACTTCTGTACCAGAGGCACCTTCGCCTGGAGGTGCACCAGCACCTCCCCTACAGCACCACTTTGAGCTTTTCAGACAGTTCCGGAAGCTGAAGCCCCCCTCCTTCAAGGGGGATGAGGACCCGACCGAGGCAGAGGACTGGCTTGAGCAGCTGGAGAAGATCTTCGACACCCTTCTCCCCCCGGTGGAGTGCCACGTGGCCTTTGCCACGTACCAGCTGGAGAGTGCGGCACACCGGTGGTGGAGGGCGGTCCGGGGACAAGAGAGGGACGAGCCGACGTGGGACCAGTTCGTCACCCTCTTCTGCGAGCAGTACTTCCCCCAGACGTGGCAGGACCAGAGGAGGCGGGAGTTCCACACTCTCCGCCAGGGGACGATGACTGTGAGCGCGTACCGCACGCATTTCTTGGAGCTGTCCCTCTTTGCAGCGACAGCGGTAGCCACTGAGGAGGAGTGCCTTTGGAGGTTCACCGAGGGGCTCCGGCCTGCGATCTGGGGGTATGTTAAACCCCTGAAGCTGCCTACGTTTTCGAGGGTGGTAGAGGCAGCTATGACTTACGAGGAGACCAACCCGTCCGCGCGAGAGACCGAGGGCGGGCGGAAGAGGCCCTTTCAGCCAGACTTCTCACAGGGCCGATGAGAACGGAGACACGTGGCGTCCGCAGGAGAGCCATCACGTTGTGCAGGGCCATCGTGGCCTTTGGGGGCCCTCGACAGGGGCCAGTCGCCAGCACCGCACCCCCGCCTAGTCGACAGCAGGGACTCACCGAGGGCGGGAGTCGGGTTCCCCTCTGCTACCAGTGTGGCCAGCCGGGCCACGTCAGGAGGGACTGCCCATCTAGGGCAGGAGGTCAGCAGATACTTCCCGTGCAGAGCACTGGAGGGCGCGCAGGAGGCCGCGGTTCCCAGGCACAAGGAGGAGGACAGCAGTCGTGAGGAGGGTACCGGCCATCACCTACCCATCCGACGTAGAGTGTGGCTGCTTCGTCCGCACCTAGAGCTGAGGGGCGTATCAATGCCCTAACACACAGGGATGCCAGAGCATCAGGATCCATGGTAGCAGGTATGGTTGCAGTTTCTGGCAGACTCGTTTACACGCTTTTCGATTCCGGCGCTGCGCACTCGTTTGTCGCAGCCAGTTTCGCAGTTAGTTTGGACCAGGATTATACACTGTTAGAAAATCCGTTCGTAATCAGAGGTCCGAGTGGTCAGCTGTTTGTAGCTGAGGAGGTGTACACGGATTGCGAGGTCAGCGTTGGAGGACATAGCCTGCCAGCTGATCTGATTATGTTACAGATGGAGGACTTTGGTGTGATTCTGGGGATGGATTGGCTGTTCGCTTACCCGCCTTGGTAGACTGTTTTGAGAGGAAGATTGTCTTCTCCATTCCGGAGTTGCCTTCTTTCGAGTTTCACGGACAGCCAGTGGACGGAGGTTTCAGGTGCATTTCGGCACTTTGGGCGGCGAGACTTTTGAGCCAAGGGTGTGAGGGCTTCCTAGCTTGTGTGGTGGCAGAACCCAGCCCCGTGGCAGACTTCCAGAGCATCCCGGTGGTCAGAGAGTACCCTGACGTGTTTCCAGACGAGTTGCCAGGATTACCGCTCGAGCGTGAGATCGAGTTTGAGATCTCACTAGTACCAAGGACCAGCCCCATCTCCACCGCGCCATACAGGATGGCACCGCTTGAGCTACAAGAGCTCAAGTACCAGTTGCAGGACCTTTTGGAGAAAGGTTTCATGAGGCCCAGTGCGTCTCCCTGGGGAGTCCCGGTACTATTTGTGAAGAAGAAGGATGGGACCCTACGCCCTTGTGTGGACTACCAACAGCTGAATAGGGTCACCATCAAGAACAGATATCCGCTGCCGAGGATTGACGATTTGTTTGACCAGTTGCGAGGTGCCACGGTGTTTTCCAAGATAGACTTGAGGTCTGGATACCACCAGTTGAGGATCAGGGAGACCGATGTCTCCAAGACAGCTTTCCGCACCCGGTACGGACACTACGAGTTTTTGGTCATGCCATTTGGGCTGACCAATGCCCCCGCTGCTTTCATGGACCTGATGAACCGGGTGTTTAGACCGTACTTGGACCAGTTCGTGGTGGTTTTCATAGATGATGTACTCATCTATTCTAGAGATCAGACGCAGCACAGACAGCAGTTGCGGATGGTTCTGGACACTCTGAGTCGACGCAGGCTGTACGCCAAATACAGCAAGTGCGAGTTCTGGTTGAGGGAGGTGACCTTCTTAGGTCATGTGATCTCTGGAGATGGCTTGGCGGTGGACCCAGCCAAGGTCGAGGCAGTGCTCAGGTGGGAGAGACCGCGTTCAGTCACTGAGATTCGTAGTTTCCTGGGACTAGCTGGTTACTACAGACGGTTCATCAGAGGATTTTCATAGATTGCACGTCCTATGACACAGTTGACCCGGAAGGACGTGCCTTTCGCTTGGACAGATGCCTGTGAGGCATGTTTTCTGGAGCTGAAGGAGAGGTTGACCTCGGCTCCCGTGCTCACCATCCCTGACAGTAGTGGCGGGTTCGTTGTGTACATGGACGCTTCCTTGCAGGGGTTAGGAGGTGTGCTCATGCAGAGGGGGCATGTTGTCGCTTACGCTTCGCGGCAACTGAAGCCCCACGAGCATACCTACCCTACCCACGACCTAGAGTTGGCAGCTATTGTCTTCGCGCTGAAGACCTGGAGGCACTACTTGTACGGTGAGACCTTCGAGATTTTTACAGATCACAAGAGCCTCAGATATCTTTTTGACCAGAAGGAGCTCAACATGAGACAGAGATGTTGGTTGGAGCTCCTGAAGGACTACGATTGCAGCATCTCCTACCACCCGGGAAAGGCCAATGTGGTGGCTGACGCCTTGAGCCGTAAGGCGCCCGCACGCTTGGCCAGTCTACAGTTACAGAGTTGGAGCCTTTTGGAGGAGGTGGGTAGTTGGCAACCTCTAGAGTTACGAGGGTACTGTGGGGCAGTGACGGTGACACGGCAGACCAGGCCAGAGTTGATAACCGCATCATCACGGGACAGATGGCCGATCCGTACTTGCAGTCTTTGCGTGACAGAGTCCTATCAGGGGACCCAGGGGACTTCTCTTTCACAGACCAGGTGTTACGCTTGAGGGGACGGTTGTGCGTTCCCAGAGACGAGGAGCTGTTGAGAGAGCTCCTGACTGAGGCACATGGTTCCAGATTCACCATACATCCTGGAAACACGAAAATGTACCATGACTTGAGACGCGAGTTTTGGTGGAGAGGGATGAAGCGGGATGTGGGTGAATTCGTGCAGCAGTGCTTAGTGTGCCAGCAGGTGAAAGCCGAGCATCAGAGGCCTACAGGGCCGCTTCAGCCGCTTCCAGTGCCAGAGTGGAAGTGGGAGAGCATCACCATGGACTTGGTGGTGGGCTTGCCTGTTACCCAGCGAGGACACGACACAGTCTGGGTAATAGTGGATAGATTGACGAAGATGGCGCGATTCTTGCCGATCCGAGTCACTTTGGGACCAGCACAGTTGGCAGAGAGGTATATCCGTGATGTGGTACGACTACACGGAGTTCCGCGGGAGATCGTATCCGACCGGGATACCCGCTTTATGTCCCAGTTTTGGGCTGAGTTTCAGCAGGCCTTGGGGACGAGGTTGAGGTTTAGCACAGCTTACCACCCCCAGACGGATGGACAGTCTGAGCGCACGATATAGACACTCGAGGACCTTTTGCATGCCTGTGTACTGGACTGGAGGGGCTCTTGGGAGGAGCACCTGCCCCTAGCGGAGTTTGCATACAATAACAGTTATCACTTGAGCATCGGCATGGCTCCCTACGAGGCTCTGTACGGACGGAAGTGTACGGCACCCTTGAGTTGGGTTGAGGTGGGGACCAAGTGGGAGGTTGGCCCCAGGTTGATCCGGCAGAGTCAGGAGGTAGTTGAGCAGATCCACAGACGACTCCGCACTGTCAGGAGCAGACAGAAGAGCTACGCAGATCGGAGACGCAGAGAGGTACAGTTTGAGGTTGGGGACCACGTCTTTCTTCGTGTTTCGCCCATGAAGGGCCTGCAGCGGTTTGGGGTGAGAGGGAAGCTCGCGCCGAGGTTCGTGGGGCCCTTTGAGGTCCTGGAGCGGGTTGGACCCGTTACTTACCGACTTGCCCTTCCCCCGCAGCTTTCTGGTGTCACGACGTGTTCCACGTGTCCAACCTCAGGAAGTACGTAGCCGATTCCAGTCACGTACTGAGCCACGAGAGAGTCAAGGTGAGCGACGACCTGACCTACCCCGAGCGGCCAGTGCAGATCCTAGACCGAGCCGTCCGCAGTTTGAGACGAAAGCAAGTACCCCTGGTAAAGGTTTTGTGGAGGAGCCAGCGGTACGAGGAGGCTACCTGGGAGCCTGAGGCGGCAATGCGGGAGCGGTACCCGGAGCTTTTCGCGGGTACGTATTTTCGGATCGGCTTCGGTCCTCTTTGAGTTTGTTATGATTATTTGGACGTCTTTTCCGCACCCTAGTTGGCGCAAGTTTCGGGGACGAAACTTCCTTTGAGTTTGTTATATTGTTACGAACGCGTGCCCCGGACGTCTTTTCAGACGTCTGGGAGGTGGCCCAGACGTCGGACCAGACGTTTGGGATCACATCCAGACTTCTTGCCAGACGTCTGGGATGGTTTCCAGACGTCTGAAAAACCGTTATCTTCCACACGCGCTAGTCGTCTGCGCGCCTGAGCACGCAGACCGCATATTCGTTATTCCCTCTTTTTTTTCTTCTGCGGCTGCAGACGCCTGCCGCGCCCTCTCTCCTCCTCGCGCAGCCTTAAAAGGCCACGCCTCCCCTCCCGTCTCCACCGTCTCCTCCTTCTTCTCCTTCAGCCAGTGAGCGTGAGCGTGAGCGCGAGCGCGAGGGCGGCAGCGACGGCCGCAGTGAGCACGGAGGAGGTGCGGCGTGCGAGAGCGGAGCTCTGCCGTGAGGGCGAGCTCGCCGGAGCGGCTTGGCCAGCTGGCGGAGGGCACAGGGGGCGCGGAGCGATGCGGAGAGGGACCTGCTGCGGTCTGAGCAGCAGACGCGCGAGGTACGACGCGGGCGGCATCGCGAGCGGAGGCCGGGTCGCGCCCTGATTCTGGAAAATTTTCCAGAATCAGACGTCTAGGTTGATAGCCAGACGGCGAGGGAGACGTCTGGAAGCTCATACAGATGTCTGAAAGGTGAGTATTCCGCCTTCTTCTTCCTTCCTGTCGACTGACCGTACTGAGGGAGGCAGTTGGCTGTGCGCAGGTTCGCTGATTCGCCATCCTTTGCGAATCAGATGTCTGGAAGTTGTACCAGACGGCGGGAGTGACATCCAGACGTCCGGGGTGACCATCGGACGTCTGGGATCTAGGACAGACGTCCCTGCAGACTTCTGGACGTCTGGGAAACCACGCTGAATAGGTAATTCTCTGATCCACTTTTTAAGACGTCTGGAAGAAGTTCCAGACGTCTGATCTTGGACAGTATCGTCTTTTTCGACCCGTTTAGGGCCCGTTCGGGCTCCGTTTTCCGCGATTCGAGTTGCGTTCTTTTCAGAATTAATTCCTCTACCCGTCTACAGTAGCTATACACTATTTTGAGACACTCCTTGTGTTTGATCCTTGTGATAGGACCTCGTTCCGTTGCAGTCTTAGGAGTCGCGGAGGCACGCGGGATTCCCGATCACGCCCCCATTACTCCCGTTGTACCTGGTAGAGTGGCTTTAAGTTATTAAAATCTGTTAAATTATGAAACCATAAATAGAACCTAGGACATTGCATGAACCCTAGGAATGAGAAATAGATGGAATGATAGCTCTTAGGTGTTGCATGAATCCTAGGACTGGAAAACTAGATTGTATGATAGATCCTAGGCTATGGCATGAATCCTAGGATGGGAAAACTAGTGGAATGTATATACTGCAGTCTTGGAAAGTGGAAAGAGATATAAAGCTACCTGTAATTTGAATTAACAGCTTCCTGTTGTGAATAGCTAACGTGGTTGAGAACATGGATTGTAAGAATGTGAAACTGGGAAGTGAAACCTGGATCTTTGAGTAAAAAGGATGGAACCCTACGGGGAAGTAGGAGTAGAACTCCTGGAAAGTGAATGGAATAGTTTTGGGGAAGTGAGTTGGCCCTTGAGTACGGAGTACCAAGGAGAGCGACTGTCCCCCTGTTTAGTGCAGAGCGGAGCTAGCCGCCCCAGGGACCCGAGGTTAGGACTGGCCACTCTATACTGACTTGCTGGCCCTCGTGTACGTAGTACCGAGGAGAGCTACTAGTGTAGGGAGGTACTAGCTACCCCACGGGCACCGGGGTTCTGCTAGCCTCCCACACCGACTTGTTAGGCCGGCTGGGGCAAACCAGGGTAGTCAGGCGAGGGTGCGCGGACTGTGGAGGGGCAAGGCCCCAGTTTGGTTACTGTGGAGGGGTTGGACCCCTGTTACTGAGAGGGCTCTGCCCTGGTTCCATGCTGTGCTTTGGGTGCACCCGTTAACGGAAACGACTGACCGCGTGCCAGTGCGGGCTAGCTACCTGTGCGTTTATCGCGCGTGCCGTAGTCACCGTTACGTCTGTCAGTGACCTTGGGGTGGTTGACTGAGGGTAGGATCACCACGGGGGACTCTCCCGGCCAGGAGAGCACCACGTGCTACTTATACTTTCGGAAAAGACTACAATCAAGATCGTTCCCACGAGGACATTCGAGATCAAGTAAAGGATCTGAGAAATAAATGAAATGGTGAGAAAATTGAAAGATGTAAATAAAGGAAGTAATAAAACATAACAGCTACTGTACACTCTACTGTTGTCTTTAGTTTAGTTTGCCACTCTACTCAGCGTTTTGCTGACGTGTTACACTCGTTACTTTTTTCAGGACCAGGTGTTGAGCAGCCAGGGTCAGCGGCTACAGAGGACGCTGGGCCGAGTAGGGTCCAGTAGTGTTACCACTGTCTTTTGTCCCTCTTTTGTTTCTGTTATAGTGAGTAGTTCTTGTTTCCACTATACTTTCTTTACCTGCAGTTCATGTTATATGATAAATGTTGTTAGACTGTTGTGGTGGTATCTTCTGTAGTAGTTTCTTTCCTTACTGCTGCACTTTCTTACTGTTAGTTATATTCATGCTGAATGTGGTTTATTTTACTGCTCTTTTGGTTACTTCCTCGTTGGACGACTGGGTCTTGGGATTAGTTGAGTTGGTCCGGTTCTCGAGTCTCGTAGGGGCTCGGGAAACGGGTCGTTACAATATCTTTCTTGAATGAGTGTCCATGACTCGTCATCCATCGCCTTGAGGAAGACTTGCATCCTTCTCTTTCAATATTCGTAGTCCGTCCCATCGAAATAAGGACTAGTTGACGATTGTCCTTCAGTGCACCTTGATATTGATGCCACCGCGAGTCGAGTTGTTACGTCTTCTCACAACTTGCTCTGATACCACTTGATGAGAACTTCTACTCTACCATAGATGACTACATGCGCACAAACACTCAAGAGGAAATTAGTAATAACAAGAAATATTTGCACAGAGATTCAAACCACAAAAATTGACAAAAGATGTATAGTGGTTCCCCACTCACTTGGGCACTCAACTACCTAAGCATCTTAGCTTAGGATTTTTAACTCGATACCCTCAACCCTGAGGGAATCACTTTACTAATATAGGTAATTAACGGGTTACCTCAACCCAAGTACAATAACGAGTTTGTTACAACGCAATGATCAAAAGCTCAAGTACAAAATAAGCATAGGTGTAAGAAAGATAAACCTTACAATAAGAATTCCTATGCCTCCCAACAATCAACAATGATTAAAAACAATACCAATTGAGAACCTAGGATGGACGTGATTCTCTTTGTAGACGTGTGAGAAAAGTACGTCGTTGAGTTTGCAAATGCATAGAAAGGTTGAGAACAACAAACTACTACTTCTCTTGAGAATATGGTGGAAATATGAAAAGTTAGCTGAAGAAATTTTCCTTCACTTTCTTATGTGCAAACTAAGAGTCCTAAGGTCTTTTTATATAGCTAGGACCTTAGTAATACTTCTACTAGACGTTGGGCTTTAAATCCCAATGTTCATCTTCTCAAAATTAATTTTACAACCGCTTAGTTTTGAGCCAACGGCTAACTGGTACCGGTACTAAAGTATGGGTACTGGTACTAGCTGCTCACTATTGTCCAGTAGCCTACACAACAAGAGTCCTGGTATCGGTACTCATCAAGGGTACTGATACTTGTGACTCACAAGTTTGAGACTCACTAGGCACTGTGACTTACCTGTACCGATACTCATCATGGTTACCGATACTCGTAAGGTCCAAGCCCAAACTAAGTCTTCAAACTGTGACCATCAGATACCGGTACTCTTGATTAGTATCGGTATTTATTCCCAATTTGAGACAAAGGCTCAAAGCTGTGCCTTGCTTGTATCGGTACTTATGAACAATACAGATACTTTCTTACAAGTACCTTTATTTTGAGATTTTACAAAGATTAACTTTTGAGTATGTTCTTTGAAAATGATCGTTATGTTAACCCTAACTTATCTCTAATTAATTTTACGATCTAAGTTATATTTCTTTGTTAAGAGGCATATAATTTAAGAAATAAAATCCTAATCTAAAAACCTAAAGATCGAAGATGACCTTCTCCTCCTCAATATCTTTCGTCCTTGTCATCATGTGCCTCCTTGCCATAGTTTAATGTTTGCCTTGATCTTCACCTAAATCTGAAAAACACTCAATTGCAAACATTAATTTATATTAATTTTGTTAACACCAAAACAAGATGTGGAATAAGGTTTTAACAATGATATAGAGGGGCACTGGTGACTTTGGGTGGCTTGGATGGAGCCATGTGATGCCATCTAGGCTATCCATCTTCAAATGCTCGTCGATGGTGGCATAGATGTCGGATTAGATTGATTTTCATGTTGTTATGCTGCGATCATCAATCCAAACCCATACATGTAGTTAGATTTGTCGTCTGAATTCTTGATTTTCACCACCTTATCCCTTGGCCTTTGATCTTCCTCAAACTACATCTGATGCTACGGAGGTCCGATCAAGACGATTTTGGAGGCGTTAAACTCCGATCGTTGCCTTAGTCAGATCCATATGATTGGATCTTCAATCCTAGGCCCCAAAATGATGTCACCCTATTCCTTAGCCAGATAAGAGGCAAATTACTATACAATTTGTACAAGTTAACCTAAATGCATGATAATGCATATTATGCAATATTTATAATGCATGATGCTTTTGTGACACTAGAAACTAGCATATATAGACATTTTAGGCTAATTAAATGTGTGCACATCACACCACCATGCCTATATTTTGTTAGTCCCTAGCAAAACTATATGCTATTTATAAAAGAATTAGAATCAAATTACTTGAGCAATAGTTATTTCTCAACACTAAGAAATTCCTCCTAATGACTTGAACTATAGAGACTAAACAGTGCCTGGGTGCCTGCCAAAATGTAGACCACCCCAAGCCCTTGCCTTATTCAAAAGCAAATACTATTTTTTTTTCTTTTTCTTCTTTTCTAAGTTTTGAGTTTAGAGTTTTGGGGTAGCTTTCTATGGCTACCCAACCCACCCAAGATTCGAAAAAAACTCTAAGTTCTAAGCATCATTTTATGAAATTGTGATAGACTCACTGATCATCAATTAAAACAGATTTCAGGTTTATACAAAACCTAGGTGACCCTAATGAAGAATTTCTACCTAAAGGTGTATCTGTTTGACCGGTAGCTTTCTTCGTACTTTTTATTTTTATGAGGTTAACACAAGGGCGAACTCAGTATATATCTCCTCGGCTTATTCTACTTCCCTGCTTCTTCCTAAATGTTTGGAATTAAACATGCATTTCATGAGTTGGGTTATGGACAACCGACTAATTAGGCGTGAAACCCACGACAACTTGCCAACCATACTCGTGCGATGAAGTGTGGCTTATTTATTTTTTTCTTCTTTGCTATTTTACATCCATTTAGGTTAAAATGCCTATTTATGCATGTTCCTAGGCTTATATATGCATTCCATATTATAAATATTGCATAGTATGCATCATTCTGCATTTAGAATAGTTTGTATAAATTTTAGGTCAATTCGTGTCCTTTTGTAGCCAGGAGAGAAGGAGATTTATTTCAAGACCTCATATTGACTATCTTACCATACGGATCTAATCAAGATGACGATCGGAGACCAACACCTCTGAAATTGTCTTGATCGATTTATTGTAGCACATTATGCAGTCCACGGAAGATCAATGGCCATGGGGTTAGGTGATGCAATTCGGAGCTTTAAATAACAAATACAACTACACAGATGGATCCGGATCGATGATCACAACCTAACGACACAAAAATCGACCCAATCTGATGTTTGTGGTGTCACCTACAGAGCAAAGAAAATGGACGGCCATGATGGCGCCACGTGGCGCCATCATAGCTGCCCAAGATCGGTCACAGCCACTATTCACCCCTAAGGAGCCTCTCCGCAAAGAGATCTCGACTGTTGGATCAAGATCCAATGGTCAAGAAGCTACCTCCACCAAGCCCCGAAAATTCTTAAAAGCGACACAACCATGTGCACAGCAAAGCAATTACGCTCCCAAGAATGAAGTAGCCGGTGCGCGATCGAAGCCCCGCACGCAGACTAATTCGCTAGAGAGCACGTGTGGGTGAAATTCACCCATTGGATCTGATCGGACGATAGAGAAGAAGGCGATGTGGTGTGTCGACCGCCGCACGATCTGTACACGTGAGATCATGCGCTAAATGACATGCCAGCTGAGCACGTAATGTTCGTGCGATCTGCAGCCCTTCAATGAAGATTGGATGGCTCTCCTTCAACCACGCCTTAGCTGTGCAAGTGGAAGGCCAGCGGGCATGGATCTTCAGCGATGTTTGCGGAAAGGCTTTAGTGATGATTATAAATGTCACTACTAACTCGTAACTTTATTTTGCCTCTTTTCCATTATAAAAGGACCACTACCCCTCCCATTCTCCTTCATCCCTTCCTATGCACTCCTCACCTACTCTAGAGCTCAAAACACACCTTGAGATTGTGTCCCAAGCCTTTGGGATGCTCCACTAGAGAAAAGAAAAATTATTTTCCCACCCTCTCATCACCATTCGTGGAGCTCTCATTGGTCGTCTTCTCAACCCCATTCCAGAAAGCAGATCATGTTGCGACATCGCCCATCCTCCCATCATCTTCCGGCACCGTTCTCTTTTTTCCAATTCCTTAACATCTTTGTCTGGGCCACGTCAATGCAACTTCATCCTTTGAGCAGTCAACAACGAGGATTTCCCTCACCCCCTTTCCCTTTTACTACTTTCATAGTGTAGAAGCATTTGTAATAAACATTTGTCAAGCATTTATCTAGAAGTAGCTTTTGATTCTCTCTCTCTTCCTTCATACTTAGAAAGTAAAATAGTTCTTTCCTGCTTTCTAGAATAGTTTAGTGCAGATAATATTTTTGCTTGTTTCCACACTATCATAAAATGGCAAAAAAAATAGCAAATACAAAATACCAAAAAGAAACAAAGTTAAATGCAATTGTCAAAGAAACAAACGTCACCTCCCAATGTTCAACTTGGGGCTCCCTTTTGTGTTTCGGTAAATTTATTTGGTTAGCGGATTTTGCGACTACGACGACGAGTTCTCCAAAACGCTAACATTTCCCAGCAAAATTGACGCTCATCATTTTGGTGCCGTTGCCAGGGAGGCAACGGATTTTGATTTTATTTTTCATGTATTTTCGCATTACTTACATATTTTTCTAACCTATCTTTCTTCTTCGATTCACTATCTTGCTGTAACCCGATAGAGGATCCAAAGGCGGTAGATTGGTGTAAAGTGCAGGTAGAGATATTTGTAAGTATTCCCCCACCCACTAGTTCATTTCGCTACCTCAATAATCAAGACTTAATCTACTTAGGTGTTTTTCATGAACCCTAGGATAGGAATTGCTTGCCTTGTTTGTCAACTTCACCCACTTCATTCTCGCGTAAAGAGAAAATTAAGAAAATATATCTGATCTGATTGTGGGATGAAAGTAACGAACATACTATACACACCCACACTTGAGGCACATAACCTCTTTTGATTTTTACTCAATCGAGACTCCGACCTATGGAACTAGTACCTGCATAAATCAACACATAAAAGAGTAGAAATCAAATTAGGTTAATCACTTCTGTGTGCCTTAATTGGTGGTGCATCTGGGTTACTTGTTTGAGTTGTTTGGGCCGCACCACCTAATCAATTTAAAACTGATTCATCTTGTAGCTGTCTTATAGGATTCAAATAATTAGGTCAAGCTAGGCACTCCATATTTTCTTGATTTATAAAGGGAAATACTTGAACTCGTGCTTTCAAACTTGGTTTGCCTCACAAAACTTGGTTGAATACATCTAATATTTGAATCCTAAAAGCTACTAAGCAAGATTTGAACCTTAAAATTCACCTCACAAAAATTTAATCTTGCTTGAAAGACCATTGGTTGTGCACATACACACATACGAATTTATCATTAAGGGCATAACCCAATTAAGGGCCCATCACATTCCAAAAGCACTATTATCCCAGGCCTTAAATAAAATTGAGTAGACATTGGCCCTATGATTCATTGAGTCCATTTCAGGGTATTCTCTTGAACACATTTCGAATTAGTGATGTCTACTTACTTCAAAAGGTGCTAAGTTGGGGGGCTCGATTGTTAAACGACTTAAGTTAGCAGGGGTTTGGCATAATTAGCGACCTTCAGGACACGCTTCCCCTACTTCACCGGGCCAACTTTACCACCTTTGGGAGTAAGGATGGCACCAAATTCATTGTGTGGTTAGAGTTTATTTTTGAAGCATACGTCCTTAAGCTACCCAATTTAAGGATAGGATTGTATTTTTTGTGCTGCAGGGTTCTTTTTTCCTTATTGTTCCAACTTCCTTCCAGTGCATACTTAGGAGGTCATTGAATCCTCTCTTGGAAGGACTTTTAGACCATTCTTGAAGACGGAGGTTGAGTTATAGCCAAGCAGATCCCTTGGCTGATCAACAACCACCTCCCCCACCCGCAAACTAGCATGAGCTGATTTAGAGACAATTGGAAGAACTACAAAAGATACAACAATGGTTCCAACGAATGAATGGTCAGAGCTCTTGGCCCTTGAAGGATTTCTATGATCCTTCAGATTACGAGGATCGTCCCGACATTGTGATCCCCACTGGTGATGTTGAGATCAAGCCCCAGGTTTTGAGTTTGATTAAACACTTTCACAAGCTTGGCTCAGAAGACCCATTCCAACATTTGGAGGATCTAATCACTAAGGTTCAGACCACCAAATTGCAGAATGTGGATGAAGAACAGATGCTCATGAGGCTTTTCCTCGATTCACTCAAGGATAAGGCTGCACATTAGTATCATACCATTGGAAGACTGATTGCTACCTGGACAGCTTTGAAATTGGCCTTCCTAAAGAAATTCTTCCCAATTGGATGAACCAATCCTTTGCGATAGGCAATTACCACTTTTGTCCAATGGCTGGGGAATCGTTTCATGGGGCCTAGGAGTGATTCCAGGATATGTTGCGGAAGTGTCCACCACGAGGTGCCTAAATGGTAACTTGTGTAGATTTTCTATCACGGGTTGAATGATCAACTTCGTCATCATGTGGATGCTTCTTGCGGAGGGAATTTCCTCAACAAATATGCAGATAGGGTGTATGATTTGTTCGATGAAATGAGCGAAAACTATATAAACCATGCCTCCATGGAAACCTTCAACCGATCCCAACAAACTAGATCAAATGGCAATGAGGTCCAAGATTCTCATACATTTGATATGTAATTAATATGTAATAAATTAGATAAGGTGGATCTGGTTGCTAAGTGAATGGAAGAGTGGATTTTCAGAAACTCTAATGCTTCTAGATCCACTCAATCCCAAAGCTTGGGATTCCATTCTTCATAAGCTCCTATGAGATGGGAGTTTCTGAACCAACTCGAGTCGGCTCGACCTTCGAGCCAACTCCTCTCGGAACCTTATGGTTTCGAAACTAGGGCCTTTGAAGCCAATTTTTATGATCCTTCTTTCTCTTCATCGTCATCTTATGAGGATGTTTATGCTGTACAAGAGAATGCTAGGTCTAATCCTTACTCGAACACCTATAATTCTGGTTGGAAAAATCACACTAACTTCTCTTGGAAAGATTAGGGGTAGCAGACCCAATATTGACCCAACAACTATGTACCACAAAAACTAATGGGTCAGGGTCATGTATATACTCAGCTGCCACTAAATCAGGTTAATTAGCCCATGTGGAACTCCCAACAACCTGTTGGGCAGGCTGAAGATGGTAGAAATGCAAGGGTCAATGCTTTAGCTCATGCAACAAATGAAAACTTTGTGGACACCTTGCATTCTGGACTTAGTACAAACAACCGACAGCCCAGATCTCTACCATCACAACCAGTACCAAACCCAAGGAATGTGTAGAATCGAGGCGTTCGGCCTCAAGGGTTTGGTAATTGTGGGGAGCTATTGTAAACATGTTTATATCACATAAACCATCTATTTTTGTGCGTTCTTAGACATAGAGTTGCATCATATATTATAAATATTGCATAACATGCATCATCTTGCATTTAGGTTAGGTTGTATAAAGTTTAGGTTAATTTTCCCTTTTTATGGTCAGGTAACAGAGCGATATTCAATCGGGGCTTCAGATTGAAGATCCAACCATACGGATCTGATCAGGGTGATGATTGGAGTTCAACGACTCCAAGATCGCTCAGATCGGACTTCTATAGCATCGGATGCAGTCCAAGAAAGATTAGAGGTCAAGGGGCCATGATGGTGTAAATCTGTACATCAGATGACAAATCTGATTATACGGATGGGCTCGGATCAACCATCGCAACTCAACGGTACAAAAATTGATCCAATCCAACATCCGTGGCACCATCTACAACTCACAGAAGATAGACGGCCATGATGGTGCCACGTGGCACCATCTCAGCCACCCAAACCAGCCTAGCTAAATGGTGAGGATCCACCGTGCCCTCTCTCTCCTCACACGCATGATCAAATTTGGGTCGTTGGATCTTTATCCGACCATGGGCGTGCGTGCTTAAAATCTAAGCGAGACAAAATGGCAGCTATAGCACGTTGGTCATTGACACACTCGCGAAGCTGAAGGTGCGGGTTCGAGCCTCATCAAGCGCTCAAATTGAGGACGAGCATTGGTGTGGCCGATTTCAGAGGTTGGATGAAGCGTGAGCGGAGCAAATGCAAGTGACGTGGCTGCACCAGTTGCGTAGGTGGCCGCACATGAGATCGAACGCCTAAGCCCACGCACAATCTCACGTGCGATCATTGGGTACATTGAAGCAGAAGTTGTGTGCATGGCTTTTAAGCCATCCAATCGTTTGATCGAATGACTGAGAGCATGCAAACGTTTGAAATGACCTTTTCGCCCATTCAAACTGAGAGCACGCAGACGCTTTTAAGCTGTTGAGGTGCGGGGAGAGGAGGAGGTGCAGTGTGCGCAGCACCTATGCCCATGTTCAGGGTCTTTAATGATGTTTATATCTGTCACTAAAGGCCCTGAATTAATGTTTTATGCATGAAATGACCTTTTTGCCCATTCAAACTTCACCTATAAGTAGCCCTACGACCCCCACACTTTCTTCATCCCTTCTTCTCTTCTCTCACCCCCTCCAAAGCTCTAAGAGCTTGTCCCAAACCCAGGATGCTCCATTAGAGTTAAAAATACAATTTTTCCACCTTCTCACCTCCTTCGTGGAGCATCCCGCGATGGTCCTCTCACCGCCATTCGGGAAGCAGATCCTGCTACGATGTCGCCCTACCTCATTCTCCATCGTCCTTCATCGTGCTCCTTCATCCCGCATCTCACCACCTTCATCTGGGCGCTCTATCGTTGCAGCTCATCCTCCGAGTAGCCGTAAAGAAGGATAACTTCTCTCCACCTTTTACTACTTTCTAGTGTAGATTTCCCGCTTGCTAGTGTAGGTTTCCTACTTTCTAGTGTAGCAAGAAGTTGTAATGAACATTGCTCAATGGTAATGAAATCCATATTTATTCTATCTCTATTTTCTCTTTATTTGTAATATTCTCTCTCTTTCTTCTATTATTTATTCTTTAAGTAGATAGGTAGTTTAGATTCAATTTGACCGGCTAATCTACTTCGTGACAAATAAAACAAACGCGATTTTTAATCAAACGTCCACCTCCCTATGTTCGACTCGGAATTCTTTTTGAGTTTCAGATAAATTTATCTATTGATGATTTTTCTCTCAAATCGCACTACAACGACGGGTTTTCCAAATTCAACTCCGTTTGCATAGATTTCCACTACAACATTTTGGCGCCGTTGCCGAGGAGGCGACGCTCTTTGATTTTTCATGTTTTCCCACACTACTTAACTTTTACCTCACTTCTCTCCTTTCTTATTGTGATTGTAGGTACTCTTACAAGGCGAGCAAAAGCGGTAGATTGGAGTAAAGTGCTATTGAAGGGTTTGTTAGTTTACCCCCACCTCCCACCCACTAGTTTTCATTCCAACACATAATAACACAAACACAAATCAACCTAGGTGTTCTTATAAACTCTAAGGTTAGTTTTCTATTGTTTGTTTGTCACCTTCACCCACCTCACCCTCCACATATAAAAGAAAATTTTAAAAAAATCTCACAGGGGTACACAACCTCTTCTAATTTTCAAACTCAACCGATAAATCGATCTTTGGAATCGATACACACACCCAAACACATAATCGAGTAGAAATCAGATTAAGTAACCACTTGTGTGCCTAAGTGGTGCATCGACCAATTGTTTGAGTTGTTTGGGTAGCATCACTTCAACTAAAATCAACTCATCAAGTAGCTACCAAATAGGTTCGACTTCTAGGGATTTACCATGCACTCCACATCTTTTAAGCTTTAAAGGAAAACAACTTCACCTGTGCTTTCAAAACTTGGTGTGCCAATTGAACTTGATTGAATACACCTAAAGTTGAATCCTAAAAGCTACTAAGCAAGGTTTAAACCCTAAAATTCACCACATCCAGAAAAATAATCTTGCTTGAAAACCATTGGTTGTGCACACACACACATATCAAGCAATCATTAAGGGCACAACCCAGATAAAGGGCCCATCATATTCCAAAGCACATTCAAACCTAAGCCAAATTAAAATAGAGTAGATGTTGGCCCAAAGGATTGGACTTGCTCTTCGGAGCCCAGACCAAGATTATTTTTGATCTGTTTCTACCATTCAATCTGATGTCTAGCTAGGGGAGCAGAATCCAACGACCACAACTGTGGGGTACACTAAGAACCGAAGGCACAAACCAAAGGAAGAACCTTCTCCCTAGTCCCTCCCTCTAACTGGTTGGATTGATCAGAAAGAAGTAGATCAAATCATTTCTTTATCTCAAGATGGGTTCTAGGAGTCTATAGGTCTTTAGGCTAGCCCACTTAAGGACAGATTTGTTTGTTTGTATTACAGGGTACCTTTCTTCCTCCCGTTCCATTATAGATCCTTCCACATCCTATTCACACTTTCACTCCTACCCTCCTACCACTACTTATTCCCAAAATGATTATTATTCCAACCAAACATATTCTCATCCATCTTCTAGTTGGGATAATCCTGATTGGGGATACAATTTCAGACCTCCATGTTCAGGGTCTAACCTTGGACACCATAATCTTGATTCTTATCCTTCACCGAGCTACATCGATTATAGATCACTAACCTCATTTGGACAATCTAATATGATCTACAATCAAGAAGGATATGTTGATCCTTACCCTTCCCTAGATTACACTGCATATAGGTAATCACCTCTTCATGGACAACCCGAAATGACCTATTATTAGGGAGGGTATCAAGAACCTCAATTCATTAACTCCCTTGCACTGAAACCAAACCCGCCCAACTCTAAACCAAACCATTTGGTTCTGGTGAACTAGGTCCAAGATAAGGTGTTGGCTAACTTAAGGAATACGATACAATCTTTAGAAGCTCAGCCAATACCTTGCGCTGAAGAATTGGAACCCTTGATTGAAATGATTGACAATCTTAACAAGTACCTGTTGGATTGGCTCCAGGATGTTAAGGATAAGGGCCCGGGTGAGTTTTTACTTGGGAAGTTATCTAAATTAAGGATGAGATTTGTGATTGCTCTAGTCCAATTTTGGGAGGATTTTTAGGATGAACCTCTAACGAGAGAGCCAATGTTAGAACCCGCTCAGGCATCCATTGGGGGGGACACGTGTTATGAGATCAAGAATGACTAGATTGGTATAGAGCAACCATTAAGAATGAACTGATTTCTTCACCTGAGATCCCTGAGTCGGGGTACGAGGAAATGTATGTCTCCATGGATCAGAAAGTGATTGATGATTTTGAGACATACATTAATGCGGATTTAGATTTCTTTCATTCTGAAGGTGAAGAATCATTATGCGAAGTCTCACGTGAGTCTACAAAACATGATTTCTGTGAGACGACTGGGCCTAAGGAATTTGATGAATCATATGGTGGCCCAATAACTGAGGAATTTGATCCTGTTGGGGCTCACATGGCAGATTCAGATCCTTACTTTCTGAAGGATTCAATTCAAAGCCCTAATCCTCAATCACACCCCATTGAGCTTACTGATGATTCTATTTTTGAGATTACTAAACCCAAGTCATTCTGATTCAGTCACATCTTTTAGACTTGGAAAATTCAGATGGGGTGATTAATATACAGGAGGTCCTAGAATTTAAAAGTCTGAATGAGGAGGATAGGAGTTGGGAAATATTGATATGGGAAGTCAGTTTCGGAGGAAGCAAAAGATCGAGTCTAAGGATTCCAATTTGTCTAAGACTCCCAACCTTCTACCAGGACCCTTATGACATCTTCTCAAAGAATGTCCAACCCAAGCACACATTCATTGATTATCCTTTTGAGCTTGATTTCTCTGTAACCTTACTTTTTGGTCTTGGGTTGCATCCTCACAAATCTCAAGCCCGACCCTACTTGAATACTGATCTCAGGTTCTAGGTAATTTTTATCTAGAACCTTAAATATACTTGACCATGGGGCATGGGTCTGCATCACAATCTAGTCCACATCTGTGGACATCTGCTAGCAAGTCCTGAGGTGAATCTTTTTATTCTGATTCTGACTTGCACCTGTGAATTCTTTATTTCCTCTTTGTATAGTGTGCCTAGCTGAAGGCACTAAATTCAGCACGTATACAGTTTCTTTTCATCTTGAAGAGGTGATGAGAGGCTCATCATGATCTCTAATTACCCCTAATTAACTAGTCTTCCTTATTAATTAGCTAAGAATATGTGAATATATGGGTTAATTATAAGATAAGGGATATATAGTAAAGGACCTCTAAATAAGTTAAAAATGCTATTTTAACATCCAATTAATATTATTAATAATCTAATTAATAATTGGACTCATGATATTAATAATCATTCCTCTAATTAATAAGTTAATTAACTTAAGCATAATGTATATATACGTATGTAATAATTTAAGTAACTTTAGTTAATTAAATAAATTAATCTAAAAAGATCAAAAATGTAAATTCAAGGTCTAAACATAATAATTACATTATTTACAATCATAAATAAAAGGTTGAAAAAGATCTAAATTAAAATAAACCTTGAAAACCTAAGTTTACATTTTGGTCCTTACAATTCATTTCAGTCAGGTCCTTACTTTTCATACAGGTCCTTAGGTTTCAACGCATATAGGTCCCTGACTTCCTCTTCTTCTCTTCAGCCAGATGAACGGCTAACGACTGAGGGTGCTTCCACCACACGATCACTGCCCATCCGACGACACCTCACCTTCTCCAAGCTCCTCGAGCTTGCGCTCACCATCCCATCTTCATCCATCGGTCTGGATGACACTTTTAACCTAATTTTAGGTAGGAGATAACCTCACCATCGTCGAAGAAGATGCCGGTGGTTAACCTCCTTCTAGCCCCTTACACGTCCAGATTCCACCTCCTCCTTCGTTGTTGTCAACTATAAATACCCCCTGACCCCCTTGATTTTCTTCAAGTTGGCTCCCTTCCCTCTTCTTCATTGCAGCCAACCCAATAGGCTATTCCCTCTACAACTTCGGCGAACCTTCCACCTCATCTTCCGACTTCCTCCGTCCACCTCAATTAGCTCAGGAACTTCGCTGAGGTCAGCCACGTCTCTGGACACAGGCGCTGACCAAGGAGTGCCTCTGCTTCATCTCGCATCCGCCGGTCGGAGATCTTCCTAACTCCCCTCTGATTTCACTCCTCCATCATGAGCCTTCAACGGAGTTCCTCTGTCCCCTTCATCCAGGTAACAATAGGATAGGAGTAGGAGTAGAGTAGTTTAGATAGGTAGTTAGTTAGGTAGTTTAGTTGTAATGTTTGATTTCTAAAGTCATCTTCTTCGACTCCGACAAGCTCCTTGAGTTCTCCAGAGCCCTAGTTTTGTCTTTTGAATCCACTGTCCACCTTCTTTAAACATTCACAACCATTTCTAACACATTTAATCTTTAATTTGATCACTGATTCGCCTAATCCAAATCCACCTCTATCAACTACTTCTGCTATCCTTAGCAGCAGTAGTTGACCTTATTTCCACATCCATCAGATCCTCCATCACTCATTCATCATTAAAGGATCCTATTTATCATCTTAATTTGATTAATTATCATATGTAACTTAAAAGCCTAATTCTATTTAAGCTCCTAAGCTCACTGTCAATGGCAGCTCAGGAGCAGTTAAAACTTAAAATTAAATGTATATTTATAATCGCAACTACTCCTTGACTTGTCTTGACGACTCATCTGAGTTGGAGAGCAAGTCCTGTGCCTCAACCCACTCAGATTACATTCAAATTGAATTCACCGATAAATCTTACATTTATTGAATTAAAAAGGAATTTAATGCAATCTTGAGGTTCCTTGCAACCTTAGGAACCTTTTCAAATAAAAAATGGCATGAATTTTCTTTTTGTACACGAATTCATCTTTTTCTAGACTTACCGGAGCTCCGGTGAGCTCCAACGAGTGAAATCTGATCTTCAGCCTATAGAACTTTTCGAGAAGCTCCAGATTGACTTAATTTTGATCACTAACTTGTCTAAGGTTGTTTATTTGGGATTTTAACAACTGAGTTGTACATTAGATTTCATCTTCTCCAACTTCGGTGGAGTTGGGAAAGTCTGTTAGGAAATCTTAAGGCTGCTTTCAATGGTTCTACAAGCTTCAGTGTAGTGCACTGAAGCCATTCATGTCCTTAGAACACATTAACAAACTCCTAATTCTTATGACGAACAAAGCACCTTTTGAGTTCAGGTGACAAGCTTGGAACCCTAGTTTCCAAGGTCATATCATCTGTTTAAGGGGTTGAGTGATTTCCTAAGGTTGAAAGAATCATATTCTAGGCTTTAATTTCTTGTAAAGAGGCGTAAATCAGAAAGTCAATTTTCAAGCCTTATAGTCAAACCCAAGTAGGATATTTTGATTCTGAGCTCAATTAGATGATTTAAGGAGTTTGAATTGATTCTGAGATTTAGTTGGATGATTTTAGAGTGATTAGATTGAGCTCTGTAATGTAGTTTGATTGTAATTCATTAACTGCCAGTTTGGGTTATTTTCGAACCCAAACTATTAGTAGTAGGTTTTTGTTGAAATTTGAATGCGATTCCTACCAAGATCAGTTTCTTACATCACTTAAAAGCTATTCCAATCGATTGAGAATGATTGTTTCTGTCTGTTACACCTTTCTTATGTTTAAATTCAATCTCTAAAGCTTTCAGAGAAGCTTCAAGCTTCTCTGCAGTTATCTGAAGCTTTGAGAGCATGAAAGCTATTCAAACAGCTGTGGAAATAGTTGTAGGACCTATTTAAAGACTTAGCTAAGAGAGAAGTCCAGCCTATGGACTCTGTTAACTTTCATTACATTTCCAAGCAATATAATATCGTATAAAACCCATAGTTTCTCCATTCAAATCGAAGAGGAAAACTTTCCCTTCACCTTAAATTGACTCTGCAATCCTGTAGAGCTACTCAAGAGCTTTCTAACAAGCTTTGATTCGCTTGATTTGGAGCTCTGAGCTAGGAGTTATCCTCAGTTGAAGTCAGCTCTGGAAGGGGAAGGTTTAATCCCACATCGGAAACTCTGGAGCGGCCGCCTTGGTACAAAAGGTTTTTGTTAAGTGGCTACTTCAGTCGTTAAGCGTTGGGTGCAAATGGAAACCGAGCATATGCGTGTGTGTGTGCGAGCATGTGTACCTACGGGTGTGCGCCTGTGTGGGCGTGCAATTTGTGTGGCCTCGGGAGGGCAAGGCCTGGGAGGCGATTGGGCCAGTTTGGCTTGAGAGAAAAATAAATTGAAAATAAATCAAAGCTAACTCGAATCAGGGGAGGACTTAGTAGGGCCTAGTCCCACCCTATAAAGGGTGCTGTGTATCCTCGAAAGGTCCTCGCTGCAAACCAAAAACCAATTTTTGGTTGAAAAGAAAAAAACCCAGTTCAGCTGAAGGTTTAAAGGAAGAGCTAAGGAGTAGAAGAATAGAAGATTGAAATCTAAGTGCTGAAGGGGAAAATCACTAAGGAAAAGAAGAAAGGCTAAAGAGGCTACGGGAATAAAGGAAAGAAAGATTAAAGGGAAAGAATGGAGAAAGATAAGGCAGAAGAAGAGCTCGTAAAGTGGGATGAAAGGGAAGGAACATAAGACTAAGGAAAAGCTTAAGGGAGAAGAAAGAGGTAGAGTAGAGAGGAGAAGAAAGAAAGGAAGCTCGGGAGAATAGGAGAGAAATAAAAAGAGAAAAATAAAGGATAAATAGAAGAAAAGTAAAATAGAAAAGAAAAGGAGTTAATTTTTCTTGTTATATTTTAATTTCTCTTGCTTTCAATTGTTGTAATAAGGCCTACATTGTTTAGATAAACTCTCATTTGACTTAATTCTTTTGAAATAAACATTGTTAATGTGATTTCATATGGAATTTTGCATATTTTCTTGGTTGGGCGTGTTTCGCGTGTTAGAAATTAGGGTACAAGTAACCCGTCGTTGTTGTTGCAAAACATGTCGATTAGATAAAATTTATACCAAAACTCCATGGGAGTCCCAGGTCGAACACAGGGAGGAGACGTTTACTTTACTTGAAAATCACGCTTTATTCTGTTTCTTTTTGGTATTTTGGGGTTTTGTTATTTTTTTGCATTTTTGAAATAAAAGAAAACAAGCAAATGTATCACAAGATGGAGATGTGGAACAAATATGATATATATTACTTCCAATGTCAATTACAAGAAACTATGAAAGCATATAAAGGGAGGGAGGTGAGAGGAAATCTCCCGAATCGGCTGTTCAGTGAGACGACGGTGCTTGGCTGAAGCTCAGACGAAGGAGGTGAGGAGCGGGACGACGGAGGTGAGATGCTGGAGGACGTCGGGTTGAGGAAAGCTTCGGCGTAGCTCTGGAATGGAGGTGAGAAGACAGAGTTGATCTGCTACTGAAATGGAGGTGGGAGGACGGCTCCAAGGTGACCTATGAAGGGAGATGGGAAGTTGGAGGAGTATTTGGTGGGGCAGAGGTTCGCTACACTAATAGGCACCTTGGGAGCTTGAGAATAAGCTCTAATGGAGCGTTGGTAGGCTTGCTAGAGCTTGGGAGTAGGTAGGAGTAGAGTAGGTAGAGATGGCTTGGAAGGGATGGGGTGTAGGTCCTTTTATAGTGGAGTAGAAGAGGCAAAAATAGGTATGGGACCATTAGTGACATCTAGGCTATCGCTAGAAATGTCGCTGTAGGTAGCTCATGCCTGCTAGCATCCACAGCTGGCTTTGCTGGCATGCAATGAATTACCGACGGTTGTAAGCGTCACTGTAAGTCCAGATCATGCGTCACTGTTGGTCCAGCTCACGCATAGCTGATACTGTGCTCCTGCCTTGCCGCACGCATGTGCCCACGTGCTGGCGATGCGCTAGTGCTACCTATGTGCATGCGCGCCTGCATGCACGTGCACACCCACGCTGCTGCGCGCATCTGGTGCGGCGTGCATGCGCTGGGTGGCCTGGGCTGCGCCACATGGCGCAGTCTAGGCTGTCCATCCTTTTCTTATTGTAGGGGCTGCTACAGAGGTCAGATTGAGTCGATTTTTGCTCCGCTAGGCTGCGATCGTTGACCCGAATCCATATGTGCAGTCAGATTTGTCATTTGAAGTTCCTAATTATGTCTCCTAGTCCCTTGGCCGTTGATCTTCCTCGGACTACATATGGTGCTTTGACACTTCGATCGAGGCGATTTTAGAGGTGTTGGACTTCTATCGTTGTCTTGATCAGATCCATACGGTTGAATCGTCAATCTGAGGTTGCGAAATAAATATCCTTCTCTCCTAACCACAAAAAGAACACAATTAACCTAAATTATATACAACTACTCTAAATGCAGAATGATGCATGCTATGCAATATTTATAGCATGAAATGCAAATCTAAGCCTAGGAACTTGCATGAATAAGCATTTTGCCCTCAACAAATGTGTTTACATCATAACCCCATGCCTATCTTTTGCTAGTCCCTAGCAAAATTAAAATATATGCTTTGTATAAAAGTAGAATTAGGATTAGATAACTTAGGCTTAAGTTGTTTATTAATAATAGAAAATTTCAGCTAAGGTCCTAAACTACGAAAACTCAACAGTACCCTGGTGTCTGCCAGAATGCAAACCACCCAAGTTCTCGCCTTATTTGAGAAGGGAAGATATATATATTTTTTATTTTTCTTCTTTTCTAATTTTTTTTGTACTTTTGTAGTTTGAGAGTTCCGGGATAACTTTTTACAGCTACCCAACCCGCTCAAGGCTCAAAAAGGACTCTAAGTACTAAGCATCTTTGTGAAAAAGTGAGAGACTCACAAAACGGCCGTTATGACGGACTTCGGGTTTCTACGACCCTAGGTGACCTTGTCTAAAGGTTTATCTTTACGATCGGTAGCTTTCTCCCTACTTCTTTTATTTATGGGGTCAACACAAGGGCTAACCCAGTGTATATCTCCCCAGTTTATTCTATTTCCTCGCTTCTTCCCTAAGTGTTGTGGGAATTATTGTGCACTTTTTTTTTGTGAGCTAGGTTCTGGACAGCCGGCCGGTGAGCTATTACCATTAACAACTTGTGAGCCATACTCATGTGGTGAAGTGTGGTTTTATTTGTTTTTTCATTTTCTCCTTTTTCTTTTCATTTTTTTTTCTTTTCATTTTTAGTGTTTCTTTTTTTTTTCCTAAGTAGGTGGCTTCCCTGATCTAAGATTTACCTAAAGGTAGTACAACGAAAATGGTCTTGTGACTGGGCTTTGGACAACCAGCCGATGAGCTGTTGCCATCGATAACTTGGCAGCCATACCACCCAAGTCGGTCCATTAGTTACCCAATTTCCATAAAAACTGCTGGAAAGTGAGTCAGTGCAAAAAAATGTGTGCAGATGCTTAGGCTTAAAGTCCGCCCAAATCAGAGGGCAGGTTGATAAGTCGTATACTTATCATCCCAAATTATTTACCAAATTAAAGCGAATTTTAATTGGCGAGGACTCGAGACTAAGTCCACATTCGAGTGGACACTCGGGCTAATTAAGTCTGAAGACCTGAAGAGTCTAAGTGTTTAGGTCCTCTCATATCATTTCCTAAAGTTAATAACTTTCAAATGCCTAAGTTCTCTCTTCCTAATTTCTTTCTTTTTTTTATCTTTTTTCAAATTTTCCAAAAATTTTTTTTTTTCAAATTTTATAAGAAACTAAAAGAAATTCTACGGAGTTAACATAATGATTTCAAGAATCGATTATCCACCCCCCATGCCTAATTGATGCAATGTCCTCATTGTAAAAATAAAGACATGAAAAGGGCGGAGTAAATAGAATATCACCTGAGTGTCGTGAAAATTTGGTCAGCTCCGCAGAGAGAAGAGTGTATACACACGTGCTAAGTTTAATGCCTTCAGCTAGGCATAACATACATACAAAGAAGAAATTGAGAATTCACAAGTGCGGGTCAGAATCAAAATAAAAATATTGATCCTGAAACCCATCCGCATAAGATGTCCACAGATGTGGACGAGATTTTGGTGCAGACCCATGCCTTAGGGTTAAGTGGTTCTCTTGTTCTGGATGAAAATCACCCAAAGCCGAAGGTTGTTGTGTTTGCGAGGTCGGGCCTATGGTTTAGTGGTGTGCAACCTAAGACCAAAGTGTCAGACAATGGGTAAAAGATGGTTCAATAGGTGTGGTTGTCCACTTAACATCTAGCTCAGAAAAATAATCAGTTATTCCAGGCTTGGGTCGCATGTGAAAGATATCATTAGGGTCTGTATAGAAGATAGTTGGTTTCAGGTTAATAGGTACCCTTATATCCAAACTTGTTTTTCCCTCAAAATTAACCTCCCAAATTTTTATTTCCAACTTCCTATCCTCTGAAATCAATGTTTCCAAGACCTCTAGATCATTGTACACCCCATCTAAAGTACCCAAGTCCAACAATTATGGCTGAATCAGGATTGACTTGGGCACAATGATCTCAAAAGTATGTTCATTCAGCTCTTCGAGGTGTGGTTGAGGAATGAGGCTACTAATTGAGTTGTCAGGTATCGGATCCTCCAAGTTAGCCCCAACCGAATCAGAATCTTCAGTAGTCAGGCTACCAAATTGTTCATCATAGTCCTCAAGCCCGTATGTCTCACTAAAATCATTCTCCTCAAGCTTAAGTGAGACTTCACTAAGAGATTCCTCACCCTCAAAATCAAATAATTCATGATCCTCATTTGTATATGTCTCAACATCACAAGTCATTTCATCATCCAAGGGGACATAATTTTCTTCGTTTCCTGACTTGGGGATCTCGGGTGAATCAATCGGTTCATCCTCAAAGGGTTGCTCTAGACCAATCTGGTCATCTCCAATCTCTGAATATTTATCCCCCCTGATAGGTACCTGAGCGGGTTCATACATTGGCTCTCCTGAAGAGGGTTCATCTTGAGAATCATCCCAAGATTTCACTAGTGCAACCACAAATTTCATCCTCAACCTCGACAATTTCCCAAGAAGAAACTCACCCAGGTCCCTATTCCTAACACTTTGGAGCAAATCCAATAAAGAACTATTAAGTTCAGGCTCCAGTGCTTCAGTGCATGGTGTTGGCTGGGCTTCTAAAGATTGTATGGTGTTCCTCAAAATAGCCAACGCTCTATCTTGGATCTAGTTCACCTGAATCGACTAGTTCGATTCAGGTTTGGGTGGGTTTGGGTTGAATCTAGGGGAGTCAAGATGTCGAGGTTCTCGGGTCCCTCCCTGAAAGTAGGTTGTTCTAGGATGTTCAAAGGATGGTGGCGACCTATATTTAGTGGAATACTGAGGAGGGTAGGTGTTATAATCATGATATCCTTCCTGATTGTATATCGGGTTGGTTTGGTCATCAAAGGATGGAGATCCATAATCATAATAGCTCTGGGAAGGATAATAATCATAGTCTTGTTGTCCAGGGCTAGGCCCTGGACACTGAGGTCTGGATTCATATCCCCAATCAAAGTCATTCCGGCTAGTGAAAGGGTAATTACAAGTCATGTCAGGATAGTAATCATCTTGGGGATAAGTGGTGGTATGAGGATAGGATGTGAAATGTGTGTAAGATGTTGAAGGGTACATGGTGAAGTAAGGAGGGAAATCCGAAGAGAAAGGAGCCCTACAATACAAAAATATAAGCCTGTCCTTAGTTTGGGTAGCCTAAAGGTCTACAGACTCTCAGAATTCGTCCTAAGATTATAGATGATTTACTCTACTTATGTCCAGGCAATCCAACCAGTTAGAAGGAGGGGTTGGGGAGAAGGTTCTTCGTTTGGTTTGCACCTCTAGTTCCTAGTGTACCCCTCAGCCGCAGTTGTTTGATGCTACTCCCCTAGCTAAACATTAGATTGACCAGTATAAGCAGGTTAATCGTGAACAATCTTAATCTGGATCCCGATGAGTGAACCAGTCCTTAGGGCCAACATCTAATCAATTTTAATTAGGCTTGGGACTATGGTGCTTCAGGAATGTGATGGGCCATTTAGATGGGTTGTGCCCTTAAATGATCAGTTAAAATGTGTGTGCATGCACAACCATGGTTCTCAAACAAGGTTATTTGATGATGTGTCTTTTAGGATTTAACCTTGTTTAGTAGCTTTTAGGGTTTAATTCTTAGGTTGGTTCAATCAAGGTTTAGTAGAACACTCCAAGTTTTGAAAGCATGGGTGATGATATGTTCCTTTAAAAATAAAAAATAATGCGAAGTGCCTGGTTCAGCACTAAGAATCAACCCTAAGTGGCAAGCTACTTGATGGATTAGTTTTAGATTGAGTGGTGCGGCCCAAACAGCTTAATCAATTAGCCTATTGCACCACTTAGTTAAGGCACACAAGAATGCTTAACCTATTCAAATTTCTACTCACTTATGTGTATTTAGTTGAAGTGTACTGGGTCCACAGGTCAAATCCCAGTTAAGTGGTAGAATCAAAGTGATTGTGCGCCTTAGGATAAGAAGTTGTGGGTGTTAAATGTGTAGCTTTCAGAAAATCCCACAATTAGATAACACTTTTTTTATTTTTTTTTAATTTATGTGGCTGGCGAGGTGAGTAGAGGTGGCAAACAAATAACCAAATCTATCCTAGGGTTTATAAAAAGCACCTAGGTCGATTTGGGCTTGAGTTATTAGGTTATGGAATGAAAAATAAGGTGGGGGTGGTGTGGGGGACACTTACAAAACACTCCACCTGCACTTTACTCCAGTCTACCGCACTTGGATCTCCATGCTAGGGTACTTGCAAGACAGTAGATCAAAGACAAGTAGGGTTAGTGCTATGTAACTGCAAAGAAAGGCAGAAACAATAAAGTAAATTCCGTTGCCTCCCCAACAACAGTGCCAAAATGGTCGAGCGTGTTTCGCATGTTAGAAATCAGGGTTACAAGTAACCCGTCGTCGTTGTTACAAAATATGTCGATCAGATAAAATTTATACCGAAACTCCAAGGGAGTCCTGGGTCGAACACAGGGAGGCGTCGTTTACTTTACTTGAAAACCACGCTTCGTTTTGTTTCTTTTTGGCATTTTGGGATTTTGTTATTTTTTTTGTATTTTTGATATAAAAGAAAACAAACAAATGTATCACAAGATAGAGATGTGGAACAAATATGATATATATTACTTCCAATGTCAATTACAAGAAACTATGAAAGCATATAAAGAGAGGGAGGTGAGAGGAAATCTCCCGAATCGGCTGTTCAGCGAGACGATGGTGCCTGGCGGAAGCTCGGACGAAGGAGGTGAGGAGCAGGATGATGGAGGTGAGATGTTGGAGAACATCAGGTTGAGGAAAGCTTTGGCATAGCTCCGGAATGGAGGTGAGAAGACAGAGTTGATCTGCTACCGGAATGGAGGTAGGAGGACAGCTCCAAGGTGACCTATGAAGGGAGATGGGAAGTTGGAGGAGTATTTGGTGGGGTAGAGGTTCCCTACAATAATAGGCACCTTGGGAGCTTGAGAACAAGCTCTAATGGAGTGTTGGTAGGCTTGCTAGAGCTTGGGAGTAGGGTAGGTAGAGATGGCTTGGAAGGGAGGGGGTGTACGTCCTTTTATAGTGGAGGAGAAGAGGCAAAAATAGCATGTGACCATTAGTGACATCCAAGCCGTCGTTGGAAACATCGCTGTAAGCAGCCCATGCCTACTGGCGCCTACAGCTGGCTTTGCTGGCAAGCGATGAATTACCGACAGCTATAAGCGTCGCTGTAAGTCCAGCCATGTGTCGCTGTAGGTCCAGCTCACGCATAGCTGGCGTTGCGCTCCTACGCTGTGCCCACGCATTGGCACTGCGCTAGCGCTGCCTATGCACATGCGCGCCTGCGTGTGAGCACGCACCCACGCTGCTGCATGCATGCAGTGCGGCGTGCATGCATTGGGTGGCCTAGGCTGTGCCACGTGGCATAGTCTAGGTCTTGGCCGTCCATCTTCTTCTTGTTGTAGGGGCTGCTACAGAGGTTGGATTGAGTCGATTTTTGTTCCGCTAGGCTACGACTGTTGACCCGAATCCATCCGCGTAGTCGGATTTATCATTTGAAGCGCCAAATTATGTTTCCAAGTCCCTTGGTCATTGATTTTCCTCGGACTGCATATGGTGCTACGGGTCTCCGATCGAGGCGATTTCAGAGGGGTTGGACTCCAATCATCGTCTTGATCAGATCCGTATGGTCGGATCATCAATCCGAGGCTCCAAAATAAATATCCTTCTCTCCTAACCATAAAAAGAACGCAATTAACCTAAATTATATACAACTACTCTAAATGCAGAATGGTGCATGCTATACAATATTTATAATATGAAATGCAAATCTAAGCCTAGGAACTTGCATGAATAAGCATTTTACCCTCAACAAATGTGTTTACATCATTCATCAATTTAAATCATTTTGCAAAATTCATGTTATTAAAATTAACTTACTTATACCTCCAATACTTATAAGATGTTTAGAATTAATTGGTGAATTTAAAATAATGTATAATGTGGGTTGCACTACCACGAGGGGGTGACATAATAAAATGCGGAATATAATATAAACAATCTCACAGAAGGTTCAATCAAAAAATGTGCACAATTATTTTTAGGTGGAAACCCAAACTGGGTGAAAACCACCACCTAACCCTCCCGAGTTAGGATTTTCCAATCAACCAAGTTGATCAAATTCACTAAATGAATCACTTAAACAAGGGTGATTCAACCTCAATTACAACCACGCTACAAGTGTGAGGGTAGCGTTCCTCAACCCCTTCTCTTCACGAGAAGGATTTTGTCCCACGAAGGAGATGGGAATTCGCAAAGCGAATACCCAACCAAATAACAAAGTAAAATAACAAATATAGTCCTATAGAGCCAACAAAGATTTAAACCTAGCTTCTATAGGAATTTGGAAACTCCCCTTTGCAAGGAGTGCGTCGAATCGATGACGCGGGTGCGTGAGCTATGCAATGGCGCAACGTCGCTCTCATGAACTACGGCAGGAGAGCGGGTGTGCAAAGGCTTGATGCTCTCAAGATGTAGAACTTGAGCTTAGAGAGCTTTTCTTGGACACAAAAGAGTGTGAAAGTGTATTACTAGGTGTGTCTTGTGTATCTAGGTGTATATATGTGTGTGTTTGTATGCAAGAGGTTCCTCTCTATTTACAGAGGCCTTAGGAAAGCTTTGGAAGGCTTTGGAAAGCTTCCATAGCCGTTGGGTGCAAAGCCAAAGAGAATCAGGCTGAAATCAGGAACAATGATTGCACTGACAGGGTTAGTAGACGTCTGATTCTGGCATCAGATGTCTGGGAAACCAGTTTAAGACGTCTGAAAATAAGGTCAGACGTCTGATTTTAGGCGAGTTTCTTCCTGACTTGAATCAAATCTAAACAGGGTTCTAGAGGAAGTCCATCAGACGACATACAGGACGTCTGGCACTATGTCTGGACGTCTGGAAACCTACTTTTTCGTGGGAATGGATTTCCAAGAGAGAGCAACTGCTAGAAAATCTCTGAGAAGAGATTTTGGGTCAGCCGAGGCAAAATGGTCATCTATCAGACGTCTGGAAAGGCTTAAGGACATCTGATAAGGCTCTAATGGTCATATCATCATGTGTTTGAAGTGCCAGCCAACGGTCCACTAATTAGACGTCTGGCAAAGTCATCAGACGTCTTTTAAGACGTCTGGACTAAGGTCTGGACGTCTGATTTCATCAGACAGATCTAACTAAGTCCAGCCTAAATTTCATCAGACATCTGAATCAACAGTCAGACATCTTAAAACACATTATCAGACGTCTGATTTTGGAATTAGACATCTGAAAAAGCTGTTTGAACCCTATATTGGTTTTCTAAGTTTTCTACAGAAAACCTAAGTATCCTAGGGTTGTGCCGGTGTTCCTAGGACTACTATTAGGGTACTTTGAGGCCCTTTAACATGAATCTAAGTAACAAAAATAAAGAGCAACAAAAAAAATGAAAAATAAAAAGAGTACAAAAGAAGGAAATCTATCCTATTCTTCATCTCTTTCCTTCTTCAAACCATCGCTCCTCGCGAATCTCCTCTGTTCTCCATCAAGCTCCTCCAATCTGTCCTGGATGCGAGCTCAAACTCCCTCTAATCACGTCTCCATTTGCAAT
The DNA here is from genome assembly GCA_037157565.1 of Thalassia testudinum. Taxonomy (NCBI): domain Eukaryota; kingdom Viridiplantae; phylum Streptophyta; class Magnoliopsida; order Alismatales; family Hydrocharitaceae; genus Thalassia; species Thalassia testudinum. The sequence continues at coordinate 776,626 of JAZHRO010000017.1, forward strand.
TGACCTGAAATCTAAGACTCCAAGTGCAAATGTTAAATGACATGTGTTTTGTTATCATCAAAATAAATGATCGTGGTGCTCTAGCACCAACATATACCTCCTAGCAAATGACCTGGACTCAACCAGTTAAAAAATCTAAAATGTTAGGTTAATTCGACCCTATACTACTAAATCAACATAATTTTGAGTTAACCTAGTTACTTTCTTCTACTCTTAATTAAGTAAAATTAACTTAATTAACTGAGTTGAGGTGTAGCACAACCATTGTAATGGCACCATTGCTAGGGAGGCCAATCTTTTGATTCACCAAAATTTACCTGGTTTAATTATGTAAATAGGAGGTATTTGTAATTATAATTTTACTATTTTTAATGTTTTTTATTCTAATTAGTTTTGTTTTTGTTTTATTTTCTATCTTATTTTCTGGTTTACCTTCGCGGGTAATCTCAGGAAGAAGGCGGGATTCTGTTTCACTGTTTTCGTTATAAATGCCACTGTAAGTTTTTCTATTCTTAGTCTTTAGTGTAGATTGAATTGTTGCATTTAGATAAAAAATAAAAAAATAAAAAAATACATTCTATCTGACTAGCAACAGCATATCATAGGCATACACTCTTAGGAGTGCATTTTCCTGCTAGCATTTTTTTTGCAATCTGACTTAGGTATTTCTACTGTTTTTCTCACATCAGTGGGAAAACGCGAAAAAAGAACTGCGTAGATCCCTATCTTGAGTTTAATAAAAAAAGACCACATACTTTGTTTGAAAAGATTTAAAAAGCAGCCATTGTAATTCTTTCGATATATTTTTGAAAAGATTAACTAAAAAGAGGTAAATCAAGAATTGTGAGTAAATCTGATTGCAGAATGCATGTGGGTTTTTCTATCGCTATCGTTTGTTGCATGCTATCGCACACATAGCTCGATTACTAGAGTCACACGAGTCTTTATTTCTATCTCTCCTCTTTGCACCTCTTAGGACTTTGGTCGAAGATCAACAAGTCTGTCTTACTACTAGAGCCCTAAGGAGCTAGTAGTGAGTGGTCTCGATCCTAGGCCTTAGACCTTTGAGCCTTAAGGATACGCACTTGCGTAGACACAAATTAGGATGCGCATTTTGATACTGTTACTCTATTTGTTTGCGACAAATTACTTTTGCATATCTTAGGAATCTCTTCTTTCCTTTGAAAGAAGAGCAAAACCCACATTTTTGCACTGTTTTGTAGGTTTTTGTGCCACTGTTTTTTGTGTGGTGTGAGTGTGCCTTTGCACATTTTTTTCCATTTTATGGACGGGAGGCTATCCTTGCATCCACCTCTTGTAACATCTTTGACAAGTGATCCCAGGTAGGTTGCAGATAAGCAACCAATGATTTTCCCGTCTGATCCATCTACATCTATGGAACAAATGCTGAATCAAAATCCCGAGATCCCTTTCTCTTCTGGTCAGGGGGAGATGCCACCTTTTGATGTTCATGAGGCACTCCTGAACCAAAACTTGGGATGCTTGAGTAAACTAGACAAATCAATTTATTAACAGCATTCTTAAATAATCTTCAGACTCTTCAAACCTATCCTCCACCTCAACCTGAGGCGGGTTTTAACATCCCAGATTTGCTGATCGATCGTCCAAGGACTCTACTTAGAGATTACTACAATCCATCTAATGCACAAGTAGAGCCTAATGTTAGGATACCTATTGGGGAGAATGATCCTGAATTGAAGCCGAATATTATTGGTCTAATCCCTCACTTTCATGGATTTGCATCCAAGGATCCATTCCAACACATAGAAGATCTAAAGAATCTATCTCAAACTCTTGGACATCGATCTAAGAATAGGGAAATCCTACTAATGAAGATGTTCTCTTTTAGCCTTAAAGACAAAGCTGCTTATTGGTACAGAATGATTGCAAGACCAATCTCAACTTGGGTTGAACTCGAATATGCATTTCTAAAGAAATTCTTTCCTATTGGTCAAACAAATGCTTTAAGGTGAGCTATTACTACTTTCAATCAAAACCAAGGAGAACCAATTCATGAAGCGTGGGAACGTTTTCATGAATTGCAAAGGAACTGCCCACATCATGACATCCCTCGTTGGTAACTAATGCACATCTTCTACTATGGTTTACAAGAGGGCATTCGCAATCTAGTCGATGCCTCTTGTGGTGGGAACTTCCTAAATCACGACACAGAATCCACCTCAGAATTGTTTGAAGAGATGGCGGAAAGCTCGATCAATAACACATCAATGTCGCTATTTATGTGGGACGCAAACACGACTCATCAAAATCCGCATAACGGCATTCATGAGATCGGTAACCCATCTAGTTCAAAGGACTTGGAAATAATTGCAGAAAAATTGGATAAAGTCGATATCGTAGCAAAGCATCTCGACGAGGTGAGAAATACAATGAAGACTCTTACCCCTCTAGTTGCTACGAATCCCGCGCATCTACCTGTTTCACAAATTCCCGCAGGGAGGGAATTTGTGAATAATCTGGATTCTGAAGATCATCTTCCTTGGGTTTTCTATCTACTCCACCAACCCAAGGAGGGACCTTTGTCCCACAATCTTACCCACCCTTTTCCCCACCCTTATCTTTTGCAAAAAACACGCCTTATCTTCTAAATTTAAACGCCATTCAGGGATACACACCAAGATCAAACCCATATTCAAATTCCTATAATCTTGGATGGCATAACCACCCTAATTTCTCTTGGTCTACCATGCACAAAGACCATCATATCCAACTCAGACTAGGCAAAACCCGCCTACATTGTCGTTTCAGCAACACAATGCAAAGCCATTTTACGTGGGTTCGCAAAACCCCGTAGGGCCAAATAAAGATTCACAGCTAGATTAGATTTTAAGAGTTGTGACTGAGAGCCAGCAACAAAATGCCGAGGCTCTTGCTGAAGTCCAACGACAATGTTCAGCAAAATTAGCTGATCGTAGGTGTCAAATCACACAGTTAGCTGAATCTCGTCAGCTAGGGGCCCTTCCATCCCAACCAATTCCAAACTCTTGGAATATCCAGCAAAGACAACACCCGGGAGTTCAAAATCCGAATTAGGGACATGTCCATCTTCTTAATCAATTACCCCTGAATCCAAATCTGAATCTAAATCCGAATCCATCCACTTCTAATCATGATTTTGAATATCCTAATCAACAACAATCAATTTTGAATCAACCATTAATCAATAATTCTTCTTTCCAAAATCAACAAGCATCTCCTTCTTCTCATGTCGGTATTAACTCTGTTACAACCCGCCGTGGAACTTCCATTAGGGATCTAGTTTCTCCAAGGAACCTATCCCAAGACCCTAGTACATCTAGAATGACCCTTGTTTCTACACCTAGAAGAGGTGCAGAACCCAATCCTGCAATTTTCGCTAATTCATGATATCTGGGAAATACCTCAGTAGAACAAGAAATCCATGCCCCATTCCCAGAAACTTTGAAGAAGACTAGGAAACAAAAACAACCGGTTACATTAGATGAAGAATTGATTAAGATTTTTGAACAGGTACACATTAATATCCCACTCCTAGATGCTATCAAACACATCCTGACTTACGCGAGATTTCTTAAGGAATTGTGTACTCCTAAGCGTAAGTTGAGGAAAGGAAGCACTGTGGTACTTTCAGAGCATGTGAACTCTATAATTTCAAGTACGCTTCCTCTAAAAAAGAAAGACCCAGGATCTCTATTTATTTCCTGTATAATTGGGGGTCAGTGTTTTGATAGAGTTCTCCTAGATTTAGGAGCATCTATTAACCTCATTCCTTTCTCTTTGGTAAAACATTTCAAAATAGAAAACCTTAAGTCTACCAATGTGACTTTACAATAAGCTGATAGATCTATTAAGTCACCTAAAGGAATGTTGGAGGATGTTATTATAAGAGCTTGGGATTTTTACTTCCCTGTATATTTTATTGTCCTTGATATGGAAGTACCCAAATACATTTGCCACACCACAATTATCTTAGGGAGACCCTTTTTGGCTATAGCAAAAGCCAATATTGATTGCGAATCTAGAAAGACTGAATTGAAATTTGGGGAGAAGATAATTAACTTAGATATATTTAGAGCTTCTAGTGGATTCGATTGTGAATGGATTGAGGAAATAAAATCTATAGCAGCTTTTGAGGATGACATTAGTTCTTTAGAACTAGAGAGCACACCGTTTGATATCCCATACCCTCAAAGCAACAAAATCATGTTGTTGGAATCTATACTCAATCCTGAATCTGAATCTAAATCTGAATCGTCTAACTCACTTCTCGCAATCAAAAATCCCGCCCCAAATCCTGCTATTAATTCTACTCCTATCCTTGAATTGAAACCATTGCCTGACAATCTTAAATATGTATATCTTGAATCTGATAAAACATATCCTATAATAATCAATTCTCATATATCTGAATCACAAGAATCCAAATTGATCAAGGTTCCTTGAGATCACAAGAAGGCAATTAGGTGGACTCTACATGATCTCACCGGGATTAGCCCTAATTTTTGTACTCATCACATCTATATTGAAGATGGGGCATGACCTTCAAGAGAAGCTCAAAGATGTCTAAATCTGAATTTAAAGGAGGTCATTAAGAAAGAAATAATCAAGTGGCTTGATGCTAATATTATCTATCCCATATCTGACAGCCCTTAGGTGAGTCCAATTCAAGTGGTACCTAAAAAGGCAGGACTCACCGTAATTAAAACTGAATCTGGAGAAACCATTCCCACACAAATTGCGAATTTGTGGTGGGTTTGTATTGATTATCATAAGTTGAACACTATTGATGAGTCCATTTTAATGGACTAATATTACGCCTAAGTAACTTTAATTGTATCTTTTAGGTTTGTTAATAACTATATTAAGTTATAGAATGTTTGCATGCATCATGATTTAGGTTTACATCTATTCTATAACTTAATATGTTCTTTTTATGTGCAGGAAAAATAATTGGCAAAAGAATGGGGAGGAAAGGGTAAATTACCCTTTCAAATAACCGACGGCTGTTCTTTTCCCCATCCTCCGGGCACCCTCAACAGCCATCGGCCAGAAATAGTTAAGGGATTTGAAAATCCCTTAGCTCTCGCAGGCGCAAACCAGGAGGAGTTAAAAAGGTAAGGCAGAGAAAGGAGAAAGGATCCATCTTCCCCCTGTGAGGAACTACATCAAGCGTGCACTGTGCACAACTTCCACCATTTTCTCCACTGCCACCACGTGCGCTCCAACCTCTCCAACGCCAACTCTGCCCTCACCAGCCATCACCAAGTTCTTCACCGCCTAGCGCTCCCAGCAGGCATGCAAGCCAAGTACCTCCAGCTCTCCCGTAGGCGCGCGCCTCAGCCTCACCGCCTTCAGGCGCACGACCTGGTGCCCGCTCCTGCACCACACTGCCCTCACCCGCGCCCCTGCAGGCACCCGCTCACCGGCCACCACAACCAGACCGCACCTGCACTCCTGTAGGTGCATCCGCAGACACCCCACTGCGCCTACCTCCGCGCACCCCTGCAGGCACTGCTCCCACTTCACCACTGCCGCGCCCTCCAACCAGCCAGCAGGCGTGCGTGCCCCCTCCTGCAGGCGCTTGCTTCAACCCTCTACAGCGCCCGCTCCTTCTCCACTTTTCATGCCCGTAGGCGTGTGCCTCAACCTCCTGCGCCTGCCTTCCCTTCCTCCGCCAGCGCCTTCAACCCACAAGCGCGCCATCTGTACCTCCTGCCACACCCGCAAGTGCGCCATTTGCACCTCCTGCCACACCGCAAGCGCACGCCATCTGTAGCATGTGTGGCAACGCCAGCACCCATCCACCTCCACCACTCCTCCGTCGGCTGGCCACCTCCGGCCATCTCCGTCGACACCGCAGCCTCCATCGGATAGGTTTCATCCTTGCTAACCTCCCTAGTGAGTCCACAGCCCGCCGGTGCTCTCTCTCTCTTGCAAGCAGGAGAGAGAGCAAATGCTTTGTTTTCTCTGATATTAAAATTTACATTCACTATCATTGCCACCAGAATTTGATTTTTATTTATTATTATTTTATTATGGCAAAATTACGCATGCACACTCTTATTTTCTGATAATTGCACGTTATTGATATTCAACTATTTCAAGATTGGTTTTGGGCTTAACCTGTGCACTAATTTTCTCTAGTAAATGTCAAGTGAAAATTACATAAAATCATCATATATTTAGTGAAGATTTCAGTGAGGGAAAACTGCACATATACCCTTATCCTTTTAAATTATTGTGAATCTACTTTCCATCGCATTTTATGTCAGATTTGAATAGAGATTTCGCACTTTACCGAAAGAATATAAAATAATTGAGAGTTTATTGCATAATTGCCTCCCTGTGGACACGACTCGCTCTTCTATGAGTGGTTATTTTTATTTTTTTTGATTAGTCGATTTTTCCACCACTTAAATACTACAATGCAAAGCGGAAAGTTGACTCATCAACTATTACAAAGAAGGACCATTTTCCTTTGCCATCCATTGATCAAATTCGTGAGAGATTAGCTGGTAATAGGTTCTTCTACTTTCTAGATGGTTACTCTGGATATAATCAAGTTGCAATTTATCCCAAAGATCAAGAGAAAATGACTTTCACCTACCCCTTTGGAACCTTTACTTTCCGAGGAATGCCATTTGGGCTTTGCAATGCACCCGCGACTTTTCAGCGTTGCATGTTAGCCATTTTTACCAAAATGGTGGGTGAATATATGGAGGTTTTTATGGATGATTTTTCAGTCTTCGGGGAGACATTTGATATTTTCTTGGATAATTTGTCAAAGGTTCTTAAGAGATGTATTGAAGTAAACCTTGTCCTTAGTTGGGAGAAGAGCCATTTTATGATTCCAGAGGGCAACGTACTTAGCCACCTCGTATCTGAGCTAGGTATCCAAGTAGATCGAGCCAAGATCAATCAAATTGCAAATCTTCCAATTCGTAACTCAATCAAAGGCATTAGATCATTTCTCGAGCATGTGGGATTTTATAGGAGATTTATACTTGATTTTTAAAAAATTTCCCGACCACTCACAAACCTCCTTACAAAGGATGCCACTTTTGAGATGAGTGAGGAGTGTATTTCAGCATTTGAAACTTTGAGAGATAGAGTTACACAAGCTCTAATTTTCCAACCACCTAATTGGGATTTACCATTCGAAATCATGTGCGATGCATCAGATTATGAAATAGGAGTTATTTTAGGATAGAAACTTGAGAAGAATCCTGTAGTAATTTACTATGCTAGTAAAACATTGAATGAGACACAAAGGAATTACATAGTTAAAGAGAAAGAGTTACTAGCAATAGTATTTGGATTAGAAAAGTTCAGATCTTATATACTCGGATCTCAAATTATCGTGTACTCTGATCACTCAGCTATCCGACACCTTCTATCTAAGAAGGACACGAAACCTAGGTTGATCAGATGGATCTTGCTTTTGCAAGAATTGGACCTAGAAATTCGTGATAAAGCAGATCAACAGAATGTTGTTGCCGACCATCTTTCCCGCCTTCCTTCTGATACAATTGAATCATCTCCTCCAATCACTGAACAATTCCCTGATGAACATCTTTTGACTATATCCACAGATCTTCCTTGGTATGCAGATATTGTTAATTATTTGGTTACACATCAATTCTCGTCAGACTGGGATGGGAATCGCAAATCACAACTCAAAGCAGAAGCCAAATACTATTTTTGGGAAGATCTATATCTTTTTCGACTCTGTAATGATCAAATTATCAGGCGTTGTGTCACCTCTTCTGAGATTGATTCTATTTTATCTTTTTGTCATGACCAGGCTTATGGTGGTCACTTTTCTGGTAGAAAGACCGCTGCAAAAGTTTTGCAATGTGGGTTTTATTGGCCCACGTTATTTGGTGATTCTCAGACTTATTGTAAGGCATGTAGTCACTGCCAAACACTTGGTGGCATGTCACGAAAAGACATGATGCCTTTAAACCCGATTATAGTCTGTGAAATCTTTGATATTTGGGGCATAGACTTTATGGGTCCATTTCCATCCTCTTTTGGCTTCCACTACATTGGATTGAAACTATACCCAAACGCACAAACGATCATTGAGTTTTCATTCCTTTTATACAGAGTGATATTATCACTCGTTTTGGGGTACCTCGTGCCACCATTCCTGACGACGGTTCCCATTTTATCAATGCCCAGTTTAGAACCTTACTTAGAACATATGGGGCTACACATTGTATTTCTACACCTTATCATCCCCAGATTAATGGGCAAATTGAGGTCTCTAATCGAGAGATCAAAAAGATCCTTCAAATGACAATTCGATCTGATAGGAAGGATTGGTCTTCTCGTTTAGATGAGGCTTTGTGGGCTTATAGGACTACCCACAAAACACCATTAGGCATGTCACCATAGAGACTTGTTTACGGGAAACCCTGTCATCTTCCCATAGAAATTGAACACAAGGCCTATTGGGTAATTAAAGCCTATAATTTAGACCTTACAAAGGCTGGTGAAAATCGTAGGTTGCAGCTTAGCAAACTTGAGGAATTATGTCATGATTCCTATGAGAGTTCAAAGCTGTATAAGGAAAAACTTAAAGCCTTCCACAGCAGATTTATTTCCAATAAATCCTTTACACCTGGTCATAAGGTGTTGTTTGATGCTCGTTTGAAGCTCTTCCCTGGTAAACTTAGGTCTAAATGGTGAGGGCCATTTATTGCTGTTAGAGTCTTTGACAACAGGGCTGTCGAAATCACTGAACCCAACAAGGATCAACCCTTCAAAGCCAATGGTCAACGTTTAAAACCTTTCTTGGAATCACAACCTTTGGGTCTTGTTGGAGAATGTTACACGTTCCACTAGGGTTTGTCACCTTCTATCCACCACTTTTGTACATACCTGTTTCCTGCTTTATATCTTTTTGATTCTTCCACACTTACTCTGATTTTTCACTTCATCATATATTGATTACCTTCATTTAGTCCGACTGACCACTCTGACCTTTGGTCAGACTTGAAATCATCCGCACAGAGATCTTTGATCTCCTCTATCGACTCATTACATCACCCTATGCTAAATGAAGTGTAATATCTTTTTACCCTTCTTACAATAAGGACATTATAAAATCTTGGCTTGGGGGGTGTCGAAGTGAAATTTTCACTTTAAGTGTGTGTAAATAGAAAGAAAATATTAAAAAATACATAAAAATTAAATATACACAAAATTTTTTAAAAAATAGAAATTCTATAAATTATAAAAATTTTTAAAATAAAAAATTTCACAAAAAATTGAAAAATTTTGAAAAAAAATAAAAAAAATAAAAAAATCTTATAAACATATATAAATACAAAACTTTGAAAATGAAATTCATAAAAATAATAAGAAGGGTATATTCATCTATAATAAAGAAGAAAAGAAGAAAAAAATATTTATATTATTATTAAGAGCTTAATTTTTCTTTTAGGTTAGAAATATAAAATATATAAAGAATACATATAGAATATTTAAGAGCATTCAATTCTTATTTAGATTCTTGCCTAAACATTTTGTAAAAACACACTTTTGTCTTTAAAATTTTTAAACAAGATTTTATTTGAATTTAGAATCCTTAAATCTTTTAAGCTTTGTTTTTCTATTCTTACCCTGAATTAAGAAACTAAGTGTATTAAGTTTTAGACTTAGATTTTGGGATTAAATTATAACTTTCTAATCAATTAGATTAAGTAATCCTTTTGCTTTTTGAAAGTTTGATTTTATCATAAAGTTAAGTAAAAAGGCTAGATATTCAGAGTTAATTAAATAGAGAGTTAATAGAATTTTAGCTTACAAGTCTTACAGGCTAAAGACATATAACTAGACTTGGTAAATTTTATCTTGATGGATCCTATTGGAGGAAACTAAGAATTTTAAGAACCTGAGAGTGAAGGGCTTTGTTTTCCAAGTTCTGGTTTGAGAGCTAAGTAACCTAAACATCTAAATTCACACACATAGAATTGTCTTGTTGGCATCTGAGACCTCGAAAACACAGAGGTTAAGAGATTGATTCTGAATCCTCTTTAGTCCAAGGATTTCCGTGGGGCGGTTCTTCAAAGGGTGAAGGATGTGCCACTCACCTAGAAAAAGGAATTGGAGAATAAAGTTGGTAAGAAAAATGAGAATGGGGGAAATTGAAAAAAAATAATAATAATAAAACACCTTACAGTTAAGTGCCTTGCTACAAATGGGTGCTTATGCAGTTTTTTCATAATAAAAATAAAGCATCTCAATACAAATGGATGCTACCCTTCCTTCCATTAAATAAAGGAACACATCGCTACATATGGGTGTTCTAACCTATAGAAAAAAGTGAAAAAAAATATGGAGATAAAAATATTAGGAATAAGAGACCCAGTGGCCCACCGGGGAGATATACACAAAAATTGTTGACCTCGGGATAGAAAACTGGTGAGGAGAAAGCAATCAAACCTGAGTAAGGCCAAGCCAAAGGCTTGAATTGGAATAATTGGGATTGGAAATTGATGTATTAAGATCTGGATTTTTGCAACTTTGAATGGCTTTAGGACAACTCTCTCACTAAGCACAGATGTTTTAAAATCATAGCTACTGAACCTTGGTATTGGGCAATGAAGCCTAAGAAATTAGGTTTTGAGGATTTAAAGTTGAGACCTAAAGGACAAGAATTAACAAAATCCTAGGTCTAGAAGTTGTTCTTAGTATTGTAGGCTAGTAGATTAGAGTTTTATTACTCTAAGTTTGATTAATAATGAGTATCTGGTTAATTTGCCTAAACTTATATTGATAAAAGTCAAATATCATAAACAAATGGTTAACTTTGGTCTATTGAGTTTTTGAGTTAAAATTTAATTCCCAACTCTTATGTTTTGCTTTCTTAAAACACTTTGTATTCTAAGTTTGGGTTAAGAATAGTTACAAAAGAATAAGAGATTTTTGAGAATTCTAATTCTTAATAAAATTCTTGTTAACAACATTGTTTTAAGTGTGTTTTGAAAATGTTATAAGTATAAGTCTAAGTAAGAAAACTTTCACAAGTGCTCTGTATATTAACTATTTATATTAAACCAAAAAAATTCTCTGACCTAAGCTTTCCTCTACATAGTTATTATTTATATTAATTTAAACCCAAGTGCTTTAAATCATCATATTTTTAGTTAATTTTGCTAGAGACTAGCAAAACTTTAGCTTGGGGGTATGATGAGAGGCTCATCATGATCTCTAATTACCCCTAATTAACTAGTCTTCCTAGTTAATTAGCTAAGAATATGTGAATATATGGGTTAATTATAAGATAAGGGATATATAGTAAAGGACCTTTAAATAAGTTAAAAATGCTATTTTAACACCCAATAAATATTATTAATAATCTGATTAATAATTGGACTCGAGATATTAATAATCATTCCTCTAATTAATAAGTTAATTAACTTAGGCATAATGTATATATAACTATGTAATAATTTAAGTAACTTTAGTTAATTAAATAAATTAATCTAAAAAGATAAAAAATGTAAATTCAAGGTCTAAACATAATAATTACCTTATTTACAATCATATATAAAAGGTTGAAAAAGATCTAAATTAAAATAAACCTTAAAAACCTTAGTTTACATTTTGGTCCTTATAATTCATTTCAATTGGGTCCTTACTTTTCATGCAGATCCTTAGTTTCATCGCGTATAGGTCCCTGACTTCTTTTCTTCAGCTGATTGAACAGCTGACGACCGAGGGTGCTTCCACCACACGATCACTGCCCATCCGACGACACCTCACCTTCCCCAAGCTCCTCGAGCTTGCGCTCACCATCCTATCTTCATCCATCGGTCTTGATGACACTTTATCCTAATTTTAGGTAGGAGATAACCTCACCGTCGTCGAAGAAGACGTCGGTGGTTAACCTCCTCCTAGCCCCTTACACGTCCAGATTCCACCTCCTCCTTCGTTGCCGTCAATTATAAATACCCCCTGACCCCCTTGATTTTCTTCAAGTTGGCTCCCTTCCCTCTTCTTCACTACATCCAACCCAATAGGCTATTCCCTCTACAACTCCGACGAACCTTCCACCTCATCTTTCGACTTCCTTCGTCCACCTCAATTGTCTCAAGAACTTCGCCGAGGTCAACCGCATCTCTAGACACTGGCGCTGACCAAGGAGTGCCTCTGCTTCATCTCACATCCACCCATTGGAGATCTTCCTAATTCCCCTCTTATTTCACTCCTCCATCATCAGCCTTCGACGGAGTTCCTCTGTCCCCTTCATCCAGGTAACAGTAGGATAGGAGTAGGAGTAAAGTAGTTTAGATAGGTAGTTAGTTAGGTAGTTTAGTTGTAATGTTTGATTTCTAAAGTCATCTTCTTCGACTTTGGTGAGCTCCTGGAGTTCGCCAGAGCCCTAGTTTTGTCTTTTGAATCCACTGTCTACCTTCTTTAATCATTCACGACCATTTCTAACACATTTAATCTTTAATTTGATCACTGATTCGCCTAATCCAAATCCACCTCCATCAACTACTTCTGCTGTCCATGGCAGCAGTAGTTGACCTTATTTCCACATCCATCGGATCCTCCATCACTCATTCATCATTAAAGGATCCTATTTATCATCTTAATTTGATTAATTATCATATGTAACTTAAAAGCCTAATTCTATTTAAGCTCCTGAGCTCGCTGTCAGTGGCGGCTAAGGAGTTGTTAAAACTTAAAATAAAATGTATATTTATGATTGCAACTACTCCTTGACTTGTCTTAACCACTCATCTGAGTGGGAGAGCAAGTCCTATACCTCAACTCACTTTGATTACATTCAAACTGAATTCACTGATAAATCTTACATTTAATGAATTAAAGAGGAACTTAATGCGATCCTGAGGTTCCTTGCAACCTCAAGAACCTTTTCAAATAAAAAATGGCATGAATTTTCTTTCTGTACACAAATTCATCTTTTTCTGGACTCACCGGAGCTCCGGCGAGCTCTGACGAGTGAAATCTGATCTTCAGCCTATAGAACTTTTCAAGAAGCTCCAGATTGACTTAATTTTGATCACTGACTTGTTTAAGGTTGTTTATTTAGGATTTTAACAATTGGAGTTGTACATTAGGTTTCATCTTCTACAACTTTGACAGAGTTGGAAAAGTCTGTTAAGAAGTCTTAAAGTTGCTTTCAATGGCCTTGAAGCTTCAGTGCAGTGCACTGAAGCCATTCATGTCCTTAGAACACATTAACAAACTCCTAATTCTTCTGACAAACAAAGCACCTTTTGAGTTCAGGCGATGAGCCTGGAACCCTAGTTTCCAAGGTCAAATCATCTATTTTAGGGGTTGAGCGATTTCCTAAGGTTGAAAGAATCCTATTCTAGGCTTTAATTTCTTGTAAAGAGGTGTAAATCAGAAAGTCAATTTTCAAGCCTTATAGTCAAATCTGAATAGGATATTTTGATTCTGAGCTCAATTAGACGATTTGAGGAGTTTGAATTGATTCTAAGATTCAGTTGGATGATTTTAGAGTGATTAGATTGAGCTCTGTAATGTAATTTGATTGTAATTCATTAACTGCTAGTTTGGGTTATTTTTGAACCCAGTAGGTTTTTGTTGAAATTTGAATGTGATTCCTACCCAGATCAGTTTGTTACATCCCTTAAAAGCTATTCCAATCGATTGAGAATGATTGTTTATGTCTGTTTCACCTTTCTTATATTTAAATTCAATCTTTAAAGCTTTCAAAGAAGCTTCAAGCTTCTCTGCAGTTACCTAAAGCTTTGAGAGCTTGAAACCTATACAAACAGCTGCAGAAACACTTGTAGGACGTATTTAAAGCCTTAGCTACGAGAGAAGTCTAGCCTATGGACTCTATTAACTTTCATTCCATTCTCGGGCAGTATAATACCATATAAAACCCATAGTTTCACCCTTCAAATTGAAGAGGAAAACTTTCCCTTCACCTTAAGTTGACCCTACAATCCTGTAGAGCTACTCAAGAGCTTTCCAACAAGATTTAATTCGCTTGATTTGGAGCTCTGAGCTAGGAGTTATCCTCAGTTGAAGTCAGCTCTGGAAGGGGAAGGTTTAATCCCACATTTGAAACTCTGGAGCAGCCACCTTAGTATAAAAGGTTTTTGTTAAGTGGCTACTTCAGTCGTCAAGTGCTGGGCGCAAATGGAAACCGAGCATATGCGTGTGTGTGTGTGTGGGCATGTGTGCCTACGGGTGTGCGCCTGTGTGGGCATGCGATGTGTGTGGCCTTGGGACGGCAAGGCCTGGGAGGCGATTGTGCTGGTTTGGCTCGAGAGAATAATAAATCGAAAATAAATCAAAGCTAACTCGAATCAGGTGAGGACTTAGTAGGGTTTGGTCCCACCCTGTAAAGGGTGCTGTGTATCCCCAAAAGGTCCTCACCACAAACCAAAAACCAATTTTTGGTTAAAAAGAAAAAAAACCTAGTTCAGCGAAGGTTTAAAGGAAGAGCTAAGGAGCAAAAGAACAGAAGACTGAAAGCTAAGTGCTGAAGGGGAAAATCACTAGGGAAAAGAAGAAAGGCTAAAGAGGCTTAGGGAATAAAGGAAAGAAAGATTAAAGGGAAAGAAATTTGAAAGATAAGGTAGAAGAAGAACTTGTAAAGAGGGATGAAAGGGAAGGAACAGAAGACTAAGGAAAAGCTTAAGGGAGAAGAAAGAAAGGAAGCTCGAGAGAATAAGAGAGAAATAAAAAGAGAAAAATAAAGGATAAATAAAAGAAAAGGAAAATAGAAAAGAAAAGGAGTTAATTTTTCTTGTTATATTTTAATTTCTCTTGCTTTCAATTGATGTAATAGGGCATACTTTGTTTATATAAACTCTCATTTGCCTTAATTCTTTTGAAATAAACATTGTTAATGTGATTTCATATGGAATTTTGCATATTTCCACAATTTAAATCATTTTGCAAAATTCATGTTATTAAAATCAACTTAATTATACCTCCTATACTTATAAAATGTTTAAAATTAATTGGTGAATTTAAAATAATGTATACCTCCAAGCAAATGACCTGGACTCAACCAGTTAAAAAATCTAAAATGTTAGGTTCATTCGACCCTATACTACTAAACCGACACAATTTCGAGTTAACCTAAGTTACTTTCTTCTACTCTTAATTAAGTAAAATTAACTTAATTAACTGAGGGTGCTTTCTACTCTACTCCACTCTATTTTATGTCTTTTTAATACAATGAGGGCATTGCATTATATAGGAATGGGGGGGTGGATATTCATCACTAAATTATTTCGTCAGCTCCATAGATTCTTTTCATTTTCTTTTTATTTACAAAAAAAAATGTTGAATTAGGAAAGAGAACTTAGGCTTTAGAAAATTTTCAATCTTAGAGAATAAAACTGCATGATTTAAACACTAAAACCCTTCACATCTTTAGGCTTAATCAGCCCGGGTGTCTACTAAAATGTGGACTTGTTTCTTAAGTCCTTGCCATTCTAAATTCATATTTTAATTAGTTAAATAAGTTACGGTGATAAGTACACGACTTATTAATCCACCCTCTGATGTGAGGGGATTTTAAGTCTAAGCATCTACACACTTTTCGCACTGACTCGCTTTTCAACAATTTTAATGGAAATTGGATAGCTAATGAATCTTTTAGGGTAGTATGGCTGGCAAGTTATCTTGGGTAACAGTCCATTGGTAGGTTGTCCAAAGCCCAGTCATTCGACCGTTCTTTTCCTATTGCTTTTAGATAAATCTTAGATGTGGGAAGCCACCTACTTAAAGAAAGAAAAGAAAAAAAAATCCAAAAAGGAAAAAAAATAGAAAGGAGAAAAGAAAAGAAAAAGAAAAAAAGCCACACTTCACCACACGAGTATGGCTAGCAAGTTATCGTGAGTAACAACCCATTGGTAGGTTGTCCAGAATCTAGCTCAAGAAATGCATGTACAATTCCAAAACACTTAGGAAGAAGCGGTGAAGTAGAATAAGCTAGGGAGATATACACTGGGTTCGCCCTTGTGTTGACCCCATAAAAATAAAAGTATGGAGAAAGCTATCGGTCAAATGATACACCTTTAGGCAAATTTCTTTTCACGGTCACCTAGGGGCGTAGAAACCTGAAGTTCGTTCTAATCGCCGATCAGTGAGTCTATCACAATTCATACAAAGATGCTTAGAACTTAGGGTTCTCTTCGAGTCTTGGGCAGGTTGAGTGGCCGTAGAAAGCTGTTCTGAAACCCTAAACTCAAAAATCCAAAAAAATTAAAAACGAAGAAAAGAAGAAAAAGATCCTTCTTTGAAAAAGGTGAGGGCATGAGGCGGTCTGCATTTTGGCAGACACCTGGGTGCTGTTGTGTCTCTGTAGTTCAAGTTATAGTTGAAATCTCTAAGTGTTGAAAAATAACTATTGTCCAAGAAATCCGACCTAATTCTCTTATAAATAGCATGTAGTTTTGCTACGGACTAGCAAAAGATAGTCCCTGGGGTGTAATGTAAACACGTTTATAACACATAAACCATCTATTCTTGCACGTTCTTAGATATAGAGTTGCATCATAGATTATAAATATTGCATAACATGCATCATCTTGCATTTAGGTTAGGCTATATAAAGTTTAGGTTAATTTTCCTTTTTTATGGTTAGGTAAGAGGGCAATATTCAATCGGGGCCTTGGATTGAAGATCCAATCATACAGATCTGATTAGGGCGACGATCGAAGTTCAAGCACTCCAACATCGCCCTGATCGGACTTTCGTAGCATCAGATGCAATCCGAGAAAGATTAGAGGTCAAGGGGCCAGGATGGTGTAAATTCGTACATCAGATGACAAATCCAACCACATGGATGGGTTCGGATCAACGATCGCACCCCAATGATGCGAAAATCGATCCAATCTGACATCCGTGACACCATATACAACTCACAGAAGATGGATGGCCATGATGGTGCCACATGGCACCATCTCAGCTGCCAAAATTGGCCCAGCTAAATGGCAAGGACCCGCTACGCCCTCTCTCTCCTTACACGCACAATCAAATCTAGGCTGTTGGATCTTGATTCAACGACCATGGGCATGCGTGCTTAAAACTTTAGTGAGACAAAGCGGTGGCCATAGCACATTGGTCGCAGACATGCTTGTGAAGCTGAAGGCATGGGTTCGAGACTCATCGAGCGCTTAAATTCAGCACGAACGCTAGTGCGGCCGATTTCGGCCATTGGATGAAGTGTGAGCGGTGTAGCTGCAAACGAAGTGGTTGCACCAGATGTGTAGGCAGGCACACGTGAGATCAAATGCCCAAGTCCACGCTCAATCGCACACGTGGGCATTGGGTACGTTGAAGCAGAAGCGATGTGGATGGCTTTTAAGCAGTCCGATCGCTTGATCGGACGGCTGAGAGCACATAGATGTGCGATGGCATTGAGGTATGGGGAGAGGAGGAGGCGCGATGTGCGCAGCACCTACGCCCACGTTCATGGGTTTTAGTGACGTTTAAATCCGTCACTAAAGGCCCTAAATTAATTTTTTATGCATGAAATGACCTTTTTGCCCATTCAAACATCACCTACGAATAGCCATACGACCCCTACACTTTCTTGATCCCTTCCTCTCTTCTCTCACCCCCTCCAAAGCTCTAAGAGCTTGTCCCAAACCTAGGATGCTCTATTAAAGTTAAAAATACAAATTTTCCACTTTCTCACCACCTTCATGGAGCATCAGCAGTGGTCTTCTCACCACCATTCGGGAAGCGGATCCCACTATGACATCATCCTACCTCGTTTTCCATTGTCCTTTATTGTTCTCCTTCGTCCTGCATCTCACCACCTTCATTCGGGTGCTTCATCATTGCAGCTCGTCCTCCAAGCAGCCGTCGAGGAGGATAACTTCTCTACACCTTTTACCACTTTCTAGTGTAGATTTCCTGCTTTCTAATGTAGATTTCCTGCTTTCTAGTGTAGTAAGTAGTTGTAATGAACATTGCTCAATGGTAATAAAATCCATGTTTATTCTATCTCTTTTTTCTCTTTATTTGTAATATTCTCTCTCTTTCTTCTATTATTTATTCTTTAAGTAGATAGCTAGTTTAGATTTAATTCAACCAGCTAATTTGCTTCGTGAAAAATAAAACAAATGTGATTTTTAATCAAACATCCTCCTCCCTGTGTTTGACCCAAAATTCTTTTTGAGTTTCGATTAAATTGATCTGTTGATGATTTTTCTCGCAAATTGCACCACAATGATAGGTTTTCAAAATTCAACTCTGTTTGCGTAGATTTTTGTTACAACAGGAGCCACATGCTCAAGCTCATGCTATCTATTAGGCTACTCCAATCCCTTCTGGAATCAACCAAACACGCACTATAACCCACTAGGAGGCTCCTATTTTGCCCAACCCTCCCCAAGGCACGAACCAAGAGAACTTTGTCACTGCAAACACAATTACCTCGAGGAGTGGTACTAGACACAAGGGTCTCATTGATTCACAAGTAAATTCCATTAGGACCCGTAATAAGAATTTTAAACTCCCAACTAAGAATGCGATCAATAGAAAATCAGAATATGATTTGGGAGTATGTTGTTGTAAGGGAAAATGCAAGAAGTCAGAGGAAAAATTAGAGGAAAGAATATCTTTGATGCAAGCTTTCAAATTGGCAATCATTTTATTCCTTGCGGCTATTGGATCAATTCCCGCCTACACTAGATTTCTATTGAATTCATACAAAGAGAAGCATAGATCAGAAGCTAAAAACACTAGGAGGTTAGTCTTGTCTGATAACACATGTATACTAATCTTAAACAACCTACCACCTAAGAAGTAGGACCCGGGAGCCCTGCTGATTTCCTGCACAATAGGAAAATTACTTCTAACCGTTCCCTCCTTGACTTGGGTGCTCCTATTAATAGGATCCCTACCTCACTTCATAGGAAACTGGGTCTAGGCCACCTAAAACACACTGACATAACCTTGCAGTTGGTCGATAGATCAATTACAAAACCAAGGCATCTTTTGGAAGATGTTTTAGTCAGGGTTAATGAACTACATTATCTTATTGATTTCATGGTCCTTGACATGGAAGCACCAAAACAGCTCAACCGTACCCCGATTATTTTGGGAAGACCTTTCTTAGCCACTGCCAAGGCAAGGATTGATTGTGAATTGAGAAATATAGATATTGCCTCAGGGAATAAAGCGAATCGATTTAATATTTTTGAGGCCTCAAAGAAGAATAAAAGTGTGGCTTGATTAAGGAGCTTGGAAAAATAGATGAGGTAATGGCCTTCCACATATTAGACAACCCCCTAATGGCCAACCCAACCCAAACTCTGGAAGAAAATCATCAGGTTGCAGGGATAATTGAGGACAATAAAGACATGCAACCAATAGTGGCAAATTAGGATGAGGGAAATATTCATGAAATTAGGAACTTGTTGGAAGACTCACCTGATCAAGTTAAAATCCAACAACATCTTTATCCTAAATTTTTAGAGTTTGAGGTTCAAATAATGGGTGGAAATCACGAAGATCAGAATGGTTGGACCAAGCACCAAGATTTTTAGGATGAAATTGAAATTTGGGGAGTAACTCTTGAAAAGTTTGGTATTCTAGAGTACACACAGACATTACAAACCCCCAACACATCACAAAAACCTCATCATCCTTTTTCGCCCAACCATTGCATAAATCCTACACCTACCCAAACCTCCTCTGTACTAAGTCAACAAAACTCCTATTGGAGACCATTTGGGCTCTCCCTGCATCACCAGTGATGAGACTCATCATGATCTCTAATTATGCCTAATTAACTAGTCTTCCTAGTTAGTTAACTAAGGATATGAGTATATATGGATTAATTATAAAATAAGGGATATATAGTAAAGGACCTTAAAATAAGTTCAAAATGATATTTTATCATTCAATTAATATTATTAATAATTTGATTAATAATTGGACTTGAGATCTTATCAATCATTCCTTTAATTAATAAGTTAATTAACTTAAGCATAATATATATATATAAGTATGTAATAACTTAGGTAACTTTACCTAATTTAATAAATTAACCTAAAAAGGTCAAAAATGTAAATTCAAGGTCTAAACATAATAATTACCTTATTTAGAATCATATATAAAAAGTTGAAAAAGATCTAAGTTAAAATAAACCTTTAAAACCTAAGTTTACATTTAGATCCTTAGTACCCATTTCAATCGAGTCCTTAATTTTCATATAGGTCCTTAGGTTTCATTGCACAAAGGTCCCTATCTTATTCTTCTTCTTCCTTCAGCCGGTTGAACAGTTGATGACAGAGGGTGCTTCCACCGCTCGATCACCGCACATCCAACGTCGTTCCATCTTCTCCAAGCTCCTGAAGCTTGTGCTCACCATCCCATTCTCATACATTGACCTGGATGATTCTTTAATCCTAATTTTAGGTGGGAGTTAACCTCACCGTCGTCGAAGATGACACCGGTGGTTAACATCCTCTAGCTCCTCACACGTCCAGACTCCGCCACCCTCTTCATCACCGTTAACTATAAATAGCCCCTCACCCCCTCAATTTTTGGTAAGAAGCCTAAATCAGAAATTCAAAATTTCAAGCTTCACAGTCAAACTGAGTTTGAGATCTTGATTCTGAGCTTGATCTGAGAAATTAAGGAGTTAGAAATGTCTTTGAGATTCTGTTGAATGATTTGAGAGTGATTAAATTAAGCTTAGACTTGTAAATCTGTTGGAATTAATACCCTGCCAGTTTGGGTTGTTTTCGAACCCAAATTGATGGCAATGACATTTTGTTGAGATTTGATTTCAATTCCTGCCCATATTAGTTTGTTTTAACCCTTAGAATTTGTTGAAATTGATCAGAAATGTTCTTAAGTGTCTGTTGACTTAATCAGAGTTAGAAATTCATTCTCTGAAACTTTTAGAGAAGCTTGAGGCTTCTTTGCAGCTTCAAAAGCTTAAAGAGCTTTAGGATTCATTCCAATAGATGTGGAAAGTCCCGTAAAGCTTGCTCAGACACTTAGTTAAGTTAGAAAAGACATCATATAGACACTGTAAGAATTATTTCATTTCCAGGCAGTTATAACTCGTAGGAACCCCCAAGATTCACTCTTCAAATAGAAGAGGAAAACATCCTCTTGACCTAAAATTGACCCTATAATCTTGTAGAGCTACCTTAGAGCTTTCCATCAAGCTTTGAATCGCTTGATTTGGAGCTCTAAGTAGGGAGAAATCCTCAGTTGAAGTCGGGTCTGGAAGGGGGACACATAGTCCCACATCGGAAGCTGTTGAGTGCACGCATAAGTATAAAACGAATTTGTGAATAAGGCTCACCAGTCATCAAGTGCTCGGTGCGAAAAGAACATCTAATCATCTGAGCATAGAATGTGTGTGTGCAGGCATGTGTGCCTGTGGGTGTGCGCTCGAGTGGGCGTGTGTGCGATGTTGGCCCTGGGAGGCTGTTGGGCTGGTTCGGCTTGAGAAAGAAAAAAAACCAAAATTAAACCGTAATCAAGTAAGGCGAGGATTGAGTAGGGTCTGGTCCCACCCTCACAAGGGTGTTGTGTATCCTCGAAAGGACCTCGCTGCAAATCTTAAACCAATTTTTGGATAAAGAAAAAAACCCGGTTCAACTGAAGAGAAAGAAGAAGCTAAGGGCTGAAGGAAAGCAGGTGTTGTGCTAAGGAGAAACTAAGGAAAGGAAAGAGAAAGAAAGGAAAGAAGGAAACAGAAGGACACATAAAGAAGGTATGAAGATTAAGCTTAAGGAAACACTAAGGGAGAAGAAGATGAAGGTAGGAGCAATAAAATAAAGAAGAGAAGATAAAGAAAGAGAGAAAAGAAAGAAGGAAGAAAAAGACTAAGGGAAGAGAAGATAAAGGCAAGAACAAAGTAATGGAAAAAAAAGAAAGAAAGAGCTCGAGAGAATTAAGAAGAAATATTAAAGAGAAAGAGAAAAATAAAGGTAAGTAGAATAAAAGGAAATAAAGAAGAGAAGAGAAAGAATAGAGAGAAAAGAAAAAGAAAGTAGGCTGAAGAAGTTTAATTTCTTTAATTTCTTTTTGTAAGAATTAGTTGTAATTTCTTTTAATTGTAATAAGGCATGTTTTGAATAGATACTTTTATTTGCCTTTAATCTTTTGAAATAAATAGATTTCAAAGTAGGATTTTGCATGTTACTTCAAATTAAATCAATTTTTGCAAAATCCATGTTTCTACAATTAACTTAACTATACCTCCCATACTTATAAGAAAAATAAAGTTAATTAATGAATTTAAAATGAATTATACCTCCCAGGGGACGACCTGGACTCAACAAGTTAAAAATTCTAAAATGTTAGGTTAATTCGACCCTATACTACTAAATGACACAACTTCCGGTTAACCTAAGTTACTTTTCTCTACTCATAATTAAGTAAAATTAACTTAATTAACTGAGTTGAGGTGAGAAATAACCATTTTAATAGCACCGTTGCCAGGGAGGCAATTACTTAATTCACTAAAAATTTAGTTGGTTTAATTGTCTAAAATTGGAGGTATTTGTGATTATATTTCTATTTTTAATGTTTTTGTTCTAATTAGTTGTGTTTTGTTTTGTTTTCTATCTTCTTTTCAGGTTTACCTTCGTGGGTGATCTTAGGAGAAGGCGGGATTCTATTGCTGTTTTTGTTTCTACTTTTGTAAATATTTCTAGTTTTAGTCTTTTGTTTTGTTGCATTAAAAAAATAAAAAAATACAAAAATACATCCTATCTGACTAGCAGCAGCATATAATAGGCATACACTCTTAGGAGTGTATTTTCTGCTAGTATATACTTGCGAATCTGACTCGAGAAATTCTTTATTGTTTTTCTCGCATCAACGGGAAAACACGAGAAAAAACCACGTAGATTCCTATCTTTTGAGATTTAAAAAGACCACATACTTTGTTTGAAAAGACTTAAAAAACAACCATTATAATTCAGTTGATATAGTTTTGAAAAAGATTAACTAAAAAGAGGAAGTTAAAAATTATGACTAAATCTGATTGTAGAATGCATGCGAGTTTTTCTATCGCTATCGTCTGTTGCATGCTATCGCGCACACAGCGTGATCACTAGAGTCACACGAGTCTATTTTTCTATCTCTCCTCTTTACACTTCTTAGGGCTTTGGTCGAAGATCAACAAGTCTGTCTTACTACTAGAGCCTCGGGGAGCCAGTAGTGAGCGGTCTCGATCCTAGACCTTAGACCTTTGAGCCTTAAGGATACGCACCTGCATAGACACAAATTAGGATGAGTATTTTGATACTGTTATTCTATTTGTTTGTGTCAAATTACTTTTGCATATCTTAGGAATCTCTTCTTTCCTTTGAAAGAAGAGCAAAACTCGCGTCTTTACATTAATTTGCAGGTTTTTGTGCTGCTTTTTTCTGGTGGTGTGCGTGTGCAGTTGCACATTTTCTTGTTTTATGGACGGGAGGCGATCCTTGCATCTGCCTCTTGCATGGTCTTTGACAGGTGATCCGAGACCGGTTGCAGATAAGCAACCAATGGTTTTCCCATTTGATCCATCTACTTCTATAGATCAGTTGCAGAATCAAAATCTCGAGATCCCTTCTTCTGGTCAAGGGGAGATGATGCCTTTTGATGTTCATGAGGTGCTCCTGAACCAGAACCTTAGGATGCTTGAGCAGACTAGACAGATTAATCTATTAACAGCAGCCCTAAACAATCTTCAGACTCTTCAAACCTGTCCTCCACCTCAACTTGAAGCGAGTTTTGACATCCCTGACTTATCGATTCCTCGTCCAAGGCCTCTACTTAGAGATTACTGCAACCCATCTAATGCACAAGTAGAGCCTAATGTTAGGATACCTATTAGGGAGAATGAACTTGAATTAAAGCCGAATATCATAGGTCTAATCCCTCACTTTCATGGATTTGCATCCGAGGATCCATTCCAACATATAGAAGATCTAAAGAATTTATCTCAAACTCTTGGACCTAGAAATCAGAATAGGGAAATTCTACTAATGAAGATGTTCTCTTTTAGCCTTAAAGACAAAGCTACTTATTGGTATAGAACTATTGCAAGACCAATCGCAACTTGGGCTGAACTCGAATATGCTTTTCTTAAGAAATTCTTTCCTATTGGTCGAACTAATGCTTTAAGGTGAGCTATTACTACTTTCAATCAAAATCAAGGAGAATCAATTCATGAAGCGTGGGAACGTTTTCATGAATTGCAAAGGAAATGCCCACATCATGACATCCCTCGTTGGCAACTAATGCACATCTTCTACTATGGTTTACAAGAGGGCATTCGCAATCTAGTCGATGCCTCTTGTGGAGGGAACATCCTAATCATGATGCAGAATCCACCTCAGAATTATTTGAAGAGATGGCAGAAAACTCGATCAATAACGCATCAATGTCGCAATTTACGTGGGGCGCAAACACGACTCATCAAAATCCGCATAAGGGCATTCACGAGATAGGTAACCCGTCCAGTTCAAAGGACTTGGACATAATTGCAGAAAAATTGGACAAAGTTGATATCGTAGCAAAGCATCTCGACGAGGTCAGAAATACGATGAAGACTCTTACCCCTCTACTTGCTACGAATCCCACGCATATGCCTATTTCGTAAATTCCTGCGGGGAGGGAATTTGTGAATAATCTGGATTCTAGAGATCCATCTTCCTTGGGTTTTCTATCTACTCCTACACCAACCCAGGAGGGACCTTTGTTCCACAATCTCACCCATCCTTTTCCCCACCCTTATCTTTTGCAGAAAACACGCCTTATCCTCTAAATTTAAATGCCATTCAGGGATACACACCAAGATCAAACCCATATTCAAATTCCTATAATCCTAGATGACATAATCACCCTAATTTCTCTTGGTCTGACCATGCACAAAGACCATCATATCCGACTCAGACTAGGCAAAACCCGCCTACATTGTCATTTTAGCAACACAATGTGAGGCCATTTTACGCGGGTTCGCAAAACCCCGTAGGGCCAAATAGAGATTTACAACTAGATCAGATTTTAAGAGCTGTGACTAAGAGCTAGCAACAAAATATTGAGGCTCTTGCTGAAGTCCAACGACAATGTTCAATAGAATTGGCTGATCTTAGGGGTCAAATCACGTAGTTAGCTGAATCTCGTCAACTAGGGGCCCTTCCATCCCAGCTAATTCCAAACCCTTGGAATATCCAGCAAAGACAACACCCGAGAGTTCAAAATCCGAATCAGAGACATGCCCATCTTCTTAATCAATTGCCCCTGAATCCAAATCTGAATCTAAATCCGAATCCACCCACTTCTAATCATGATTTTGAATATCCTAATTAACAGCAATCAATTTTGAATCAACCTTTAATCAGTAATTCTTCTTTCCAAAATCAACAAGCATCTCCTTGTTCTTTAGCTCCTTCTCATGCGAGTATTAACTCTATTACAACCCATCGTGGAACTTACAATAGGGATCTAGTTTATCCAAGGAACCTATCCCAAGACCCTAGTACATCTAGAATGACCCTTGTTTCTCCACCTAGAAGAGGTGCAGAACCCAATCCTGCAATTCCCGCTAATTCGTGATATCTGGGAAATACCTCAGCAGAATAGGAAATCCATGCCCCATTCCCAGAAGCTTTGAAGAAGACTAGGAAACAAAAACAACCTGTTACATTAGATGAAGATTTGATTAAGATATTTGAATAGGTACACATTAATATCCCACTCCTAGATGCTATCAAACACATCCCGACTTACGCGAGATTTCTTAGGGAATTGTGTACTCCTAAGCGTAAGTCAAAGAAAGGAAGCACTGTGGTACTTTCAGAGCATGTGTGCTCTATAATTTCAAGTACATTTCCTCTGAAAAAGAAAGACCCAAGATCTCCATTTATTTCCTGTATAATTGGGGGTCAGTGTTTTGATAGAGTTCTCATAGATTTAGGAGCATCTATTGACCTCATTCCTTTCTCTTTTGAGGATGACATTAGTTCTTTAGAACTAGAGAGCACACCTTTTGATATTCCATACCCTCAAAGCAACGAAATCAGGTTGTTTGAATCTCTACTCAATCCTGAATCTGAATCATCTAATTCACTTTTCACAATTGAAAATCCCACCCCAAATCCTATTGTTGATTCTACTCCTGTGCTTGAATTGAAACCATTTCCTAACAATCTTAAATATGTATATCTTAAATTTGATCAAGCATATCCTGTAATAATCAATTCTCATCTATCTAAATCACAAGAATCTAAATTGGTCAAGGTTCTTCAAGATCACAAGAAGGCAATTAGGTGGACTCTACATGATCTCACCGGGATTAACCCCAATTTTTGTACTCATCGCATCTATATTGAAGATGGGGCACGACCCTCAAGAGAAGATCAAAGATGTCTAAATTCGAATTTAAAGGAGGTCGTTAAGAAAGAAATATCAAGTGGCTTGATGCAGACATTATCTATCCCATATCTGATAGCCCTTGGGTGAGTCCAATTCAAGTGGTACCCAAAAAACCAGGACTCACCATAATCAAAATTGAATCTGGAGAAACCATTCCCACATGAATTGTGAATTCGTGGCAGATTTCCAATGATTATCGTTAGTTGAATACTGTTACCAAGAAGGACCATTTTCCTTTACCATTCATTTATCAAATCCTTGAGAGATTAGTTGGTAATAGGTTCTTCTGCTTTCTAGATGGTTACTATGGATATAATCAGGTTGCAATTTATCCCAAAGATCAAGAGAAGATGACTTTCACCTGCCCCTTCGGAACCTTTGCTTTTCGAAGAATGCCATTTGGGCTTTGCAATGCACCTACGAATTTTCAGCATTGCATGTTAGCCATTTTTATCGAAATGGCAGGTGAATATATGGAGGTTTTTGTGGATGATTTTTCAGTCTTCAGGGAGACATTTGAAACTTGCTTGGATAATTTGTTGAAGGTTATAAAAATATGCATTGAAGGAAACCTTGTCCTTAGTTGGGAGAAGACCCATTTTATGATTCCATAGGGCATAGTACTTGGCCACCTCGTATTTGAGTGGGGTATCCAAGTAGATCGAGCCAAGATCAATCAAATTGCAAATCTTCCAATTCTTGACTCGATCAAAGGCATTAGATCATTTTTCGAGCATGTGGGATCTTATAGGAGATTCATTCTTGATTTTTCAAAAATTGCTCGACCACTCACAAACCTCCTCACAAAGGATGCTACTTTTGAGATGAGTGAGGAGTGTATTATAGCATTTGAAACTTTGAGAGACAGAGTTACACAGGCTCCAATTTTGCAACCACCTAATTGGGATTTACCATTTGAAATCATGTGCGACGCATCAGATTA
This sequence comes from Thalassia testudinum, assembly GCA_037157565.1. Lineage (NCBI taxonomy): Eukaryota > Viridiplantae > Streptophyta > Magnoliopsida > Alismatales > Hydrocharitaceae > Thalassia > Thalassia testudinum. The sequence continues at coordinate 803,969 of JAZHRO010000017.1, forward strand.
TGCAATAAGAGCTATTTTGGGACAGAAAATTGAGAAGAATCTGGTGGTAATTTACTATGCTAGAAAAACATTGAATGAGACACAAAGAAATTACACAGCTACAGAGAAAGAGTTACTAGCAATAGTATTTGGATTAGAAAAGTTCAGATCTTATATACTCGGATCTCAAATCATAGTGTACTTTGATCACTAAGCTATCCGACACCTTCTATCTAAGAAGGACACGAAACCTAGGTTGATCAGATGGATCTTGCTTTTGAAAGAATTTGACCTAGAAATTTGTGATAAGGCGGGTCGACAGAATGTTGTTGCAGATCATCTTTCCTGCCTTCCTTCTGATATAATCGAATCATCTCCTCCAATCACTGAACACTTCCCTAATGAACATCTTTTGACTATATCCACAGATCTTCCTTGGTATGCAGATATTGTTAATTATTTGGTTACACATCAATTCTCGTCAGACTGGGATGGGAATCGCAAATCACAACTCAAAGCAGAAGCCAAATACTATTTTTGGGAAGATCTGTATCTTTTTCGACTCTGTAATGATCAAATTATCAGGCGTTGTGTCACCTCTTCTGAGATTGATTCTATTTTATCTTTTTGTCATGACCAGGCCTGTGGTGGTCAATTTTCTGGTAGAAAGACCGCTGCAAAAGTTTTGCAATGTGGGTTTTATTGGTCCACGTTATTTGGTGATTCTCAGACTTTTGGTAAGCCATGTAGTCGCTGCAAACACTTGGTGGCATGTCACGAAAAGACATGATGCCTTTGAATTCGATTATAGTTTGTGAAATCTTTGATATTTGGGGCATAGACTTTATGGGTCCGTTTCCATCCTCTTTTGGCTTCCACTATATTTTACTTGTAGTCGATTATGTTTCTCGTTGGATTGAAGCCATACCTGCATGCACAAACGAACATCGAGTTGTCATTCCTTTTATACAGAGTCACATTATTGCTCGTTTTGGGGTACCTCGTGCTATCATTTCTGACAGCGGCTCCCATTTTATTAATACCTAGTTTAGAATTTTACTTAGAAAATATGGGGTTACACATCGTATTTCTACACCTTATCATTCCCAGAATAATGGGCAAATCGAGGTCTTTAATCGAGAGATCAAAAAGATCCTTCAAATGACAATCCAACCCAATAGGAAGGATTGGTCTTCTCGTTTAGATGAGACTTTGTGGGCTTATAGGACTGCCCACAAAACACCAATAGGCATGTCACCATACTGACTTGTTTACTGGAAACCCTGTCATCTTCTCGTAGAAATTGAACACAAGGCCTACTGGGTAATTAAAGCCTGTAATTTAGACCTCGCGAAGGCTGGTGAAAATCGTAGGTTACAGCTTAGTGAACTTGAGGAATTACGTCATGATTCCTATGAGAGTTCAAAGCTGTATAAGGAGAAACTTAAAGTCTTCCACGACAAATTTATTTCCCACAAATGCTTTACACCTGGTTAGAAGGTGTTGTTGTTTGATGCCTGTTTGAAGCTCTTCCTTGGTAAACTTAGATCTAAATGGCAAGGGCCATCTATTGTAGTTAGAGTCCTCGACAATGGAGCTGTCGAAATTACTGAACCCAACAAGGATCAACCCTTTAAAGTTAATGGTCAATGTTTAAAACCTTTCTTGGAATCACATCCTTTGGGTCTTGTTGGAGAATGTTACATGCTCCACTAGGGTTTTTCTTACCATCCATTCACCATATTTGTACATAGCGGTTTCTTGTTTTATACCTTTTTATTTTCTTCTACACTTACTCTGATCTTTCACTTCATATTATACTGATTACCTTCACTTAGTCCAACTGACCACTCTGACCTTTGGTCAGACTTGAAATCGTCTGCATAGAGATCTTTGATCTCCTCTATTCGACTCCTTCCATCACCCTATACTAAATGAAGTGTAATATCTTTTCACCCTTCTTACAATGAGTACATTGTAAATTCTTGGCTTGGGGGGGTGTTGAAGTGAAATTTTCACTTTAAGTGTGTAGATAGATAGAAAAATAAAAAACACATAAAAATTAAATATCCACGAAATTTAAAACAATAGAAATTCCAAATATGATAAAAATTTTCAAAATAAAAAATTTCATAAAAAATTGAAATATTTTAAATTCATAAAAATTGGAAAACCTTATAAACATAAAAATAAAAATATATAAATACAAAAATTTGAAAAATGAAAATTCATAAAAATAATAAGAGGGGTATATTCATCTATAACAAAGAAGAAAAGAAGAAAAAATATATATATTTTTATTATATTTAAAAGTTTAATTTTCTTTTAGGTCAAAACCTAAAAATATGTATAAAATACATATAAAATATTTAAGAGCATTCAATTCTTAGTTAGATTTTTAGTCAAACATTTTGTAAAAACACACTTTTGTTTTTAAAATTTTTAAACAAGATTTTATTTGAATTTGGAATCTCTAAATCTTTTAAAGCTTTGTTTTTCTATTCTTACCTTGAATTAAGAAACTAAGTGCACTAAGATTTAAACGTAAGTTTTGGGGTTAAATTATAACTTTCTAATCAATTAGATTAAGTAATCCTTTTACTTTTTGAAAATTTGAATTTATCATAAAGTTAAGTAAAAAGGCCAGATATTCAGAGTTAATTAAATAGAGAGTTAGTAGAATTTTAGTTTACAATTCTTACAGGCTAAAGATAAATAACTAGACTTGATAAATTTTGTCTTGATGGATCCTATAGGAGGAAACTAAGAATTTAAAGAACCTGAGAGTGAAGGGCTTTGTTGTCCAAGCTCTGGTTTGAGAGCTAAGTAACCTAAACATCTAAATTTACACAATTAGAATTGTCATGTTGGCATCTGAGACTGCGAAAACATAGAGGCTAAGCGATTGGTTCTGAATCCTCTTTAATCCAAGGATTTCTGCAGGGTGATTCTTGAAAGGGTGAAGGATGTGCCACTCACCTAGAAAAAGGATTTGGAGAATTATGTTAGTAAGAAAAATGAGAAGGGGGAAATAAATAAATAAATAAAAATAAAACACCATGCAGTTAAGTGCCTTGCTATAAATGGGTGCTTATGCAGATTTCCATAATAAAAATAAAGCATCAAATGCAAGTGAATGCTACCCTTCCTTCCATCAAATAAAAAGAACACCTCGCTACATATGAGTGTTCTAACCTATAGAGAAAAGTGAAAAAAATATGGAGATAAAAATATTAAGAATAAGAGACCTAGTGGTCCACCAAGGAGATATACACAAAAAAGTGTTGACCTCCGGATAGAAAACTGGTGAGGAGAAAGCAACCAAACCTGAGTAAGGCCAAGCCAAAGGCTTGAATTGGAATAATTGGGATTGGAAATTGATGTCTTAAGATCTGGATTTTTGCAACTTTGGGTGCCTTTAGGACAATTCTCTTCACTAAGCACCGATGTTTTAAAATCATAGCTACTGGTATTGGGCAATGAAGCCTAAGAAATCGGGTTTTGAGGATTTTAAGTTGAGACCTAAAGGAGAAGAATTGACAGAATCCTAGGTCTAGAAGTTGTTCTTAGTGCTGTAGGCTAGTAAATTAGAGTTTTACTACTCTAAGTTTGATTAATAATGAGTATTTGGTTAATTTTCCTAAACTTATAATGATAAAAGACAAATATCATAAACAAAGGATTAACTTAAATCTATTGAGTTTTTGAGTTAAAATTTAATTCCCAACTCTTAGGTTTTGTTTCCTTAAAACACTTTGTGTTTTAATTTGGGTTAAGAATAGTTACAAAGGAATAAGATATTTTTGAGAATTCTAATTCTTAATAAAATTCTTGTTAACAACATTGTTTTAAGTGCATTTTGAAAATGTTATAAGTATAGGCCTAAGTAAGAAAATTTCACAAGTGCTCTGTATATTAATTATTTATATTAAACTTAAAATTTTTTTTGACCTAAGCTTTCCTCTATATAGTTGTTATTTATATTACTTTAGAACCAAGTGTTTTAAATCATCATATCTTTAGTTAATTTTGCTAGGGACTAGCAAAACTTTGGCTTGGGGTATGATGAGAGACTCATCATGATCTCTAATTACTCCTAATTAACTAGTCTTCCTAGTTAATTAGTTAAGGATATGAGTATATATGGGTTAATTATAAAATAAGGGATATACAGTAAAGGACCTTAAAATAAGTTGAAAATGATATTTTATCATTCAATTAATATTATTAATAATCTGATTAATAATTGGACTTGAGATCTTATCAATCATTCCTTTAATTAATAAGTTAATTAACTTAAGCATAATATATATAAGTATGTAATAACTTAAGTAACTTTACCTAATTTAATAAATTAACCTAAAAAGTTAAAAAATGTAAATTCAAGGTCTAAACATAATAATTACCTTATTTATAATCATATATAAGAAGTTGAAAAAGATCTAAGTTAAAATAAACCTTTAAAACCTGAGTTTGCATTTAGATCCTTAGTACTCATTTCAATCAGGTCCTTAATTTTCAGATAGGTCCTTAGGTTTCATTACACAAAGGTCCCTATTTTCTTTTTCTTCTTCTTCCTTCAGCCGGTTGAACGACTAACGACAGAGGGTGCTTCCACCGCTCGATCACCGCACATCCGACGTCATTCCATCTTCTCCAAGCTCCTGGAGCTTGTGCTCACCATCCCATTCTCATCCATCGGTCTGAATGATTCTTTAATCCTAATTTTAGGTGGGAGTTAACCTCACCATCATCGGAGATGATGCCAGTGGTTAACATCCTCTAGCTCCTCACACATCCAGTCTCCGCGATCCTCTTCATCACTGTCAACTATAAATAGCCCCTCACCCCCTCGATTTCTGGTAAGTTGTCTCCCTTCCCTCTTCTTCACTGTAGCCGACCTAATAGGCTATTCTTCTACAACTCCGGCGATCTTCCACATCAATCTCTGACTTCCTTCGTCCACCCTGATTGGCTTAGGAACTTCACTAAGGTATGCCGCGTCCTTGGACAAAGGCGATGACCGAGGAGTGCCTCTGCTCCATCCATTTTCGCCCACTGGAGATCTTTCTCAATACCCTCTAATTTAGTCCTCCGTCATGAGCCGTCGACGGAGTCCCTTTACCTCCTTCGTCCAGGTAACAGTAGGTAGTGTTGGTGCTAGAGCACCACGATCATTTGTTTTGATGATAACAAAACACGTGTTATTTAACATTTGCAATTTGAGTCCTAGATTTCAGGTCAATTGCAAATGTGGACGTGTTTAGACGGAATTCGAGATTGCATCCAGGACGGATTGGACGAGCTTGATGGAAAACAGAAGAGATTCGTGAGGAGCGATAGATTAAAGATGGAAGGAAATGAAGAATAGGATAGATTTCCTTCTCTTGTACTTGTTGTATTTTTCGTTTCTTTTGTTGCTCTTTATTTCCTTAGATAATTCATGTTAAAGAGCCTCAAAGAACTCTAACAGTAGTCCTAGGAACACCAGCACAAGCCTAGGATACTTAGGTTTTCTGTAGAATACTTAGAAAACCAATATAGGGTTCAAACAGCACTTCCAGACGTCTAATTCCCAAATCAGACGTCTGATAAAGTATTTTAAGACGTCTGACTGTTATTTCAGATGTCTGATATCTGTTAGGCTGCACATAGCTAGTTCTGTCTGATGAAATCAGACGTCCAGACATTATACCAGACGTCTTAGGAGACGTCTGATGGACTTGCCAGACGTCCAGATAGTGGACTGTTGGCTAGCTTAGCAGGCACTCAAGAATATGACCGTTAGAGCCTTATCAGACGTCCTTAGGCCTTTCCAGACGACTGATAAATGACTGTTTTGCCTCGGCTGACCCAAAATCTCTTCTCAGAGATTTTCTAGCCGTTGCAACGTTTGGAAATCAATTCCCACAGTAAAAGTAGGTTTCCAGACGTCCAGACATAGTACCAGATGTCCTATATGTCGTCTGATGGACTTGAGCAAAAACCCTGTTTAGATCTGATCCAAGTCAGGAAGAGACCCGCCCAAAATCAGACGTCTGACCTTGAAATCAAACATCTTAAAGTGGCCTTCCAGACGTCTGATGCCAGAGTTAGATGTCTGATTACCCTGTCAAGCGCAATCATTGTCCTGATTTTGGCCTGATTCTCTTGGACTTTGTTCCCAACGGCTATAGAACCTTTCCTAAGCCTTCCAAAGCCTTCCTAAGGCCTCTATAAATAGAGGGGAGCCTTTACACACCTAGACACACTAAGAGAAACACAAGACACACTTAAGCAACATAGTTCCACTCTCTTGTGTCCTTGCTAGCTCTTGCTCTCCAAGCTCAAGCTCCATTCTCTTGAGAGCATCAAGCTTTGCGCACCCGCTCTCCCGCCGTTGTCTACGAGAGCGACATTGCGCCATCGCGTGGCACACGCACCGCGTCATCAACTCGACGCACTCCTTGCAAAGGGGAGTTTCCTATTTCCTATAGAAGCTAGGTTTAAATTACTTTGTTGGCTCTATAGGATTACTTGTTTTATTTTATCTTTGTCTTTTGGTTGGGTATTCGCTTTGCGAATTCCCGTCTCCTTCGTGGGACAAAATCCTTCTCGTGGAGAGAAGGGGTTGAGGAACGCTACCCTCGTACTTGTAGCGTGGTTGTATTGAGGTTGAATCACCCTCGTTTTAAAGTGATTCGGTTAGTGGATTTGATCAACTAGGTTGATCGGAAAATCCTAACTCGAGAGGGTTAGGTGGTGGTTTTCACCCGGTTTGGGTTTCCACCTAAACACAATTGTGCACTTTGTGTGATTGTTATTTTTTGAAGATTGTTTATATTTATTTCCGCATTTTATTACGTCACCCCTCCTCGTAGGGCCAAACCTACAAGTAGGAGTAGGAGTAGTCTAGGTAGTTAGTTAGGTAGTTAATGTAGCTTAATGTCATATTTCAGAGTTCGTCTTCGTCGACTCCGGCGAGCTCCTTAAGCTTGCTGGAGCTCTTGTTTTGTCTTTTGAGCTCATTGATCACCTTTCTTTATCACTCAAGATCATTTCTAAATCATTTAAACACTAATTCTATCGCTTAATCGCCTAAATCATATTCACCTTCAATAGTTACTATTGCTGTCCATGGTGGCTGTAACTGGCTTAGATTCACATCCAATGGATCCTCCATCACTTACTCATCACTAAAGGATCCTAATTATCACTTTAATTTGATTAATTATCGTATATAACTTAAATGCCCAATTTTATTTAACTTTCTGAGCTCGCTGTCAATGGCGGCTCAGGAACATTTTTAATTATAAATTATTTATATTAATATGATCGCAAACATCTATTGACTTGTCTCAACCACTCATTTGAGTAGGAGACCAAGTCCTGAGCATCAAGCAACTCAGATTACATTCAAACCAATTTTACAGATTAATCATTCGTGTAATGAATTGAAGAAGAATTAAATGCGATCCTGAGGTTTCTTGTAACCTCAGGAACCTTTTCAGATCAAAAATGGCACAAATTCACCATCCTGTGCATGATTTGAATTTTTCTGGACTCACCAGAGCTCTGCCGAGCTTCGACAAGTCAATACTAGTCTTCAGCCTATAAAAGTTGATGATTAGCTCCAGCTTGATGTATTATTGATCATAGAGTAGTTTGAGGCCATTTACTTGGGATTTTAACTAAGGGAGCTTAGAGTGAGATATCTTCTTCTCCAACTCCGGTGGAGTTGGAGAAGCCTGCACAGAAGTTTAAAAGAAGCATTTAAAGAGTCTAGAAGCTTTAGTGCAGTGCAGTGAAGGTGTTCCTGACCTCAGTTTAGTGTAACAACCTACCAATCATTCTGACAAACAAAGTGCTTTCAGAGTTTAGGCGATGAGCCTGGAACCCTAGGTTTTTAGGTTAGAACACCTGATTAAGGGATTGGGAAGATTTCTGAGGTTGAGAGGATTCTGCTTAAGGTGTTAATTTTGTGAGAATAAGCCTAAATCAGAAAGTCAAAATTTCAAGCTTTACAGTCAAACTAAGTTTGAGATCTTGATTCTAAGCTTGATCTAAGAAATTAAGGAGTTAGAAATGTCTTTGAGATTCTATTAAATGATTTGAGAGTGATTAAATTGAGCTCAGACTTGTAAATCTATTGGAATTAATACCCTGCCAGTTTGGGTTATTTTCGAACCCAAACTAATGGCAGTGACATTTTGTTGAGATTTGATTTCAATTCCTGCCCAAATTAGTTTGTTTTAACCCTTAGAATTTGTTGAAATCGATCAGAAATGTTCTTAAGTGTCTGTTCACTTAATCAGAGTTAGAAATTTGTTCTCTGAAGCTTTCAGAGAAGCTTGAGGCTTTTTTGTAGCTTCAGAAGCTTAAAGAGCTTCAGGATCCATTCCAATAGATGTGGAAAGTCTTGCAGAGCTTGCTCAGACACTTAGTTAAGTTAGAAAAGCCATCCTATAGACATTGTAATAATTATTTCATTTCCAGGCAGTTATAACCCGTAGGAACCCCCTAGATTCACTCTTCAAATAGAAGAGGAAAACATCCTCTTGACCTAAAATTGACCCTGTAATCTTGTAGAGCTACCTTAGAGCTTTCCATCAAGCTTTGAATCGCTTGATTTGGAGCTCTGAGTAGGGAGAAATCCTCAGTTGAAGTTAGGTCTAAAGGGGGGACACAGTCCCACATCAGAAGTTGTTGAGTGCATGCATAGGTATAAAACAAATTTGTGAATAAGGCTCACTAGTCATCAAGCGCTCGAAGCGAAAAGAACATATGATCATCTGAGCATAGCGTGTGTGTGTGCGGGCATGTGCGCCTGCGGGTGTGAGCCGAAGTGGGCATATGTGCAATGTTGGCCCTGCGAGGGCGAGGCTTGGGAGGTGGTTGAGCCAGTTCGGCTTGAGAAAGAAAAAAATAAAAAATAAACTGTAATCAAATAAGGAGAGGACCGAGTATGGTCTGGTCCCACCCTTACTAGGGTGCTGTGTATCCTTGAAAGGACCTCGCCGCAAACCTTAAACCAATTTTTGGTTAAAGGAAAAAACCCGATTCAGTTGAAGAAAAAGAAGAAGCTGAAGAAGCTAAGGGTTGAAGGAAAGCAGGTGTTGTGCTAAGGAGAAACTAAGGAAAGGAAAGAGAAAGAAAGGAAAGAAGTAAACAAAAGGACTCGTAAAGAAGGTATGAAGATTAAGCTTAAGGAAATACTAAGGGAGAAGAAGATGAAGGTAGGAGCAATAAAATAAAGAAGAGAAGATAAAGAAAGAGAGAAAAGAAAGAAGGAAGAAAAAGACTAAGGGAAGAGAAGATAAAGGCACGAACAAAGTAATGGAAAAAGAAGAAGGAGCTCGAGAGAATTAAGAAGAAATATTAAAGAGAAAGAGAAAAGTAAAGGTAAATAGAATAAAAGGAAATAAAGAAGAGAAGAGAAAGAATAGAGAGAAAAGAAAAAGAAAAGAAGCTGAAGAAGTTTAATTTCTTTAATTTCTTTTTGTAAGAATTTGTTGTAATTGATTTTAATTGTAATAAGGCATGTTTTGAATAGATACTTTTATTTGCCTTTAATCTTTTGAAATAAATAGATTTCAAAATGGGATTTTGCATGTTACTTCAAATTAAATCAATTTTTGCAAAATTCATGTTTCTACAATTAACTTAATTATATCTCCTATACATATAAGAAAAATAAAGTTAATTAGTGAATTTAAAATGAATTATACCTCCCAACGAACGACCTAGACTCAACGAGTTAAAAAATTCTAAAATGTTAGGTTAATTCGACCCTATACTACTAAATGACACAACTTCGAGTTAACCTAAGTTACTTTTCTCTACTCATAATTAAGTAAAATTAACTTAATTAACTGAGTTGAGGTGAGAAACAACCAACCAGCTTGTCGCTTTCATAGATCATCTCTTTGGCAAGCCCACTTTCACCATCCGGGACCCATATCATTAGGCCCGGAAACTTTGCTCTTGCAGCCTCAACGTCTATAATTTTTGTCCGAGGGTTGTGTCTAGCTAAAGGCAATAAACTCAGCATCTGTACAGTTTGTTTCAGAACTGACTGGACTTTCACGAAATATAGGAGATATTTTTCTATTCTATCCCATTTCATGCCTTTATTTTACAATGAGGACATTGCATAAGCTAGGCATGGGGGGTGGATACATTATGATTATTTTGTCAGTTTCGTAATAGTCATTTATTGTTATTTAAGAACAAAAATTTAGAATTAGGAAAAAGAGAACTTAGGCATTAGGAGTTGTTAACTTTAAGAAATGTTATGCTAGGACCTAAACACTTAAACTCTTCAAGACTTTGGGCTTAATCAACTCGGGTGTCCACTAAAATGTGGACTTGGTCTTGAGTCCTCGCCAAGTAATTTTATTCTAATTTGGTCAATAAATTGGGGTGATAAGTACACCACTTATCAACCCACCCTCTAATTTGGAGGGACTTATGGTCATGCATCTACACACATTTTGTATTAACTCGCTCCTCGACGGTTCTAATGGAAATTGATTAGCTAATGAACCTTCTAGGGTAGTATGGCTGGCAATTTGTCATGGGCAATGATGCGAAATATCGCGTGATTTGTAAAAGCGGGTTTTTAATGTCATTGTAACATGCGAATTTGCATACGCTTTTAAATTTATATCCAAGATAGGGGAGTATCTAGGGTCATCCAAGGAGGCAAAAATTGCAATTCAATTCTCTTGCTAAAAATAAATCTCAACTTTATTTTTGGTATTTTAAATATATATATATACATTTTGTGTTTTGAAATAATACGGGTAATGTGCGAATTGTCACGAAAGAGTGTTAACACCTAAAATGCTAAGCTGAAACTTAAGAGATTAAAATGTCCACTACCTAAGCTCACTCTAGGAAAGTGGAGGCTTAGAGTAATTAGGGAGTGGAAGTAGAATAAGTGCTAGAACAACAGTAACAATTGCAATACGAAATTAAAAAGAAGGCAATTTGATTAACTAGAATTTGTGTTGTTTTCAAGGACAAGTAGAGGAATGCTTCTACTAGAATGAAAAAATTAAAAAGAAATAAAAGAAACACAAATCCTCTTGCAAAATTTGGTGAAGAAGGGAGTCTTCTTGCTCCAAGCCTAGCTGCTCCTTGGCTTGAAAATAGGGCCTCCTTCTTCTCCTTCCTTGAGAGCTCCTCCTAGGTGGATGCTACCACCTTCAATGCTCTCCTCCAAGGGGTGGGCATGCACCACCCTCAAAAGCTCCTCCAAGGTGGCATGGACCACCTTCAAGATCTCCTCCAAAGATTTTCCTTGCCTGGCTTCTCCTTTTGCTGGCATGGCTCAAGAGAGAAGGGAAGAATGGAAGGCACCAAGGGGATAGAATATCCCCTTAATCTTCTTCTTCTTCTTCTCTCTTGGGTGTGGGCTCTAGGTAGAATATGAGAGTGAATTTGCTAGCCAAAGATGGTTTGAATGGTGGTGGTAGTGGTCTTTTTATAGGGTAGTATGAGGGGTTAAGGTGCCTCTTGAAATGGAGGGCTAAGATGGGAGGATGGAGGTGGTTAGATGATCCTAGGGTTAAGGGTTGTTGGCGCCACCTAAGGGGTGTAAGGGGGGTAGTTACGGTTAGTCAAGAGGCACCTAAAAGTGGCGCCAACCATGGAGAGGTGCCATGGGTGGGTGCCAACTTTGAGGTTTCTAGAAGGTGGGATTATATGGAGGGTGGAGATGGGTTTAAGGGGAGATGTGTGATGGAGATGAAGGGGATTTTTGGAGGGATAAGTGGCGCCAACAAGGGGGTAGTTAGGGTGGTTTTGGCACCACTTTTAGGTGTCTTTTGGAGGTGGTGGGTAGGCTAGGTTGGCACCAAGTAGGTTTAGCTTATGTGGAGCTTAGGTGGAGCTAGTTGGTGGAGTTGTTAGGTAGGGTTTTTGGGTGGTACAAGCCAAGGAAGCTGGAGCATAGCTAAGCTAAGCTAAGCTAAGCTAGCTTAGCTAATGGTGGAGTAGAGGATGAGGTGTTGGAGCTAGGGTTTGGAGGGAGGAGCTGGTTCTGAAGAGTTCGGAGCTGAAGTGGAGCTAGCAACTGCTGAAGAGGTCAACGTGGGACTACTCCAATTGGCTTAGTTTGCTAGTTCTTTACTAGCTACTAAGCCAAGCTAAAGTGAGCTGGCTTCTATTGAATGAAGCTGAGGTGAGCTGGGTCTGGTGCTCCCGGGGAGGATTGAGCTGGTTGAGACAGCTGAGGTAGCTTAGCTGTTGAGTGCATACGAATTGAATCGCTAACGTGTTTGGTTTTGGAAAACTTGTCGTTGTAGCTTAAAAGCGAAGAATTCGTGTTCAACAAATAAAATTTATACCGAAATGAAACTTCCGGGTCGAACATAGGGAGGTGTACGTTTGATTTAAAAACTACACGTTTCTTTTTATTTGTCACGGAATAATTCAATTTAAAACTATCTATTTATTTACAATAAATAGAAGAGAGAGAGAGAGTAAGAGAGAAAGAGAATATTACACAGAAATCAAAATGAGATGTAGAATAAACAAGGAATTTATCATTAAGGAGATTGTTCATTTCACTCTTACAACAAAGCATAAAATAATTACTCTAGAAAGCGATAAATTTACTCTAGAAAGCATTAAAAGAATGGAGGGAGAAATGTCCTCCTCGACGATTGCCTGGAGGATGAGAAAAACTACACTAGAAAGCAGTAAATCTATACTAGAAAGCAGTAAAAAGAATAGGGAGAGAGAAATCCTCCTCGACGGTCGCTTAGAGGATGAGCTGGACGGGACGACGCCTAGACGAAGGGGAACGAAGCAGGACGAAGGAGGACGAAGCAGAAGAACGGGAACGGAGCAGCACGCCGTCGTCGTCACGGGATCCACTTCCGAAGGGGGACAAAAATTTGGACTTTATCTCGCGAGAAGCATCCCGGGTGTGGGACAAGCTTCTCCTAAGCTTTGGAGGGGTAGAGAGGAGAAGGAAGGGATGCAAATTTCTTATGGAGGGGGTCTCCTTTTATAGTTGCAAGGAGTAGGGGCAAAATGGACATTACAACTTCAAAATAATAAATGAGGGGTCTTTAGTGACAGATAAATCCGTCACTAAAGCCTCCTTCGTGGGCGTCGTGGGCGGCTTGCGCGCACCTGCTCGCCTGCTCGCGCGCACAACGCCTGCGCATGTCCACTAAGCCTCGCGATCGGACGGCTTAAGTCACGCCTTCACCCGCTGCGCTGCGTGCCCTCCCGCGCGTACGATGCTGCGTGACGCCGAGCGTTCAATCGCGCATGAACACTATCGGGCACGCGCGGCCGACCGATCAAGATCCAACGCCCGCCCGCGCTCAATTTCCCGTGCCTTCCAGCCCTCTGCTGTGGCACGAACCCGCGCCCGCCGCTCGCGTAAGCGCGCTCGACCGCTGCGCTACGGGGCGCGGATGGTCGAGCGGATGCTTTTAGGCGCAGCTGACCACAGCCGTTGGATCAAGATCCAACGGCGGAGAGTGAGAGGGTGCGGGGCCTTCAAGGATTCATGCGGCCGTTTGGGCGGCCAGGATGGCACCACGTGTCTCCATCTTGGCCGTCCATTTTCTGGAAGTTGTAGATGGTGCCACGGATGTCGGATTGACTTGATTTTTGCATCGTTGGGCTGCAATTGTCGATCCGAATTCATCCGTGTAGTCGGATTTGTCATTTGAAGATTGGATTTACACCATCCTGGCCCTTGATCTTCTAGGGTTCCCCGATCACTATCTGATGCTACGAATGTCTGATTAGGGCGATCTTGGAGTCGTTGAACTCCAATCGTCTCTCTGATCACATCCATACGGTTGGATCTTTGATCCGAGGCCCCAATAAAATGTTTTCCCTGTGCAAGCACATAAAAGGAGACAAGTAACCTCCATTTTATTCAAACTACTCTAAATGCAAGATGATGCATGTTATGCAATATTTATGTCATGAAATGCAATCCTATGCTTAAGAACATGCATAAATAGACATTTTAAGTAGTGTAAATGTGTTTACATCATACCCCATGCCTATCTTTTGCTAGTCCCTAGCAAAAACTATATGCTATTTATAAAAGAATTAGGTTGAATTATTTGGACCTGAGTTATTTTTAATCATTAAGAAATTATCTACTTAGGAACTGATCTTTCAAAGACACAACAATGCCCGGGTATCAGCCAAAATGCAGACCGCCTCAAGCCTCACCTTATTCCAAAGAAAAATTCTTTTTCTCTTTTTACTCTTTTCTAATTTTTTTGAATTTTCAAATTTTAGGGTTTAAGAGTGGCATTCTACGACCATTCAACTCACCCAAGATTTGATGAGAACCCTAAGTTTTAAGCATCTTATTGTGATTGTGATAGACTCGTTGACCGGTAATTAAAACAGACTTTGGATTTATACACCTCTAGGTGACCTCAAAAATACTTCTGCCTAAAGGAGTATCTTTACAACCGGTAGCTTTCTCCCTACTTTTATTTTTTTACGGGGTCAACACAAGGGTGAATTCAGTGTATATCTCCCCGGTTTATTCTACTTCTCTGCTTCTTCCTAAGTGTTTTGGAAATTTTTAGTGCGTTTACTGAGCTGGGTTCTGGACAACCAGTCGATGAGCTGTTACCACCGACAACTTGCCAGCCATACTCGTGCAGCGAAGTGTGGCTTATTTCTTTTTGTTCTTTTCTCCTTTTCTTTTTGATTTTTTTTTTTTAAAGTAGGTGGCTTCCCTGGTCTATGATTTACCTAAGGGCAAGAAAAAGAGAAAGGTCTAGTGACTGGGCTCTAGACAACCTACCTATGGGCTGTTACCCATGATAACTTGCCAGCCATATCACCCTAGAAGGTTCATTAGCTACCCAATTTTCGTTAAAATCGTCGAACAACGAGTCAGTGAAAAGAAAGTATGTATATGCTTAAGACTCAAAATTCCCTCAAATTAGAGGGCAGGTTGATAAGTTGTGTACTTATCACCCAAACTTATTTACTCCAATTACGATAGAATTAAGATGGCGAGGACTCGAAAGACAAATCCACATTTTAGTGGATACACGGGCTGATTAAGTCCAAAGACTTGAAGGGTCTTTGTGTTCAAATCATAATGTAGTATTTCCTAAGATTGAAAATTTTCTTAAACCCAAATTCTCTTTCCTAATTCTGATTTTTTTTTTATATAAAAGAAAATAAAACAAATCTACGGAGCTAACGAATGAATTCAGAGATAAATATCCACCCCCCATGCCTATCTAATGCAATGTCCTCATTGTATTAAAAAGACATAAAACAGAGTGGAAAAGCGTAGAAAGCACCTGAATTGAGTGAATGTTAGGTCCGCTCCGTGATGAAAACTAAGAAAAACTGTATATGTGCTGAGTTTAGTGCCTTCAGCTAGGCACACTATACAAAGAAAAGAAATGAAGAATTCACAAGTGCAGGTCAGAATTAGAATAAACAGAAGAATCTTCTGACCTAACAACAGTGGTCCACAGATGTGGACTAGATTGTGGTGCAGACCCATTCCCCATAATCAAGAATATCTTAGGTTCTGGATAAAAATTATCCAAAACCTAAAATCAAAATGCAAGCAGGGTCGAGCCTGCGATTTATGAGGATGCAACCCAAGACCAAAAAGTCGGGTTACAGAGAATTGAAGCTCAAAAGGATAATCATTGAATGTGTGCTTGGGTTTTACATCCTCGAAACAAATGTCGTAAGGGTTCTGATTTGATGGTTTCAGCTTAAAAGGAACCCTTCGACTCAATCTTCCATTTCCTCCAAAATTAACTTCCCAAATCAGAATTTCCCAGCTCCTATCCTCCTCATTCCGAATATCAAATTCCAGGACATCTTGCATGTTAATCACCCCGTCTGAAATCTCCAAGCCTAAATGATGTGGCAGAATCAGAATTGACTTGGGTCTAATTATCTCAGAAACAGAATTATCGATAAGCTCAACGAGGTGTAATTGATAATCAGGGCATTGAATTGATTCATCCAGAAAATGTAATCCTGGATCTGTAATGTGTGCCCTAAGATCAGTTTCCTCAGTTATTGGGCTATCAAATGATCTATCAGATTCCTCAGGCCCAATCGTCTCACAGAAATCGTGTTCAGAAAGCTCATGTGAGACTTTGCAACTTGAATCTTCACCATCAAAGAAATCAGGATCCGTATCAATGTATGTCCCAAAATCATTTGTTACTTTCTGTTCCCAGGAGACATACGTTTCCTCGTAACCCGGCTCAGGGATCTTAGGTGAAGAAATCAGATCATCCTTAATTGGTTGCTTTAATTCAATCTGGTCAGCCTTGTAACATGTGTCCCCCTCAACAGGTGCCTTAGCGGGTTCTGTCATTGGCTTTCCTGAAGAGGGTTCATCCTGGGAATCATCCCAAGATTGAATCAAAGCAACCACGAATCTCATCCTCAATTTCACTAATTTCCCAAGTAGAAACTCACCCGGGTTCTTATCCTTAACGTCTTGGAGCCAATCCAACAAAGACTTATTCAAATCATCAATCATTTCAATCAGGGGCTCCAATCTCTCAATGCAAGGTATTGGCTGAACTTCTAAAGATTGAATGATATTCCTTAAGTTAGCTAGAACCTTATCTTGAACCTGGTTAACCTGAACCAAATGAGTTGGTTCAGGGTTGGGCGGGTTTGGGCTCAATGCAGGGGAATTAACGAATTGAGATTCGTTATACCCTTCCTGATAATAGGTCATTTCAGATTGTTGAAAAGATGGTGATGACCTAAAGGCAGTGAAATCAGAGGATGGGTAAGAATCGGTGTATCCTTCTTGATTGTAGATCGTATTAGGTTGTGCATGAAAGGAAGACGATTTATAATTGATGTAGCTCTGAGAAGGATAGAAATTAGAATCAAAGTGTTCAGGGTTAGACCCTAAACATGGGGGTCCGGAATTGTATCCCCAATCCGAATTATCCCAACTAACTGATGGTCGATTACAATACGAGTCAGGATAATCGTCATGTTGAGGATAATTCACAACAAGAGGGAAAGAGCGGGAATGCGTGAAATATGTGGAAGGATTCATGAGACACAGGAGGAAGAAAGGTGCCCTGCAATACAAACAATCAAACCTATCCTTAAATGGGTTAGCCTAAAGACCTACAGACTCTCAAAACCCATCTTGAGATAAAGGAACGATTTGATCTACTTCCGTCTGTTCAATCCAACTAGTTAGAAGGAGGGACTAGGGAGAAGGTTCTTCCTTCGGCTTGCGCCTCCGGTTCCTACTGTACCCCCCAGCTGCGATCGTTTGACTCTGCTCCCCTAGGTAGACATCAGATTGAACAGTAGAAACAGACTAATCGAAAATAATCTCATTCTGAGTTCTGAAGAGCGAGTCCAATCCTTAAGGCTAACGTCTACTCTGTTTTGTTTAGGGCTAGGTTTAAATGTGCTTTGGAATGTGATGGGCCCTTTAAATGGGTTATGCCCTTAATGATTGATTGATTTGTGTGTGCGTGCACAACCAGTGGTTTTCAAGCAAGATTATTTTTGATGCGGTGAATTTTAAGGTTCAAATCTTGCTTAGTAGCTTTTAGGATTCAACTTTAGGTGTTTTCAAACAAGTTTCGTTGGCACACCAGGTTTTGAAAGCACAGGTGATGATGTTTTCCTTTAAAGATTAAAAAGAATGTGGAGTGCTTGGTAAATCCCTAAGAGTTGAACCTAAATGGCAGCTATTTGATGAGTTTATTTTATTTGAAGTGGTGCGGTCCAATCAACTCAAACAATTGGCCACAAATGCACCACTAAGTTAGGCACCCAAAGATGGTTAACCTAGAATGATTTCTACTCTTTTATGTGTTGCTTTATGTGTACAGATTCCACAGATCAGAACCCGGTTGAGTAGAAACAAATCAATTTGGTTAAGTGCCTTTGAATGTGGGTGTACGTTGTGTGTTTGTTGAAAATTGCCCCACAAAATTATCTTTTTTTTTTAAATATATATATAAATGAAGGTGGAATGAATGTGAGTGAGAATCCAAACAACCAAACTATTCCTAGGATTTATGCAAACACCTAGGTTAATTGGAATTTGGATTCAATGTGGCGAATGAAATCTATGGAGGGGGAAAGAATGGGGGATAACTTACAAAACCTTCCACAGCACTTTACTCCAATCAACCGCTTTTGCTCGTCTCAAAAGAGTACCTGCAATTACAATAAGAAAGGAGAAAAGTGAGGTAAATGATTTGTAAGTTACAAAACGCGAAGAGAAATCAAAGATCATTGCCTCCCCGGCAACGGCACCAAAATGTTGAGCGCATACGAATCGAATCGCTAACGTGTTCGATTTTGGAAAACCTGTCGTTGTAGCTTAAAAGCGAAGAATTCGTGTTCAACAAATAAAATTTATACCGAAATGAAAATTCCGGGTCGAACACAAGGAGGCGGACATTTGATTTAAAAACTACGTGTTTCTTTTTATTTGTCACGGAATAATTCAATTTAAAACTATCTAATTATTTACAATAAATAGAAAAGAGAGAGAGAGAGTAAGAGAGAAAGAGAATATTACATAGAGAAATCAAAATGAGATGTAGAATAAACAAGGAATTTATCATTAAGGAAATTGTTCATTTCACTCTTACAACTACAAAGCATAAAACAATTACTCTAGAAAGCGATAAATTTACTCTAGAAAGCATTAAAAGAATGGAGGGAGAAATGTCCTCCTCGACGATTGCTTGGAGGATGAGCAAAACTACACTAGAAAGCAGTAAATCTATACTAGAAAGCAGTAAAAAGAATAGGGAGAGAGAAATCCTCCTCGACGGTCGCTTGGAGGACGAGCCGGATGGGATGATGCCTGGACAAAGGGGAACGAAGCAGGACGAAGGAGGACGCAGCAGAAGAACGGGAACGGAGCAGCACGCCATCATCGTCGCGGGATCCACTTCCGAAGGGGGACGAAAATTTGGACTTTATCTCGCGAGAAGCATCCCGGGTGTGGGACAAGCTTCTCTTGAGCTTTGGAGGGGTAGAGAGGAGAAGGAAGGGATGCAAATTTCGTATGGAGGGGGTCTCCTTTTATAGTTGCAAGGAGTGGAGGCAAAATAGACCTTACAACTTCAAAATAATAAATGAGGGGTCTTTAGTGACAGATAAATCCGTCACTAAAGCCTCCTTCGTGGGCGTCGTGGGTGGCTCGCACGGACCTACTCGCCTGCTCGCACGCGTAACGCCTGCGCACGTCCGCTGAGCCTCACGATCAGACGGCTTAAGTCACGCCTTCAACCGCTGCGTTGCGCACCCTCCCGCACGTACGATGCTGCGTGACGCCGTGCGTTCAATCTCGCGTGAACGCTATCGGGTGCGCACGGCCGTCCGATCAAGATCCAACGCCCACCCACGCTCAATCGCCCACGCCTTCAAACCCTCTGCTGCGGCTCGAACCTGTGCCGGTCGCTCGCGTAAGCGCACTCGACCGCTGCACTACAGGGCGCGGATGGTCGAGCGGATGCTTTTTGGCGCAGCTGACCACAGCCGTTGGATCAAGATCCAACGGCGGAGAGTGAGCGGGTGCGGGGCCTTCAGGGATTCATGCGGCCGTTTGGGCGGCCGGGATGGCGCCACGTGGCTCCATCTTGGCCGTCCATCTTCTGGAAGTTGTAGATGGTGCCACGGATGTCGGATTGACTTGATTTTTGCGTCGTTGGGCTACAATCGTCGATCCGAATTCATCCATGCGGTCGGATTTGTCATTTGAAGAGTGGATTTACACCATCCTGGCCCTTGATCTTCTAGGGTTCCCCGATCACTATCTGATGCTACAGATGTCTGATTAGGGTGATCTTGGAGTCGTTGAACTCCAATCGTCGCCCTGATCACATCCATACGGTTGGATCTTTGATCCGAGGCCCCGATGAAATGTTTGCCATATCTAAGCACATAAAAGGAGACAATTAACCTCCATTTTATTCAAACTACTCTAAATGCAAGATGATGCATGTTATGCAATATTTATGTCATGAAATGCAATCCTATGCTTAAGAACATGCATAAATAGACATTTTAAGTAGTGTAAATGTGTTTACATCATTAGCTCAACCAAGTTGAGCTAAGCTGAGTCCCCAG
This sequence comes from Thalassia testudinum, assembly GCA_037157565.1. Lineage (NCBI taxonomy): Eukaryota > Viridiplantae > Streptophyta > Magnoliopsida > Alismatales > Hydrocharitaceae > Thalassia > Thalassia testudinum. The sequence goes on from JAZHRO010000017.1 coordinate 824,045, forward strand.
CAGTTGTACTTGAGCTTCCTTAGCTAGGATGAGTTCTTCTTCAGCTGGTTGGAGTTGAGTGGAGCTGGATGTAGCTGGATCTGAGCTGAGGTGAACTCCAGTCAACTCAGCTGAGCTAGCTAGAGCTCCCTGTGGACTAGTAGGAGCTGAGATGAGCTAGACTCAGCTAAGTTGAGCTGGATCTGAGCTAGGGTGAGCTAAAATGGGCTCTCTTAAGCTGCCATTCAGCTTAGATTAGTTGAATGGAGCTGGGATGAGCTAACCCTAGTCCAAGTGAGCTATGTTCCAGTTGTGGTGAGCTGGATCAAGCTGAGTTCCAGTTATTCTGAGCTCCTCCTTCACCATTTGCCTTCTTGAGTGCTAGGGTTTTAGGGATTGTATACCTATTCATCCCTAACACTCACAAAAACACATTAAAACAACAAAAGAAAATGCAATGCATGCCTATCCTAGTTAATGCCTAAATGCAGCCTAAAAACCCATTTGCGGAGCAAAACTCTAAGAGCTAGGTTTGTTTTTATGCATAAGAATGATGATAAACTGTCGTTTATCAGGCAATAACCCATTGGCCGATTGTCCAGAGTGCAGCCATAGGACCATTCTCTTGCACTATTGCCTTTAGGTAAATCTTAGATCAAGGAAGCCGCCTACTAAAAAAAAAGAATAGAAAAAGGACAAAGAAAAGAAAATATGCAACACTTCACCACTCGAGTATTGTTAGCAAGTTGTTGTGGGTAACAGCCCATTGGCTAGTTGTCCAGATCCCAGCTCATAAAACGAACAAAAATTCCAAAACACTTAAGGATGAAGCGGGGAAGTAAGATGATCTGGGGAGATATACACTGGGTGCATCCTTGTGTTGACCCCACAAAAATAAAAGTGGGGAGAAAGCTACCGGTCGGACAAATACACCTTTAGGCAACATCTTCTTTTTCAAGTTCACCTAGGGGCATAGAAACCCGAAGTCCATTTTAATTGCCATTGAATGAGTCTATCACAATTTTCATGATAAGATGCTTAGAACTTGAAGTTCTGTTCAAATCTTAGGTGGGTTGGGTAGCCGTAGAAAGTTGTCCCAAAACTCTAAACTCAAAAATCCAAAAAAATTAGAAAAGAAGAAATAACATAAAAGAATGTATCTTCCCTTTTCAAAATAAGGCGAGGACTTGGGTGGTCTACATTGAGTCTTCGTAGTTTAGACCCTAGTTGAAATTTTCTTTTGTTAATAAACAACTAATGCCTTAAGCAAGTAAGTCCTAATTCTACTTTTATACATAGCATCTAGTTTGATTTTTCTAAGGACTAGCAAAAGATAGGCATGGGGGTATGATGTACACACATCCCTTTAGGTTAAAATGCCTATTTATGCATGTTCCAAGGCTTAGATATGCATTCCATATTACAAATATTGCATATCATGCATCATTCTGCATTTAGAAAAGTTTGTATAAATTTTAGGTTAATTCGTGTCCTTTTGTGGCCAAGAGAGAAAGAGATTTATTTCAAGGCCTTGGATTGACGATCCTACCGTATGGATCTGATTAAGATGACAAATGGAGACCAACACCTCTTAAATCATCTTGATCGAGGTCTTGCAGCACATTGTGCAATCCGAGGAAGATCAATGGCCAAGGGGTTAGGTGACACAATTTGGAGCTTCAAATGACAAATCCAACCACATGGATGGATCCGGATCAACGATCGCAGCCTAACATTGTGAAAATCAACCCAATTCGACGTCCATGGTGTCACCTACAGAGCAAAGAAAACTAACGGCCATAATGGTGCCATGTGGTGCCATCACAACTACCCAAGATCGGCCGCAGCCACTGTTCACCCCTAAGGAGCATCTCCGCGAAGTGATCTTGATTGTTAGATCAAGATCCAAGGGCCGAGAAGCCGCCTCCACCAATTAATGGAAATTTTTAAATGCGACACAACCACGTGCGTAGCACAGCGGTTACATGCTCAAGAATAAAGTAGCTAGCATGCAATCGAAGCAACGCACGCGAACTAATTCACTGCAAAGTGCGCGTAGGTGAAATTCACCCGTTCGATCTGATCTAGAAGCAGAGAAGGTGGCGACTTGGCGTGACGACCCCCATGCGATCTGCACACGTAAGATCATCCTCTCATCGATGCTCGATCTGATGCGCTAGCTAAGCGCGCAACGTCCACGTGATTTGTGACCCTTCCATGAAGATCAAATGACTCTCCTTCAACCATGCCTTAGCTATGCAAGCGGAGGGCCAGTGGGTGCAGATCTTCAACGATGTTTGTGGCAAGGCTTTAGCAATGATTATAGATGTCGCTTCTGGCTCATGACTTTATTTTGCCTCTTCTCCTCCACTATAAAAGGACCATTGCCCCTCTCATTCTCCTTCATCCCTTCCTATCCTCTCCTCACCTACTCTAAAGCACAAAACACACCTTGAGCTTGTGTCCCAAGCCTTTGGGATGCTCCACTAGAGAAAAGACAAATTATTTTTCCACCCTCTCATCACAATTTGTGGAGCTCTCATCAACCGTCTTCTCAACCCCATTCTGAGAACTGGATCACGCTGCTATGCTGCACGTCCTCCCCTCATCTTCTGACACCGTCCCCTTTCTTATAACTCCTCAACATCTTCGTCTAGGCCACGTCAGCATAGCTTCATTCTCCGAGCAATCGACAAAGAGGATTTCTCTTACCCCCTTTCCCTTTGACTGCTTTCATAGTGTAGAAGCATTTGTAAAAAACATTTTTTAAGCATTTATGTAGAAGTAGTTTTTTATTCTCTCTCTCTTCCTTCATACCTAGCAAGTAGAATAGTTCTTTCCTACTTTCTAGAATTGCTTAGTGTAGATAATATTCTTGCTTGTTTCCACACTATCATAAAGCACAAAAAAAAATAGCAAATACAAAATACCAAAAAGAAACAAAGTAAAATGCTATTTTCAAAGAAAAAAACATCACCTCCTGACACGTGCAGAACGCGTTTGTTTAATTATGTCATTGTAGCATGCGTTCGCGACATCAATTTTAATTTAAGATGTGGATTTGGTGAGACCAAGTGTCGAACATGAGGAGGCGTGAAATTGGATTAGTTTGTTGCTTTAGTTGTCATAGGAATGTTTGGTTTGCTTGAGAGAAAATGAGAAAGAGAGAGAGAGAGATATTAGGGTTAAAGCTTGTGTTTAAATCATGACATTCATTCTAAGAAGATGGGAGCTATGAGATAAGAAACAACATTAACATATAGCATGAAATTAGAGTTTGTTTACAGATACAGCAATAGATGAAAGCTTAAACAAGTGCGACATGAAACTAAAATAAAAAGAGTGCGAGGAGGAGGCAAGGCGACCACGGTGGTGGATGGGGGCTCCGTTGGCAGCTCGACAACTCTGGGGCAGATATGGGATGCTTGGTGGAGCAAGGAGAGGGCTAGTATTGCATGGAGAGTGTGTATGAATTGAATTCCCTTGAATGGGGTGGTTGAGGAGGCTTATATAGAGAAGAAGGGGTTTCTAAACTAAGTATGGGTTTTAGCGATGTCCGAGATGTCGCTAAACCCATTCCATAAGTGTCAGTGAAAACCCTCGCCCACCTGTCCAAGCGCGCACGCCTGCTTCTTCCTCCGTGTGATCTATGTGTGAGCAATGTGGGCTGTCTGATCTTGGATCGCGCCCTGAGTGCTGGTTCAGATCGCACTGTGTACTTCGAGCGCATGCCTTGCTCATGATCACGTGCGTTTGCATCGAGCACGTGAGAGTGTGCCGCGTAGCCCACCTTAGAGCCATTCAATGGTGATCAAGTGGTCAAAATCAGCTACGGTGTGGCTGGAGTGCTATTTAGGGCATAGCAGGGGTCGAATGCTTGCTGCTGCTTTCGAGCGTGAGCGTTCGACCATTATGCTGCCTTCGCGAGTTGGTGTGAAGTGGAGTCAAGTGGCGAGCGAAGCTCGTGGGTCCTCAGCCGTCCGATCCTCGGATCAGATGGCTTAAAATGCTTCTTCGTGATGAGCGCGGGAGCGGTGCATAGGTAAGGGTGCAGTGCTGAGCGCTACGTGACCGCTTGTAGGCTGTTGATCATCAAAGCAACAACCAGAACTTCATGGATTGGTTGAAGGAGCTTTAGATGTCAGATTTAAGTGATTTCGAGTCTGTTGGACTCCATTCATTGATCTGAATCCATCCGTGAGGTTCGATTGCTCATCTAAGGCCTATTTCAACATGAACTTGTACAAATAGCCATTAAACATTAATTTATACGCGATCTTAATTCATCATGCATACAATGCTCCCAAGCCCATTATGGTATGTCATTAACACACATATACCCTCAAAACTAACCCTATATGTTGGAATTATTATCATTGGATGTAGAGTTATCACAACCCCATGCTCATCCCTTGCTAGTCCCTAGTAAGGTTTATCCTAACCATTATTTTCAGTCGAAATTAGGAATTGATTACTTAGACATTTGTTTCTTGTCAATGGGAGGAAATATATGCTAAGAGCCTAATCCACAAAGACTAAACAACGCTCTTGTGTCTGCCAAAATGTAAACTACCAAGTCCTCACTTTATAGCATATATATATATATATATATATTTTTTTTTTTTTTTCATCTTTTCTAATTTTTTTTGGATTTTTGGTGTTGAGAGTGTGTAGGTAACTTTTTACGGCTACCTAACCTACCCATAACTCGAAAAAGACTCTAAGTGCTAAGCATCTTGGTGTGAAGATTGTGATAGACTCACTCAATGGTAATTAAAACAGACTTCGGGTTTCTACTCCCTTAGGTGACTACAAAAGAAAATGCTTGCCTAAAGGTGTATCTGTCTGATTAGTAGCTTTCTCCTTACTTTTATTTTGTGTGGGGTCAACACAAGGGTGCTTCCAGTGTATATCTCCCCAAATTTCTCTACTTCCCCTCTTCTTCCTTAAGTGTTTTGGGCTTTTTCGTGCATTTAGTGAGCTGGGTTTTGGACAACCGGCCAATTGGCTGTTACCCACGACCACTTGCCAACCATACTTGTGTGGTGAAGTGTTATTTTTCTTCTTTTTCTATTTTTTTCTATTTCTCCCTTTTTCATTTTTTTTTCTTTTTCTTTTGTTGTTTCAATGGGTGGCTTCACTAATCTAAGATTTGCCTAGAGGTAATAAAAGAGAATGGTCTTGTGGTTGGGCTCTGGACAACCGGATAATGGGCTCTTACCCACGACAACTTGCTAGCCAACCCACCCTAGAAGGTTCATTTGCTACCCAATTTCTGTTAGAATCTTCAAGGAGTGAGTCAGTGCAAAAATGTGTGTAGATGCTTAGACTAAAAGTCCCTCCGAGTCGGAGGGTGGGTTGATAAGTCATATACTTATCACCCTTCTTTATTGATTAGATTAATGTAAATTAAGGTTGCGAGGATTTGGGGCTAAATCCACATTTTAGTGGACACCTGGGATGATTAAGCTTGAAGGCCTAAAAAGTCTAAGTGTTCACGTTCCTCTCGTTTTATTTCCCACAGTTGACAAGCTCCTAATGCCTAAGTTTTCCTTCCTAATTATATATATATAATTCAGTCTGATAATATAAACTCAGAGAATGCGAATTACACCCCCCCATGCTTAAGTTTGACAATGTCCTCATTGGCAAATAAATGTATGCAAGGGGGTATAGAAAGAAATCACCTGAATGCCACCGTGTACCTGATCAGTCTGAATCTTCTGGGTTGCCTCCCAGGAAGCGCTGAGTTTATTGCCTCCAGCTGGGTGAAGCTCCGTGTCAACCCTCAATGAGGGTAACTACTTCCTTTGGTGGAACCTGGGCAAGATAATGTTTTAATCTCTGGCTGTTACTGTGAAGGTTTGCCCAGTGTTAGGATCTGCAATTTCAACCACCCCATTGGGATAAGGTTTGACCACCTGATATGGTCCTGTCCACTTGGATCTTAGCTTCCCGGGGAAAAGTTTAAGTCTTGCATCAAAAAGTTAGACTTGCTGATTGGGCTCGAAGGTTTTCCTATGGATTTGTTTGTCATGGATGGCTTTCATCTTCTCTTTGTAAAGTCGATTATTCTCATAGGCGTCCCGACGGATTTCCTCGAGCTAGGAGAGTTGGAGTGTCCTTTGAGCTCCGACCAATTGGGAGTCCATATTGTACTACTTCACAGCCCAGTATGCCCAGTGTTCCAACTCGACTGGAAGGTGGCAAGCTTTGCCAAAGACCAATCAATAAGGCAACATGCCTATCGAGGCCCTAAAAGCGATCCTGTATGCCCAAAGGGCATCATCCAATCGTGTGGACCAATTGTTCTGGTCAGGTCTCATAGTCTTTTGTAGAATATTCTTGATCTGCCTATTAGAGACCATAGTTTGCCCAATTATTTGCAGGTGATACGATCTGGTAATGCGGTGTGTAACCCTGTATTTTCTAAGTAAGGCAAGGAATTGGGCATGAATAAAGTGACTCCTACCATCACAGATCATGGCTTTCAGTATCCCAAATCGAGAGAAGATGTTTTGCTTAACAAAGTCCATGACATCCTTATGATCACATCGTCGGGTGGCTACAGCTTCGATCCATTTTGAGACATAGTCTACTGAGACTAATATGTAGTCGAAGCCATTGGATGGTGGGAAGGGACCCATAAAATTGATGCCCCAAACATCAAAAATTTTGATAATCAGAATGTGCTGGAGGGGCATCATATCCTTTCTAGTCATAGTCCCTAATGTCTGGCACTGAGAGCAAGTCTTAGCGAAGTTGTATGCATCTTTGAATGAGGATGGCCAGTAAAATCCAGACTGTAAAACCTTTGCAGTCGTTTGCTTCCTAGAGAAGTGACCACCACAGGCTTGGTCGTGACAAAAGGATAACACACTTTGGACTTCCTCTTCAGGAATACACCTCCTAATGATCTGGTCAGCACAGAGTCTAAACATCATAGGATCATCCCAGAAATAGTTCTTGGCTTCAGCCAAGAACTTATCTCGTTACTGTTTGGACCAGCCGTGCGGAGTTTGTCCTACCATCGGATAGTTGACTAAGTTTGCATACCAGGGTAGCTTTCTTCCTTGAACGGCTAGAAGTTGTTCATCAGGGAAGGTGTCAGTCAAGGGTAATGAGGGTCCAATGTGGTTCGGGTGAAGTCTGGACAGGTGATCGGCTATGACGTTCTTGGACCTGGCTTTGTCACGTATTTCTAGGTCAAATTCCTACAAGAGCAGAACCATCGGATGAGATTGGGTTTAGCATCCTTTTTGTCCAACAAATGCCAGATAGCCGAGTGGTCGATGTAAACCGTCACATGGGGACCCAGAAGGTATGATCGAAACTTTTCTAACCCAAAGACTACGGTGAGCAGTTCTTTTTCTATGACGGTGTAATTCCATTGAGCCTCATCCAACGTTTTGCTCGTGTGGTAGATCACCATGGGTTTCTTCTCTCTTCTTTGTCCTAAGATTGTGACGATGGCAAAATCTGATGCATCGCACATTATCTCAAAGTCATGGGACCAGTCTGGGGTTTATAAAACAAGTGCAGTGGAGACTGTTTCCCTAAGGGTGTTGTAAGCCTTGATGCAATCAGGTGTCATGTGAAAAAGGGTGTCGTTGGCTAGAAGGTCAGTCAAGGGCTTAGAAAGTTTGAAAAAATCCTTAATGAACCTTCTATAGAAGCCAACATGTCCAAGGAAAGATCGGATTCGCTTGATCGAGCTAGGACGTGGAAGTTTGGAAATTAAATGAACCTTAGCTGGATCCACTTCGATGCCCCTATGCGAGATGATGTGACTGAGGACAATCCCTTCCTAAACCATGAAATGGTTCTTCTCCCAACTTAAAACCAGGTTGACCTCGATACATCGTTTCAGGATCTTGTCCAAGTTGCTAAGACAATGGTCGAATGAGTTCCCAAACACAGAGAAATCATCCATAAAGACCTTCAGGTATTCACTTACCATCTCTGAAAAAATGGCTAGCATGTAATGCTGAAAGGTTACGGGTGCATTGCATAACCCAAATGGTGTACGATGGAATGCGAATGTGCCATACAGGTAAGTGAATGTGGTCTTCTCTTGATCCTCTGGTGCAATAGCAACTTGGTTGTATCCTGAATATCCATCCAAGAAGCAAAAATATTTCAGCCCTACCAATCGCTCGAGAATCTGGTCAATGAATGGTAGAGGGAAATGATCTTTCTTGGTAGTCTCATTAAGCTTCCTATAGTCGATGCGCACCCGCCATCGGTAGTGGTGCAGGTGGGGATAGATTCACCCTGGTCATTGGTGACCATGGTGAGCCCGGCTTTCTTAGGTACCACTTGAGTGGGGCTCACCCAAGGGCTATTGGAAATCGACTAAATGATATCTACGTCAAGCCACTTGATTATTTCTTTCTTAATGACCTCTCACATATTCAGGTTCAATTGTCTCTACATCTAGCGAGAAGGTCAAGCTCCATCTTCCAAATAGATCTTGTGAGTGCAATAGGTAGGGCTAATTCCCCTTAAGTCAGAAATTGTCCACCCAATGACTGCCCAATGTTCAAAGAGGGTTGTAGTCAACCTAAGTTCTTGATCCCTAGTTAAATGGGCATTGCTAATCACAGGGAAGGTCTGGTCAGGTCCTAGGAAGACATACTTGAGATTATCGGGCAAAGGATTCAATTCGGGTGTAGGTGGGACAACATTTGATGGGTAGGGGAAAGGTGGGAGTTGATCAACATCAATTTCCTTGAATGGAGGTTGCTGAAAGTAATCAGCTCTACACAGGTCAACCACCATAGGCTAGGGTGGGTTAGGGTAGTCATCAACTGGTTGAGTCATATGGTCGGCTGAAGAGCTAAGAGTAAGGCATTCTTCAAGTAGAGGTTCCACGGGATAGTGCTCCTCAACCTAGCTACAATCAAAAGACTTAGCTGCCTTGAAGATATCCAATTGCATCTTCTTGTCTCCAAAGTCAATTTCAATGCATCCTGTGTCGCAATCAATGTTCGCCTTAGCCGTAGCTAAGAAGGGTTTGCCTAGGATGATGGGTGTGTTTTATAGCTGTTCGAGGACTTCCATGTCGAGGACCAAAAAGTCGATCGGGAAGTAGAAATCCTTGACCTGAATAATTACGTCCTCGACTACCCCCTTCAAGGTTTTCACAGATCTATCAGCCAGTTGGATAGTCATAGGCACAGGGTTTAACTCCCCAAATCCAAACTTGTGATACAGGGTCATTGGGATGAGGTTGATCAAAGCATCTAAGTCCAAGAGCACTCTATCAAATGTCATGTCCCCAATATTACAAGATACCAGTGGTGCTCCTGGGTCAGTTCGTTTGGGAGGTACGCTGCTCAATATCACTGAACTAGATTGTTCTGATTGTAGAACCTTCCTAGGTGCTTGGGTTCTCGTCTTACGCTTTGGAGTACAGACATCCTTCAGGAACTTAGTGTAAGCCGGGATATGCTTGATTGCTTCAAGGAGTGGAATATTAATTTGGACTTGTTTGAAAATCTCTAACAGCTCCTCATTCTCAACTACAGCTTTCTTTTTCTTCCTTTTCTCCAAGGCCTCAGGGTATGATGTTTGGGTTTGAATTGGGTCAGTCTCCAGGTCCTTGGGTTCCTCCCGTTCATCCTTAAAATTGGGTATCTCATGATGTGAGGTCACGGGAGGGGTCGGCCATTTGGGGTCCTGGGTTTTAGTGCCACTTCTCAAGGTAACCGTGTTGGCTGAGGCGTTGGCACCATGGGTAGATCCTTGAGAAGAAGAGGAAGAAGAAGCACCAAACCCAGGGGGTGTTTGTAGGGCTTACTGGACCATGTGGGCATGTCCAAGATTGGCTTGGAACCCTTGAGAATTAGGGCCTCTGTTGATCACATTTCATGAGTTTGGTTGTGGTTGAAAAGGAAGGGATCCCTGTTGTTTGCAATCCAACAACTGGCTCAACTGTCCTTTCACTAATGCCATTTCCTCTTGATGTTTCTGATTCATATCAGCCATCATTTTTATCAATGTGTCCATTTGGTTTTTGTGAGGGAGGGGCTGCCCTATTCTAATTATAAGGTGGTTTAACTGGTGGACCTTGCTGATAGGAGGGGGGTTTGGCCTAGGTTGGTTCTGGAATTGGTTCAGTTTTTGATTCATCCAGATGAAATTCGGGTGACTACGCCATTCAGAATTGTAGGTGTTGGAGAAGGGGTCAGCTTTGGGGTAACCTTGGATGGTCTGGACATTTACAAAGATGGAAGGTGGCGAAGGGGAGGGGAGAGAGTAATCAGGGTTTGAGGGAGCAAAGGTCCCTCCCTGGAACATGGTCAAGGGTTGTTCCAGGTGCATTTGGTTCATTGGCTGCACCAAATCTACATTGTGAGCTCCTTTTGCTAGGGACAGGGTCTGTAGTGGGCTTTTGGTTTGGTTCAACAGCTCATTAATCTTTTTGTCCACCAACTCAACTTGATCCAACTTTATGGCTATAATGTCCATGTCAACCATTCCAGAATTGTCTTGCACTTCATAGGATTCCACCATAAGGTTGACTAAATCGATTAAACTGGGTCATGGAGGCATTGTTGAGTGAATTCTCACACATGGACTCAAAGAGTTCAAATGCACTCTCCTCATCTTTGTTCAAAAAGTTGCCTCCACATGAGGCATCAACAAAGTTCCTTAGGTTGCTTTCTAGACCATGGTAGAAGATCTGGATCAATTGCCACCTTGGAACCTCATGGTGTGGGCATTTCCTCAATAATTCATTGAATCTTTCCCATGCCTCATGGAATTGTTCCCCACCTTGTAGTGTGAATGTGGTAATGGCTCTTCTGAGGATATTGGTTTTACCTATGGGGAAAAATTTTTTCAAGAATGCATGCTGGTGGCGCACTTCCTCTATAGTTTTATTATTCCGTCGTAGTATAGTATAGAGAGGTGATTACCAGTTTAATACAATTTGTTACTCGGAAATAAAGAGTTCCCGAGGTCGAACTCAGGGAGCAAACTGTATTCTAGAGATACAAATTCTTATTACAAAAATAAAGAGAGAGAGAGAGGGAGAGATAAAAATTTGGTTTCTTCTTTCTTCCTCTTTGTTTTCTTTTCTCTTTGGCTTTTGGTTTTTCTTCTTTGTTTATCTCCTGGTGTTCTTCTTCTTCTGCCTTCTGTTCTTCTTATTTCTTCTCTCCTTCAGAGCTCCTCATCTTCTTTTCTCTCAGTTCTGCCTTTCTTCAGCTTCTCCTTTCTTCCTTCTGCCTCAACTGTAAAGCTTTTCTTCTTGCGATCCCTTGCTCAGTGGCACGGCGTCTTCGTTCTCCTTCTTTCTCTGCAGTCCTTTTACTGTAGGGCGTCGTCTGATTTTCCAATCAGACGACTTAAATCGCCGCTGCTACAGTGCTCCACCTTCTTTCAGTCTTCGTCGGCCTTCTTCTTCTTCTCTTCTTCCATGGTTCTTCTTCTTTGTTTACCTGTGCCTGCACACTTCAAAGTTTACGTCAGTGGGCGAAACCTACTCTACCCACCCCCCCGGCGTCACTCTCTCTCAGAATCCTCTCATGGGATAGCTCTCCCAGAGCTGCCGGGTAGCCGGGTACGGGTCGCGCCCGGGTCTAGGCCCACCGGCGTGCGTGGTGGGCGAGGAGTGCAGGTCAGTCTAAGTCGGGTCGGGCCAGGTCCGCGGGGCGTGAGCGCGGACGAGGCCGGGTAATCGGGCGGGTGAAGGGGACCTCACCCCGTGTGCTGAGGCGATAAGGCTTATTCACAAAAACAATTTAAACGGTGAAAGAGTTGTGAGGCTTACCGATGTGGGACTAAACTGAGGCCTCTCCTCGCGTGCGCCTGCTGGAAGACCGCGGCCTTGCTTCTGTAGCTGCAGCTTCGATTTTCGTCGGTTGCTGGCTGGCTGCCTTCGCAGGAGTCTCCGTAATCCGCAGCAGCTGGAGACCTGGAGTCCTCAAGCCTGGAGCGCGGGAGAAGCTGCTTCAATGTGGCGTTAATGGCGGTCGAGCCTCAGAACCTGTCGGACACGAATATGGCCTCTCGGCCTGATCAAACTACTGGGGAACCTTCGCCGTGGCACGGCGAAGGTGTTGAGCTGTGCGGCAAGCCGCAAGGCGGTGTCTGGCGGCAGCCCTAGGTCGGACTGCAACCGGAGAAATGGGTTTGTTTGGGGGAGCGTTACGGAGGTGTGGAGTGGCAGTGGAGGGGTGGGGGGTGCTCAGTGTGATGAGGCGGAGGTTCGGTGAGGGTCGGCGAGGCGTGTGAGGCTGTGGAGCGATGGGGGCATCTCGCCGGAGGGTGGCCGGAGACGAAGGGGGTGACGATGGTCAGGGTCGGTCGAGGGCTTAATTGAACAAATTGAAACCGGGGAAAGAAAGAGGAGAGGAAGGGAAGTAGTTCTAACTTACTTGCAGGGACGAAGGGGGAGCAGCAGGGCGACAGTCGTATCGACTGTCGCCGGAGAAGAAGATGCCCAGGGGAAGGGGCGGCGGTGAGGAGAGGGCTGGAGAGGCGCCAGCTGGGTACGGCGTGGTGCAGGAAGAGCGAGGGGGGGCAACCTGGAGCTGGTAGTGTGGCAGAGCGACGAGGAGGAAGAGGAGAGGCCGCCGGAGCTGGAAGGCTTCCTGTCGGAGTGGGAAGAGAGGAAGTGGGGGTCTTTCTCCGTCAGGACCGAGCTGTGAAGAACGGTGGAGCGACGGGGGCATTTATAGGGACCGAATCAGAGAGGAAGGCGAAGGGAGACGACGTGTCTCCCTCGCCGGAGGACGCCGGAGATGGAAACCCATACCGTCCGTGCGTTCGCACGGCCGGTATGGTGGGTTACAGCGACCAGGGGGGTGTCCCTGCGACGGCTGACGACGCAGGGCACCCCTGGTTTACTTGCCAGACCCTCCCCCTCACCCTGCGCGGCGCCATGCTCCGCGCAAGGTCGCCGGAGCATGGTGCTGGCAGGTTTTGCAGGGAGGACCTGAACGCAAAGAACGAAGGAGAGTTAGGGGCCAAAATGCGAGGGTTCAAAAGTTGAGGGCCAAAAAGTAAATGTATGAGGACCAAAGTGTAAGGTTGGTCAAGAAGGTTTCTTCTTAGGCTCAAGTTTTTATACATGACTAATTAGGACCTAAGGAATCTGATGGTGAATTTTATTTCTAGATTAAACCTTGTTTGACTGGTCAAATTACGCAAAAACCCAAATTAAGTTATTAATTGGGTATGGTTCTCAATGTAGGTCAAGATGGGTTCCTAAGGTCAAATTGAAGGTTCTAAACCCTAGAGATTATTTTTCTATGAATTTTACAGGGTTTATTCCATTTTTTATTTGCCTTGAACCTCGTGAATTGAAGTGGGTTTGTTTTAGGGTTACAGATTATTATTTAGTTCCTTGGAATTGCTGTAGCCCTTGCCAGATCATCTCATCCCACTTTTATTCTTATTAGGTTGCTTTGACCTATGTTTGGACCCTGAATTACCCTGTATGCAGATTATACTGGTAAAATTGCATTTTTACCCCTTATGACTTGTTTTCTCCTTAAACTCAGAATTCTCTGAGTTAAGCCTTTCCTTGAGTTATGTAGGAGCTTTTATCCTTTGTATTGGGTCAAAATGAGCTAGTTATGGCTCATGATGAGGTTCTCATCACATGCCTCAGTTCCTCCCAGGTGGAGTTGAGCCTCCCTAAGGTTCTAAGCCAGTGAGATGCTTTGTCTTCTAGGGAGAAAGGGAACATCTTAATCAAAACAATGTCCAAGCTAATGTTCCTGCGTTTCACAATTTGGGCGATCCAATCTAAGTCCTCAAGGTGTTGGAAGGGGTCCTCATTTGAGCACCCATGAAAGTGGCTTTAAATTAAGCTAAGGACATTCGATTTTAGCTCAAAATCATCTCCCCCTTTGGGGACCCTAAGATGTGGCTTGATCCAGATAGCAGACAAATCATAAAAATCACGAAGATGCCTAGGTTGACCCTTAGGAGGTTGTGGTGGGTTAGGTGGGTTCAGTGCGGGTTGCCCTTGAGGGTTTTGCAACCGGTGTATGGCTTGCATGATGGTTTGGATCTGTTGTTGTTGAAGTTGGTGGTTGGTAGAGATTTGGGCCTGAATGATGGCCATAGCGTTGGATTTAGGTTGGTCCTCAATCTCATCAATTCTTGGTTCAACCATTTCATTTGTAAAATCAAGTCTTCTCCTAATTTCTCTTTCTAAAACAAATAGCTCAGGATGAAGTGGTCGTATCCCATGCATACACTAGAGAAGAATGGGGAGGGATGCGGAGAAAGACAGGTGCGAGAAGTGTGTGCACAAACAAGCAAGCAATTCTAGTCCTTATAGTGTATACCTTAGGTGACCTAGAAGCCTCAAAGGGAATAATCAAATCTGTAAGCACTTAACCACCCTTCCCGATGTTAATTTGGCCAAGTTGATTATGAGGGGATTGAGGGGAAGGTTCTTCCTTTGGCTTTCGCCATCGGTTCTATAGACCCCACAATCACGGTCGTTTGACACTTCCCCGTAGCCTAGACACCATATTTTACAAAGGGAATGAAGGCCAAGTGCCTAGCAAATCTAATCACACCTTCATGACTTAGACTAGTCTTGCCTAGGGCACGTCTACTCTATTTAATGAGGGGCTAGGCTAGTGCTTGTGCTTAGGATATGTAATGAGGCGTTGTTTGTGGTTGTGCCTCTTAGTTAACCGATTTGAGCATGTGTGTGCACTTAACAAAACATGGTTCTCAAGCAAGGATTTTAGGATGTGGTGTCTTTTAATGATTTGTCCTTGCTTTAATGCTTTTTAGGTTTGAAGTTCCTTAATGTTTTCAAACAAGGTTCAAGTGGGCACACAAGATTTTACACACAACGGGCGAAAGTCGATTTCATTTAGAATGATGTGGCCCTAGAAAAACAACCCTAATGAGTTCACCCTAGTGTTCATGCAGTTCTACCAGGTGAGTTGATTTAAATTATGGTGAGTGGTGCAACCCAAGTTAAATCATGGTGGCTTCACAAATACCACTCAAAAGAAAGAACACTCCAAAAAGATTTCAAGAACGTTAAAGTGTATTTTTTTTGGTTGGGTGATGAGTTTTGAATGTGGGTCAAGTAGCCATTCACCATGCCAATTTTGATTTTATATAATTTTTTGTATTTTTTTTTAAGCAAGACAACACTCAATGGGTGAAGTGGTACTCATAAAAGGTCTTTGTAGCACTTTACTCCGTATCTACCATCTCGGATCATGCTCCTCTGCTGCCCAAGCATCAAGTTCCTGCAACCAATCAAGTAGAGGGAGAAAATGAGTTAGAAGATGTGAATATGAATGTGGGATGAAAGCAACAAAAGAAATCCATTGGCTCCTCGACAACGGTGCCAAAAATTGACTAGCACGGAATGCATTGGTTTAATATGTCATTGTAGCATGAGTTCGCGACGTTGGTTTTAATTTAAGATGTGGATTTGGTGAGAGCAAGTGTTGAACACAAGGAGGTGTGAAATAAGATTAGTTTGTTGCTTTAGTTGTCACAGAAATATTTAGTTTGCTTGTAAGAAAATGAGAAAGAGAGAGAGAAAGAGATTAGGGTTAGAGGTTGTGTTTAAATCATGACATTCATTCTAAGAAGATGTGAGCTATGAGATAAGAAACAACATTAACATATAGCATGCAATTAGAGTTTGTTTACAACTACAACAATAGATGAAAGCTTAAACAAGTGTGACATAAAACTAAAGTAAAAAGAGTGTGAGGAGGAGGCAAGGCAACCACAGTGGTGGAGGGGGGCTCCGTCGACAGCTTGACAACTCCGGGGCAGATATGAGATGCTTAGTGGAGTTAGGAGAGGGCTAGTATTGCATGGAGAGTGTGTGTGAATTGAATGCCCTTGAATGGGGTGGTTGAGGAGGTTTATATCGAGAAGAAGGGGTTTCCAAATTAACTAAGGGTTTTAGCGACGTCTAGGACATTGCTAAACCCATTCCATAAGTGTCGGTGAAGCCCCTCACTCGTTGATTCAAGCACGTGGGCATGCTTCTTCCTCCGCACGATCTGTGTGCGTGCAACATCGACCGTCTAATCAAAGATCAGGCAACTGAGATCACGCCCTGAGCGCTGGTTTAGATCATGCTGCGTGCTTTGGGCACACACCTTGTGCGTGATCGCAGCGTTCACATCGGGCATGTGCCTTGCGCATGATCATGCGCGTTCGCATCGGGCATGTGAGAGCATGTTGCGTAGCCCACCTTAGAGCCATTAGATGGTGATCGAGTGGTCTGAATTAGCTACGGTGCGACTGGAGCATGATTTGGGGCGTAGTGGGGGTCGAACGCTCGTCGTTGCTTGCGAGCGTGAGCGTTTAACTGTTGTACTGCCTTCGCGAGTTGGTGCGAAGTGGAGTCGAGCGGCGGGCAAAGCTTATGGGTCTTTATGATGAGCGCAACGGCGGTGTGTGGGTGAGGGTGAGGTGTTGAGTGCCATGTGGCCGCCTGTGGGTCGTTGATCATCTGATCAATAGCCAAAACTTCTTGGGCTGATCGAGGGAGCTCTGGATGTCGGATCTAAGTGATTTCAAGTCTGTTGGACTCCATTCGTCGATCTGAATCTATCCGTGCGGTCCAATTGCTCATCTGAGGCCTGTTTCAACATGAACTTGTACAAATGGCCATTAAACATTGATTTATTAGCAATCTTAATTCGTCATGCATGCAATGCTCCCAAGCCCATCATAGTATGTCATTAATGCACATATACCCTCAAAACTAACCCTAGATGATGGAATTATCATCATTGGATGTAGAGTTATCACCTCCCCGTGTTCGACCCAAGGCTCCCTTTTGAGTTTTAGTAAATTTATTTGGTTAGCGAATTTTGCGACTACAACGATGAGTTCTCCAAAACCCTAACTTTTCCTCACGAAATTGACACTCATTGGTGGTGGCATCAAAAAGGAATGGGTTTTAAAATGAGTGTTGCTAGACCTTCCTGGAAAAAGAAAAAAACCTTGAATGTTGCTAGTTGATGGTATTAATGGTAAGGTTATGATTAGTTTAGGTAGTTCTATAAAAGTAACTAGGCCTTTCAAAGGGACATATCAGTCTAGACAAGTCCAACTTGGCTTAATTTTGCAAATTTGAGCTTAACTGAGATTGGCCTCAAACTAGATCAAGTTCAATAAAGCAAAGCATGGGCTTGGGTTGTCTAAGCTTGAGCTTAGTTTGAAATAGATAATTGAACCCACTATTTGTTCAAATGATTTTTTATCAATAGATAGGCAACCATTTGTAACCAGCTGGAATGACACCTTGCATGCTTGGGATAAACTAGTTGTAAAGTAAATAAAGAGTGTACGAATCATCGTGGATGTAGAAGTGTTCTTGCATGCAATCACTTGAGGGGTATGCTAGGGTATGCCAAACTATCCAGATTTTGCAGGAGTGGGAAGTCTTGTCCTGCACGTGTTCAAGCTTGTCCTTCATAGGTGTATGCTTAGGCGTCGGGTGGGTAATGCTGGAAGATGAACTCTCTTTAATGTAGGGGATACAACACCTAAGATTCGCTTATTATATAAAGAGTCATGGTGGGGGTTGCATTATAAAATCATCAATTTAACAACTTTGTATGGTGTTAAGAATTTGTCAAATAAACAAAACGCAATCCAAGCCCATGTCTATGGCTATCCATTTCCACGGCTAATATTGAATTAAACGAGGGTGGCCTCATGTAGAGAAATGCTACTAGTTGTAAGGTATGAAGGGAAGTAGTATGGGGCATGACAATCACAGGTGCTTTGCTAGTATTCTTTTTTCAACTACTTTTTTTAAAGCCACCAACTAATCGAGGATATGGTTTAATTCTCAAAAGTCATATAACAATGTTTTATTCGTCACTTCTACCTTTCAGGTGAAAAACCAAGGAAATCTTCACCTTATACAAACAAGTCTTTTTTAAGAGCAAAGAAAAATGTTATGTAGCTTACATACCTATTGATTACTATGTATAATTGTAGTTTTCTATTTCTAGAAAAATAATGCGGTGGTTTTCTTTTCTTTTGCCAATTACATTAATTGTTGTTTGTAAATGTGACATCCAAAAATATCCTTTTGCATATTTATAAACTACCTTTTATAAGGAAAAGTCTCAGTGTGATGAATAGCTTGTCTAGAATATTTTAATATATCAAAAGAATGGGGGAAAATCATTTCTGATGAATATTGACAGTTTCAATCTTGTGTTGCTGCTCTTCATTTTTCAACCTTCGTTCGATTTAGATTGAATAAAGAGCGAATGGATTGAGTTTAATACTATTTTGATGCTTCATTCTCAGTATTGGTTCGATTTTGATACAACCATACTTAATTGTTTATCCTTATTTGTATGTTTTCAGCCTTGCTTCTATGTTTTTAGTCTAGCTATGGTACTCATTACTTTTGATTTAGCATTGCAATTGTGTTTTGAGGTTGTTTGTCCTGTTTAGAGGGCTTTCCATTTCAGCAATTATTTGTTGGTTTTGCAATTTCAATGATTATGAGGCCGTTAAGCTTGTTGCCTTTGAGCAATCATTTGCTGGTTTTGCAATGTGAATTATTTTGAGGCCTTTTGGCTACTTATCATCCACCATTGAAAGGCACTTGTTTGGTGGTTTTGCAATGTTGAATTTTTTTAGGTTGTTTACCTTGTTGCATTTCAACAATCATTTGCTGTTATATGAAAATTATGGATGATTTTGCTGTGTTGATGATTTTGAGGTTTTGAGGCCATTTAGGCTATTACAGGATCATAGGGGCTTGCATTCCAACAATGATTTGCTGGTTTTGCTGTGAGAAAAAATTACCTTCTATCATTGAAGGGATTGCTGATGACTTAGGCATATGTTTGGACTTGGTTGATTTGCAAATGCACATTCCTTTCTGGTGTGTGCACAGTAGTCAAGTAGAGTTCCTTATTTTATTTCAAATGGGGATCTTGCTTAGGCTATGCTTTTTTCATTGTAAGAGGTACGAAATTTTACTGCCTAATTTCTAGAAATGTTTTTTCTTGGCTAAAGAAGACATTTAGGAAGTGTGCACACCATATACTGGTGTGTGCATAAAAGATAAGTCCTATTATCATTTGTCTAATATTCTGAAGTTGAATTTTACATTTTATGTATTATATTCCTCACTACTATTTTTGGGGAGTGCAGTTCTTATTCTGAATATGTTGGAGAAGTAGCTCTTCTTGTGTATCATTCATCCATGATGGATACCTATGTTATAGATTTTCAAGATAGCCAATGAAAAAAATTCTTTGTTGCTGGAAAATTTTGGACTCTGTTTGTTAGGAGGGAAACATGAAGTTTTACCAAGGCATGAAGAACTGATCCAATTTGCTCCAGATGCCATTACTAGGTTCAAATCATACCCTGTTGTTGCAAGCATGACAGTTTTTGCTGTTGATTTCTAGATCAATTTATTGGAATGCGAATAGGAGATGTTCTAACAAGGAATTTTATTAATGTATAGTCTGTTCACATGCATGGAAAATAGTTACAATTCATACAAGTTGAAGAGTTGTAGCAAAGTTTGTGCTTCACTTTTTACTTTTATCTTCATTCTTTTTCTTTGTTTTCCGATACAAGGGTGTTGCTTGTACTCTTATCTTGTGGAGTTTAATAATAGAATGGGTAACCCGAGCCCCCATAATGTTTCAAGTTTCTAAACTACAGAAAAGAAAGTTCATGCACAGAGGTCTTCTACATTAACTCTTTCGATTCTTCTTTTTTTTCCTCTTGCTAAACTTGATTTATTAACCTTTGCCAATTATGCATACTAATAACTAACAAATTAATTAGATACTCTACACATTATTCTTCTTCTCATTCAACATTTCAAATAGTTAATTCCTTTTTGAAAAAAAATAACACCAACTTACCTACCAACCCAAGGGCAAAAATGTCTTTGGCCAACTTATCCCCCATTCTAACTCCCATTCCCAAGTAAACACCCTCCTTTCACATCACAGGACAACCCCCACTCCTAACACGTGTTCAATAAACACAAACAGGGGTTAACCCCTGTTTGTGTTTATTGAACACGTGTTAGGAGTGGGGGTTATCCTATTTGCAAGTAAATAGAAATAGGGGTTAGCCCCTTTTGCAACATAACTAACCCACACCGTAAACTAGCCCTTATGAACTACCTGGTCCCATGCTTGTGGCTCTCTATGCCTTCACGATGAAATAAGGTGTTTAATTAGAACCACTTCATCCTCACCTTTACGGAGAGGAAACCTACTAGTGTCTTCCCCTTTGGCACCTTCCACTCTCACATTTTCCATCATTTTAATATACCAATGGATATTAATCACAAGCAATTCATCACCTGGGACAGTATTTTTGGAGAGATCGCCTACTCCAAAATGGTGTAGGACCGACCAGGATGACAGGATCCCCCTCCCCCTCAGGTAGGTTCTACTACTTCTGCTTGTACTTTTTCCCTGCCTCCACCTCCTCAGGCTGGATCCTCTACTACTCCACCCTTATGCACCCCTTCTCAACACTTGCAGGCCTACTACCCTCCTCCAATATGACCCACTCCATCCTTCTTTGACCACGAGTGGCCCCACCTTAATAGGCAGTTAACCAAGCATGACTCTCTAGGTGCATAAGACATCACCAACGGCATCTCTCTCATGATACACAGACGAGAGAGATAGCCATGATGATGATGGAGCATGGGACTCAGGTATCCAACTACCTGAGTAGGCAGGGACAATTTCTAGATCAGCTGGGAGAGTAGATCCACACCTTGTAGTTCCGCGACTAGCAGCCTCCTCTTTCTAAACTAGCAACAGCAACATCTCCTCCTCATATCCAAACGACAACCTCAACACTTCCATAATAGTAGCAGACAGGCACTCTTGTCACTCTGTCCTGCTCGACACTGGAGAAGAGCCAACTCTCACCTCACTTGGGACTTTGACTACATTTTCATGCACCTTCCTCTAAAGACCCAGCACTTCTAGCCATCCACTTGATGATTTTGATATGGATGTAGTTTCCCTCCAATATAGAGGCTTTCCTTAATTTCTTCTAGTCTCTCTATTACTTTTGTTGAACTTTGATTCTCTTAATATTGATGTTATCCAATTTCAATTATCATTTCTGTAAGCAGCATGTCCTGAATTGCATTGGAAATCTAAAAAGGGGGAGCTCATTGATTGCGTAGAAATCATAGGACTTAATCAACCTAAATTAAGTTTGATCCTAGCCTAACTCATGAATAATACATGCATAAGGTGCATATTTCGCATCATAACTGTTTTACTTAGGTGTTTATAGAATAATGCTATTCTACCTTACTAATTAGTGAATAATTGTATTTTCAAATAATAAGGAGCTCAGGAGATGTCCTGAGATTGGATAAAAGTTGGATAGAAGTTGGAGTTTGATGTGCATACATCTAAATAGCCAAAAATGTCTATTATTGCATGTTCTTAGTACCATATTAGCATCATGCATTGTAAATATTGCATAACACGCATAATCATACATTTAGGTCATATTCTATAAATTGTATAGTAATTATCACCTTTTATGGCCAGGGATAGGGCAACTTTTAATCGAAGCTTCAGATGGAAGATCCAACCATATAAATCTAATCGGGGTGACGATGGGAGTTCAACGACTCCAAGATCGCCCTAATCAGACATCCGTAGCACCAGATATATTCCAAGTAATCTCAGAGATAAAGGGCCAAGATGGTGTCAATCCATACATCAAATGAAAAATCTGACTGCATGGATGGGTTCAGATCGATGATCGTAGCCTAATGGCGCAAAAATCGATCCAATCCAACATCCGTGGCACCATCTACACCATAAAGAAGATGGATAGTCAGGATGATGCCACGTGGCACCATCTTGACCATCCGCACCTGGCCTCCCCCCTCCACTCAACTCCTGAATGCTTGTGTGATGTGAGATCTCAATCGTTGGATGAAGATCCAATGGCCAAGATTAGTCGTGCGCAAAAGTAGCTCCGCAGCTCAAACCACTGCGTAGCATAGTGGTTAAGGTGCTACGTGTGCAAAGTGCGCATGTTCGAGACACCGTGAAGTGCTTCTTCTCATGTGGATGGGCACGATCTTGACCACGCGATCAGTTGCGAATGGCCCAGATCATCCAATCGAGCTCACGCGCAATTGGATGTGCCATTTCACGCCTGATCTCATGCGCGAGTGCGCAAAGCTGAAGCGAGCGAGGAGCGATCTGAGCCATCCGATCTCACGATCGGATGGATGAGATTGCTCAGACATGCACTTGTGTTAGGCACGCAAGAGAGGAGGAGGCACGCGCAGCGCGCGCGCATGTTGCCCATGATAGGTCTTTAGTGACGAATAAATCCATCACTGAAGGCCTGATTTTAATGTTTTTGAATATGGAATGACCAAATTGCCCCCAATCCTTACAACTATAAAAGGAGACCCCCACCTTACGAAATTCTTATCCCTTCCTTCACCTCCCTCCCTCTCCAAAGCTCTAGAGAAGCTTGTCCTGCACCCGGGATGCTCCTTTAGAGCCAAATCCAAAGCTTTCTTGCCCCCATTCCGGAAGTGGATCCTGGGATGACAATGACGTGCTGCCTCATTCTCACTTCCTCTTGCTTTGTCCTCCTTCCTACTCTATCCTCCATCTTCCAGGTGTCGCTCCATCCGACTTGCCCTCCAAGCATTCGTCGAGGAGGATAACATCTCTCTCCCTTCTTTTTATCGCTTTCTAGAATAGAATTTCCCGCTTTCTAGTTGTAATCATTTCCCTCTTTCTAGTTGTAAAAATAGTATTATTATATCAAGTGATTGTTCTCTTTCTCTCTTAGTGTTAATATCAATTCCATTGTAATTATCTCGCTGCTAAACAAAAAAATTCCAAAAAAAAATATAATCGTAGATTCTAGATCAACGTAGCCTCCCTGTGTTCGACCTGGAATTTCTTTACGAATTTCGGTAAAATTTTATCTGTTGATGGATTGCTTCGCAAATCAAACTACAACGATCGATTTTTCAAATCCAACTTTGATCGCATAGTTTTACGTATCCAACATTTTAGTGCTGTTGCTAGGGAGGCAATGATTCTCGATTTCTTTTCTACATTTCACACACTTGATTGTTTTCTAAATTGCTTTATTTCTCATCTATTATTTTGCAAGTACCTCAACAGGGAATCTTCAAGTGGTAGATCGGAGTGTGATGTGCATACATCTAAATAGCCAAAAATGACTATTAATGCATGTTCTTAGTACCATATTAGCATCATGCATTATAAATATTGCATAACATGCATAATCATGCATTTATGTCAAATTGTATAAATTGTATAGTAATTATCCCTTTTATGGCCAGGGACAGGGCGACTTTTAATAAGAGCTTCAGATGGAAGATCCAATTGTATGAATCTGATCAGGGCGACGATGAGAGTTCAACGACTCCAAGATCGCCCTGATCGAAAATCCGTAGCACCAGATATAGTCCAAGTAAGCTCAGAGATCAAGGGCCAAGATGGTGTCAATCCACACTTCAAATGACAAATCCAACCACATTGATGGGTTTGAATCGATGATCGCAGCCTAACAGCGTGAAAATCATTCCAATTTGACATCTGTGACACCATCTACAACACAAAGAAGATGAACGATCAGGATGGTACCATGTGGCACCATCCGAACCATCTGCACCTAGCCGCCCCCCTCTGTTAAACTCCTGAAGGCTCGCATGATGTGAGATCTCGGCCGTTGGATGAAGATCCAACGACCAAGATTAGCCATGTGCAAAAGCAACGCTGCGCCTCAAACCGCTGCGTAGCGTAGTGGTTAAGGCACTACGAGTGCAAAGCATGCGCATTCAAGCCACTGTGAAGCACTTCTTCTCGTGTGGATGCACGCGATCTCGACCGCACGAAAAAACTGCAAACGACTTAGATCATCCAATCGGTGCACGCACAATTGGACTCCCCATTTCACGCTTGATCTCACGCTTGGGTGCACGAAGCTGAAGTGACGAAGAGTGATCTGAGCCGTCCGTTCTCGCGATTGGACAGATGAGATTGCTTGGACGTGCACTTGAGTTAGGCGTGAGAGAGAGGAGGAGGCACGCGTGGCGCGTGCATATGTCGCCCATGATAGGTCTTTAGTGATGAATAAATCTGTTACTAAAGACCTGTTTTTAATGCTTTTGAATATGGAATGACCAAATTGCCTCCAATCCTTGCAACTATAAAAGGAGACCCCTACCCTACAAAATTCTTATCCCTTCCTTCACCTCTCTCCCTCTCCAAAGCTCTAGAGAAGCTTGTCCAACACCCGGGATGCTCCTTTAGAGCCAAATCCAAAGTTTTCTCACCCTCGTTCTAGAAGTGGATTCCGTGATGACGACGATGTGCTGCCTCATTCCTGCTTCATCCCGCTCCAGCCTCTGTCTTCCAGGTGTCGCTCCATCTAGCT
This sequence comes from Thalassia testudinum, assembly GCA_037157565.1. Taxonomy (NCBI): domain Eukaryota; kingdom Viridiplantae; phylum Streptophyta; class Magnoliopsida; order Alismatales; family Hydrocharitaceae; genus Thalassia; species Thalassia testudinum. The sequence goes on from JAZHRO010000017.1 coordinate 848,462, forward strand.
CATCCTCGAAGCATTCGTTGAGGAGGATAACATCTCTCTCCCTTCTTTTTATCACTTTCTAGAATAGAATTTCCCACTTTCTAGCTGTAATCATTTCCCACTTTCTAGTTGTAAAAGCAGTATTATTATATCAAGTGATTATTCTCTCTCTCTCTCTCTCTCTCTCTCTCTCTTAGTGTTAATATCAATTCCATTCTAATTATCTCACTTTCAAACAAAAAAATTCCAAAAAAAAAGATAATTGCGGATTTTAGATCGACGTAGCCTCCTTGTGTTCGACCTGGAATTTCTTTACGAATTTCGGTAAAATTTTATCTGTTGATGGATTGCTTCACAAATAGAACTATAATGACGAGTTTTTCAAATCCAACTTCGATCGCTTAGTTTTCCGTATCCAATAGAGTTGTAGCAGAACTGGAGTGAAAGCTTGGAATAAGGCTTGGAATAATGAAGAAATGAAGACAAAGAGTAAGGAGATAGACTGGGTTACTTGTAAGAATAAATGTAGAAAATAAATTAAACAAGAAATTAGGATAAACCTATCCTTATCCATAGACTAGATAGCCTTATCCCTGCTCCTATCCCTAAGCCACTCTTTTATTATGCTAAATTAGCCTATAACCCAAAATGTGGATAGTACTATCCATGTTCTTATCCACACTATCCCTACCCTTATCCTCCAATTGGGATAGTTATATCCTAAATCTTGATTGTCTCCATTTTGGACAAACTTAGATAGTGTTATCTAGATTCCCATTATCCACTATCCACATCCCTAGCCCTCCTATCCCCAACCCAATCCACACCTTTGAATCCCATCAGGTCCATAGTAACCTCAATCGACTCAATTTGAGTCCATTGGGCCAACCATGTTCTAATTGTGTTCAGTTGGACCTGATTAGGCTAACCTAGTCTAACTACGCTCATAGTAGTCTAATTAGGCTTTACCCAAACCCAATCAATTAGCCCACACCTAATTGGGTGCATCCCTACTTGATTGGGTGCATCTAAACCCAATTGGATCCACCCAAGACCCAATTGGCACATCTCTACCCATACATGTCTAATTGGGTTCACTTGAACCTGATTAGACTCAACCTAGACCTACTAAGAAAACGCACACACTTATTTGGATTACCTTAATCCAATTAGACTATCACACACCTACTTAAACTAGGACCCACCTTATTAGACTCAACCCATTAAGACGTTGGCTAACCTAACTTAATTAGGACCCAACACAACACAACCTAATCTACGAAAATCCTTACCAAAACCCCCACAACTCCACCCAACACTTAGTCCACACCACCTCATCATCCTCCCTCCAAAGGAGGCAACCCCAACCACCAAATACCACATCCAAGGGCACCACCTAGCCCTAACCCTAACCCCTTGTGGTCGCCCACTAGCCCCTACCTCCCCCTTAAATAGACCACCATATGCCTCCCACATGCATCTTTTCCACCCTCCAATATCTCGTCATAGCACCTCCACCTCAAGCTCCTCCTACCACCTTCCAAGGGCTATTCATTACCACCATTGGAGGCTGGCCACCCTTCCTTCTACCACCAACCACACGGCCACCAAGGACCATTGTTGGTGCCCTTAGTTTCTATAGTAGTAGTGTTCTTCCTATGCTTTTATTTCTACATTTTATTCTACAATTAGCTAGTTTAATCTTTTTCATTTTGCACCTCTAAACTCTCCATGAGTTCTAGGAGTGCATTGCTCTTTTGTGGCATGTAGACGGGCCTCCAGACCCATGGTCTAGCCACTGCCATCCTCCAATGCCAATAGCTCTATGAGCAATCCCGACAGGATGGATTTCTATTAGCATAGTACTAGTAGTATTAGATTCTATTTTCTATGTACAAGCATTCCTCTACTATCGTTCTGTGAGATACTCTTGTAAATATGGATGATTCAATGAAATAAAAGTTATTATCTCTAGTGTGAATCATTCTTAGTTAGTGTTATCATATTCTAAAAATAACAAAAAATCAAAAGAATTGAAAAATGTAAAAAATGGCAACGTCGAGTCACTCACAAAAATGAATTACCAATAAGCGCAAATTGCATCGGTAGTATTCTTTTAGTTTAGATGGTGCGCACCGACACACACACATTTACATTCATCTCATTTCTTATGCAGACTCATTATCCGTGACAACATCCCTAACGAAATGTATTTGCACATTTTGGAAACTAGGCTACGATTTTAGGTTTAGCTTAGTTAGGTTAGATTTGCAAGCAAGAAAAAGAAAAACGTAAAAAAAATTCAGAATCATTTTCGTCATTATCGCCTCCAAGAGTTTGACTGGGATTCACCACGAGTTTCGTTATATTTTTGTTTAGGTTAGATTTTGTGACTATACTACAACTAAAACTTATTAACATCATGATTTTTGACTTAACAAATGGCGTCGTTGATGAAGAGGTAAGGCGAATATGATTCCTGATTTTTTTCCTAATTTATTTGTGTTTTCTTGCCATGTGGTGTGCAAGAATTGAAGTATGGATCCATGCACGCATCGAGTGCTGGTGAAGATGAAACAAGTGCACACATTTAATTAGTCATGTTTTAGTTTCATTAAATCTTAGGTTTATTTAAATCCTGGGTTAGTTGCTTTGGTTAAAATATATATATATATATATATGAAACCAAGAAAATAAAAAAAATTAAATTCATTTTAGAATCTTATTTTTAGAAAAAAAAAATTTAGTAAAGAGGTCTTTTCATTTCAAAATCCTTTTTAAAAGCCTCTTTACTATATTTGGAAATTCGACCTGCACTTTTCACTCAAGTTAAAAATTCTTTTTTCGAATATTTAATGATCTAAAAATTCTGAAATTCATCCCGAACGTAAATTTTCAAAGAATCTTTCCAATGCCACCTTTTATTTGAGAAAATTGATATCGTACGAATTTTAAAAATTTGCACAATGGATAGGCAGCAGACCAGATTGAAACTTGATTTTGTCTATATTACGAGATTTATTCTAGCCAATATACAAATCTGATTAAACTGAAATTTATGCAGTTTGAAAGTTAGTGAAATCAACTTTATTTAATGATTTTTCATAAATTTTTGGATCGGTCTTTCTACTATTTCAAGTTGAAATACTCGTAAGGGGTCTATTTCCCTATCCGACCCTCAGTTAGTATAAAATCAATATAAAATCACTCAAAATATTAAAAATTTCGTAAAAATACTCTCTAGAAAGCTAATCAGTAAAGGAATCACCCTTGATATTTCATGTTGTTTGGATTCCAAATATGCCATAGAGAGTAATTTGAATTCAGTGTATGGTTTAATATCTGCTGTTTAGAAATTGCATAAACCCTAGGTTGGAAACTTTAGGGTTTTAATTAACTTTAGAGACCCACTTGACTTGATTGGGACCTAATTGGGTCCATTTCCTAGTAGGTGAGGTTTGATTGTTTGGTTGACCACCTCACCTACCTTGATTGAACATTGATCTATTCATAAACTTAGGCAATACATTAGGTCAACTGTAGAAGTTAGGGTTAATTGAATCAAAAGAAAAAATATATATATCTTAACCTGAATTTGTTATTTAACTATTGAATAGTCTCAATTTCTTGGGTCAAACCTGGTGTCTAAGCCTGCAAGGTAGTGCCAAATGGCGGCAGCTAAGGGGTATCAAGGAGCCTCATGCTGAACCTTCCCTTTAGTCCCCCCATACTGAAGCTAGCTAGGTTAACCTAAGAAATACGGATTTTATTCATTCGATTTTATAACAAATAAACTCCTAAATTTAAACTTGAATTTGTTAATCCAGTCATTGAATTACTGGACCATATCTGATTACAAGGCCTTTACTTTGTGTACTTGTCTGCAGCAACCCTTATAGTTGGTGTATGCGAGGGAAAAGGACACTAAGACCTGAATTGATTAGACCTTGGGAACCTACCCCAAAGTGACCTAGGTAACTCTTTTCATCGCCTCCTTCTTCCTCTTCCCACCCATCCACTTCGTTAGCTGAAATGGCTAACCCAAATACCAACCCTAAACCTTTTCCTGGTCTTGAGGACCAGAATCCCATGGTCCTGACTGGAGGCTTGTGTTACTACATCTGAAGAGCGGCACCAGTAGAGCATAGATCAAATCCTGAATACTCTGGATAGAATGTAGCATCCACCATGAGAATAGCTGCGGGACTTTCACAATTCGACTACACTAATCATGCCACCTTAGGTTCGGATTCCCATAGGCAGAGATGCATTCGAGTTGAAGCCAAACATGATAAGTCTAATTCAGACTTATTTCTATGGTAACTTGAATGAGTATCCCTTCCATCACATTAAGGATTTGAGTTGAATCATTGAAGCAGTTCAACCTAGAAATGTGGACTTAGGAATTATTCTCATTAAGCTTTTCCCATTCTCACGGAGGGATAATGCTTCTTATTGGTTCAAGACCATTGGGAGGCCAATTTGTACCTGGAAGGAATTACATCGAGAATTCCTGCAGAAGTTCTTCCTAATTGGTCGTACAAATGCAATGAGGCAGGCAATCATGACTTTTTCCCAGGGATAAGGGGAAAAGTTGCATGATGCTAGGGATCAATTTCATGACCTTCTCTGAAAGTATCCCCACCATGGTGTGCCCCGATGGCACCTTGCTCAGATGTTTTGCCATGATCCAGATGATACACATCAGTATCTGGCTGATGCATCTAGTAGCGGGAACTCCCTCGCTAAAGACAAAAATAGCGCAGTTGAATTGTTCAATTCTTTAGCAGAGAATTCCATGAATGCAGCCTTGATGAACCAATTCTAGTGACTTGGGCAACAACGAGCTACTGTCCACGAGGCTTATGTAGAGTTAGTGTGAGTCGACATGGACATCATCACCAAGAAGCTGGACAAGGTGGATCTACTGGACAAGAAGCTCGACGAACTGATTCATTCTCGTCTAGGATATTCAAGTAATGCTGCTGCATCTCACTCTTCTTCTACATCCTGAGCCCCTCCTGCTCGAGTACATATAATCACTCAGAATGTATCTTTTCCTTTGACCCTTTCGCAAGATCCCACGTATCAGGAACCTATGAACAATCTAGAGCTGGCACCTTATGATCAGGGTTACGCACCTCATGATGATTACGGTGTGTATTCCCTTGATAAATATACATCTCAAAAATCTTTGACCTACGAAGATGTTAGCGCTATCCAAGGATACAAGCGTAACAACCTATATTATGAGACATATAAACCTGGTTGGCACCAACATCCAAACTTCTCCTGGTTTGGGAATTCATAAAGACCCAATCAAGATCCATAACACTAGACCAGCCAATATGGGAATGTAGCAAACACATACCCCAGGCAGCAGCCATGCCCATCCCAATAGCGGTCACGGTCTATTTACCAACCACTACGTGACACTACCATTCACCCTCCAAGACAAGTCAATCCCTTAGAGGAGTTGAAAGAATCATTGCGGCAATCGAACAAGGAAAATCTAAGGATCATGAGAGCTATGGCTGACCAGATATAGAACATCGAGAGCACATAGAACCAGATGGTGCAAGAGAATAAATTACAGGGAGCATTGCCCTCCTAGCCCATCCCAAACCTGAGGCATATGTAGAATCAGGGCACCCTGCCTAGGTTCCAAGCACCACAGGGATAGGAACATGCAATACTTTAGGCACTTCCAGGTTATGCTCTGCCTCAACCTACTCTACTGTCTAACCTAACCTATTCTACCCCTTCCGCTCCTCCTCCACATCAAGGTAGTATGCCAATGCAAAGGTTGTCACTCTGAGGAGCAAAAAGACTACATAAGACCCACCATATAGGCAGGTGGGTCATTAATGATAATGTCATCATCAGCCATATCTAGCTTTAATTAGTTATAATCCATTGATAAATGCTCCTACATAACCGCCAAAGAGTCGTAATTCACTGCGTATTCATTCTGAGAGAAATGCATTAAAATAGGGGTAAATCTGTAGTTTTAATAGTTTATCCTAATTGTAGAAAAATCACATGGTTTCCTAGGGGTTAAATGAAGGTCAAATGGTCATAAATGTCTAATAAGTTGGTTTATGCAGAAAGAAACGGGTTTTCACGAATCACGAAAATTAATGGACATCTGAAATCCTAAAAAAGACCTACTTAATTAACTGAGGTTCTGGTCAGCATAAAATTTACCTAAACTTTCTAAAAATCATAAAGAAATATTCTCTAAGGTTTGGTACCTTTGATTTGACCATCTGAACCCAATTTGACCTAAAATAGTCTTAGATAGATAATTACCCTAATTTGGGTTTCTATACAAATTATCCAATCAAACTTGGTCGAAACCTAAATCCGACTTCACCATCAGATTCCTTGGGTTCAAATTAGGTTTGTACCAAAATTTGGATCCAATTAGATATCACCTTGACCTAGTTTAAATTTCAGTCCAGTCTAACTCTTTTCTCTCCCACATATGCCCTAACTTTTGAAATCCTTGCAAGGACCCCCCTAACTTCATTGTCTTCTTCCCATGTAGGTCCCTGCCTCCATGGCCATGTGAACCCATCTAGAGTTGATCTTCAATCAGGAAGATCTCGCTAATTTCACGGAGAAACACCTCCAGAATTGAAAGGGAGACTCTTAAGGAGATCCCCTTTCATCTGAGCTCTTCCATGACCTTCCTGATTCATCCAAGATTCATGCAAACTCTTAGAAGGCCTAAACCTATTCCCTGATTTTCAAAGCTCTCAAGCTTGAAGCTCGACCCAATGGCCTATATAAGGACCCACATTGCACGGCCAATCTCCTTAACCTGGTTTGGAGGTCAGTTCCCCCTTCTTCCCTTCTCCTCGACCTCCTTCTCCGCCAACTCTAGCGAGTCCTCCGACCACCTTCTTCATCCACCCTCACAGAAAATACCAGGTGGATCCTTCTTCCCCACATTTGTTTGCATCTCGCAATACCGACAGATGTCATCTACCTTGTCTTCTTCGCTGCACCATCATCACCGAAGATTTCATCTTCTCCATCATCAGCCTACCAAAACCAATGCGGATCCTCCTTTCCGTCCGTTAGTTTAGGGTTAGTTAGGTTCCCTTAGATTCTTAGGTCAATTCCCCATTTTCAAAACCCAAAACCAACCCTCGACGCTATCGTCCACCGTCATCTCCTCCACTTTTGGCCACCCCTCCAGCGAGGTCCTCCGCATGCTACACAACTCCAAGCACCTCGCCAACCCTTCCTACACCTCCGCCACACCACCACGAACAAAAGCCCTAACCTATCCCACCCTATCACCCATCCAAACACTCCATCAACCAACCCATCATCCGCACTTCATCTCTGCTTCCGTCCGACCACTCCATGCACTCCCACACCACGAGGACACCGTCATCATCTTCACCATCCTCCGGTGACCATCTTGAGGTGTTTTAATGTGGTCATGAGGCCGGTTGTATGATTTTCAGGTCTTGCCATTGCTCTGTCACCATTACCATCATCGTCACCTTGTTCTTCGGGCTCCAGGCCATGTTCTTCATCCAGGATACTCCCAGGCTATGCAGAATAGCCCCAGGACCCCTCCCAAGTCCTTGATTCAGGACGTGAACCCCAGTAGTTGCCACAATTGGATGAGCCTTCATCAACAGAAGCACATAAAGAAGAAGATGTGGGATTAGTCCCACCTCGGAAACACATGAACCGCTTGCAGTGCATAAATTGTATTTCTAGCACTACCTTATTCTTCTCAAGACACATTGGGGGTGAGGTCCCCGCTTCACCCACACTCACCTGAGTTGCCTAAGCTATTCACACCTCGGCTACTACCCAGTACCAGTAGCCCTAGTCACCAAGATCCGAATACCTGATTAGCCTGAATATCTTTGAGAGAGGAAGAGAAAAGGAAAGAGGAGAAAGAGAGAAAGCGAGGGAGGGAGGGTTTTGCTTTTTGAAGTATATGCCCAGTGCGACACTTAGTCATTACAAAGCCTTGGTTCCCCTGTGTGTGAAGAGGGGAGGCTGAAGAAGAGACAAGAAGGGGAAAGGTAGAAGGAAGAAGAAAGAAGAGAAAGCTTTCTAAAGGAAAGAAGAAGCTGAGGCCAAAGAAGAAGAGGAAGAGGCTGAAGAAGAAGAAGAAGAGAGGAGCTGAAGAAGAGACAAAAGCACTATAGCAGGTGATGGTTAAGTCATCTAACTTGAGAGCCCGACATCTGATGAGGCTTTGACATTATGCCCTGCTAGCGTGAAATTAAAAGCATAAGTGGTTTAGGCCATTGTTCATTTATTTGATATTATTGAGTAATTGATACATGTGCTTAGGCTAGTAATTGGTGATCTAAATCACCATTATTTTGTCTTAGACATCTTTTTGCCTCATTAAACTCTTGCAAAACTCATTTATAGAAAATCATATTTGAGTAGTTATTATTCATTGAATATCATTATTGGCTTCATTCATTGTGCTCATTTATATATTTTTCTTAAGATTAGTGCATGATTTACAACACTTGCTCCCTGTGTCCAACCTCGGACTTCATTTCTAAATATTTGAGTTATAAATTTATTTGTTTAAGCACATTTGTCCTATACTACAATGTATTTCTTAAACAACAACGGATTCACCTTCAACAGTCATGATTCATCACGTCCTTTACCTTAGGATGGCTCATCTTCTCACTCTCACCTTGATCAGGAGCCTCCTAAGGTGGATAAAGGCAAAAGACCTATTGTGGACCCTAAGATTCCCATCCTTTTTCCTGAAGCTTTCACAAGAGATATATCGAGGAAAAGGGGATCAAAGAATTTTGAGGACCTGAAAGCAATGTTTAAGGAAGTCCATATTCAGGTCTCCCTCTTCAAAGCTATAGATCACATCCCTATTGTCACCAGGTTCTTTAAGGACTATTGTACCCCAACGCGACAACAGAAGACAGGATGACAGGTGATATTGTCAAAGGAGGTCAGCTTAGTTATCTTGGCTGACTTACTGCCAAAGAAGAAAGACCCTAGTACACCACTTATTTCCTACTCTTTGTAGGATTCCCCATTTGATCAAGCCCTTCTAGATCTAGGTTCATCCATCAACCTCACTCCCACTGCCATATATGATCAATTTTGATTTAAGAAGTTAAAGCCCACCCTCGATAACCAATCAATTAGCTAACCGATCGGTGAAAACACCGAAGGGGGTGGTTGAAAATGTAATAGTAAAATTCCGTGGATTCTACTTTGCAGTGGACTTTTTTGAATTAGACATAATGGATCCTCCTAATCTCTATGGTGCACCAATCATTTTGGGTCACCCATTTTTGGCGACAGCTCGAGCGAACATAGATTGTGCATCCAGGTGTATGGAGATTACCCTAGGGAACAAGAGACTTAGATTGGATATTTTTAGGGCTTCTAAGAATTTTGATTGTGATCTAATCAAGGAGGATGGTGAAGATGAGAATCCAGCTTATTGTGGGAACATTAGGCTTCTCTTTTGAGACCCAATGTCTCATCCATCTTCACTTTCAAGGTTTTTTTATAGTAATTCACATAGGACTGAGATAGACGCACTGCACATTTCATCCCCAGGATCTAATTGTTTGGGGTGTCTCTTTGACCCTGACACTCCAGATTATGTATGCTCTGATTCTTCCGATATATCATTTTCTGACTCGCCCCTACTGGTGTAGGATGGCGTGATTGCTCCATACTATTTTGGTCCGCCTGAGAAACACGCAGACAGGATCCTCGATCCATGTCTACCCTTGATGGCATTTCCATACCATAGTGTAGGGAGCGTGAGGTCAGTTTTTGCCACCTCTGCGCAAGGGGAAGACCTGGGACACCCGATGAGACACTTGGGCACCAACCTTTGGTCACGCTCACCCTCGTTTGGACCCCATAGTCATAATGGTGCAAGATCTGAATTTTGCCTCCTCACCAATGCAGTCACTGTTGATCTTCCTTCAAGTGTGGGATCAATAGATAGTAATGCACTTGGGGATTATCAAATATATGTTGCCGATTCTTCTCCTTCCCTACGGGAACCTTCTCCCACATACGACTCTGTATTTCCTCCACCTGTGATTGAACTCAAGCCCTTACCTGATTCATTAAAATATGTGTTCTTAGGCAATAATGAGACATACCCAGTTACTATCGGTTCTCACTTAACCCAAGAATAGGAGCTGCAATTGATTTATGTGCTTCAAGCACATAGGGCTGCTGTTAGGTGGAGTATTTATGATCTCCACAGTATTGGCCCCTCTTACTATACTCATCATATATACACGGATGAGGGGGTAAAACCTTCTCAACAACCTCAAAGATGGCTAAACCCGAATATGCTGGAGTTGTTAAGCAACGCTCTTTGGTTTTTCTCGCATTTTGCCACCTTATTTAACTTTTTAGCTCACTTTGCTCGTTTCTTTATGTGATTATAGGTACCCTTCCAAGGTGAGCCAAAGCGGAATAGATTGGAGTAAAGTGAGGTTAGAAGGTTCTATAAGTGTATCCCCAGCACCCCCACCCATTAGATTTTCATTTCTCCACATTAATAACTCAAACCCAAATCAGCCTATGTGCTTGCATAAACCTTAGGTTAGATCTTGGTTGTTTGATTGTCATTCCACTCACCACACCCACCAGTATAAATTAAAAAAATAAAAAAAAAACTATCTGATTGTGGGATTTACTGAAAGTTACTGATTGCACAGCAACCATAGGTCTTAATATACTTGAATTAAGTTAGATCCTAGCTTAAATTAGTCATTCTGCATACATACGCATCATACTTTGCATCATAGTTGATTTATTAGTTTTGTAAATAATAATGTCATATTATGATCTAATAGAAAGGTATTAACAATCACAGGTAATTTGGGACTATAGATGGCCGATCCAACCATATGGATCTACTCAGAACAACGATGGGAGTCCAATGACTCTGAGATCGCATCAATCAGACTCTCGTAACATCCTTTGGAGTCTGCAGAAGAGCTAGTGCCAAGAGTCAAATAGGTGGAAATCCGAACCTCAGATGTCAAATCCAACCTCAAATGTCAACGACTCTTGGCATCCAAACCTCAGATGCCGAGAGGCAAATAGCTGGACTCACATCTCATAAAATTTTATTTGCTTCGACATGTTTAACGCTATACTATGACTGATCATTCTTTTAACGTGATCTACGACTCAAACAAATTGGTGCCGTTTCCAGGGAGGCACAATGATTTTTGATTTCATATCTGATTTAGTGTATTTCTTCTGTGTGCAGGAATGAAGCAAGGATCTGCGCACACATCGAGTACAGGTGAAAATTACCATGTGCACACACTCATCTTGGTAGAATTTTAGATTAAATTAGGATAGGAGATATTTGAAAAAAAAATCAGGATTTGTTAGGTAGTTTAGGATTTGCCTTCCCTTAAAAAAAAGAAAAAAAAATTCTCTACTATTTTTAGAAACTCTACCATAACTTAAACACGCTTTTAAAAATTCAATTGCCATGTTTTTAATGGTCCAAAAGTCTTAAAATTTGAGCAGGAACTAGATTTTTAAACTATCTTTCCAACACCACCATTCCCAAAAGAAATTCAATTTGCAAAATTTTTAAAAATTTGTGGAGTACACAGGGGTCAGATTGACTAAAAATTGATTTTTTATGAAATTTAAAAATCGATCTTGACCAACTCACAAATATGATTGACCCAATAATGGTGGGGTTTGAAAGATAATCAAATTAGCTTTCATTCTCATATTTTTATTGAATTTTTGGATCATATTTAATACTATTTCCAATAGAAATACCAACACGGGGTCAAAATCTCAAATCTGACCCCTTGTTAGTTAAAAATTCATAACTATTTATTGGAAAGAGTAAAAATTATGAAAAAATACTCTCTCAAAGGATTATTAAGAAAGGAATATTTTTGTTAATTTTCAAATCACTTGGATTCCAACTTCACATAAGAGTACATGTTTAACTAGTGGTCTACTTTTTGCAAAAACATAGAAGTGTATGAGCCCTTAGGACAACATTACACTAGCCTGGACTCAGTTGAGGCCAATGGTTACTCGGTGAGTTGAGTTACCTTGTAGACCGCTTACCACCTACTGAATTAAAGGAAAATGTTAAAAATCACAGGAAAATATCTAAAAACCTACATTTGTATTGAAACTATTGGGTGATTTCAACCACTTCTGCCAAACCTGGTGACTAAGCTTGCAGGGTAGTGTCAAACGACCGCGGCTAAGGGGTACAAAGGAATTGGAGGAAAAAGTCAAAGGAAGAACCTTTCTCTTAGTCCCCTTGTAACCAGACTGGCTAGGTTAGCTTAAGAGGCAGGGATTATCTTCAGTCGATTTCTCGATTAATTTCTTCAATAATTTGAACCTGAACGGAAAATCTAGTCTTCTGATCTTAAGGACCAATCTGATTAACATGGCCTTAGCCTTGTTTAGCTTGACTACACAAACCCTTTATGTCGGTGTATGCAAGGAAGAAGGTCATTAAGACCTAAACTTATGGGACCTTGGGAGCCAAACCTGAGGCAACAAAGGTGACTTTTGCCCAACCCTTCTTCCCAATCCTCTTCCTCTCGATTAGCTGAGATGGCTAATCTCGATCTTGAAGCTGATCAGAGACCTAAGAATCAAGGCCCAATGCCTTGTTTGGAAGCCAGGGTTGAGGAGTTTGAACAAAGATATGAGCAGAGCATTGACAAGATCCTCATAACGTTAGATAAGATGCAGCATCCACCACGCAGAGAGCTGCGGGACTTCTACCATTCAACGGTGATGATTATAGCGCCTTAGGTCTAGATTCCCGCAAATGGAGACACATTTGAGTTAAAGCCAAACATCATAAGTCTAATTTAGACTCACTTCCATGGAAACTAGAAAATCTAAGTCGAGTACATCAAAGATCTGAGTCGAATTGTAAAGTCAGTTCAACCCAAAAATGTAGACATTGGAATTATTCTCATGAAACTTTTCCCTTTCTCTCTCAAGGATAAAGCTTCCTATTGGTTCACGACTATCGGGAGGCCGATTGGAACCTGGGAGGAATTATGTTGCAAATTCCTCCAAAAGGCCTAGGAGAGAAACTATATGATGGCTGGGATAGATTCCACGATCTTCTCAGGAAATGCCCACACCATGGTGTTCCCAGATGGCACCTTGCACAAGTCTTTTACCATGGGCTGGATGACACACATCGGTACTTGGCTGATGCATCTAGCGGCAAGAATTTCCTCACGAAGGATGAGAATAATGCATTCAAACTATTCGAATCCTTAGCAAAGAACTCGATGAATGCTGCCTCTATGAACCAGTTACAACGACCTGGATAGCAACAAGTTAATGTCCACGAAGCTCATGCCGAATCTACCCAAGCTGATATGGACATTATAACCAAGAAGCTGGACAAGGTGGATCTGCTCGATAAGAAGCTCGACGAATTAATGAGAGCAAGATCTGGGTTTCCTGGCAGTACCACTGTATCACACTCCTCTCTTGCATCCTGAGCCCCTCCTATTCGTGAACATCTTTTCACTCGAGATGTTTCTTCTCCATCTCTGTGAGATCCTGCGTACCAAAAAACTGTGAATAATCTAGATATGGCATCATATAATCAGGGTTACGCACCACATGACAATTCGAGTGCGTATTCTTCAGATGAATTTGTATCTGAGACATCCTCGGCCTACGAAGATGTCAGTGCTATCCAAGGTTATGGGCGTAATAACCCACATTCTGAGACGTATAGTCCTGGTTGGCACCAGGATCCTAACTTCTCTTGGTCTGGTAACTCACAGAGACCAAATCCACACAACCAGACTAGACAATACGGGAATGCGCAGAACACATACCCAAGGCAGTAGCCATTCCTATCTCAGCAACAAACACATTCTGTTTATCGGTCGCTGCACCAAGTTGCCAATTACCCTCTGAAAAGGGTCGACCCTTTGGAGTCACTGAAGAAGGAATTGCAGGAGTCAATCCAGAAATCGACTCATGATAATTTGCAAATTATGAAAGCAATGGCTGATCAAATACAAAATATACAAAGTACGTAGAATTAGTTGCTACAGGAGGATACATCATAGGGAACCTTACCCTCCCAACTTGTCCTGAACCCAAGATACGTGCAGAATCAGGGTGCCCTGCCTAGGTTCCAGGTGCCACAAGGACAAGCACATGTTGTTTTACGAGCACCTCCTGCACCACCTGGTTATGGAAAAGTTCAACCAACTTTACTACAAAACCCTGTGTATTCTGTTCCTTCTGCTCCTCCCCCACCTCATGGACAGCGTGCTGATGCAAAGGTTGTCACTTTAAGGAGTGGAAAGACTACACAGGACCCGCTACCTAGGCAAGCAAGTCATGATTTCTCATGCTCTCTACCATAGGATGGCTTATCACCCTCTTCCTCTTAGGAGCCACCTTCAGTAGACAAAGGAAAGAAGGTAGCTGACCCTGAGATTCCCATTCCCTTTCCCGAGGCTCTAACATGAGATTCAGGCCGGAAAAAGGATACGCTGAATTTTGAGGACCTAAAATCCATGTTCAAAGAAGTTCACATTCAGGTCCCTCTCCTCAAGGCAATAGGTCACATCCCTGTTGTCGCTATGTTCTTCAAGGACTACTGTACTCTAAAGCGACAGCAAAAAATCAGACAACAAGCGGTATTGTCAAAAGAAGCTAGTGTTGCTATTTTAACTAAATTTCCACCCAAAAAGAAAGACCCGGGCACACCACTTATTTCCTGCTTATTGCAGGATTCTCCATTTGATCGGGCCCTTCTTGATTTGGGATCGTCCATCAACCTAACTCCCACCGCAGTATTTAAGCGATTTCGATTTGGGGAGTTGAAACCCACCTTGGTTACCAAATAGTTGGTTGACCAATCGGTGAAAACACCAGGGGGTTGTTGAAAATGTGATCGTAAAAGTCCAAGGATTTTGCTTCCCAACGAACTTTTTCATTCTTGATATGGAGGTTCCTCTTAATCTCCACAATGCATCGATCATTTTGGGTCTCCCATTCTTGGCCACAGCCCGCGTAAATATCGATTATGCATCTGGGTGTATGGAGATAGCCCTAGGAAGTGAAAAGCTTAAACTAGACATCTTCAAGGCATCAAGGAACTTCTACTGTGATCTAATTGAGGAGGACGATGAAGGTGAAGATTCAGCTTTCTGTGGAAACATTGGGCTCCTTTGCAATGACCCAATGGCACATTCATCTTCACTATCAGGGTTCTTAGATCTGGATCCACACATGACTGAGGTTAATGATGTGCACATTTCATCCTGCGGATTTGATTGTCCGGGGTGTTCATCTGATCACAACACCCTTGATCTTGAGTATCCTGTCCCACCAAGCAGTGATCTGTTCCCATTAAGAGAGGATTTTATGACTTCTGCAAGTTGATTTCCCGTCAGTCAGGATCGTCAGGTTTCTGCTATTGACTCTTTTCCTCCCATGTACAAATCTACTCCCCACCCACTGATAATTGAGTTAAAGCCCTTACCTGATTCACTCAAATATGTGTTTCTAGGTGAAAGTGAGACAAACCCAGTGATCATCAATGCTCACTTGACCCTAAGCAAGAACATCAATTGATCTCTGTACTGCAAGCACATAGGGCTGCTATCGGGTGGAGCATTGCCAATCTCCATGGGAATCGCTCCTCATATTTTACTCATCATGTCTACGTAGATGAAGGGGTGAAACCAACGAGACAACCTCAAAGGCGCTTGAACCCAAATATGCTAGAGGTTGTCAAGAAGGAGATGATCAAATGGCTGGTTGCGAACATTATTTATCCAATTTCCAATAGCCAGTGGGTGAGTCCTATTCATATTATGCCCAAAAAGGCAGGACTCACAGTAATCAAGAATGAAACAAGTGAATCCATCCTGACCCGCACCTTTACTTCTTGGTGGGTCTGCATTTATTACAGGAAACTGAACATAGCTACCAAAAAGGATAATTTTCCTTTACCTTTTATTGATCAAATTTTAGAAAGGTTACCCGAGTGTAGTTTCTTTTGCTTTCTGGATGGATACTCTAGGTATAATCAAGTTGCAATCAATTTGAAAGACCAAGACAAGACAACTTTTATGTGTCCCTTCAGAACATTCGCCTTTAAGTGGATGCCCTTCGGCCTCTATAACGCACCAGCAACAGTTCAGCTTTACATGATGGCCATCTTCTTCAATATGATCGGGGACTACGTAGAAGTATTTATGGATGACTTCTCCATTTTCAAATATGACTTGTCATCTTGTCTTGATAACCTTACAAAGATCCTGAGGAGGTGCATCGATGTTAACCTAGTACTTTCATGGGAGAAAAGCCATTTCATTGTGAGGGATGGCATTGTACTAGGTCACAGGATCTCTTTTACTGGACTTGAGGTCGACTGAGCTAAGTCTGAAATCATTTCTCGATTACCTCCACCTAGCTCGGTAAAACAAATCAGATCATTCATAGGGCATGTCGGATTCTACTAGAGATTCATTTGAGACTTCTTGAAAATTTCCCATCCGTTGACCAATATCTTGGTAGCCAACATCCCCTTTAACTTTGATTCCTTGTGTCTCAGCGCTTTCAAGACCTTACGAAGTGCTATTTCGAATGCACTTATTCTCCAACCACCCGACTGGTTTCTCGACTTTGAGATGATGTGTGACACCTTTGACTTCGCTAACGAAGCCATTCTTGGCCAACGCCAGGAGTACCATCCATTCGTAATATACTACGCTAGCAAGACGTTGAACAAGGCTCAGCGAAACTATACGGTTACTGAGAAAGAACTGCTGGCCTTAGTATTTGGGTTGGAGAAGTTTAGATCATACGTACTTGAGTCAAAAGTGATTATTTTCATTGACCATTCCTCCCTCTGGCATTTGTTGGCAAAGAAAGATGCCAAACCTTGATTTATCAGATGGATCCTTCTTTTGCAGGAGTTTGATGTTGAGATCTGCGATAAAGCTGGATCTCATAATGTTGTGGTGGATCACTTGTCTCGGCTAGACCTAGAACACATCCCATACTCCCTGCCTATCTCAGATCAATTCTTGGATGAGTCCCTGTTGGTTGTCAACTCTATTGAGTTTCCTTAGTTTGCTGATATTGCAAATTATCTCGTTGCAGGCAAGCTGCCTGTAGGATTATCTAAGGATCAAAAACTCAGGTTTATTTCAGAGGCTAAGTTTTATTTCTAGGATGACCCACTGCTCTTTTGCATTGTGGCCGATCATATCATCAGAAGATGCATCCCAGACTCAGAAATCTCAAGTGTGTTATCATTCTGACATAGCGATGCCTGTAGGGGTCATTTCTCAGCCGAAAAATCACTGCAAAGATTTTGCATTTTGGATTCTTCTAGCCAACCATTTTTAGGCACACAGGAGTTTGCCAAGTGCTGTAAGCGATGTTAGTCGATTGGTTCTATGACTCGGAGAGACATGATGCCTCTCCAACCAATTCTGGTCATAAAAGTGTTCGATGTCTAGGGCATCGACTTTATGGGCCATTTCCCAAACTCACATGGATTCGAGTACATACTCCTCGCAGTTGACTATGTATCGAAGTGGATTAAAGCTATCCCGGCAAGACGGGCTGATCATAAGACTGTTGTATCCTTTGTCCGGGAATTTATTTTCATGAGATTCGGAATGCCCCATGCTCTGATTAGCGACAGAGGTAGCCACTTCATACATGCTCATTTTAGATCTCTATTGAATAAATACAAGGTACATCACTGCATTGCTGCCCCATATTATCCACAGACCGATGGGCAGGCTGAAGTATCTAACTATCAAATCAAGCTTATTCTTCAAAAGATGATTAGAAGGATTGGTTTGATCGATTGATGTCACCAGGGCATAGTAGACCACGTACAAAGCCCTACTCGGAATGTCACCATATTGCATGGTGTATGGAAAGGCCTGTCATCGTCCTGTAGAACTGGAGCATCGTGCCTTTTGGGTAGTGCAGAAGTGTAATTTTAACCTTGATGAAGGAAGTTATGAAAGGAAGCTCCAAATCAACGAGTTAGAAGAGATTTGGCGGGAAGCCTACGAGAATGCAAAGATATACAAAGATAAGAGTAAGGCTTTCCAAGACCGACACATCTGGAGGAAGGAATCAAGACTAACCAGCACGTCTGGTTATTTGATTCCCGACTAAAATTCTTTGCGAGAAAACTCAAGTCCAAGTGGACTGGGCCATATCTGGTTATCCACCTATTCTAACGGGGTGGTCCAAATTATGGACCCTAAATATGGGCAAATTTTTACAGTAAATGGTCAGTGCCTGAAGCCACTTTTAGCTCAGGAACCTCCTCCTTACGAAATGATACATCTTCTTGAGGATGTATGGATGGCATTTTGCCCAGCTAGAGGCGTTAAACTCAGAACTTATACATATATACATATCCTTTATACATAGCATATTTCATTTTGGCATATTATGCATACTGTGTTTACCATTGTATTGTTGGCATGCGCTGAATAACAAATCAGGAGCACCTCTAGGTGATTTCTACGCACTTATGCCCTGTCTTATTACATTTTCTCTTATTCATGCAAGCTAAAAATTTTCCACCAACACCTTAGGAAATAGATCTTTATATCAAGAGGTTTTATTAGGGATTTATCCTTTAGTTGATTCCTGAACTTAGAATTCAGTACACTTTCACACTTGCACGTAGAATTTTCAATGGATCCACTGTGAAGATTGATAGACATCTCTAGTTTGTCGAGAAGAAGCATTGCTTCTTCTCCTGAACCTTTGGATAGTAATCAGGGAGTCAGGCAAACACCTTCTAATAGATCCACCAAATAATTGTGAGATGAAAGTAGAGAGTCTACTAGTGCTCTAAGACTAGTGTGAGGAATCTTAATTTCTGGATAATTGGATATTTATACTCGGAGTTAGGTACAGTTTTCGCTCTCAGTTCTTGTGTACAAATTTTTTGTGAGAATCCTTGTGAGAGACACCAAATAAGGCAAATAAACAGAGAGTGAGTTCTGGTAAAACTAAGACTAAGGTGGATGGTCATGACTATCCTTTATGGAATCCTCGGTTGAAGGAAGGTACTAATGTCAAGGTTGGAAATATGTTGTTCTATCCATTCCCTTCCCGATGCCGAAAATAGGCACTTCCACCAAATAAGCCACCCAATATCCTCTTGAACATCCCCAATCCCAAATAATGCCTCATGAATAAAACTATGTATGCTATGTTGCATTGTGTTAGTAGATATGGAATTATGTTAGTAGATATGGATAAAAAAAAAAGCAGAGAAAGAGAGAAAAGAGAAAAGAAAGAAAAAAGAAGAGAAGAGAAAACAAAAGTATATAAAAAAATTTGCCATGTTGAGAAGTATGAGTTATGTTTTAGTTGAGTCAAGTACATTGAGACAACAACACCTACCACCCTCAAAAACCATCAAATACAGTCTTGACCTACTTTTCCTGTATTTCTGACTGCCTAAATATGGGCTGAGGGATTCTGACTTAGCTATAGGGTTATTAGAATCTAATTAAAGTGTAATGCCATAAGAGACCACCAAACATATTTACGAATCTGGTGATGTGGGCTCAAGAAGAAAAAGAAAAAAAAAGAGAGAAAAGAAGAAAGAAAAAGAGAGGAAAAAGAGAAAATATTGAGTACAAAGGACTTAAGAGAGCATAGTTTTCCAGCCTCTCTAAGTTGATTTATTTGATAATCTGGAAATTTAGATTCTGAAATACTAGTCTCTACATAGCACCAGAGGAGAGTGAGCTACCAAATAAAAATCCATTTGACTCAGACATCTTCTACCTAAGCCAAAAAGCTAAGGTTAACAGAACTAGAGGTTATGCTATGTCCCCGAGAGGAGGTTGCCTATACCAACAAAATTTTACTAAGGGTTAAGCACAAGCTCTAGATGTGTATCGAATTTTCGCATGGATCTGTTGCATAGGCTACAATACTATACTTTCATGATTATCTGCATTCTAAATTTTTGGATGAAGACAAAAAGAAATAAATCTCTAGTCAAACTCTTGGTATAGTGTATTTAGTCTTGCACTTGCTAGGGACTAGCAAGATTTAGGCATGGGGGTCTGATTGCGTAGCAATCATAGGTCCAAATATACCTGAGTTAAGTTAGATCCTAGCTTAACTTAGGCATTCTACATGCATACGCATCATACTTTGCATCATATTTGATTTATTAGTTTTGTAAATAATAATGTCATATTATGATCTAATTGAGAGGTATTAACAATCGTAGGTAATTTAGGGCTACGAATGACTAATCCAACCATATGGATCTGCTCAGAACAACGACGGGAGTCCAACATCTCTAAGATCACATCGATTAGACTCCCGTAACATCCTATGGAGTACACAGAAGAGCTAGGGCCAAGAGGCAAATAGGTGGAAATCTAGACCTCAGATGTCAAATCCAACTACACAGATGGATCCGGATCAATGATCGTAGTCCAACGATGCAAATATCATTTCGATTGGAGACCTACAACACCATCTACAAAGAAAAGAAGATGAATGGCCATGGTGGCGCCACATGGCACCATCACAGCCGCCCATCGACACCGCCCAACCTATGAAGGAAGCGCCCCCACGCATTGTGGGTCGTTGAATCATCATCCAACGGCCACCATGTGCCCACCATCCGCACACTTAGCGTAATGGTTAGCGCGTTGGAGCAGAAGAGTGAGATGCACGATCGAGGGGTGATCGATGTGAATTGGCGGCAGTAGCGAGTGCAAGCAAAATTGGAGCGTCGAATCTCTGTCAAGCGATGATGAGACAAATGCGCGGCGCGTTGCTATGAGTTGGATGCCTACACGCGCGATGACGGGCAACCAAACACACGTGCATGCATTTGAAATTCAAAGTTGTTCAGGTAAAGTGTTTAAGCAATCTGATCTCACGATCGAATGACTGAGGATTAAGTGCACCATTACACCATTTGAGGCACTGCAGTTGATGAAGCGAGCACGAGGCACGCATGACCACACGATGCAAATCAGACGGTGGGGGGGTGTGCCACATGGCATCTCCAGAGTGCATCCACACGTTTAAGGAGTTTTGGAAGGCCTTTTGAAGTGCAATCTAATTTGCTGATCTCTCGATTGATGGATCTGATCAATCTGAGGTTGCATGGTTTGGAGGGCCAAATATCAACTTTACCCCTCATTTTGACTATAAAAAGGACCCTAGTGGCCCCCTCAGCAGATGTTATTATTCATAAATATATATTTAATTTATAGTTTGAACTATTCCTGAGCTGCCATGGACAGCGGGCTCAGGAACTTAATTAAGATTTAGGTGTTTAATTATAGATGATAATAATAGGTAATATAATGTCGATTAGGGTTCATTAGTGGTGATAGGTGATGAAAGAACCCAGTGAAGGTAGAATTAGGCCGAGTACTATCACCATAGACAATGAAGTAGTCGATGAAGGTGAGATTTGAATTAGGCGTTTAGGTGATTTAATTAATGATTAAATAGATTAGAAGTGAACATGGAAGATATAGGAAGGTGTACAGTGAATTAAAAGATAAAATTAAAGTCTCTGGTGAGCTCAAGGAACTCGTCAGAGTTGGAGGAGATGAAACTAAAATCTAAAATTACTATAACCTAACTAACTAAACTAACTAACTAAGCTAGCCTACTCCTACTCCTACTCCTAGTCTACTATTACCTGGACGAAGGGGTCAATAGGGTTCCGCCGAAGTCTCATGGCGGACGACGAAATCAGAGGGTTGAAGAAAGATCTCCGGTGGCGGATTTGAGGTGGAGTGGAGGAATCCTAGGGTCGGCGCCTTTGTCAGAGGTGCAGAAGACCACGACGAATCTCCTCGGCTACTTAAGATGAACAGAGGAAGTCAGAAGATGGAATGGGGAATCGTCGGAGGTTTGGAAGAATAGCCTATTGGGTCGGCTGCAGTGTTAAAAGAGGGAAGGGAGCCAAACTGCCTAAAATCGGAGGTGTGAGGGGGTATTTATAGCAGTTTGCAGTGAAGAGAGAGGCGGGGTCTGGCCGAAGAAGGAGCTCGAGGAGCTTAACTTTCGTCGTCGTCTCCGATGACGGTGAGGTTATCTCCCACTGAAAAATAGGATTCTCGGTTAATCCAGACCGATGGATGAAGTGGAGGTGGTGAGCATAAGTTGCAAGAGCTTGGGCAAAGAGGAATGATGTTGGCAGGGCGGTGATCACGCGGTGGGGTGACTCTCTGCTGCCAGCCATTCATTTGGCTGGAGAAGAAGAAGAAGAAGACGAAGCGGGACTTAGAAGTAATAAAACTTAAGGACCTATGTGAGAAATAAGGACTCAACTGTAATGAAAAGTAAGGACCAAAATATAAACCCAGGTTTTGAAGGTTTATTTTAACTTAAATCTTTTTCAACGTTTTATTTTTGTTAGTAAATAAGGTAAATATTATGTTTACACCTTGAATTTACATTTTTGACCTTTTAGGTTAATTTATTAGATTAAGTAAAATCACTTAAGTTATTACATATTTAGGTATACATTATATTTAAGTTACTTATCTTATTAATTAAGGAAATGATTAGTAGGATTTCAAGTCCAATTATTATCTGAATTATTAATAATGTTAATTGAATGATAAAATGTCATTTTTAACTTATTTTAAGGTCCTTAACAAAATATCCCTTATTCTATAATTAACCCTTATATATTCATAACCCTAGCTAATTAACTACGAAGACTAGTTAATTAGGGGTAATTAGAGATCATGATGAGTGTCTCATCACCAACCCTCCCCAAGGCACTAACCAACAACATTTTGCCACGGTAAACACCATCACCTTGAGGAGTGGTAGCAGACACAAGGGACCTACCCAACCCCATGTCAACACCATTAGGCCCCGTAGCAAGAATTCCAAATTCCAAACTAAGAATGTGATCAACAAAACATCAGAGTATGATTTGGGAGTATGTTGTTGTTGTATGGGAAAACAGAAAAAGTTGGAGGAAAATTGTAGGAAAGGATGTCCTTCATGCTTTCAAATTGACAATCATTTTACTCCTTGCAGCTATCGGATCAATCCCTAACTACACCATAGGTTTATTGAATTCACATAAAGCAAAGCGTAGAGTGGAATCTAAAAACATTAGGAGAGTAGTCTTGTCTGATAACACAAGCACACTGATCTTAAACAAGCTACCACCTAATAAGCAGGACCTAGGAGCCCCGCTGATTTCTTGCACAATAGGAAACATCACTTCTGACTAGGCTTTTCTCGACTTGGGCGCTTCCATTAATGTGATACCCACCTCACTGCACATGGAATTGGGTCTAGGCTACCTGAAACACACTGACATAATGTTTAGCACATAATTCACATTTTAAAAGTTGTTTAGTTGTAGCATAATGTGAAAACACGATGGCAAATAAGTTTATAAAACTTTAGTGGGTACCAGGTCATTCGCAAGGAGGCAATCTCAATTTATGCAGAAGTGTTTCAATAAAACTAATTCTAACTAGATATATATATGTATATATGTATAAATCAAATATCCAGAGAATCAGAATTTTATTGCAATTAGATAAAGTTTTTCATAGTAGAAAATGCTAATAGAGACAGATAGATAGATAGAAAGAGAGAGAGAGAGAAGAAAGTGGTAGAGAAATGACGTCGCTTGTAGGATGCTAGTGCGAGATGCTGCAGCACCTTAGATCCAGAGCATCGGGAAGGAGTTGTAGAGGGACAAAGAATTGCACAGAAGATGGTAGAAGAGATCTGGAGTTGATGGGAGAGAGAGATGCTTCAACTGGGGGGCCCTGAGTCTTCTTTTATAGTTTTGATAGAGGGCAAAAAGGGTACTTTCACTTTAAAATCATCCAGTATTTGATCAGATCCATTGATCGAGAGATCAACAGCTCTAATTTGGCCTCAAAATACATTCATTTGTGCCTAAAATGCTTGGCTTTAACCTAGTGGTGACATGCGGTAGCCGCTGCGTCGTCCATCCCCGATCGCACGGCTCTCTGATTCCTCCTCACTTGCATGCTTATTTTCTTCGTCCACCGTTCGCCTTCAAAACCCACCTCAATGTCAGCCGTCCGATCGTAATGCACCTGCTACGCACTCTGATTGTGCCATGTGGATGCGCTTGATAAACACACATGGATTCATGATAAATTGCTTATTTATGATAGTCCTTAGGCTTAGCATTGCATATCATATTAAAAATATTGCATAACATCCATTGCATGGCATTTAGGATAGATGTATGTTTTGTACATTGATTCCTTCATTTTATATGGCCAAGAGGCCATGTGACGTCCTTACAGACTTCGAATGAAGAATTCGACAGTACGAATGGATTCAGATAAACAATCACAGTTCGTCAACATAGGAATCTCCCAGATCTAAGCTCTGTAACACCCTCCACAAGAAGAAGATGGACGGCCCTAATGGTGCCTCGTGGCACCATCTAGGTCGCCCCACCTGAGCCAAGGAGCCTCCAAGCCCACTGCAAGATCAGATCCCAGCCGTTGGATCTCAATCCAATGGCTGAGATGTGCGCTCCATGACTGAAGAAGCGCCTCATCAAGCGAGAAGTCATCTCGATTGTTGGATATCCATCCAACAGTCGTGGGCACGGAAGCTCAATTCAAAAACAAGACACATGACGACCCTCAGCACAGTGGTCTGCACCTCCACTTTCAACGTGCGGCCATGCTATCGAAGCCTCGCTTGCAGATTTTATCCATTGAAGTGCATGTGGGAGGAAATGGAGATGTCGATGGAAGATCGGGCGGCGAAGGAATTGGCTACGTGGACGCATAGTTGAGCGTGGATGCAGCACGCGAGCATCGACGCACATCGAGAATGCACCATCTAACGGCGAGGCATCCGACGGCTGATGGCGAGGTGTGCGATTCAAATTTGGCGAAGGGACGTGATCTTCTCTCGGTCGTGCGATCCTTCATCCGACGGTCAGGATGCATCTATGTTAGCGTGCGCGATGGCAGCTACGGGCGTGGGTGGTGGGCGCGGGATTTACAATGACAGAAGGGCGAGCCTTTAGTGACGATTATAGCTGTCACTAAATGGCTTGCACAAGGTGTCCAACAACCCAAGCAATGAAGAGGTGCGAATCTTTAGCAACAGCTCGAGTGGCCTTTAGTGACACTTATAGCTATCACTGAATGCCTATGTGCGGGACTCTCTCCTTCCCTCCACTATATAAATACCCCTACACCCCCCATTCCTCTTCATCTCTACCTACTCTACTCCCACCTACTCCCAAGCTCTAGCAAGCCTACCAACGCTCCATTAGAGCTTGTTCTCAAGCTCCCAAGGCTCCTATTAGAGTAGTAAACCTTTGTCTCACCAAATATTCATCCATCTTCCCATCCCCATTCATAGGTCGCCTTGGAACTGTCCTCCTACCTCCATTTTTGTAGTAAATCATCTCCGTCTTCTCACCTCCATTTCGAAGCCACGACGAATCTTTCCTCTACTTGACGTCCTCCTGCATTTCACCTCTGTCATCCTGCTCCTCACCTCCTTCGTTCGAGCTTCTGCCAGGTGTCGTCATCTCACCGAACAACCGATTCGGGAGATTTCCTCTCATCTCCCTCTTTTTATGCTTTCGTAGATTATTGTAATAGACATTAATGTAATACATCACATTGATTCCATCTCTATCTTTTGATTGCTTGTCTTTTATTTCAAAAGCAAAAAAAAACAAACCCATAAAATACCAAAAATAAATAAAATGAAGTGCGATTTTTAGTTAAAGTAAACGTCGTCTCCCTGTGTTTGACCTGAGACTCCCTTGGAGTTTCGGTATAAATTTTATTTGACCACACATTTTGCAACTACTATGAAGGGTTACTCATAAGCTCAATTTCTAACTCGCAAAACACGTGCGTTCATTTTGGCGTCGTTGCCGGGGAGGCAATGGAATTTACTTTATTGTTTATTACGCTTCTTTGCATTTACATAGCACTAACCCCATTGTCTTTGATCTACTATCTTGCAGGTACCCTAGCATGGAGATGCAAGTGCGGTAGACCGGAGTAAAGTGCAGGTAGAGTACTCTATAAGTGTCCCCCACATTCCCCCCCACTAGTTCAGTTCACCACACTCGTAACCAAGACTTAATCTACTTAGGTGTTTGCATAAACCCTAGGATAGAATTGTTTGTCTTGTTTGCCACTTTTATCCACCTCACCCCTGCATTTAAAAGAAAAGAAAAAAAGAAGATACTTTCTTTGGGACGAATCAATATACATACTTCATACACCCACATGTGAGGCACATAATCGGACTTGATTTTCATCTACTCGACCGGACTTTCGACCTGTGGACCCAGTACACGAATTCAACACATAAAAGAGTAGAAATCATATTAGGTTAATCACCTTTTTGTGTGCCTTAATCGGTGGTGCATTTGAGCCGATTGATTGAATTGATTGGGCCGCACCACCTAATCTAAAAGAGGTTCATTTTCTAGCTGCCCCATGGGATTCAATAACTAGTTCAAGCTAGGCACTCCATATTTTTTTTTTATTTCTAAAGAAAAATACTTGAACACGTGCTTTAAAAAACAAACTTGGTTTGCCTCACAAAACATGGTTGAAAACACCTAATATTTGAATCCTAAATGCTATTAAGCAAGATTCGAACCCTAAAGCTCACCTCATCATTAAGAATCTTGCTTGAAAACCTCTTGGTTGTGCACATTCACACATTCTCAAACAAATCAATAAGGGCACAACCCATTAAGGGCCCATCACATTCCAGAGCACCAATTTCCCAAGCCTAAATAAAATCAATTAGACGTTGGCCCTAAGGATTCATTCGCTCGTCGGGATCCAGATTGAGATTATTCATGATTAACCTGCTTATACTAGTCAATCTGATGTCTAGCTAGGGGAGTAGCGTCAAACGACCATGGCTAGGGGGTACACTAGGAATCGGAGGCACAATCCAAAGGAAGAGCCTTCTCCCCAATCCCTCCTTCTAACTAGTCGGATTGCCTAGACATAAGTAGAGTAAATTGTCCATAATCTTAGGACAGATTCTGAGAGTCAGTAGACCTTAGGCTACCCCATCTAAGGACAGGCTTGTATTCTTGTGCTGTAGGGTTCCCTCTTTTCCCCATCCTTCTGACTTCCTTCCAGTGTATGCTTGGGAGGAGGTTATTGAACCCTGGATTGGAAGGACCTTTAGACCATTCTAGGAAGAAAAGGTTGAGCTATAGCCAAGTAGATCCCATGGCTGATCAACAACCACCTCCCTGCCCTCTAACCAGCAGGAGCTGATTCAGAGGTACTTGGAAGAATTGCAGCAGTTGCAGTAATGGTTTCAACGTATGCATGATCAGGGCGCTCGACCCTTAAAGGATTTTTACGATCCTTCAAACTATGGGGAATGTCCCGATGTCATGATTCTTGCCGGAGACATAGAAAACAAGCCCCAAGTCTTAAGTTTGATTAAGCATTTCCATAGGCTTGGCTCGGAGGACCCATTCCAGCACATGGAGGATCTGACCACTTTGGTTCAAACCACCAGAGCAAGGAATGTGAATGAAGAGCAAATGATTATGAGGCTTTTCCCCCATGCTCTCAGAGATAAGGCCGCACATTGGTACCAGACTATAGGAAGGCCGATTGAAACTTGGGCAAGTCTTAAGTCATCTTTCTTAAAGAAATTCTTCCCTATCGGAAGGGTTAATGCCTTGCGACAGGCAATTACCACTTTCAACCAGCGGCCAAGGGAACTGTTTCATGGTGCCTGGGAGCAATTCCAGGAACTTTTGAGGAAGTGTCCACACCACGAGGTGCCGAAATGGCAACTCGTGCAGATTTTCTATCACGGGTTGGTCGAGCAACTCCGTAATCACGTGGATGCCTCCTGCGGAGGCAATTTCCTCAACAGGGATGCAAATAGTGCATATGACCTGTTTGAGGAAATGAGAAAGAACTCAATTAATCAGACCTCCATGGATGCATTGAACCGATCCCAACAACCTAGGTCAAGTGCTAATGAGATCCTGGTTTCTCATTCATTTGACATGGAATTAATTTGTAATAAACTGGAGAAAATGGACTTGGTTGCTAAGAAAATAGAAGAATGGATGTCTGGGAATTCAGGAAACACTTCTTTATCCACTCAATCCCAGAATTCAGGATTCCATTCCTTACTAGCTCCCACGAGGCGGGAATTCGTGAACCAACTTAATTCGGCTCAACCTATGAGCAAAGATTTCTCGGAACCTTATGGCTTCCAAACTGGGGCCTTTGATCCCAGTTTCTCTGATCCTTCCTTCTCTCCATCCTCATCTTATGAGGATGCATATGCAAAGCAGGAGAATGTTAGGTCCAACCTGTATTCCAACACTTATAACTCGAGATGGAGGAACCACGCTAACTTCTGGAAAAATCAGGGGCAATAGACCCAATCTTGACCTAGCAACTATGCATCTCAAAAACATATGGGTCAGGGTCAAGTACACACCTAGTTGCCCTTGAGACCAGTTACTCAGCCATCTTGGAATGCCCAACAATCAGCAGGGCAGGCTGATTTAAACTGGCAGATGGTGGAAATGCAAGGGTCCATGCTTCAGCTTATGCAACAAATGAAGACATCATTGGATAACTTGCAATCCGGATTAATTGCTAACACCCGACAACCTTGATCTCTACCATCCCAACCTATACCCAACCCGTGCAATGTGTAAAATTAAGGCAACAGAGCCCAAAGGTACGAGAATCAAAGGGGCTCACACGCACATGCTCAAGTGGTTAAGCAGGGTCCCTCATCTTCTTCTGGTTACATGACTAACCAAGGACCTCCAATCTTCACTAGCCCACCTCAAGACCCAAACCCATATGCCTCTGCAAACTCTATCACCTTGAGAAGTGGAAAGCAAACTCGGGACCCTAAATTGCCTTCTAGATGCCAAAACCCTGGGGAGCTTGAGAGAGAAGAGGAGATTGAAGAAGACAATAAGGCCCAGGGACCAAAAATTGAAAATCCCACCATATCCCGTTCCCTGAAGCCCTATTGAAAACCAAGAAGAAGAAAACCCTAGATAGCAACGAGGAGCTTCTGGATTTATTTAAGAGCGTAGAGATCAATATTCTTCTCCTCGATGCTATTAAGCACATCTCAGCTTACGCTAAATTTTTGAAAGAACTATGTACCCAAAAGTGTAAACCGAGAGAACCCACTTCAAGGAAGGTGATTCTCCCTAAGCAGGCAAGTTATGTGATCCTACATCACCTTCCTCAAAAGACGAAAGATCCAGGTGCCCCCTTGATCTCATGCATTATTGGGGAATACACTTTTGATAGGGCACTATTGGATCTAGATGCATCAATCAACCTAATCCTGACTTCTCTTTATGAGAGGTTTGGGTTAGGTGAACTAAGGCCAACCTCAGTAATGCTACAATTAGTGGACCAATCGGTCACCACACCGAGAGACATTATTGTGGATGTAATTGTCAAGGTCAAGGATTTCTATTTTCCTATATATTTCCTCATCCTTGACATGGATGTACCTAATGATTTGAGGAACACACCCATCATTCTGGGGCATCCGTTCTTAACTACCGCCAAGGCCAACATAAACTGTGAAAGCGGTAGCATGGAGATTGCCTTTGGGGATAAGAAATTAACTTTGGATATTTTTAAGGCAATAAGAGGATTTGAGGATTGTGGATTCATTGAGGAGCTCGAGGATCAGGATCTTGAGACTTGTATGACAATTAGTGCACTTAAGGACTCCACCAGCTTTAGCGAACCCAACCCACAACCCTCCGTGGTAGACCTACCACATCATGAAGAGGTGGTTGATTTTGTTCATTCCCAGCCTCTTCCACTGGATCATCTTGATGAACCTTCATCAGCATCCTCCCTACCTTCTATTCTAAACCCACCCTAGTTGGAATTAAAACGATTGCCCAAAAATATGAAATATGAGTTCTTAGGACCTGAAAACATGCTCCCTATGATTATTAGTGCTGATTTTACTAAGGAGCAAGAATTGAGGTTAATTAAGGTCCTTAAGAACAAGGAGGAAATTGGTTGGACCATCCACGACCTTAAGGGAATCGAGCCATGTTATTGTAATCACCGTATTTTCATGGAAGATGGATCCCGCCCTTCTCGCAAAATGCAAAGGAGACTAAACTCGAATATACGAGAAGTGGTCAAGAAGGAGATAATCAAGTGGCTTGATGCTAGGATTATTTACCCAATCTCGGATAGTCTGTGGGTTAGCTCCATTCAAATTGTACCCAAGAAGGCAGGGATAACTATTATGACTAATGAGAAAGGGGAAACCTTCACCACTCATTCAGCTTCTGCTTGGAGAGTCTATATTGACTATAGGAAGCTGAACACAACCACTAAAAATGATTACTTTCCCTTTCCATTCATCAATCAAATCCTCGAAAGGTTAGCTGGGCAAAAATATTTTTGCTTCCTGGATGGTTATCCGGGATATAACCAAGTCCCTATCCATCTCGAAGACCAGGAAAAGACAACTTTCACATGTCCCTACGAAACCTTTGCATTCCATAGAATGTCGTTTGGGCTTTACAATGCACAGGCGACTTTTCAAAGGTGCATGCTGGCCATCTTTTCTGACATGGTGGGAGATTGTCTTGAGGTGTTCATGGATGATTTCTCCATTGTCAAAGATTCTTTTGAGTCTTGCCTGGCTAACCTGGAATTGATCCTCCAGAGATGCCTCAAAACATGGCTGGTCCTTAGCTGGGAAAAGAGCCACTTTATGACTCAAGAAGGCATTCTCCTGGGTCATGTTATCTCTAGTCGGGGTATTGAAGTTGATAGAGCTAAGGTGGATGCTATCTCTAGACTTCCTCCACCCACATCCATAAAACATATTCACTCTTTCCTTGGGCATGTGGCCTTTTACAGAAGATTCATTAAGGATTTCTTGAAGATTGCTCGGCCCTTGAGTAACCTTCTGGCCAAAGACACGTTGTTCGAGTTTGATGAATCATGCCGTAAGGCATTTGATTTATTGAAAATAGTAGTCACCTATGCCCTGGTGTTGCAACCATCGGTCTGGACAACCCCATTTGAGATTATGGCTGATGCATCTGATTATGTCATCAAGGCTGTCATGGGTCAAAAGATTGAGAAAAAATCCTTTGTGATTTACTACGCTAGCAAGACTCTAGACGAGGCCCAGAGGAGCTACACCGTTACTGAAAAAGAATTGCTAGCCGCAGTTTTCGCTTTAGAAAAATTCAAGGCTTATCTATTAGGTTCTCGTGCCATCATCTATACCGACCACTCGACCTTGAAACATCTCTTGGCCAAAAAGGATGCCAAACCCTGACTTATTCGTGAGATTCTACTCCTTCAAGAATTCGATCTAGAAATCAGGGATAAAGTCGGGGCACAAAATGTAGTGGTAGATCACCTCTCGAGAATCCTAATTGATTCTCCTCATCTAGATGTCCTGATCTCTGATTCTTTTTCGGATGAGACTATCCTCATAGTCTCGGGTATTCGAACCCCTTGGTTTGCAGATATTGTAAATTATTTGGCCATTGGTCAAATCCCTAACGATTGGACCAAACAACAACGAGATTGACTTGTGTCTGAGGCCAAATATTATTTTTGGGATGATCTTGAGCTGTACCGCATCGATGTAGACCAGATTATTCGTTGATGCATCCCGAAAATTGAGTTCCATAGCATACTTGAGTTTTGCCACACATCTGTGTGTGGTGGACACTTTTCTGGGAAAAAGACAGCTGCAAAAATCTTGCAATTCAGATTCTATTGGCCGTCATTATTTAAGGATGACCAAGAATTCTCAAAGTCATGCACCCGATGCCAGGCACTCGAGAACATGGCTGAGAGAGATATGATGCCCCTGAACTGAATTCTTTCCATCGAAATTTTCGACATTTTGGGCATCGACTTTATGGGATCCTTCCCTCCTTCATTTGGACACTAGTATATTCTGGTCGCTATTGATTACGTGTCCAAGTGGATTGAGGCAATTCCCACCCAGTCCAATGACGACAAGGTGGTCATTGACTTTGTGAAGAAAAATATCTTTAGTCGGTTCGGGGTTCCTAGGGCAATTATCAATGATGGTGGAACACAATTCACTCATGCCCAGTTTCAGAATTCACTAGTGAAATACGGGGTGAATCATCTGATTTCCATGCTGATAGAGAGAATTTCACTTGATTAAGATAATAGAATGATATGTCGTTGTAATTTATGTGATGGAAATCTCTCAATTAAAGATTAAAATAGATATTAATTTAAAACACAAAAAGGATGTCGTATCCAGAGGGACGAATAGATCCAATAAAATCACAACTATGTAGAAATTGAGTTCACAGGAGTATTCATCAAATCAAATAATGCATATGCTGCTCTGAATGTAAACCCCAAATTTAAGGAGAATTCAAGGGCTGTTGACATAAATTTCACACAAGAAAATAGTTCATGTGTAGGGGTATATGTGTACTTTTTTCTTGCATGCAGACTAAAGTGTAAATCAGAATTCAAATATGATGTATATTGAGATGGATTGTAAGGGCTGAATAATTATGTGGAAGAATAAGCATAGGACTGCAATTTCCCCTCTATTTAATTAATTAAACAAATCAGAAAAATAAAGTTGGACAATGGTAGTGTTCGTAAATTTTAATTCGAAGGGAAACAGAGGAATTCCCTTCTCTCTTCTTCGTGTGCGTGGAGGTGTGGCAGTGCGTGGGAGAGAGACGGTCGTGACGGTGGTGGAGGCACGGCCGGAGGTAGCCGGTGGCAGTCAGCCGGAGGAACAGTCTTCGGCGGCGTGGAGGTCTTGCGAGCGATGATGATCTCTCATGGGTGGCTGCTGCTTTGTGTGGAGGTGGAGGCTTCAATGGTGAGGAAGTGGTGAGTGCGTAGGGAATGCCGGAGTGAGTCGAGGAGGTTGGAAGAGGGTGGATGGTGTTGGAGAAGGAACCTGCATTTTGGGTTCTTTGCTACAAATAGGGGAGGCATGGGAAGAAGATGAAGAAGAGGAGGAGCGAGCAAGCGGGCTAGAGAGCGGGGTCTGATGCACGTGCACGCGGGCTGCAGTGCGTGGTCTGCTGCCTACGCAAGCGGACTGGGGCACGTGGCCTGCTATGCACGCAAGCAGGCTGGGGTGTAGGCGAAGACGCATCGCTTGCGCAGGCAGCGGGTGACTTTCTGAATGTGCAGTGGTTGCGTTAGGCTGGCAGTGTTTGTTGGTGGTCTACGGCTAAGGGGCAAGTTGCTGATGGTGGTGGGTTGTAGATGCGGTTGCGGAGGTGGTGATGCACGCTGCCACCGTGCACCACTGCGGTGATGGAGGTTGATGGCATTGATAACGCTTACGCCATAGTGCTCACTGGTTCCACGGTGCAATCCTCCTTTATGGTGGAGAACATGGAGAGCCTGACCCTGATTCCCCCCCAGGGCCGGTTGTGCCTCTTTTTAAGTCTTAGTTTGTTTCCTCCGCCGAGATCCTCTCCAACAGTCTTGGTGATGGGGCAGTTGCGAGATTGTGGGATGCACTATCACCTTGGATGGGCACAAGTGCACTGTTGGCCACTGGTGGGAGCGTGAAGAGGCGTGCAGGCGTTGCGCTGAGGCTGGAAGGAGTTGCACCTTCTGCGGTAAGGAACAAAACAAAAGAAAAACAAATAGGGTTATTTATAAAAATCATCTAAACTAATACATGAAATGCATGTATGCCCCTATATGCGAACATTAATTTCTTTACACATCAAAGTATGATTTGTATATGTAGATGATACCATAATAATTAGGCATTTATGCATTAATTAGACCACAAATGTGGTCTCATCACATGCCTTACCACCCTCAGACAAACGGACAAGCCGAGGTCTCCAATCGGGAGATCAAGAACATTTTGTAGAAAACCGTTAAGCCTAATAGGAAAGATTGGACCCAAAAGCCAGATGATGCTCTTTGGGCTTACCATACGGCGTACAAAATGCCTATCGGTATGTCTCCGTACCGTCTGGTGTTTGGTAGGGCATGTTACTTACCCGTAGAACTTGAACACCTGGCATTTTGGGCCATCAAGAAATATAATGTGGACCTTGAGTTGGCCAGGAAAACCAGGAAACTCCAACATCTGAGTTGGAGGAGCTTTGAAATGATGCTTATGAAAATGCCAGAATCTATAAGGCAAGGACCAAAGCTCTCCATGACCAGATGATTTCACGTAAGAGCTTTGAGTTGAACCAGAAGGTCTGGCTTTTCGATTCTCGAATGAAGCTTTTCCCCGAAAAACTTAGGTCTAAGTGGGACGGCCCGTTTGTTATTGAGCGGATTTTCCCTAACGGGGCCATTGAAATCTTCGACCCAAAGATGGGTAATATTTT
This sequence comes from Thalassia testudinum, assembly GCA_037157565.1. Classification (NCBI taxonomy): domain Eukaryota; kingdom Viridiplantae; phylum Streptophyta; class Magnoliopsida; order Alismatales; family Hydrocharitaceae; genus Thalassia; species Thalassia testudinum. The sequence continues at coordinate 882,882 of JAZHRO010000017.1, forward strand.
CAAGGTCAATGGACAACATCTCAAACCCTTTGTTGACCATGTGCTCCCTGAACCCGTCTAGGACAAGGTTGCTCTTACCTTGCCTTAACCACTACGGGCCGATCATCGCCCAGCTGAAGGCACTAAACTAGCACATGTAAAGACTATTCCAAGCTGACCAGAGTCTCATGGAAACCAGGTGCTATTCTTCCACTTCTACTCTCCTACATGCTTTCGTTTTGAACAATGAGGACATTGAAATAGATAAGCATGGGGGGCTGGAAATATCTTATAATCATTTTAGTAGCTGTAATAGTAATTTCCTGCTTTCTTTTATTCCATTTTACAAAAAATAAAAAATAAAAAAAGAGAAAAAGAAAAAAAAAATTAGAATTAGGAGATGAGAACTTAGGCATTAGGAGTTGTAAACTTTAGGAATTGATAATTTGAGACCTGAACACTTAGACTCTTCAGGTCGTCGGGCTTAATTAGCCCGAGTGTCCACTCGAATGTGGACTTAGTCTCGAGTCCTCGCCAATTAAAATTCATTTTTAATTTAGCTAATAATTTGGGATGATAAATATGCGACTTATCAGCCCACCCTCTAATTTGGGGGGACTTTAAGCCTAAGCGTCTACACACATTTTTTTGCATTAACTCACTTTTCGGTGGTTTCTTCGAAAATTGGGTAGCTAATGACCTATCTAGGGTGGTATGGCTGGCAAGTTGTCAGTGGTAACAACTCATCGACTGATTGTCTAGAGCCCAGTCACAAGACCATTTTCATTGTACTGCCTTTAGGTAAATCTTAGATCAGAGAAGCCACCTACTTAAAGGAAAAAAAAAGACAAACAAAAAGAAAAAGAAAAAAAATAGAAAAAGGAGAAAAAATAAAAAAATAAACAAAACCACACTTCATCGCATGAGTATGGCTGGCAAGTTACCGTGGGTAACAGCCCATTGGCTGGTTGTCCAGAACCCAGCTCACAAAAAAATGCACAATAATTCTCAAAACACTTAGGGCAAAAGCAGGGAAGTAAAATAAATTGTGGAGATATACACTGGGTTTACCCTTGTGTTGACCCCATAAATAAAAGATGTTGGGAGAAAGCTACCGTTCAAAAAGATAAACCTCTAGGCAAGGTCACCTAAAGTCGTAGAAGCCCGAAGTCCGTTTTAACGGCCGTCTAGTGAGTCTTTCACTATTTTCACAAGATTCTTAGCACTTAGAGTCCTTTTCAAGTCTTGGGCGGGTCGGGTAGCCGTAAACAGTTATCTTGGAACTCTCAAACTCTAAAAGTACAAAAAAATTGGAAAAGAAGAAAAAGAAGAAAAAAAAAAATTTGTATCTTCTCTTCTCAAATAAGGTGAGGGCTTGGATGGTTTACATTCTGGCAGGCACCTGGGCACTGTTGAGTTTTTGTAAGTAAGTCTTGAGGTTGAGATTTTCTAAAGTAATCAATGAATTTTGCCTAAATACTCGAACCCTGATTCTACTTTTAACCATAGCATGTAGGTTAATTTTGCTAGGGACTAGCAAAAAGAAAGCTTGGGGGTATGATAAACACACATGGATTCATGATAAATTGCTTATTTATGATAGTTCCTAGGCTTAGCATTGCATATCATATTATAAATATTGCATAACATCCATTGCATGGCATTTATGATAGATGTATGTTTTGTACATTAATTCCTTCATTTTATATGGCTAGGAGGCAATGCGACGTCCTTATGGACTTCGGATGAAGAATCCGACCGTATGAATGGATTCAGAGCAACGATCGCAGTCCATCCACGTGAGAATCGCCCAGATATGAGCACTGTAGCACCCTCCATAAGAAGAAGAAGATGGACGGCCCAGATAGCGTCACATGGCACCATCCAGGCTGCCCACCATAGCCAAGGTGCCTCCAAGCCCTCTGCAAGATCAGATCCTACCCATTGGATCTCAATCCAACGGTTGAGATGTGCCCTCCACAGCTGAAGAAGCGCCTCAACAAGCGAGAAGTCATCACGACCGTTGGATCTCCATCCAACGATCGTGGGCATGGAAGCTCAATTCAAAAATAAGACACATGACGATCCTCAGCACAGTGGTCTACGCCTCCACTCTCAACGTGTGGCCATGCGTTTGAAGCCTCACACACAGATTTTATCTGCTGAAGCACATGAAGAAAGAACTGGAGCCGTCGATGGAAGTTCGGGCGATGAAGGAAGCGGCTACATGGATGCACAGTTGATGCAGATGCAACACGCGGGAGTTGAGCACATCGAGAACGCACCATTTGACGCGCGCGGCATCCGATGACTGACGGCGAGGCACGCGATTCAAATTTGATGAACAGGCGCAATCTTCTCTCGGCCATGCGATCCTTCATCTGACGATCATGATGTATCCGTGCCTGCATGCGCGATAACAGCTGCGGGTGTGGGCGGTGGGCGCGGGATTTACAAAGATAGAAGGGCGGGCCTTTAGTGACGCTTATAGCTGTCACTAAATGGCCTACACAGTGAGTGCGCCAGCCCAAGAAATGAAGAGGCACGGGTCTTCAGCGATAGCTCGAGCAGCCTTTAGTGACGCTTATAGCTGTCATTGAATGCCTATGCGCGGGACTATCTCCTTCCCTCCACTATATAAAAACCCCTACACCCCCCATTCCTCTTCATCTCTACCTACTCTACTCCCACCTACTCCCAAGCTCTAGCAAGCCTACCAATGCTCCATTAGAGCTTGTTCTCAAGCTCCCAAGGCTCCTATTAGTGTAGCAAACCTCTGCCTCACCAAATATTCATCCGTCTTCCCCTCCCCATTCATAGGTTGCCTTGGAGCCATCCTCCCACCTCCATTCTGGTAGGAGATCATGTCTGTCTTCTCACCTCCATTCCAGAGCCACGCCGAAGCTTTCCTCTACCTAACGTCCTCCTGCATCTCACCTCTGTCGTCTCGCTCCTCACCTCCTTCGTCCGAGCTTTTGCCAGGAGTCGTCATCTCGCCGAACAACTGATTTAGGAGATTTCCTCTCACCTTCCTCTCTTTTTATGCTTCGTAGATTATTGTTATAGACATTAATGTAATACATCACATTTGATTCCATCTCTATCTTGTGATTTCTTGTCGTTTATTTCAAAAATAAAAAAAAATAAAACCCTAAAATACCAAAAACAAACAAAATGAAGCGCGGCTTTCAGTTAAAGTAAATGTTGCCTCCCTATGTTTGACCGGGGACTCACTTGGAGTTTCGGTATAAATTTTATTTGACCACACATTTTGCAACTACGACGATGAGTTACTCGTAACCTTGATTTCTAACTCACAAAACACGTGTGATCAGCGCCTATGCCTTACGATCGCTTAATTGAGCCCACGCGCACCCACTTCAATTTCATGCAGCACAAGGCTCGAATGTGCATCACCCGCTTCCACACATGCGCAATCCTTTTGTCATATATGCATATTTGTTTCTATTTGTGCTTATCAAGTCTGGGTAGGTGATATGGAGCGCTTATGGCCATTCAATGGAGATCTAACGGCGCACAGTGTGCTGTGCGATTTTCCAAGATGGGGTGGTGGTGAGGGAGTAGCTGTGACGGTGCCATGTGGTGCCATCATGGCTGTTCATCTTCTTTTCCTTATATCTGGTGATGTAGACCTCTGATCTAGTTGATTTTTGCACTGTTGGACTGCAATTGTTGATCTGGATTCATTCATGTGGTTGGATTCTTCATCTGAGGCTTGAATATTTGTCCTTTGGCTCCATGATTTTTGTTCTTCTATGGACTGCACACGATGCTCTAGTTATCTGATCAGGATGATTTTAGAACCATTGGACTCCCGTCGTCATTCTGATCAGATCTGTCTGGTCTGATCTGACATTCATGACTTTGAATCATCTACGATTAAGATCATCTCGCTTTTAGGTCATAAAATGACGATATTATCTATAAGACTAATAAACTAGCTATTGTGCAAATTACGATGCCTATGAATGCATTATTCCTAAGTTATGCTAGAATGTAGCATAATTCAGGTGATTTAGGTTGCATGATTGCTGCGCAATTACATAACTTTGCTGTTATCCGATAGATCCATTACAAAACCAAGGGGTATTTTGAAGGATGTTTTAGTCAAGGTTAATGATTTGCGTTGCCTTGCTAATTTTATGGTCCTGGACATGGAAGCACCAAAACAGCTCAACCACACCCCGATTATTTTGGGAAGACCTTTCTTGGCTACCACCAAGGGAAGGATTGATTGTGAATCGGGAAATATAGAAATGGCCTCCAGGAATAAAACAAATCGATTTAATATTTTTGAGGTCTCAAACAAGGATAAAATTAAGTGTGGTTTGATGGAGGAGCTTGGCAGAATAGAGGAGGTAATGGCCATACATACCTTAGACAACCTTTTAAGGGCCAACTCAACCCAAACTCAGGAAGAAAATCACACGATTACCAGTATAATTGGGGACAATGGAAACATGCAACAACTGTAGCAACACGGGATGAAGAAGATATTCATGAAATCAGAAATCTGTTGGATGATTCACATAATCAAGTTATAACCCAACAATGTCCTCATCCTGAATTTTTAGAGTTTGTGATTCAACTTTTGGGTGGGAATCATGAGGATCAAAATGGTTGGATTAAGCACCCTGATTGTGAGGAGAAAATTTATCTTTGGGGAGAAACTTTTGAAATGTTAGAGTACCCACGAACCCCCGACACTTCAGAAAACCCTCATTGTCCTTATTCTCCTAACCATTGCACAATTTCTATATCCACCCACACCTCCTCTGTAATGAATCAACAAAACTCCTATTGGAGACCATTTGGGCTCTCCCTGCACCACCAGCTTACCACTTTCATTGATCATCTCTTTGGCAAGCCCATTTTTACTCTCTGGGACCCAAATCTTGAGGCCCGGAAACTATGTTATTGCAGCCTCAATGTTAGTTATATTTGATTGAGGACCTCGCCTAGCGGAAGGCATTAAACTCAGCATGTGTAAAGACTGTTCCAAGTTGACTAGAATCTCATGGAAACCAGGTGCAATTTTTCCACATCTACTCTCTTGCATGCTTTCATTTTTAACAATGAGGGCATTGCATTAGCTAAGCATGGGGGGTTGGATATATCTTATAATCTTTTTGTCAAATGTACCAGTAATTTACTATTATTTTAGTTTAAAAAAAAATTAGAATTAGGAGACGAGAACATAGGCATTAGGAGTTGCAAACTTTAGGAATTGATACTTTGAAACATGAATACTTAGACTCTTCAGGTCTTTGGGCTTAATTAGCCTAGGTGTACACTCAAATGTGGACTTAGTCTCGAGTCCTTGCTATGTCAATCTTATTTTAATTCGGTAAATAATTTGGGATGATAAGTATGCGACTTATCAACTCGCCCTCTGATTTGAGGGAATTTAAGCCTAAGAATCTACACACTTTTTGGCACTGACTCACTTTCTGGCGGTTTCTTCGGAAATTGGGTAGCTAATGAACCGTCTAAGGTGGTATGGCTGGTAAGTTGTCAGTGGCAATAGCTTATCGGCCAGTTGTCCAAAGCCTAGCTATAAGATCATTTTCTTCATACTGCCTTTAAGTAAATCTTAGATTAGGGAAGGCACCTACTTAAAAAAGAAATAGAGAGAAAAAAATAAGAAAAAGGAGAAAATAAAAAAAATAAATAAAGCCATACTTCACCGCACGAGTATGGCTAACAAGTTGCCGTGGGTAACAGCCCATTGGCCGGTTGTCCAGAGCCCAGCTCACAAAAATGCATAATAATTCCCAAAACACGTAGGGAAGAAGCGGGGAAGTAGAATAAATCAAGGAGATATACACTGGGTTCACCCTTGTGTTGACCCCAAAAATAAAAGTAGGGAGAAGGCTACCGTTCGAAAAGATAAACCTTTAGGCAAGGTCACCTACGGTCGTAGAAACCTGAAGTTTGTCTTAATGGCCACCTAGTGAGTCTTTCACTTTTTTCACAAGATGCTTAGCACTTAGAGTACTTTTCGAGTCTTGGGCAGGTCAGGTAGCCGTAAAAAGTTATCCTGACACCTAAACTCTAAAAATCCAAAAAAAAAAGAAAAGAAAAGAAGAAAAACAAAAAAAAATGTATCTTCCCTTTGCAAATAAAGCGAGGACTTGGGCGGCCTGCATTCTGGCAGACACCTGGGCACTGTCGAATCTTTGTAACCAGGTCATGGGTTGAAAGTTCCTGAAATAACCAACAAATCATGCCCAAGAAATCGAATCCTAATTCTACTTTTATACATAGCATTTAGGTTAATTTTGCTAGGGACTAATAAAATGTAAGCATGGGGGTATGACAAACACACATAAATTCATCGTAAAATGCTTATTTACGATAGTTCGTAGGCCTAGCATTACATATCATGATATAAATATTGCACAAACATCCATTGCATTGCATTTAGGATAGTTGTTTATTATGTACATTAATTCTATCATTTTACATGACCAGGAGGCAGTGCAACATCTTTACGAGCTTTGGATGAAGAATCCGACCGTATGGATGGATTCAGAGTGATGATCGCAGTCCGTCAACGTGAGAATCACCCCGATCAGAGCTCTGTAGCACCCTCCATAAGAAGAAGAAGATGAATAGCCTAGATGGCGCCACATGGCGCCATCCAGGATGCTCCACCTGAGCCAAGGCATCCCCAAGCTTGCCGCAAGATGAGATCCCAGCCGTTGGATCTTCATCCAATAGTTGAGATGCATGACTGCACTGCTCCCTCCACTGGACATACTGCAACCTTGGCGCATTGGTGAAGACATGCACTTGCAAGCCGCGAGTGCGAGTTCGAGCCACGGTGGGGGGAGGCAATCTCGCTAGTGTGGGCTCAATCGAATTGTGCCCGTCGGATGACCACGGGTGTAATCAAGCAGCAGAGGCATCACCACGTGGCACCGTTGGATGGGTACGGATGCTGCACGCGGCCGTCGACGCTCCTCGAGAATGCGCCATCTCATGCGCGATCAAGAGGCGTGATCTCCGCACCATCTCAGCTGTTCGCCTCTGAATCCAACGGCCGCAGTGCATCCAACCTTAGCGACAGTTGCGAATGTGAGCGGTGGGCATAGGATTTGCAGCGACAGAAGAGAGGACCTTGAGTGACACTTGCATCTGTCACTAAATGGTCTGTGCAGTGTGTGTGCCAGCCAAGGCAATGAAGAGGTGCGAATCTTCGGCGATAGCTCAAGCAGCCTTTAGTGATGCTTGTAGCTATCGCTAAATGTCTGTGTGCGGGATGCTCTTCCTCCCATCACTATATAAATAGCTCCACGCCCCCTATTCCTCTTCATCTCTACCTACTCTATTCCCACCTACTCCTAAGCTCTAGCAACCCTACCAACGCTCCATTAGAGCTTACTCTCAAGCTCCCAAGGCTCCTATTAATGTAATGATCCTACTTCCCACCAAAAATTTGTCCTTTATCCCACCACCTTCATAGGTTGCCTTGGAGCTGTCCTCCTACCTCCATTCTGGTAGCAAATCATCTCCGCCTCCTTACCTCCATTACGGAGCCACGCTGAAGCTTTCCTCTACCCTATGTCCTCCTGCATCTCACCTCCATCGTCCTGCTCCTCACCTCTGTCCAAGCTTCCGCCAGGCACCGTCGTATCGCCGAACAGTCGATTTGAGAGATTCCTTCTCACCTCCTTCACCTTTATGCTTTCATAGATCATTGTAATTGACATTGGAGTGATATATATCATATTTGTTCCATCTCTCTTGTGAACTTATTTTGCTTGTCTTCTTATTTCAAAAACACAAAAAAATAACCAAAACTAAGTGTAAATTTCAATTAAAGTAAACGTCACCTCCCTGTGTTTGACCCGGATGGAGTTTTGGTAAAATTTTATTTCATAAATGAGTTTTGCAACTACAATGACGGGTTACTCTTAACCCTGATTTCAAACACGCGAAACACGTTGCATCAGTATCGCTTGAAAAAAATAAAAAAATTCACAACAACAATCAAGCACAAATAACACCTGAATTTAGAGTGGAAACTCAAACTGGGTGAAAACCACTACCTTAGCCTTTCAACTTAGGACTTTTCCAACTAGTCAAAACTAGTCAATCCACTTAGTACCACTTGAATGAGGGTGACACAACCTCTTTACAATCACTTCTATTTTCGACACGGATCTTTCCAACACCTTGGAATCCATTAATCAAAGACAACAAAGTTGAATAACAAAATAGAAATATCTATGGAACCTTAATAAAAGATCAAACCAAAATTTCGACAAAGGTTCGAAATGACGTGCTTTTGAAAGACATGAATAATGAAGCATAGAACACTTTTGAGAGAAGCACGAGAAGCTCTGATTTTTAGACTGTATTTCTATTGAAAGTTGTAAATTGAAAGGGCTGCATATGACCTCTATTTATACAAAGAAATTGTCTTGAAAAGGAAGTGATATTGATCAATCAATTAAGGTATTTTGGTCGATCAAAAAGATATTTGGTTGGTCAATTAAGTTGTTCGATCAATCATAGGTTGGTCGATTAATTAGCTTGGTTTGTCGATCAATAAGAGTTTAATCAACTTCCTAAAAAGGATTGGTTTGATCGATTAGCAAACTTGGTTGGTCGATCAACATGTTTTGGTCAATCAAAAAGAAATGTTGGTCGATCAATAACCCTAAAATTGGTTTTCAAAGAAGCGTGAAAAACTATTTGATTACTTTATTTTTTAGGTTCCTTACAATGATATCCTAAACTCAAATAAAAAGGAAAATGACACACATCAGCAACCATCTGAACTTGATTCAAAAGAGAGGCTTTAATCCGGGATGGTCTTGAAATATTAGTGTAGCAATAAACATAATTTTGGTGCATCAAAATAGAGGTGCTTACATTCTCCCCCTTTTTGATGACAACAAAATTATAATTATAATTAAGCAGTTATGCATAATATCTCCCCATTTTTGTTTCAGCAAGAAGTAAAACATGTTGCTTTGATTTTCACTTAACTCCCCCTTAAGCATGTAAATAAAACAAGATAAATCTAAATATGCATTGACCATGAGAGTAACATTCATGCATAAATGAAGAGTCTAGATAAGTAGTGCATAAAAATATAATTATTCTAAGAAAAATTAAGTAATACATGCCAACAATAAGAACTAAGTAAAGATAATCCAATCATTTAATGATGCCATGAAGTCATCCATTGTGCTCTAAAGATCAGTGTCCAACTCGAGGTCCAGTGAATCTAATCTTCTAGAAGATGAAGGCTGACCAAGACAAAGGTGACCCTGAGCTGACGACCTGGGAGTCGGCTGCCTAGATGTCTTGTGCGGTGGGTAACCTGGTGATCTGCTGGTGCTGGTGCAGAAGTAGTAGGTGGAGGAGGAGGAAATGTAGAGGATGGAGGAATGGTAGTAGATCGGTGAGGTCGAGGAGGTTGGTGAAGCTGCTGCTAAATGTCATGAATAGACTCTCTAAGTCTGTCCAAGAACTGACTCTAAGCATTCAAGTAGTATGATACATGATGCCCATGGTGCATCATCATCAAATCTGTCTCCCTCTGCTGATGCATCATCAATGAGATACCATTTATCACATCTTGAATACTCACAAAGTCCCTGCCTAAGAGCTGTCGATCCAAGAGGCTCCAATCATGGTCGTAGAAGGATGGAGACGGTCACACTGGAGGAGGACATGTTGTTGTAAAGTGCTCAAAAGGCGGGAAAGGAGGAGGAACTGCTGATCGTTCCTGTTGCTATTGCTATTCCTAGGCTGCTTCCACACCATGGGCTCCCTGTGCTTGCTCCATCTTCGTATAAGTGAGCTTATCAAAAATGGAGACTAGTGATGAATTGTTTATAGTTTATATCCATGGGAACACTAAAGTGTAGGAAGATATGGGAGAGAAGTGTCCCAAACTAGAAGGAGTTGGTGGTAGGCTTGCTCATGAGATATAAAATCAAGTGGTTCCAATTGAACCACTTATTCTTAAGGAATGCATAAAGAGTGATGAGCATAATATCAGGGTAGTTTTCAAATGAATTAGATTTAGACATAAAATTCCATAGAAAGAAATTGTGGAAGACGATGAAAATAAGGTGATCTGGCCGGACGACCCAAGTCAAAATGAGAGGAAGTGACCAAGGTCTCCCTAATGGTATCTATCTGCATCTGCTGGTGGAGCTCAAGAAACATGGGAACAACAGATGGACAACCAAGAATCTCAGAATGAACATCCGCATTGACCAAAACCTCTATGCCATAGACATTCGAGGTCAACTTACTGTTGAAACCCTCACCTATATTTTTCAGATTAGCATAAAATAGGTGACAGGCCATTGGGTCAACACCGAGTATGCGGCTGTTCGTAGAACCCACGTAAAAGTTCCGCTCAAGAAGAAGTAATATCTGGTGGTAAGCAAATTTTTTGCAGATGCTAGAGAATATAAACTCAAAGTAAGTAATGTCACCGGGTCTACCAACATGTGGTGAAACTTTTGCGAATAAAGAAAAACGATCACGTGCATCCTCAGCAATGAAGAAATGATCAAACGTGTCATCATGATGAGACAAGGAGGAGGTACGTGCACGTTTTGGAGCCATTCAGAAATCGCAAAAACATGTTGGTCTATCAAAAACTTTTTATTGGTCGATAAAAAATGACCCGACTAAAGTTCTGGAAAAACTAACTTTTGGTCGATCAACCAAGTAATTTGGTCGACCAAAAATAGTCTGATGTGGACACAATTATTGAGGAAAAAATGCCTATTCATGCATGTTTGTAGGCTTAGATTTGTATTTCATGTTATAAATATTGCATAACATGCATCATTTTGCATTTAGAGTAGTTGTGTATATTTTAGTTTAATTATGTCCTTTTTATGGACAGGAGGGAAGGAGATTTATTTCAGAGGCTCAAATGGATGATCAAACCATACTGATCTGATTAGGACGACAATCGGAGTCTAACACCTCCAAAATCATCTAGATTGGAATCTGGTAGCACCATATGATGTCCAAAGAAGATCAATGGCCAGGGGACAATGCGACATCCTTATGGGCTTCGAATGAAAAATCCAACTGTATGGATGAATCTGGAGCGACGATCCCAATCCAACAACACAAGAATCATCTCGATCCGAGAACCATGGCACCCTCTGCAACAGAAAGAAGATGGATGGCCCAAATGGTGCCATGTGGCACCATCTGGTAGCCCAACATCGGCCAACAGCACCCACCCACGTCACACCTCATCCACGACCTTCATTCCTAGCCGTTGGATCATGATCCAACAGTTGAGAGCACTCATCCACCGCATGCCCTAAGAAGTCTTCTCGACCATTTGGATGGCTTGGCACATTAGTTGGGGACCTAACCACCAAGAGAGGGGCATAGGTTCAAATCCCATCAGCCCCCCTCAATGGAGGAATTGGCATAGCAGTGCGCAAGGCTGCATGCATGCACAGTATAGCCATAGCCACGCGTAGCAGTAGTGTAGTGCATGCCAGCGAGCACGGGCACGACACGGTGTGGGAGGCACAGGTGTGTGATGCGCGGGCCAGCGAGAGTGTTGAATAGCATGGATCTTCAGAGACAACTTGGGCAGGTCTTTAGTGGCGCTTGCAGCTGTCACTAATTGCTTATGCATGGGAAGCCCTTCCCCCTTCCACTATAAAAGGACCTACACCTCTCCATTCATCACCATCTCTTCCTTTCTTCCTCTCACCACCTCCAAAGCTCTAGAGAGAGCTTGTCCCAAGCCTGGGATGCTCCTCTAGAGTAGAAATCAAATATTTTTCCCCTCCTCTCATCCCCCTTCGTGGAGCATCCTGTGGTCATCTTCTCACCTACTTTGGGAAGTAGATCCTCGCCGTGACAATATCCCACCCCATCGTCCTTCTTCCGCCGTCGTCCTCCTTCATCCTGCTCCTCACCACCTTCATCCGGGCACCACCAAAGCGAGTCTTCCTCCAATCAACCATTGAGGGGGATTCTTCTCATCTCTATCTATCTTTACCACTTTCTAGTGTAGTTTCCTACTTTCTTAGTTGTAACAAACATTTGTTTTGAAATATATGACTGCTTCCCTCTCTCTTTCTTTCTTTTATATTTTGCAAGTAGATTAGCTAGATAAATTTCATCGACCTGATCTCTTGCCCTATTAAAAATACAAAAAAATTATAAAAGATAAAAAATGACAAAAAGAAATAAAGCAAAAGGCATGTTTGTCAAAACCAAACGTTCACCTCCCCGTGTTCGACCCAAAACTCCCTTGGAGTTTCGGTTAAAAATTATATTTGATAACTTGTTTTGCAAACTACAACGACGGGTTCTCGAAACCCTGATTTTACTTCACCAAAACCCGTTGATCATTTTGGCGCCGTTGCCGGGGAAGTAATGCTCTTTGGTTTTTCTAAAGTTTTTCTGCGTTAACTTTTTAACTCACTTTGCTCATTTCTTTCTGTGATTACTAGTACCCTTCCAAGGTGAGTCAAAGTAGATACATCAAAGTAAAGTGTGGTTAAAGAGTTTTGTAAGTTTATCCCTACCACCCCCACCCTAGATTTCATTTCACCACACTAATAACTCAAACCCAAATCAATTTAGGTGCTTTTTATAAACCCTAGGATAGATCTGGTTGTTTGTTTTCCACCTCCACCCATCTCATCCCCACATATATAAAAAAAATACTCTTCTCTTGTGGGATTTACTGAAAGTGACACACATTAAACACCCACAACTTTCGACTTAACATGCACCACTCCACTTTGATTCTACCACGTAACCGGGATCTGACCTGTGGACCTGGTACACTTCAACTCAATACACAAAAGTGAGTAGAAAATCTGAATAGGTTAAACATTTGTGTGCCTTAACTAAGTGGTGCAACAGGCCAATTGATTAAGCTATTTCGGCCCCACCATTGAAGATAAAAGTCATTCATCAGTAGCTTGCCACTTAGGGTTAATCTTTTGGGCTGAACCAGGCACTCCATAATATTTTTTTGATTTCTAAAAGAATATATCATCACCAGTGCTTTCAAAACTTGAAGTGTTCTCTTAAGCTTGATTGAATACTCCTAAGATTAAACCATAAAAGCTACTAAACACGGTTAAACCCTAAAAGACACATCATCAAATAACCTTTTTTGCAAACCCTGGTTGTGCACGCACACACATTTGAATTGATCATTAAGGGCACAACCCATCTAAAGGGCCCATCACATTCCATGAGAATAATCATCCCAAGCCTAATTAAAACTGAGTAGACGTTGGCCTTAAGGATTGATTCGCTCTTCAAGTCTCAAAATAAGATTTTTTTCGATTCATCTGCTTTTGCTGGTCCATCTGATGTCTAGCTAAGGGAGTAGCGTCAAACCACCACAGCTGGGGGGTACACTAGGAATCGGAGGCACAAGCCAAAGGAAGAACCTTCCCCCCAACCCCTCCCTTTAACTGGTTGGATTGACTGGATAGAAGTAGACCAAATAATTTATAATCTCAAGATGGGTCCTGAGAGTCTGTAGGTCTTTAGGCTAACCCACCTAAGGATAGGGTTGATTGCTTGTATTGCAGGGCTCCTTTCTCTCTTCTGATTTCCCTCCTATTCTACCATGTATCCTTCCACATCTTACACGCATTTCCCATCCTACCCTCCTACCAACACTTATCCCCAAGATGATTACTATCCTGAATTGACTTATGACTACCCATCTCCTAGCCAAGACAACTTTGATTAGGGATATGATACCAGACCTCAGTGTCCAGGGCCTAACCCCGGACAACATGACTATGATTGCCATCCTTCCCAGAGCTACAAAGATTATAGATCTCCACCCTTTGATGAACAACCTAACCAGATCTACAACCATGAAGGATATGTTGATTATAACACTTACCCTCCCTAGTATTCCACTGAATATAGGTCACCACCATTCTTTGAACAACCTGAAATGACATACTATCAGGGAGGGACCCGAGAACCACAATATCTTGACTCCCCTAGAATAAACCCAAACCAACCGAACCCTGAACTGAACCATTCGGTTCAGGTGAACCAGATCAAAGATAGGGTGTTGGCTAACTTGAGGAACACCATACAATCTTTAGAAGCTTAACCAACACCATGCATTGAAGCATTGGAGCCTATGATAAAAATGATTGATGAGCTGAATAACTCTTTATTGGATTTGCTCCAAAATGTTAGGGACAGGGGCTTGGGTGAGTTTCTAATTGGGAAATTGTCGAGATTGAGGATGAAATTTGTGGTTCTCATAGACCAATCTTGGGAACATTCTCAAGATGAACCCTCTTCAGGAAAGCCAATGTCTAAACCTGCTCAAGTGCCTGTCGGGGGGGATAAATTTTCTGAGATCAGGGATGACTAGGTTGGGCTAGAGTAACCCATTGAGGATGAACCGATCGATTCACCCGAGATCGCCAAGCCAGGGAACGAAGAAAAATATGTCTCCTTGGATCATGAATTGACATATGATTTTGAGACATATATAAATGAGGATCAAGAATTTTTTGACTCTGAATGTGAAGAATCTCTTAGTGAAGTCTCACTTGAGTGTAAGGAAGATGATTTTAGTAAGACAAACGGGCCTGAGGAATTTGATGAACTATTTGATAGCCTGATTATTGAAGATTGTGATTTGATTGGGGCGAACACGGAGCATACTGATCCTAATATAATAGATGATCCAATCGGTAACCTTAACCATCAACCACACCATGAAGAGCTGAAAGATCATACTTTTGAGATCATTGTACCCAAGTCAATTCCAATTCATCCACGATTTCTGGACTTGGGAAAATCATATGGGGTGAATGATATGCTAGAGGGCTCGAGACCCGAACACTTGATGTTGGATGATAGAGATTTGGAAATGAAAGTTTGAGAGGCTAATTTTGAGGGAACTACTATTTTGGATCTAAGGGTTCCTGTTGACCTGAAACCACCTACATTCTACCAGGACCCTTGCGATATCTTTGATGTGCAACCTACGCTCGAAATTATTGACTATCTTTCTAAGTTGAATTTTAAGTGGACATCTGAACCTTGTAAATCAAATCTACCGTTTGTTCGACACTTTAGTCTTGGGTTGCACACCACCAAACCACAGTCCCGGCCTCGCAAGCACAATAATCTTCGATTCTGAGCGATTTTCATCTAGAACCTTAGAACCACTGGACCCTAGGGCATGGGTCTGCATGATAATCTGGTCCACGTCTGTGGACATCTTCTGTTTGCGGGTTTGAGGATCAATACTTTTATTTTGATTCTGACCTGCACTTATGAATTCTCAAATTCTTCTTTGTATGTATATTATGCCTAGCTGAAGGCATTAAATTTAGTGTGTGTGTATACTCTCTTCTCTCTGCAAAGCTGACCGGATTGTCATGAAATTCAGGTGATATTATGTTTACTTCGCCCTTTTAATGTCTTTATCTTTACAATGAGAACATTTCATCATTTAGGCATGGGGGGGTGGATAATTAATTCTTCAAATCATTTTGTTAACTTCGTAGAATTTCTTTTAGTTTCTTTAAAAAAAGAAAAATAAATAAAAATTCAAAAAGAAAACAAAAGAAAGAAATTAGGAAAAGAGAACTTTGGCATTTAGAAGTTATTAACTTTAGGAAATGATAGAATAAGACCTGAACACTTAGACTCTTTAGGTCTTCGAACTTAATCAACCTGGGTGTTCACTCGAATGTGGACTTAGTCTCGAGTTCTCGCCATGCAATGCTATTTTAATTTAGTCAATAAATTGGGGTGATAAGTACATGACTTATCAACCCGTTCTCTGATTTGAGGGGACTTTAAGCCTAATCATCTACACACTATTTGCACTGACTCACTTTAAGGCAGGTTTTACAAAAATTGGGTAGCTAATGAACCGTCTAAGGTGATATGGCTAGCAAGTTGTCGGCGGTAACAGCTCATTGGCTAGTTGTCCAGAGGCTAGCCACATGACCATTCTCTTTATACTGCCTTTAGGTAAATCTTATATCAGGGAAGCCACCTACTTAGAAAAGAAAAAAAGAAGAAAAAATTAAAAAAAAGAAAACGAAAAAATAGAAAAAGGAGAAAATATAATAAAATAAATAAAGCCACACTTCATCGCGTGAGTATGGCTGGCAAGTGGTCATAGGTAATAGCCCATTAGCCGGTTGTGTAGAGCCTAGCTCACAAAAATGCATAAAAAATTCCCAAAACACTTAAAAAAGAAGCGGGAAGTAGAATAAACCAAGGAGATATACACTGAATTTGCCCTTATGTTGACCCCATAAAAAAATAATAAAAAAAAAGTAGGGAAAAAGCTACCAATCCAAAAGATAAACCTTTAGGTAGAAATTCTTAAGGTCACCTAGGGTCATAGAAACCTGAAGTCCATTTTAACGGCTGTTAGTGACTCTATCACCCTTTCACAAGATGCTTAGCACTTAGAGTCCTTTTCGAGTCTTGGGCAGGTCAGGTAGCCGTAAAAGGTTATCCTGAAACTCTCAAACTCCAAAAGTTCAAAAAACTTAGAAAAGAAGAAACAACAAAAAAAATATATAACTTCCATTTTCAAATAAGGCGAGGACTTGGGCGGTCTGCATTCTGGTAGACACCTGGGCACTGTTGAGTTTTCGTAGTTTAAGACCTTAGTTGAAATTTTCTATTATTAATAAACGACTTAGGCCTAAGCGATCGAGTCCTAATTCTGCTTTTATACATAGCATATAGTTTAATTTTGCTAGGGACTAGAAAAAGATAAGCAAGGGGGTATGATGTAGACACAATTATTGAGAATCAAATGCCTACTCACGCATGTTCCTAGGCTTAGATTTGCATTTCATGTTATAAATATTGCATAGCATGCATCATCCTACATTTAGAGTAGTTGTGTATATTTTAGGTTAATTAAGTCCTTTTATGGATAGGAGGGAAGGAGATTTATTTCAAAGACTCTAATGGATGATCTGACCATATGGATCTGATCAGGATGATAATCAGAGTGTAACACCTTCAAAATCGTCTAGATCAGACTCCGGTAGCACCATGTGATGTTCGAAGAAGATCAATGTTTAGGGGGCAATGCGACATCTATATGAGCTTTGGATGAAAAATCCGAACATATGGATGAATCTGGAGCGACGATCGTAGTCCAACAATGTCGGAATCATCTCGATTCGAGCACCGCGGCACCCTCTATAATAGAAAGAAGATGGACGGCCTAGATGGTACCACACGGCACCATCTCTACCGCCCAACATCGGCAAGCAGTGTCCACCCACATCACACCTAATCCGCGACCTTCATTCCTAGCCATTGGATCTTGATTCAACGGTTGAGAGCCCTCATCCACCGCACACCTTAAGACGTCTTCTCGACCATTTGGATGACTACGCGCATTGGTTGGGGACCCGGCCACCAAGAGAGGGGCATGGGTTCAAATCCCCATGGCCCCCTCAATTGAGCAATTGGCACAGTGGTGCGGAAGGCCGCATGCGTGCGCACAGCACAGTCGCAGTCGCGCGTAGCAGTAGTGCAGCGCATGCTAGTACACGCGTGCGACACTGGGTGGGAGGCACGGGCATGTGATGCACAGGCCAGCGGGAGCGTTGAATGATACGGATCTTCAGCGACAACTTCGGCAAGTCATTAATGATGCTTGCAGCTATCACCAATTGCTTGTGAGTGGGAATCCCCTCCTTCCACTATAAAAGGACCTATACCCCTCCATTCTTCACCTCTCTTCCTTTCTTCCTCTCACCACATCTAAGGCTCTAGAGAGAGCTTCTCCCAAGGCCAGGATGCTCCACTAGTGTAGAATCAAATATTTTTCCCTCCCATCATCCCCATTCATGGAGCATCCTGTGGCCATCTTCTCACCTACTTCGGGAAGTAGATCCTCGCCGCGATGCCGTCCTACCTCGCCCTCCATCCTCTGGTTCCATCCTCGTTTGTCTCACTCCTCACTGATGACTCTACAATGTTTAGTGTTAATATTATCAATTAGAGTCAATTTCAGGGATACTTATGCGATAATGACATATTATAATGGGCTGGGGAGCATTACATGCATATTGCTTGATCTATACATTTTAATCGCTTAGAATTAATGTTTAATGACCATGTGCATAAGTTCAATTTGAAACAAGTCTCAAATGAGCGATCGAACTGTATGGATGGATCTGGATCGACGAACGGAGTCCAACTGACTCGAAATCACTTCAATCTGACCTCTGTAGCTCCCACAACAAGCTCGAGAAAGATCAATGGCCAGGGGCAATGTGACATCTTTACGAGCCTCAAATGAAAAATCTGGCCATATGGATGGATCCGAAGTGACGATCGCAATTTGACAGCGTAAGTATCATCTTAATCTGAGCACCGTGGCATCCTCTACAACATAAAAGATGATGGGTGGTCCAGATGGCGCCACGTGGTGCCATCTCGGTCGCCCAATACCGGCCCTTCATCACTGCATCATCTGCACCCTCCACTCTCAGTCGTTGGATCAATATCCAATGGCTAAGAGGCCGCCTCCATCAGATTCTCAAGGCAATTGCAGCCCCTTCTCCGCGCAAGATCCATCGTTAGATCGGCATCCAATGGTCATCACCGCTCCAACACCTCAACGTCTTCACAACTATCCACGCCAATGGCTCATTGGTCACTCCTCTAGCCTGCATACACCTGACGAGGGATCGAATCCCACTTCACCCCCATCGCATGCCAATTGAAATTGGACCATTCGATCGGGCACGATGAACGCCATCCGGTCGCATGATTCTCACACACATGATCACGCACTCGAGCATGCCCCATCTGATGCATGCACGCGCGACAGGCACGAGCGAGGCTCGAATCCAGCCGTCAGATCTTCGATCGAACGACTTAAATGATCCTTGCACTGTGCGCATGAAGGGCAGCTATGTGTGTGAAGGTGCGAGGGCGGGGGCAAGGGCGACGCTAGCGGCAGGTCTTCAGCGATGTCTTTGAATGTCGCTATTGACTCGAGGATGAATTTGAGCCCTCTTCTCACTTATAAAAAGGGTCCTACACCACCCATTTGCAACAATCATCCACCCACGAGATATCACCACCTTTTAGAGTTCCAAGCAAGGTCCCAAAGTTGTCGAGCCACCGACAGAAGCCTCTCCATCACCGTGACTATCTCGACATGTTCTTCATCCTTGTTCTTATTGTTATTTTAGTTTATAGTGTAGTTCATCTATTTTGTAAACATTCATCTACATTATGTTGATTTCACATTTGATAAGAGGTTGTTGATACATTGATCTTATAATATCTCGAGCATGGTTCTCTAACTTTTCTCTCTCTTATTTTCTCAAATCGATTTTTAGCAGCACAAATGACATATTTATGTGACATGAAAGTGAGTATTTGATTGAATTTTTGTCTCCCTATGTTCGACACTCAGACTCACCTCCGATTCTTTATTTAAAATTGACGTCGTAAACACACTACAACAAACGATTTTTACACACGCATCCGACGAATGTCAGTTTTTGGCACTATTTTCGGGGAGGCAACGGATCTCTTATTCACTTTCATTTTCTTGGTCATTATTTATACTTGTGTTATCTAACTTACTCTTCTCTCTCTTCTTGTGGTTGCAGGAACCTTGTGCATCGGTAATGGGAGGAGAATGAGTCAGGTTGGATTGAAAGGAAGTGCAAGAAGAAGACCGCTGAAAAGAGGTGTGGTCGGGCCCGGAAAGGTTGTGTTAACATGGTGATTTTATCGTTGAAATGAGTATAGTGGTTAACCTAAATCGAGCCTAACCATCTCTTTACAAAAAATTTTTTACCTAGCCTACTTGATTTTATCGTGGTCACTTTTAGGCCCAGGGTCGAACTTAGGGAAGTGGGATTAGAAGTGAATAAGTTTCTATGCCTTTCCTACAACGAATCTCTTCCGTTCGTTTATTATGTTTTTGGTGTTTTTCTGTTTAAGACTTTTTTCTGATAATTTTTGTCCTTGAGGTACACCCTCAAAATTAGGTTCTTGGTGAAGGTTCGTCCCTTGTACTAGGAGGGGTGAGATCAGCGTGACAAAAAAAAATGCGGAATTGAAAATATATAAAGCAATCTCACAAAAATAAGCAATCACAAAATGTACACAAAGATTTTTAGGTGGAAACCCAAACCGGGTAAAAACCACCACCTAACCCTCTCGAGTTAGGATTTTCCGATCAACCTAGTTGATCAAATCCACTAACCGAATCACTTTGAACGAGGGTGATTCAACCTCAATACAACCACGCTACAAGTACGAGGGTAGCGTTCCTCAACCCCTTCTCTCCACGAGAAGGATTTTGTCCCACGAAGGAGACGGGAATTCGCAAAGCGAATACCCAACCAAAATACAAAGATAAAATAAAATAGCAGTCCTATAGAGCCAACAAAATTAAACCTAGCTTCTATAGGAAATAGGAAACTCCCCTTTGCAAGGAGTGCGTCGACGATGACGCGGTGCGTGTGCCACGCGATGGCGCTACGTCGCTCTCGTTATCAACAGCGGGAGAGCGGGCGCGCGAAGGCTTGATGCTCTCAAGAGAATGAAACTAGAGCTTGGAGAGCAAGGGCCTCAATTGGACACAAAAGAGTGGAACTAAGTTGCTTAGGTGTGTCTCTTGTTTCTCTTAGTGTGTATATTGTGTTTTTGAGTTGCAAAGACTCCCCTCTATTTATAGAGGCCTTAGGAAGGCTTTGGAAGGCTTGAAAAAGCTTCCATAGCCGTTGGGTGCAAAGCCCAAGAGAATCAGGCCGAAATCAGGACAATGATTGCATTTGACAGGGTTATCAGACGTCTAACTCTGGCATCAGACGTCTGGAAGGCCACTTTAAGACGTCTGATTTCAAGGTCAGACGTCTGATTCTATGCGGGTTTCTCCCTGACTTGAATCAGATCTAAACAGGGTTTTTGTACAAGTCCATCAGACGACATAGAGGACGTCTGGCACTAAGTCTGGACGTCTGGAAACCTACTTTTACCGTGGGAATTGATTTCCAAACGTTGCAACGGCTAGAAAATCTCTGAGAAGAGATTTTGGGTCAGCCGAGGCAAAACGGTCATTTATCAGACGTCTGTGAAGTCTTATGGACGTCTGATAAGGCTCTAACGGTCATATTCTTGAGTGTCTTCTAAGCCAGCCAACGGTCCACTAACTGGACGTCTGGCAAAGTCATCAGACGTCTCCTAAGACGTCTGGTATAAGGTCTGGACGTCCGAATTCATCAGACAGAACTAACTATGTCCAGCCTAACAGTTATCAGACGTCTGAAACAACAGTCAGACGTCTTAAAATCCTTTATCAGACGTCTGATTCATGAATTAGACGTCTGGAAAGTCAGTTTTAACCCTATATTGGTTTTCTAAGTGTTCTACAGAAAACCTACGTATCCTAGGGTTGTGCAGGTGTTCCTAGGACTACTGTTAGGGTTCTTTGAGGCTCTTTAACATAATGTCTAAGGAAAATAAAGAGCAAGAATACAAGAGATACATGAAAGGATAAAAAAGAATCTATCCTATTCTTCTTGTCTTCCATCTCCAATTTTTCGCTCCACGCGAACCTCCTCTATTTTCCGTCAAGCTCCTCCAATCCGTCCTGGATGCGAGCTCGAGTTCCGTCTAAACACGTCTTCATTTGCAATTGACCTGAAATCTAGGACTCAAATTGCAAATGTTAAATAACACGTGTTTTGTTATCATCAAAACAAATGATCGTGGTGCTCTAGCACCAACAATCTCCCCCTTTTTGATGATGACAAAACCGTAAATAATAATGCATAAAAATCCTCCCCCTTTTTGACATTATCAAAAAGGTTTGATTGATTTTATATTTCCTATTACTCCCCCTTAAAACATGCTCTTCTACAAAGGTAATGTCCTCCCCCTTTTTATAACAACAAGATAGCTATTATTTTTCTCCCCCTTACTAAAGGAAATTTAGCTAACTTGTATCTCCCCCTTAAAAATTGACAATAAGCTCATCATTTTTAACTCCCCCTATCTAAATTCTTATAAAAAGGATAGGGTTAAGAATTTTACCTCACCTACCATGGCCAATAAAATGGCCCGAATGGTGGTGGTGGATGCCACATCGGATGGGGCTCCCATCCGTAGCTTGGAGGCCCGGGCATCGGCGCCGGTCTCCAATCTGGTGGTCGACGTGCGGCGGGTCCGTCGTTTGTTCGCCGTCTCGTCGGTCTTCTTGTTCTCCTCCTTGGTCTACTCATTGGTTCTCCCAACTTGAGTTGACCAGCCTTGAGTTTGTAGGTCCAGTCCTTTATGTTGTAGTCATTCCTGAACCCTACAAAACAAGATTCTAATTTTTTCTTTGGTATCCAAGTGAGCTTGGATCCGGATTTGTTAGAAGGTCTCCTGGATGGAGATCCTTTCTCAACCTTAGGGCTATAAAACTTATCTACTTTGTTGATTAAATTGTTAGAATTTTTCCTAAGACATGCGATTTCTTTTTCTATAATACTCATCTTAGTCTTTAAATTAGAGATTTCTAACTTTAGACTATCATTTTCCTCAATCAATTTATTATTTTCATTGATGAGGTCTTGATTTTCGAATAACAGGTTATCATCCTTAGGACTAGCTTCTATTTCCTTAAGTTGTTTTTCTAACCTATCATTTTCATTTTTAAGAAAACTAAGGTTCTTCTTCATGCTTTTGTTTTCTATTTTTAGTGATTTACTAATTTCGAATAATTCATTAAAAGCTTCTTGTAAATCAAAATTTACCTCTTCGTCGGAGTCGCTTCCGCTTTCACTGTCGCAGTTGGTTCCTCTAGCCATGAAACCAAAGCAAGTGGTTTCTTCTTCTTTTTCTTCTTCTTCTTCCTCCGAGCTGGAATCCTCATGAGTGCCTTCCAACCTCCTCCATATCTCGTGGGCGGTGGTGCACTCTTGGATTTTCTCGAACTCTTCCGGACTCAACGCGCAATATAGGGCATTCATTGCCTTTGCGTTGAGTGAGAGCTCTAGAATCTGCACCTGCGAGTAGCCTCCTTGGGGTCGCTTCAGGATCTCGTATGGGGTTTCGCAACATTCCCATACCTCGAATTCAGTGGCTTGGAGCCACGTCTTCATCCTCAGCTTCCAGTAGCTGTAGCTGTTCCCGTCAAAGTAGGGCGGACGGGTTGTGGACTGCCCCTCGGAAATCCTACTTGTGGAACAGCTTCCCTCCATGTTTAGATCCTCGCCGGTTTGTAACGCCGAAAATGCGAGACCTGCTCTGATACCAATTGAAGGTTCGTCCCTTGTACTAGGAGGGGTGAGATCAGCGTGACAAAAAAAAATGCGGAATTGAAAATATATAAAGCAATCTCACAAAAATAAGCAATCACAAAATGTACACAAAGATTTTTAGGTGGAAACCCAAACCGGGTAAAAACCACCACCTAACCCTCTCGAGTTAGGATTTTCCGATCAACCTAGTTGATCAAATCCACTAACCGAATCACTTTGAACGAGGGTGATTCAACCTCAATACAACCACGCTACAAGTACGAGGGTAGCGTTCCTCAACCCCTTCTCTCCACGAGAAGGATTTTGTCCCACGAAGGAGACGGGAATTCGCAAAGCGAATACCCAACCAAAATACAAAGATAAAATAAAATAGCAGTCCTATAGAGCCAACAAAATTAAACCTAGCTTCTATAGGAAATAGGAAACTCCCCTTTGCAAGGAGTGCGTCGACGATGACGCGGTGCGTGTGCCACGCGATGGCGCTACGTCGCTCTCGTTATCAACAGCGGGAGAGCGGGCGCGCGAAGGCTTGATGCTCTCAAGAGAATGAAACTAGAGCTTGGAGAGCAAGGGCCTCAATTGGACACAAAAGAGTGGAACTAAGTTTCTTAGGTGTGTCTCTTGTTTCTCTTAGTGTGTATATTGTGTTTTTGAGTTGCAAAGACTCCCCTCTATTTATAGAGGCCTTAGGAAGGCTTTGGAAGGCTTGAAAAAGCTTCCATAGCCGTTGGGTGCAAAGCCCAAGAGAATCAGGCCGAAATCAGGACAATGATTGCATTTGACAGGGTTATCAGACGTCTAACTCTGGCATCAGACGTCTGGAAGGCCACTTTAAGACGTCTGATTTCAAGGTCAGACGTCTGATTCTATGCGGGTTTCTCCCTGACTTGAATCAGATCTAAACAGGGTTTTTGTACAAGTCCATCAGACGACATAGAGGACGTCTGGCACTAAGTCTGGACGTCTGGAAACCTACTTTTACCGTGGGAATTGATTTCCAAACGTTGCAACGGCTAGAAAATCTCTGAGAAGAGATTTTGGGTCAGCCGAGGCAAAACGGTCATTTATCAGACGTCTGTGAAGTCTTATGGACGTCTGATAAGGCTCTAACGGTCATATTCTTGAGTGTCTTCTAAGCCAGCCAACGGTCCACTAACTGGACGTCTGGCAAAGTCATCAGACGTCTCCTAAGACGTCTGGTATAAGGTCTGGACGTCCGAATTCATCAGACAGAACTAACTATGTCCAGCCTAACAGTTATCAGACGTCTGAAACAACAGTCAGACGTCTTAAAATCCTTTATCAGACGTCTGATTCATGAATTAGACGTCTGGAAAGTCAGTTTTAACCCTATATTGGTTTTCTAAGTGTTCTACAGAAAACCTACGTATCCTAGGGTTGTGCAGGTGTTCCTAGGACTACTGTTAGGGTTCTTTGAGGCTCTTTAACATAATGTCTAAGGAAAATAAAGAGCAAGAATACAAGAGATACATGAAAGGATAAAAAAGAATCTATCCTATTCTTCTTGTCTTCCATCTCCAATTTTTCGCTCCACGCGAACCTCCTCTATTTTCCGTCAAGCTCCTCCAATCCGTCCTGGATGCGAGCTCGAGTTCCGTCTAAACACGTCTTCATTTGCAATTGACCTGAAATCTAGGACTCAAATTGCAAATGTTAAATAACACGTGTTTTGTTATCATCAAAACAAATGATCGTGGTGCTCTAGCACCAACAATCTCCCCCTTTTTGATGATGACAAAACCGTAAATAATAATGCATAAAAATCCTCCCCCTTTTTGACATTATCAAAAAGGTTTGATTGATTTTATATTTCCTATTACTCCCCCTTAAAACATGCTCTTCTACAAAGGTAATGTCCTCCCCCTTTTTATAACAACAAGATAGCTATTATTTTTCTCCCCCTTACTAAAGGAAATTTAGCTAACTTGTATCTCCCCCTTAAAAATTGACAATAAGCTCATCATTTTTAACTCCCCCTATCTAAATTCTTATAAAAAGGATAGGGTTAAGAATTTTACCTCACCTACCATGGCCAATAAAATGGCCCGAATGGTGGTGGTGGATGCCACATCGGATGGGGCTCCCATCCGTAGCTTGGAGGCCCGGGCATCGGCGCCGGTCTCCAATCTGGTGGTCGACGTGCGGCGGGTCCGTCGTTTGTTCGCCGTCTCGTCGGTCTTCTTGTTCTCCTCCTTGGTCTACTCATTGGTTCTCCCAACTTGAGTTGACCAGCCTTGAGTTTGTAGGTCCAGTCCTTTATGTTGTAGTCATTCCTGAACCCTACAAAACAAGATTCTAATTTTTTCTTTGGTATCCAAGTGAGCTTGGATCCGGATTTGTTAGAAGGTCTCCTGGATGGAGATCCTTTCTCAACCTTAGGGCTATAAAACTTATCTACTTTGTTGATTAAATTGTTAGAATTTTTCCTAAGACATGCGATTTCTTTTTCTATAATACTCATCTTAGTCTTTAAATTAGAGATTTCTAACTTTAGACTATCATTTTCCTCAATCAATTTATTATTTTCATTGATGAGGTCTTGATTTTCGAATAACAGGTTATCATCCTTAGGACTAGCTTCTATTTCCTTAAGTTGTTTTTCTAACCTATCATTTTCATTTTTAAGAAAACTAAGGTTCTTCTTCATGCTTTTGTTTTCTATTTTTAGTGATTTACTAATTTCGAATAATTCATTAAAAGCTTCTTGTAAATCAAAATTTACCTCTTCGTCGGAGTCGCTTCCGCTTTCACTGTCGCAGTTGGTTCCTATAGCCATGAAACCAAAGCAAGTGGTTTCTTCTTCTTTTTCTTCTTCTTCTTCCTCCGAGCTGGAATCCTCATGAGTGCCTTCCAACCTCCTCCATATCTCGTGGGCGGTGGTGCACTCTTGGATTTTCTCCCAGAGAAATGGCCTCCGCAAGCCTGATCGTGATAGAAGAATAGCACACTGTGGAATTCGCTATCAGGAATACAATGATGGATAATTTGATCATCACCTCTCCGAAAAAGAAGTGGATTATCCCAGAAATAATACTTTGCTTCTGCCATGAGACTCTTGTGCTGGTTTTTAGGCCAGCCACGTGGAAGGGATCCAGAAGCAAGGTAATTGGCAATGCTGGCATACCACGGTCCACTTGCCACATTAATTGCCAATAGGTGCTCATCAGGAAAAATTTCATTGATCGGAAGAGTAAGTCCAATATGGTCAGGGTCCAGTCTGGAAGGATGATCAGCCACAACATTCTGGGCTCCGGCCTTATCGTGGATCTCAATGTCAAATTCTTGGAGCAGAAGGATCCAACGAATCAGTCTAGGCTTGGCATCCTTCTTGTGCATGCGATGGCGAATGGCCGCGTGATTAGTGAAAACAATAACGTGTGAGCTCAGAAGGTAAGAGCGGAATTTCTCTAGCCCAAAGAGGATCGCCAGTAGTTCCTTCTCAGTGGTAGTATAATTACTCTGGGCCTCGTCCAATGTCTTACTGGCGTAGTACACCACGAAGGGGTGTCTATCGCGTCTTTATCCCAGGATGGCTCCGACTGCAAGGTCAGAAGCGTCACACATGAGTTCAAAGTCAAGGGACCAATCAGGTGGCTGGAGAACAGGGGCCTTGGTGATAGCATTACGCAGCTGCGTGAATGCTCATATACAATCGGGGCCCATATTGAAGGGTACGTCGGTCGATAGGAGATGAGTTAAAGGTTGAGAAATCTTGGAGAAATCTTTGATGAATCTCTTATAGAAACCGACGTGTCCCAGGAAGGAGCGGATTTGTTTGACAAAGCCAGGCACAGGTAAATCAACAATTACATCAAGCTTATTTATGTCAACCTCGATACCCCTATCGGAGATGATATGCCCAAGAACAATTCCCTCGTGTACCATAAAATCACTTTTTTCCCAAGAAAGCATGAGGTTTACATCAATACATCTCCTAAGGATACAGGTTAGGTTGGCAAGACATCTGTCGAAAGATGGTCCAAAGACCGAAAAGTCATCCATGAAGACCTCGAGAAAGTCACCCACCTTGTCATGGAATATCACCAGCATACATCTCTGGAAAGTTGCTAGCGCGTTGCAAAGTCCGAACGGCATCCTTCTAAATGCAAAGGTGTCGAAGGGGCAGGTAAAGGTGGTTTTCTCTTGGTCCCGGGGGTCAATTGCCACCTGGTTATATCCTGAGAATCCATCCAGGAAACACAAAATTTTATTTCCCGCTAACCGCTCTAGGATTTGGTCAATGAAAGGTAGCGGAAAGTGATCTTTCTTAGTTGTAGCATTGAGTTTTCTATAATCTACACACACTCTCCAAGATGTAGGAGTGTGTGTAGGGATGGATTCGCCTCTGTCATTGACACGGATGGTGAGTCCTGCCTTTTTGGGCACAATGTGAATTGGTCTCACCCAGGGGCTATTGTTGATCGGGTAGATTATACCCGCATCCAGCCACTTAATAATTTCCTTCTTAACGACCTCCCGCATGTTAGGGTTGAGACATCGCTGCATCTCGCGGGAAGGTCGAGCCTCCTCCTCCGTATATATACGGTGAGTGCAGTAGGAGGGGCTAATGCCAGATAAGTCTGATAAAGACCATCCAATGGCTACCTTGTGTTCCATAAGGGCCTCAGTTAGTTTGCACTCTTTCTCCCTGGTCAATTTTGAACTAATGATTATGGGGAGCATTTCATTTGGTCCCAGGAAAACATACTTAAGTGTACTAGGTAGCTCTTTCAGCTCGGGAGTGGATGGTGAAAGGTCTGGCATTTCTTGGGACGAGAGTGTCCCAGGCGGATCAGAAAATAAGTCAGGAGGAAGACGTTGGCCCTCAGATTGGCCAAGAAGAGGGGCTTCTTGGATAGATGGATCCAAAAAGGAATAGCCCCAGTGAGAAGTATATGGGCTCAAGGTCCCAGTGTGGAGTTACAAATCCGCCAGATTTGGCGGGAATGAAAGGGCAATCCGATCTTCAAGAGTGTGGACTGGCGGTGAGTAGCCCGGATATGACTCAGACCACGAGGTATGGGAAGCGGAGAAAACCTCGTCAGAAGTCTGGTCAGGAGAAGGTACGGGACTACGGAGGGATGGGGGAATGTCACAATATGTGTTGGTCAGCCAATCGTCATTATTTACAGGTAATCCGCATCAGTCAGAATAGGTCCCAATTAGTTTGATACACACGCTGACGGCCATGTCCTCGTCAGACGTGTCATCCTCGATGCAATCGCAATCAAAGTTCTTGGCTGCCTTGAGGATGTTAAGCTTGAGCTTTTTAGATCCAACGGCAATCTCAATACAGCCCAACTCGTAGTCGATATGGGCATGGGCTGTGGCCAAGAAAGGTCAACCAAGGATGATCGGACAATTAGAAAGTGAGCTAGGAACTTCCATATCTAAAATAAGAAAGTCAACAGGAAAACAGAGACTGTTGACCCTAACCACCACATTTTGTTGTGTAAATGAAGTGATAGCACGGCGAAGCGCATTGGTTCGCCCTATTGGGAAGAACTTCTTGAGAAACGCTGTTCGCATCTCTTCCCAAGAGTGGATGGTTCTCCCAAGGGTGCGTAACCACTGCGACGCTTTATCCTGCAATGAAAACGAGAACATTTTCATGAGGACTATAGGTAACCAGATATTTCTTGGTTTAACAGTTTCAGCCAATCGAGTTAGGTCTTCCAAGTGGAGAAAAGGATCTTCACTTGCAAGGCCATGGAAGTGAAAATTTATCAGGCCAATTATGTTAGGTTTTAGTTCAAAGTCGTCCCCGCCCATGGGGACCCGAATTTGTCCTATGGTCTCTATAGTAGTGGGATTATGATAGGAGCTAAGAGACCCAGGCTCCTCCCATTCAGGAGGGTTCTGCATTTCCTCCAATGTTTCCCTAATGGCCTCAATTTGCTCATTATACATTTCCATTTAGGCTTCGAGGCGGGTTATGGGATCTAAGGCTCCACCACCTGGTGTGTTTTGAGGGCGGTTTCCTCCCTCAAGATTTGGGGGTGGGCGTACAGCCATGTTCGTGAAGGAGGAGGACGATGCGGCTTCTTTTCTAAAATTATCAGGCAATTCACACAGTTCAGGGTTTTGTGACCTCCTCCCAAACATGCACTACCGCAGGAAGAATTGGGGAGATAAGAAGGGAAAAGAGATGAGAGAAATGACGCTGCAAAGGTACACTTGATGACAAATCAATATAATCAAATTCCTAACCTCTACAGCATGCCCTTAGACCTAAAGATCTAAGTTACCTACTATCATGAACTACGGAACCGAATGCGAGCACCGCGGAACCACCGGGCCAAATTGAAAGGCCGTTTGCCCCAGTTCTAGACACTCGATAGCACGCGGGAACCCTCACCAGCACGTAGGCACTACACGCAAGTAGTTAGACCTCCAATCCTTAATAAGGGTCAAGTTGCTACCAATTTTAGTTAGAGGCTTAGGATCAAGTGCTTCTGGAATGTGAAGGGCGTTATTTACGGGTAATGGCCAAGTGATTGATTTTTAGAGTGTGTAAACCAAGCATGCAATGGGGAAATCTCCCCGAATTGAAGTTTTAATTGGTGAATGGTTTTTAGAATTCAGCTTTAAGTAGTATGGATTTTAGGATTCTCTGAATTACCAATTCAACCAATCTTCGGGTTTTGAGAGAATACAAGTTTTCTTCTAAGCCCAACAAACCCTTCTTCAATGTCGGTTGGTTAATGCATGCTAAAATGCAATGGGCTTCCCTAGATGGAGATTTCTATGTGTGTATGCATGAATCAATTTTAGATTAGTGTGAAAGGGAGCCAAAGCACTTCAATTCAAGTGCTCCCAATCACCAGAATGATTTCCACACAAGGCTCAACCAAAAGATAAAGAAAATCAGATTGTTGGGGTTGAAGTATTCGGGATCAAATCTTAGGCACGTGAAAGGTCATGGTGGGGTTGGAATCAACTCAATTCCAAGTCTCCCCCCAAAAATGTGATCCCGAATTTGCAGATAAATGAGGCAAAGAGGGGTGGAAATCAATCTTTTTATTTGCCTCAAAGAATACTTCACACGACGAAAGATTCAAGAATCAAGATTCTTGGATCTTCGCTATGCGAAGTTTGGCAGGAAATCCCGGGGTGGTGGAGTAAAGGCAAACAATCAAACAAGTGAATTTCAATCCACTTGCCCTAAGAGATCCGAAGAAGTTTTTCTAGTTTTGTTTTAAGTTTTTTTTATTAAGGTGACAAGTTGACCTAAGTTCCTAAGAAAGGAAGACCTACTTGTTCAGCAACGTGTGCGAAGCTCCAAGGCAGTGCCGACATCTTCACGCTCTTGTTCCCACCTTGGATCTGCCCACATTTTCGACTTCGTTTGCCTGCCTTCTCCTTGCAACTAGTTCACCTGCATAGCAACAAATAAAAACACCCGTGAAGAGAAGGGGGTGAGAAGAAAAATTAATGGAATGGAGTAAAAACTTACTTGAATGCGCACTTCCCCGGAAACGGTGCCATGAAAAGATGTGTATGGTCGGGCCCAGATAGGTTGTGTTAATATGGTGATTTTATCATTGAAATGAGTATAGTGGTTAACCTAAATCGAGCCTAACCATCTCTTTACAAAAATTTTTTTACCTGGCCTACTTGATTTTATCCTGGTCACTTTTAGGCCCAGGGTCGAACTCAGGGAAGTGGGATTAGAAGTGAATAAGTTTCTACTCCTTTCCTACAACGAATCTCTTCCGTTCGTTTATTATGTTTTTGGTGTTTTTCTATTTAAGATTTTTTTCTGATAATTTTTGTCCTTGAGGTACACCCTCAAAATCAGGTTCTTGGCTTTGAGCCAAATTAGGGTTCCCAAAACTGGTCTTGCTATTCGCAAGACTAAGTACCTACAAGTCAAAGGTTATCTTGTCACTTTTGTGTATTTTTTTTATCTTTTTAATGGCAGGAAAGAGAAACAGAGATAAAGTAAATATAGTATATATATATATGTATATATTATATATGTATAAAGGGGTGGGGGTGGACATGGAGATGGCGTGTAGCACAGTGTCGAGTCGATCGTCATCTAGAAAGGCGCAACCAATAGGATGAAGTGCTGCGTGGAGTGTAAGGTGGATTGGTGGAAGATGAGTGCGAACACGCTTTCTGTATGCGTGTATCGGGGAATATCAGCAACTGGTGCAGATATTCCCGCGACACAACTTATGGTAGGTGATATGAAAATATATATATATATCTGTAAATATATATCTATATGTAAATATATAGGTATATATGTAGTTATATGTGTGTGTGTATATATATATATATATATATGTATGTATAAATATATATAGATATGTAAATATATGTATAGATAGATAGATGTATAGATATATATATATATGTATATGTATGTATATATAACTATATAGATGTATATATATATGTATATATATATAAAGTAATATATGTATATAGATATATGTGGATAGATATGTATATATATATATATATATGTATATATGTATGTATATTTGTATCTATATATATATATATATATATATATGTATAAGTATATGTGTATATATATGTATCTATACTTATACTTAGTTATATAGGTAATAATATATATATATATATATGTATATATATATATAAGAATATATTAGTGTATAAGTGAGTGGGTGTGTGTATGAGAGAGAGAGTGTGTGTGTGTATGTGTGAGGTGAGTGTCTGTGAGAGAGAGAGAGAGAGAGAGAACGTCTGCTAAGGAAGGCACTGCGTTTAAGTTGTCTGTATCCAGCGAGCGACGTCTGATGGCGCACGCACACGTGCAGGTGTGTAGGCGCGCGAGGATGTGCGCGCACGCAGGAAGGAGCAACCATGGGAGGAACCGCAGTGCACTGTGCTGCGCAAAGAGGCGGGTGCGGGTGAAGGCGCTTTGGCTGAAGCGGGCGGGTGCGGGCGCTGGCAGACGCGGGCGTAGGCGCTGGAGTGGGCGCGGGGAGAGACGCGGGTGCGGGCGTGCATGGACGGGCAGGGGCCGGTAGCGGTGCGCTGGGTGACCGAATAAGTGAGAAACTTACCGGTCACCGTACTGTAGCCACAGTGTTCCGCTGACTAGCGTGAACAGTGGCTACAGTGTCGCTCGGCTTTGCGCGACCGGGTGTGTCCGGTTCTATGAGTGCGAGAGGTGTGGAGCGGCTGGCGCGCACGCGAAGAAGCTGCGCCAGCGGCTGACTTACGGGTGGCACATCGCGACAGGGCGTGCGTAGAGGGGAAAGGGAGGCCTGCAGGCATGTGCGCTGGCCTGCGTGCGAGCGCACGGTGGCCTACGCTGCTGCGGAGCTTCAGCTTCAAAGCTTGAAGCTCCTGTGGCAATGGTGGAAATGGCTCAACGTTGAAACAGAGAGAGAACCACCACACCCACCGACTCTTTGATGAGCTGGGCGGTGGTGGGACTCACAGTGGTGGTTGTGCACCACTGTGAGTGACTCCTGCCTGCAGAGTAGCTCCTCAGAAGGAGGAGAGGCTGCGTATGGAGGGGAGAGGGGAGAAGACGGCCTGGAAGGAGGGAAGCTGCTGTGTTTTTGGTGTTGGACCAGGCTCCTCTTGCAAAGAAGCCGTGCCCTTTTAAAGAGGAAGAAGGCATGCATAGCCATGCCCTGGCTGTGCATGGCTGTGCATGTGGCAGTAGGGCAAGCTGCTGCAGGGAATGGCGCGAGGAGGAACTGCCATGCTTTGCAACCGCGGGGAAGAATTTCAAAATCAAATAGAAATAAAAATAAAGATGGAAATTTTGCGAGGCAGCACTTGAGGAAAATGTAAATTACAAGGCCAATTTATTCACTCTCCTCCCCTCTCAACTAAATGCATGCATGCATGTATTTTCACAAATGCGACTATGGATACCTAATATGCACTGGTAATGCTAGGAAATAGCACAAGACGGCACAATTGTTGGTGTATTTTTGCTGTGCAATCAATCGCCATCAACCCGAAGGCTTGATCTTGTCTTCCCATGATCCCAAGGTAACTTTCCATCCTTGGACCAAGAAATGGCGCTGTTATAAGAAAACACTCTTTTGTTTGTCAAAGAAAAACACCACCACTTATTCTTCAACCCATTAACTTAGAAAAAAAATCATTTTCTAGACTCGGGTTGATGACATGATTAAAGGACCCTACACACCTCTAAAAATTTTGAAAAAAATCTCAGAGGTGTCCCTTCTAGGAGGTGAACTCCCCGTCAAATTTCAGAGCCAAACTCTTTGTCTTGGCTATGGCAAATTCGCTACTGGAAATACGCAAGGTTGTCCTAAATTCTGGAGATCTGTAGGGTTTTCTTACTGCTGTGAACTCCACGCAGCTCAGATTTGTGAGAGATTTATATTTGTCAAAAGATCTTGAAATTCTCTACACTTCTTCTGGAGATTATTTTTGAATTTGAAATTGATTAGTGCTTGTTCTAATCAAAATCTTAAACTTGTGCACTGATCTAGAACTTCTGGACAGATTGACCCCCTCTTGAAAAAACATGAATTTGGGTGGTCTATTGTATCAAAAAATTTTGAAATCAATATTTTTTGAAAATCTCATTCGATTTCAATCAAGATAGGGTCATTGCTTGTTTTGATTGGAACCTTCTTGACAAAATCTCAAAATAAAAAAAAGATTCATTGACTAGAATCTATGCACCCTAGGATCTTCCACACTAGGGAGTTTTTAACTTTATAGCCACACAAAAGGCCTTAAAGAAAATCAATCTTCACCAACTGTGTGACTACACATTTGTGCCTTGTTTGAATGCGTAAACAAGTTAATTTTAAAAGCCATTAAAGCAAGATTCAAACCCTAAAAGTCACACATCTCAATCTTGCTTGCTAAAGAACACTTGTTTTGGCATTGGGTACTTGCACCCAATTATGCACACTTAATTTGCTCATCCCTCTACTTCTTCCAAACCATGGATTTCAATGCCTATCCTCCCTTCCCGAACTATCCCCAACATGATTTTTATTCCAACCCAAGTAGACTATATCCACAGTTTACTTGGGACAACTAGTCTCCTAGTTTGGGATATAATCTAGGACCCAAGTATCTAGAAGACCCCTCTTATCCCAACTTTACTCAACCTACACCAACTTCCTATTGGGATACATCCAACCCAACCACCCAAGGTTACGATCCAAACCTTGGGGATCCTTATCTTGATTCTACTTATGATGACTCTTCTTTTTGGTCCTACCCACCCACCAATCAATCTGATAGGACCTACACTCTAGGAGAATGATGGTGTTGATGGTTGTTGGTAATAATTGTTGATCATGTCGTTGTAGTATAGGGTGTATAATATAACCTTAAGGATGTCGTATAGTGGTGAGTATGGGTGAGTACCAGTCATTACAACCATTATTATCATTTGCTTATTTATCTAATTTTTACTGGTTTTGTTCCAGGTCGTTCTCTGGGAGGCAATTTATTGAATTTAATTCGGTCACTCTTTGATTATCTCCAAAATTGTCTTCTTATTCAAAAAGAAACTTTACATTTAAAGAATGAATGAATGTTTTATTTACCTAGTTACTAAGAAGTGCCTGCAAAAAATACTAACTATGAACAAGCATCAAACAATCTATTATTATACTCTAAATTATGTATTTACAAGTTATACTATTAACACTAATATGTTAGTTCATACTACATGAGGATACCATAGTGTAAAAACTTAACTTACTAGTCTTTTATTTATAGTGACATATATATCAGTTTTAGTGACAGATATAAACGTCGCTAAATCTCAGAAAACACTATATACAACCTAAAGAAGCAAACTGAGGTCTTTAGCGACATTTACAGTGTCGTTTTATTCTGTTAGTAATTATGTGGGTTTACTTATACGTATGTATATTACTTATTCTACTGCTGTATGTACAGTAAGTCTTTCTGTTCTTGCTATCTCTTGTGTTCTCTCTTTTTTTTAAGTCGTCTGTCCTTTCATTTTCTTCTGTGTGGTATTTCAGAGGCTGCGGTGGAGACGGGGTTAGGCTAACGTCCTTAGTGTAAAATGTGTTTAATTAGCGGGCGCGCTTTTCGAGGGATACACAGCACCCTACGGGTGGGGCCAGACCTCTACTAAGCGCGCCCTAATCTCAGATTAGGTGCCTTGGTTACGTTTTCGTATCAGCGCAGGGCCTCGACCCAACGCCAGACAATACTCGCACGCTCGGGCCTCCGGCCCCACACATACATCACATATTCAATATCATCACATATCAGAGTTCAGCACAAATCGGGTTATCGGATAAGGGATCGCGTTTCGGGCGCCCGGCGCTGTGACGACTGCTTCAACTATAGCATAAATTATATTTATATGGCTGCGTTTGGTTTGCAGCACACGATGTGGCGCTATTCCAACGCCACATCGTGCGCTGGAAATCAGACGCAGTTGCGTCTGTGCGCGTTTTTGGCCCTCGATTTGGGGGCCATAAATTATTAAAAAAAATAAAATAAAATATGGTAAATAAAATATTTACGTAATACTACATAATTGATTAATTAATTTTTAATTTTAAATATTTTTACTACACAAATAAATTCACTAAACTAGGCTGATTATACAGGTTGATTTAGGTGATTAAATAGTTAATTACTTATAAAATAATTAGTAAATGGTCTAATTGACCTTAAACAGTTTTAACTTACATACTTAAGTATTTAATACATATTTTTATTGTATTTTTACGAATTTATTTATGTTTTATTTAGGCTAAAATAGCAATTCTGTGTAGTTTATAATTAAAACTAAGTTACAGTAAGTTATACTAGGTATAATTATACTTTGACTAACTTAAATTACTTAATATATATATATATATTCCCAAGTTTATAGATTTATTTACTTGATTATTGCTCTAACTTATTAACTTAGCTACTAAATAAGTAAATATAAATCTGTATCTATATATATACATAAATCAGTAAATACATGCATAATAGATTAGTATATATACATATTTTTACATAGATTACATATGTATATGAATTTCTGTACAGGTTTTATACATATTTACAGTATAACTATGAATCTAACTGATATGCTATAGTTATAATACTATGAATAGGTATATTTACAGTTTTAAAATAAGTCTATGTCATTAGGCTTTTGTATAAAGTTAGGGAATTAGAGTTGATTGAGTTTTTATTTGAGTTTAGACAGCAGCCGCAGCTACTGTCAGAGGAGATGGAGAAGAGAAGAATGTGCTGTTTTAGTGTTGGTTTTAGTTGCTGTTCAGGGTGAGTTTTTGTAGCAGCAGCAGTGGCTTAAGCCACTGTCAAATGGCTAACTGCTGCTGCAGTTAGTCCACTTGGAGAAAGGGGAACAAAAAAATTCACAGATGAAAGGGGAATTTGGAGGAGAAGAGAATTTGGAGATGGAGGGAAATGTAGCTGCAAGTTGCAGCATGTTGCTGTATAACTGGGAACAAGATTAAATTCAAAACAAACTAAACATTGAAGAGATGAAATCCAAATCTGAAAGGGGTTTAAATCTCACGAAAATCTCATGTAAATTCAGCTCAAATACTCATTAGGAAAAATCGTATCAGAAGCATCCTTTCAGATCAACATTCAAATGGCATTGAGTTAGTCTTCCTAATGCCATAGACAGCATGAAGGAAGACTTAGCTCGATCAATTAAAACCAAAGAAACACAATCCCAGTTTCTTGCAACCTTAAGGAGTACGGAAAACTCCTTAGGTTAGAGAATCACCATACAGAAATGATCATCAACACAAATAGTGTATGGCAATTCTGAAATAGCAAAAAGAGACTAAGAATGCATTAAGGAAATTTAATGGAAGTTGGCGAATGCATTCAAAACAAAGTATAAACAGAATCATGAAAGGCTCTTCTGATTGGTTCTCTGTCACCAGAGAACTTCTCAGAATCCTTGCCTACAATGAAAACCAAAAATCCCTTCAATTTGTCAGATCTGTCAAAACATTTCAGAGAGTAAAAATCCTTTAAAATCCAAATCAAAAGTGCTCTGACAAACTGAGGCAATCCATTTAAAACAGAGGGGCTTTTGTGAAACAAATGGAGTGAGTGAGAAGCCCCAAATGGTGCTTGTGACGCCACTTTCAGATCTGAGGCAGTGTGCCATCAGATCTGAAATTGGGTCAGGATGTGTGGGTGATTGATGAAAAATTCGTTGTTAAAAAGGAAAAAACAAGAATCAGAATTTGGATGATGGAAAACCAAAACATGAAGAGGGAGATAAATTGAACAATGAACAGATGATTCTTCCCCTCTGATCTGGACTGATCAGAGGAGGTGAGGGAGGGGATCTAATACTAATTCTACTCCTAAGACTAATCTAACTACAGCTAACATTAAACACTAACAATTAAAACTAAATCTATTCTAAACTACTGCAAACTAAATCTAACACTACTTGTGCAGAATTAAAAACCTAAACTAAAAGGAAGAATGGGACCTATGGGTCCTTAGCCGGCGGCTAAGGAGGAAGAAAGGAGGAGGGTGACTCCAGCGGAGGGAAGAGTCTGCTAGTGAGACTCCAGGGTCGTCCTCAGGTGCTACGAGGTCCTTAGCGACGAGGAGGGTCGAGAGCAGGCGATGATTCCACAGCCGGTGGCTGTGCAATCAGGGTCTAGATGAGGAGGAGAGACTGGAGTGGAAGAATTGATCGCTAAGAGATGTAGGAGGGAGCGATCCTTTGCGCGTGACACCACTGAGGTGCTTAAGTAGCAGCTCAGTGATTGAGATCACCGCAAGGGTGAGGTTAATCAAAATTAGGCCGGCGGTGAGGATGAGATGGGTAGAGCGCGCGGCGAGTCAAGAGAGAGATCTGACCGTCAGATGAGATCTGGGAAGAGAGGTGAACGCACGCACCGAATCGCGCGAAGGTTCCATTTGATTCCAGCCGCAGATCGAGATCAAAAGTGCGATGGACGGTAGAGAATGGCTGTGTTCTTCGCGTGCTACAGTGCGCGTGAAGAACACAGGCTTCTCTCTGAAATGAGGGAAAACTTGCAGGAAGACCCTTG
The DNA here is from genome assembly GCA_037157565.1 of Thalassia testudinum. Lineage (NCBI taxonomy): Eukaryota > Viridiplantae > Streptophyta > Magnoliopsida > Alismatales > Hydrocharitaceae > Thalassia > Thalassia testudinum. The sequence continues at coordinate 921,214 of JAZHRO010000017.1, forward strand.
AACGAAGGGGTAGAAAAATAGCGTGCAGGTCCAAAAGTGAGAAGAACTATAACTGGAAGGGCCTTGCAGTCATACAGAAGGGTCCCTGCAGCTTGCAAAAAGGTCCAAGAAGGAGTTTTGAAGGGTAGAAATGTAATGAATGAAGGACCTAATTGTAATCTATTTATTTCTAAGCCTAAATGATGTCCAATTGCTTTCAAATTTTTACATGTGCTTAATTGAACATTTAAGACATTGATTTTACTTCTGATTTATCTTTTCAAACTTGTTTATGTGTTCAATTGATGCATGGATCATCATTTGTTCTTTAGTTTTCAGAATATCTCATTTTTGTGACCTAATTAGGAGGTTTTAACACACATTAAAAGTTTTAGGTCTTTTCTTTAATTCCCACACTTAACCCTTTTTATGTGTTAATTTGATATTGTTTTGCTTAGTGTCTAGCTTAATTTCGGCCTTTTAGCTATGATGAGTAGCCACTCATCATACACCAAGGCCCTTACCCTTCCCAGGACCATAACCAAGATAGGTCATCCGAATTCAAGGATCTCTCCTACTTGACCTATGGATTGGAAGGGATTTTAGAAAAGTGGAAATCAAAGGATGATCATAAACCTAGGCAAATCAGGAATGATCAAACTTTGATTTGGACCCCTGATGAAGAATTTGATTGGGAGGAGGACTTAGAACATCAATTATTCTAGAGTAGGAAAAAAATAAAATGGTTCCTCTTGAAGAATTGGACTCCGAAAATGATAGAATAGAGGACCCACCCAAGAATTTAAACCCCAGTACAGACTCTAATGCACATCCTCAACCGTACCCGCCTAACCTTGATTTGAATGCTAAGGAGGAAATCCAAGGGAAACCTTACGACACTCAGTCAATTCTTGATAGCCTTCAGTTGGGGTTATATAAACAAAATCAAGAATTGATTGAGGAAAAATAAGCCATGATGGATATGTTCCAACAATTGGATGAAGAGGGTCAGAAAGTGCTGAAAGAAACTTCTTTGTTAGAGACAATTGAACATGGCTTTGTGATAATTGATTGGACCACACCTAGTTGCCCAAAATTGGTGCAATCCACTATCAACACTCCCCCAACATTGGAAAGCATTGTGGATTCTTTGGAACACAAACAGGTAGAAAATGAGGATAAATCTGAAAAGTTGAATGATAAGATTGGAGTTGATGTCTCGGAATTGAATGATAATAATTTAGTAGTAGGAGCATCAAGATTTGGGGATGGGGAATCTAACTCTGAACACTTTGATTATAAAATACTTAAAGACCCCATCACGGATTTAAAGGAAAGGCAACAGGAAGAACTGGAGCATGAAATGAATGATGAAATTAGCTCCATTACAAGTCCTTCCCTGATGATTGAATATGATTTGGAAGAGATGAATAGGATTTCAGGATCGAATGGTTATGAGGAATTAAACAAAGAAATCATGATTGAGGATGCGGAGGATTTTCACTTTGACCCACTTGAATCAATCATGATTGATCAAACGCATTCTTTTGTAGCTAACCCAAGTCTTAAAGGTGTTAATGCAACCAATGTGGAGTTGGCTAAACCTTTGGATTCCAAACTTCCAAAAGAAAAAGAGAACATTTTGTTGAAATCAAGTTTTTGGATGGATATAGAAATGATTCCCCCTGAGGACAACAAAATCAAAGAAGGAACTATTGACTTTCGGGATCCTGAGTCGATCGAGCCGACCTTTTATCAGGACCCCTATGACCTTTATGTCTTAGATTCAGGGAGAAATAAAAACCCTATGCTTCATCATCACCTTGAACCTAATTTTCTAAGGACAAGGACTACTTCTAATAATCTAAATGTTCGACATTATAGATTAGGGTTACATCCATCCAAGCAAACTTCTGGTTTGCATGCCCAAAGGAGAATAGACGAATGGACTAAGACATGCATGACCAATGACTTTCTGAGTTCCCGTCCCTTAGTGATGGGACTCCACCATAATCTAGTTTGCATTTGTAGACTTCAGACTCTAGGTTTGGCTGATTTTGTTTTCACCTTCTTGACCCAATCCATTCTAGTAATTGATCCTTTGTTGTCTTTGTACTATGCCCAGCTGAAGGCACTAAACTTAGAGCTTCATGGGAGGCAACCCAGAGGTTTCAAGCTGGCTGGATTCATGATGACAACTCAAGTGACTTCTTTCCTTACTCACTTGCATACATTTATTTTTCCAATGAGGACATTGTCCAACTTATTCATGGGGGTGGTAATTCATAGGATCTAATTACAAAATTGTCAGCTTGAACTAATTTTATTTCTTTTCATAAAAATAAAATAAAATTAGGAAAAGAAAACTTAGGTATTAGAAGTTTGTCAACTTTAGGAAATGATAAGTTAAGGACCTAATCGCTAAGACCCTTCAGGTCTTCGGACTTAATCAGTCTGGGTGTCAACTAAAATGTAGACTTGGTCTCAAGTTCTCGCCACCTTAATGTATATTAATCTGGTCAATAAAGTAGGGTGCTAAGTATATGACTATTAACCCACCCTTTGATTGGGGGGGATTTTTATTCTAAGCATCTACATACGTTTTGCATTGACTCACTCATCGGCGGTTCTAACAGAAATTGGGTAGCTAATGAAACATCTAGGGTGGTATGGCTGGCAAGTTGTCGTGGGAAATAGCCCATTGGCAGGTTGTCCAGAGCCCAGCCATAGGGTCATTCTCTTTCACTACTACCTTTAGGTAAATCTTAGATCAAGAAAGTCACCTACTTAAAAAAAAAAAGAAAAAAAAGAAAAAGGAAAATAGAAAAGGAGAAAAGAAATAAGAAATAAGCCACACTTAATGATGAGAGCCTCATCATGAGCCATAACTAGCTCATTTTGACCCAATAAAGAAGATAAAAGCTCCTACATAACCTGGAAGAAGGCCTAACTGAAGGAACAAGTGCTCTGAGAAGAAAACATGAAATAAAGGTTAAAACTGTAATTTTACCATTGCAGTACATAAACGGGATTTCTTAGAGGCAAAACATAGGTCAAATGGTCTAAATGAGATAAAAAGTGGGTTGAGTCAATCAGAAATGGGTTCATGTGTAATCTAGGAATTAAATGACACCTGGTAACCCTAAAACAGACCCGCTTTAATTAACAAGGTTTCGGTCAGAAAAAAAGCAAGTAAACCCTCTAAAAATCATGGAAAAATAGCCTCTAGGGTTTGGAACATTTAATTTGGCCTTTGGAACCTAGTTTGACCTAGATTAGTGTCCTAGCTCTTCAATTAACCTAATTTGGGTTTTTACGCAAAATGTCTAGTCAAATGAGGTCAAACCTAAAATCCAACTTCACCATTGGATTCCTTAGGTCCAAATTAGGTTTGTACCAAAATTTGGACCTAATGAGAAGTCATCTTGACCTACTTTGCAATTTAGTACACCCAAATCACAAATTGGTCCCTATCTTTTGAATACCTTTGCAGAGAGCCCCCTAGGTTCTTTGCCCCCTTTGCAAACCGGTCCTGCTGCCATTGCTAGGGCAGAACCGAGCTCCGGCGAGGTTCAGAGAGAGATTGCTCTCTAAGTCCTCAGAAATTCTCTCCCAGAAATGGAAGGGAGATTCTCTGAGGAATTCCCTTCCATTTAAGACCGATCTCGATCCCTGGTGTGAACCCAATCTCTCATGCGAACGCACGAGAGATTTGGGTATCCTAACTCCTTTCCATCTCCGGTGACCAACCTCAGGCAATTACGTGCCCTTCACGCCCTGCACACCCAGTCCAGCGCCTATATAAGAACCCACAACTCCGGCCGAAGAGACTCAGCTTGATTTGGCCGAGTTTCCCCCTTCAATTCCTCTCCTCCTGCCCAGCCAAAAACCCCCAGCAAGCTCCGGCGAGCCCCCCTCCCCTCCCTCTTCGCTCTTCCACAAAACCAGTGGCAGAGTTAGCTTCTTGACCTCCCTCCGCGTCGCGCAGTACCAGCGCACGCCGCCTCAGCCCCGTCGTCGCCGCCGTTCTCCCCCCCACTGGGCGTCATCTTCTCCGGCGACAGCAGGTACTGCTGTCCGCCTTCCATCCCCTTTCGTCCTTACAATTAGGTTAGAACTCCTCTCCATCCTATCCTCTCTCTTTTCCTCCTGTTATCTCATCTGATTACCCCTCGACCGACGCTGACCACCCTCATCTTCCACATCACCGACCGATCTCCGGCGAGCCGCTTCCACCATTCCAGCCCCCCACCCGGCTCGCCAACCACCTCGAGAGCTCCGCCTCACCACCAGGAACTCGCTCCACCCCACAACTGCCACTCCAGACCTCCATAATCAACCCCCGAACAACCCACCATCTCCGGCCACAAGTTGACCTAGGCACACACGCCTAGGCCGACCTGTGGCCTGTAGCATCGTCCACCGCCTTCGCCGTGCCACGGCGAAGGTCTCTAGCTGATCTGATTGGACCGAGAGGCTTGTTTTGTGTATGACAGTGTTTGAGCCGCTGCCGCCATGGACGACCTCCGGTGAAGCTCCAACGAAGCTCCAGGCATCAGGCATCCCAGGCTGCAGATGCAGGAGACTCACGCGAGTGTCGCGAGGTGAGAGAGCCCAGCCAGTAGCGCCAGCAGAGCCATCAGCTTGGGCAATTGCATACGAGAGTCTGCGGGCGCGTGCAAAGGAAGGGCGGAACCTTTAGTCCCACATCGTGGAATCTCAAGGCACAGGTATGGTATAAAGAGTTTTTGTGATATAGTTTTACTGCCTCGTAAGCACAGGGGTGAGGTCCCTCACTGACCCCACACCCCCCTCGTCCGTGGCTTGACCACGTGGATCTGGCGGATCCGACCCGACCTAAGCCTACGCACTCCTCGCGCATCACACCACCTGCAGGTGCGCCTGGTCCCGGGTACGATCCGACCCGATTATGGCTCTGGCTCTGGGAGAGCATCCGTGAGTGAATTGCTTGAGAGAGAGAGACGCGTGGGTAGAGGGAGAAAGGTAGGTTTTGTTCTGTGTAGGCACAGGCTGAACGCAGGAGAAGAAAGACTTGGCCGCGAGAAGAAGAAAAGAAAGAGCAAGGCAGAAGCAAAAGACACGGGAGATCAAAAGAAGAAGGAAGGAAAGAAAGGCTTCGCAAGGCAGAAAGAAGAAGGATAATCAAGAAGAAAAGGGAAAATACTTTTAAGACGTCTGATCACAAGATCAGACGTCCAATTTCATATTTTTGTCCTAATTACTTTTAATTGCATACATTCACATTTGAATTGATATTTTGAGTAAATTAGAGTGTTCAATTACATTTTGACTAGTAGTAAATTCCATTTGCTCCCTGTGTTCGACCTCGGATACTCTGGTTTTCGAGTAATAAAAATCTTTATTTGTTTTGAACGCTTTAGCGGCTATACTACAACGCGATATTATCTTTTAACAAACGGCACAAAAGCGCGACGAACACTTAACCTAATGAGTATGGCTGGCAAGTTGTCGTGGGTAACAGCCCATTGGCCGGTTGTCCATATCCCAGCTCATAAAATGCACAAGAATTCCAAAACACTTATGGAAGAAGCGCGGAAGTAGCATAATCCGGGGAGATATACACTGGGTTCGCCCTTGTGTTGATCGCACAAAAATAAAAAGTAGGGAGAAAGCTACCGATCAGATAGATACACCTTTAGATAACATTTTTTTTCTTTCTTTCGGGTCACCTAAGGACGTAGAAACCCCAAGTCCATTTTAATTGTCATTGAGTGAGTCTATCACTATCACAATAAGATGCTTAGTACTAAGAATCTTTTTTGAGTCTTTGGTGGATTGGGTAGCCGTAAAAAATTACCTTGAAATCCTCAACACCAAAAATAAAAAAAAATTAGAAAAGATGAAAAAAAATGTATTTGCTTCTATATAGAATAAGACGAGGACTCGGGTGGTCGGCATTTTAGCAAGCAACCCGGACACTGTTGAGTCATAGCGAGTTAGGTTCTTAGTAGAAATTTCCTCCTGTTGATAGCAACTTCTACATAAGCAATCAATTCCTAATTTTAGTTGTAAATAACATTTAGATCAAACCTTGCTAGGGACTAGCAAGGGGTGGGCATGGGGGTATGATGACTCTACAATGTTCAATGTTAATATTATCAATTAGAGTCAATTTTGGGGATACTTGTGCGATAATGATGTGTTATAATGGGTTGGGGAGCATTGCATGTATATTGCTTGATCTTTACGTTTTATCGCTTAAAATCAATGTTTAATGACCATGTGCACAAGTTCATTTTGAAACAGGTCTCAGATGAGTGATCGAACCATACTGATGGATCCAGATCGATGAATGGAGTCCAACGGACTCGAAATCACTTCGATCCGACCTCTATAGCTCCCACAACAAGCTCGAGAAAGATCAACAGCCAGGGGCAATGCGACATCCTTACAGGCCTCAAATGAAAAATCTGGCCATATGGATGGATCCGAAGCAACAATCCTAGTTCGACAGCGTAGGAATCATCTTAGTCCGAGCACCGTGGCATCCTCTACAACAGAAAAGATGATGGAAGGTCCAGATGGTGCCATGTGGTGCCATCTAGGCTGCCTAACACTGGCCCTTCATCACTGCATTATCCACACCCTCCACTCTCAACGGTTGGATCTTGATCCAACGACTGAGAGGCCACCTCCATCGCACGCTTAAGGCAACTGCAGCTCATCCGTGCAAGATCCACCATTGGATCAGCATCCAGCTATCACCACCGCTCCAACACGTCAACATCTTTACAACCATCCACGTCGATGGCACATTGGTCGCACCTCCAGCCTTCATACACCCGATGAGGGATCGAATCCCACTTCGCCCCCATCGCACGCCAATTGAAATTGGACCGTTTGATCGAGCATGATGAGCGCCATCTAGCCACTCGATTCTAACGCAGCGATCACACACTCGAGCACACCCCATCTGACGCATGCGCGTGCGACTTGAGGCTCAGGCGAGGTTCAAATCCAGCTGTCTGATCGAAATCCTTGCATTATGCGAATGGAGGGCAGCTGTATGCATGAAGGCATGAGGGCGAGGGCAAAGGCGATGCTTCTGGCGAGTCTTCAACGACGTCTTTGAATGTCACTGTTGACCCGAGGATGAATTTGAGCCCTCTTCTCACTTATAAAAAGGGTCCTACCCCCACCCATTCCCATCAATCTTCCACCCATGAGATACCACCACCTTCTAGAGTTCCAAGCAAGGTCTCGAAGCCGCTGATGGAAGCCTCTCCACCACCATAGCTGTCTCGACGCGTTCTTCATCCATTTGATAGTGTAGTTCATCTATTTTGTTAAACATTCATCTACATTATGTTGATTTCACATTTGATAAGAGGTCGGTGATACATTGATCTTATAATATCTTGAGCATGGTTCTCTAACTTTTCTCTCTCTCTTTCTCTATCTATCTCTCTTTCTCTCTCTCATTTTCTCAAATCAATTTTCGACAACACAAATGACATATTTATGTGACACAAAAGTGAGTATTTGATCTAATTATTTCCTCCCTGTGTTCGACACTCGGACTCACCTCCAATTCTTTATTTAAAATTGACGTTGTAAATGCACTACAATGAATGATTTTTACACACATGCGTCCGACGAACGTCACTCACAACCTTCTTCCAGGCGATGTCATAGCGAGTCATCCTCCGAGCAATCGTCGAGGGGGATTCTCTCACCTATATCATTATTTTTGCTTTTGTGATGTAATCTTTCCCATTTTCTTAGCTATAGAAAACATTTGCTTCAAAAATATATGTGATTGTTTCTCACTCTCTCTCTTATATTTTGCAAGTAGATTAGTTAGATAAGAATTCATCGACTTAATCTCTTTCTTGCTAAAAATACCAAAAAAATTAGAAAAGATAAAAACAAAAAAAACAAATAAAAGTGAAGCGCATATTTTTCAAACCGAACATTCGCCTCCCCGTGTTCAACCAGGGAGTCACTTTTCGAGTTTTGATTATGAATTTTATCTGATCGACGGATTTTCTCAGGAATCGAACTACAACGACGGGTTTTCCAAACTTGAACCTTTTCGCATGCGAATCCACCACAATCATAGTCAGACTTGAACAAACTTAGAGGATAATGGATGTAATGCTCACTTATACTACTCGATTTTGCAAGTTATGAAAACATGAAACCAAGAAATCATTAGAGAACAACATAACACATATAACACTTAAGTAAAAATACAACAAGGGATGGATTTCACTAAGTTTTAGAATGTACCAAGATCGATCAAGGGTTGATCGATCAAGAGAGGAGAACGACCGAAGGTTTGCAAGTGGAAGGAGGATGCGTGATGAAGGTGTAGCGTTGTTGTCGTGTTTGTCGGAGATGGCGAGTTGGTCGGTCAAAGTCTTTGGAGGAGGAGAGGTGGGGTCGTATGGGTGTGGTGTTTTTCTTAGGTTTGATGGAATGTGGGGTCGAGTGGGGTAGGGTAGTAAAAAGTAATATGTTTGTACATAAAAAAAACAAGTGTTTTTATAGAAAACATGATTTGTAAAATAGGTAAGAACATTTTAGAAGGCTAATCACGGTTAACAAAGTCGTTAGAATTGATTTGGAGCGAGATTCGAGGTGAAAATATCTCAATCTCAAAAACGTATATGCCCAATTTTGGTTTATCAGAACTTGATTTTGGTCGATCAAAACTCAAAATGATAGATCAAATATGTTAGTTGGTCGATCAGGGTTTGAACGATTGGAGGGAAAGTTCCCACCCAACCAGATTGGTCGATTAAATAACCAGATTGATTGATCAAAACTCAAATATTTGGAGGGAAATTTCCCACCCAAGAATTTGGTCGATCACTCAATTATTTTGATCGATCAATGGGGTTTGGTCGATCAATTTAAAAAATTGATCGTTCAACATGAAAAAATAGACCAAACAAATATGTTAATTGAGTTTTTCTAATCTTGATAATCCTAATGAATGACAAATTTTGTTGAACCTCTAATGTGTATGGAGAGCAAGGAATGATTTTTTGTTTTAGGAGAGACCAATATGTGTGGAGGAAATTGTAAATGCTTGTTGGTCTCTCATACATATGTGGGGTTCTACGTTGTAATCATGTTTTATGTTGACTAATAAAATGCTCTCCCGGATTGCTATCGATGCACGATAGCTTTCCTTTCTGTTTCAAAAAAGAAAAAAATTGGTTGACTCTTTCTTTTTGCAAAAGTTTTGTGAATATATCAGCTAATTGATTTTCTGTATTAACAAATTCTATGTTAACTTCTTTTAAAACATAGTCCCTAACAAAATGATGTCTCACATCAATATGTTAGTCCTTGAATGCTGTATTGGATTCTTAGATAAGTTGATTGCATTAGTCTTGTCACATAGTTTTTTATTGTTCTTGTAGGATAGGCCAAAATCTTGTAAGGTTTGTTTCATCCACAACAGTTGTGAACAAGCTAGAGAAGAAGCTATGTATTCTACTTCTGTTGTGGAGAATAAAATAGTATTTTATTTTCTAGAGAACCAAGAGACTAGGGAATTTCCAAGATGACAAGTTCCACTAGTACTCTTTCTATTTGTAAAGCTACCCACATAATCAGTATCACAGAAGGAATATATTCCAATGTGTCTGATTTCAAATAGAAAAGTCCTTGGTCTTGTGTGCTGGTTAAGTATCTAAGTATTCTTTTAACAACATTTAAGTGTATTTCTTTAGGGTTTACTTATTGAACAGCAATCATGCAACCTAAATCACTTGAATTAAGTTATATTCGAGCATTACTAGGGACAATACATTCATAAGCATCGTAATTTGCATAGTAGTTAGTTTTTCAGCCACATAGATAATATTATCATTTTATGACCTAAAAGAGAGATGAAATAAATTGCAAATGATTTGAAGCCACGGATGACAGATCAGATCGTATAAATCTGATCAGAACAACGATGGGAGTCCAACACTTCCAAAATCGTCTTGATCAGACAACCAGAGCATCTTGAGCAGTCCATAGAAGAATAGAGGCCACAAAGTCAAACCACAAAGATCCAAGCCTCAAATAAAAAATCCAGCTGCACAGATGAATCCAAATCAACAATCATAGTCCAATAGTGCATAAATCAACCCAATCGGAGGTCTACATCACCATATACAAAGAAGAGAAGATGAACGGCCATGAGGGTAACACATGGTGCCATCGTAGCTGCCCCTCTTCGCAACCCAGCATCTGAAGGCGTCTTCATTGTGCACTGTGGGCTGTTGGATCTTCATCCGACAGCCACAAAACGTCCACTCCATCACCTCGCCCCTACACCATCAAGGAGGGAAGATCCTCAGTCGTTTGATCTCCATCCAACGACTGAGAGCGGAGTTGCCTAAAACCAAAACATGACTCAAAATGCACCTTAGCACGTTGATTAGAGCACTCAACCACAAGCGAGCGGCATGGGTTCAAGATGCGCAGCGCTCAAATTAGGAAAGCGGGTTGCGTGTGGGCACTATTGCCTGTTGGATGGTGATCAGAGTGTTAGGAGACGGCCGCTTGGCGTGATCAGACAATTCCAAGGAGCACGCACAAACAAATGCATGCACTAAGAGCGATCACACGCACTTTCTCATCAATAGAGGTGATGCAGGCATGCGTTTAAGCCATCCGATCTTACGATCAAGCACTTAATTTGAGCGAGCGGGCATGCAAAGAAGAGAAGCAAGCATTGAAGCACGTGTGAGGGTCAAGCGAGAGTGTCCAATGGAGATCCAAGGCCCCAGAGCATGCCACGTGTCACCACTGGGTTAAATTCGCACGTGGAATGCTTTTGTGAAGGAGTTTTAAGGCCAAATCAGGTCCATTGATCTCCCGATCGATGGATCTGATTAACCTAAGGTTGTTACACAAGTTTAAAGGCCAAAATGCCCTCTTTGCCTCTCATCAAAGCTACAAAAGAAGACTAGGGCCCCTTGTTGATCTATCTCTTCCATCTTCCATTGACTCTAGCTATCTCTCTCTCTTCCATCTTCTTCCATGATCTCTTGCCTCTCTCTCTCCAACTCTGACCTTCGTCCCGATGCTCTAGATCTGAGGTGCTGCCACACCTCGCACAAGCATCCCACAAGTAGTTTCGTCATCTATCTACCTTCTATCTTTCTCTCTCTCTCTTTCTTTATTTATCATAACAACATCTAGTTTGAAAAACTATTTCTGATGTAATACGATTCTGATTATGTAATATCTGATGTTCATATATACATATATGCATATATAAATATCTATTTAGAGTAAGTTTTTTGAAAAGCTTCTGCATGAAATAGTGATTGCTTCCCTACAAATGACCCAGTACTCCTGATCTTTACAAATTTATTTGTTCCATTGCAATTTTCACTAGGACGATAATATCTACCTTTCCTACGCGTCTAGCGACGACAAAACAAGTTGGTGCCTGATGAAAGTGTGTTTCGCATGGTAGAAATTATGGTTTGGAGGACCCATCATCGTAGCTCGCCAAACGTGTCTATCAGATAAAATTTATAACCAAAAATTGAAGAGTCCTGGGTCAAACACGGGAAGGCGAACATTTGGTTTTATAAAAATCCACACTTCGCTTTTATTTGCTTTTTGTCATTTTTATCTTTTCTAATTTTTTTAGTTTTTGGCAAGCAAGAGATCAGGATGATGACTTCTAACTAATCTACTTGCAATAATATAAGAGAGAGAGAAACAGAGAGAAACAATCATCTATTTATAAACCAATGTTTGTTACACTACAAAAGTGGAAAATCTACACTAAGAAAGCATAAAAAGATAGAATGAGGTGAGAGAAATCCCCCTCGACGGTCGCTTGGAGGACAACTTGCTTTGATGTCGCTTGGAGGAAGGTGGTGAGGAGCGAGATGAATGAGGACAGAGCCGGAGGATGAAGGATGGGATAGGACAGCGTCGCGATGAGGATCTTCTTCTTGAAGGGCGGTGAGAGGGCAGCCACGGGATGCTCCAAGAAGGGGGATGAGTGGCAAGAAAATGTTTGGTTCTACTCTAGAGGAGCATCCCGGGCTTGGGACGAGCTCTCTCTAGAGCGTTGGAGGTAGTGAGACAAAGAAAGGAAGAGATGCTTTAGAATGGTGGTGGGTAGGTCCTTTTATAGTGTAGAAGGAACAAATTCGCATCTGGGTCATTACTGACGTCCATAAACGTCTCTACAGATCCGCTCTTTCTGTAGCTGAGGAACCACCCTTCAATTCCAATTGCTAGCATGCGCAGACCACTAGTGACAACTGCAAGTGTCACTAAAGGCCTGCCAAGTTGTCATTGAAGGTCGACGCCAACCAAGCACTCACTCACGTGCATGTGGGCCTCCCCGCTGGCATGCACTCCGCTGGCACTGCGTGCTTCATGTGCTCGTGCTTCTCGCGCCATTTCGCTCGTGCACACTGGCGCTTCGCTGCTCTGCTGCTACGCGTGTGCAGTGCAGGTGGCTATGCGTGGTGCATTGTGATGCTGCTGCGCCCAATTGCTAATTGGGGGGCAGCGGGGATTCAAACCCATGCCCCTTCCAGTAGAGTCCAGCACCTCAACCAACGTGCCATGATGTCGGATGCGTCGAGCGGATGACTTAAGGCATGCGGTGGAGATAATCCTCAGCCGTTGGATCAAGATCCAACCGCTGAGAATGGGTGATGCCTTGATGAAGAGTGGGTGATGGTCGATGTTGGGAGTCTTGGATGGCGCCACGTGGCGCCATCTAAGCCATCCATCTTGTTTATGTTGCAGAGGGTGCCATGGTGATTGGATCGAGATGATTTCCACGTTGTCAGATTGCGATCGTCGCTCCAGATCCATCTGTATGGTTGGATTTTCCATCCGAAACCCATATGGATGTCGCATTGTCCCTGGTTGTTGATCTTCCTCGGATTGTATATGATGCTACGAGACTCCGATCTAGACAATTTCAGAGGCATTAGACTCCGATTGTCATCCTATTCAAATCCATACAGTCCGATCATCCATTAGAGGCCCCGAAATAAGCCTTCTTCTCTCCTAACCATAAAAAGGACCAAATTAACCTAAAGTATATACAACTACTCTCAATGCAGAATGATGCATGCTATGCAATATTTATAACATGAAACGCAAATCTAAGCCTAGGAACATGCATGAATAGGCATTTTAACCTAAATAGATGTGTCTACATCATACCCCCATGCCTATGTTTTTCTCGTCCCTAGCAAAATTAAACTACATGCTATGTATAAAATCAAAATTAGGATTAGATCTCTTAGTCCTAAGTCATTTATTAATAATAGAAAAATTCAATTAAGGTCCTAAACAACGAAAAATCAACAATACCTGGGTATCTGCCATAATACAGACTGCCCAAGTCCTCACCTTATTTGAAAAGGGAAGATACATTTTTTTATTTTTCTTCTTTTCTAATTTTTTTTGTACTTATGGAGTTTGAGAGTTTCAGGATAACTTTTTACAGCTACCCGACCCGCCCAAGACTCAAAAAGGACTCTAAGTGCTAAGCATCTAGTGAAAAGAGTGAAAGACTCATGAGGCAGCCGTTAAGACGAACTTCGGGTTTCTATGACCATAGGTGACCTTGCCTACAGGTTTATCGTTTCGATTGGTAGCTTTCTCCCTACTTTTATTTATGGGGTCAACACAAGGGTGAACCTAGTGTATATCTCCCCGGTTTATTCTACTTCCCCGCTCCTTCCCTATGTGTTTTGGGAATTATTATGGATTTTTGTGAGCTGGGCTCTGGACAATTGGCCAATGGGATGTTACCCACGACCACTTGCTAGCCATGCTCGTGCGGTGAAGTGTGGCTTTATTATTTTCTCTTTTTTTCTTCCTTTTTCTATTTTTTTCTTTTCTTTTTGGGTGTTTCTTTTTTTCTCTTTTTTCTAAGTAGGTGGCTTCCCTGATCTAAGATTTACCTAAAGCCAGTACAAAGAAAATGGTCTTGTGTCTAGGCTCTAGACTACCGGTCGATGAGCGATTATCACTGACAACATGCTAGCCATACCACCCTAGATAGTTCATTAGCTACCCAATTTTCGAAGAAACCACTAAAAAGTGAGTCAGTGCAAAAAGTGTGTAGATGCTTACGATTAAAGTCCCCTCAAATCAGAGGGTAGGTTGATAAGTCGTATACTTATCACCCCAATTTATTGACCAATTTAAAATAAGATTGACTTAGCGAGGACTTGAGACTAAGTCCACATTCAAGTGGACACCCAGGCTAATTAAGCCCAAAGACCTGAAGAGTCTAAGTGTTCAGGTCCTATCGTATCATTTCCTAAAGTTAATAACTTCCAAATGCCTAAGTTCTCTTCTCCTAATTCTTTTTTTTTTATTTTTCAATTTTTTAAAAAGAAACTAAAGGAAATTCTACGGAGTTAACAAAATGATTTTAGGATAAAGTATCCACCCCCTCATGCCTAAATTATGCAATGTCCTCATTGCAAAAATAAAGACATGAAAAAAGTAGAGTAAATAGAATATCGCCTAAATTTCGTGACAATCGGGTCAGCTCCGCAAAGAATGTTGAAGATAAACACGTGCTAAATTTAATGCCTTCAGCTAGGCATAACATACATATAAAGAAGAAATTAGAAATTCACAAGTGCAAGTTAGAAACAAAATAAAAATATTGATCATAGGACCTACCAGTAGGTGTCCACAAATGTGGACTAGATTATGGGGCAAACCCATGCCCCAGGGTCGAGTGGTTCTCAGGTTCTGGATGAAAATCAACTAGAATCGAAGGTTGTGTTTGCAGGGCCAGGCCTGCAGTTTAGTGATGTGCAACCCAAGACCAAAGTGTTGGATAATGGGTAAAGATGGTTCAATAAGTTCGGATGTCCACTTAACGTTCAGCTCAGAAAAATAATTAGTTATTTCGAGCTTAGGTTGCACGTGAAAGATATCGTAAACGTCCTGGTAGAAAGTAGGTGATTTCAGGTCAATAGGAACCCTTAGATCCAAAATCGTAGTCTTTTAGAATTAACTTACCAGATTTTCATTTCCACATTTCTACCCTCCAACATGAAGTGTTCGGGTTCTAGGACCTCTAGCATATCATTCACCCCATATGATTTACCCAAGTCCAGAAATCATGGTTGACTCAAAATTGACTTGGGTACAATGATGTTCTATCCCTTTGGGTTGTGGTTGAGGAATGGGGCTACTGATTGAATCTTCTAGTAAATGAGGATTCGAATCCTCCAAGTTAGCCCCAACCGAATCCAAATCTTCAATGAACAAGCTATCAAATGGTTCATCAGATTCCTCAAGCTCATTTGTCCCATTAAAATCATCTTCCTTACGCTCAAGTGAGACTTCACTAAGAGATTCTTCACCCTCAGAGTCAAATAATTCATGATCCTCAATTATATATGTCTCAAAATCGATTGCCATTTCCTAGTTCAAAGAGACATATTTTTCCTCGCTCCCTGGCTCGGGGATCTCGGGTGAATCAATCGGTTCATCCTCAATGGGTTGTTCTGGCCCAACCTGGCCATCCATGGTCTCAGAAAATGTATCCCCCCAGATAGGTGCCTGAGCGGGTTTAAACATTGACTCTCCTGAAGGGGGTTCATCTTGAGAATCATCCCAAGATTTAACTAGGGCAACCACAAATTTCATCCTCGACCTTGACAACTTCCCAGGTAGAAACTCACCCAGGACCCTATCCCTAACATTTTGGAGCAAATCCAATAAAGAGCTATTCAGTTCATTAATCATTTTTATCATAGGCACTAAAGGTTGTTTGGTGTTCCTCAAGTTAGCCAACACCTTGTCTTGGATTTGGTTCACCTGAATCGACTAGTTCAGTTAAGGGTTGGGTGGGTTTGGGTTCATTCTAGAGGAGTCAAGATATTGAGGTTCTCGGGTTCCTCTCTGATAGTAGGTCGTCTCGGGTTGTTCAAAGAATGGTGGTGACCTATATTCAGCATAATTCTGGGGAGGGTAAGTGTTATAATCAGCATATCCTTCATGGTCATAGATCTGGTTATGTTGATCATCAACAGGTGGAGATCTATAATCATTGTAGCTCTAGGAAGGATAGTAATCATAGTCTTGTTGTCCAGGGTTAGACCCTGGACACTGAGGTCCGGATTCGTATCCCCAATCAAAGTTATCCTAACTAGTGGATGGGTAATTACAAGTCAAGTCGAGATAGTAATCATCTTGGGGATAAGTGGTGGTAAGAGGATAGCATGGGAAATGCGTGTAAGAAGTGGAAGGATACGTGGTAGAATAGGAGGGAAAATAGAAGAGAGAAAGGAGCCCTGTAATACAAGCAATCAACCCAATCCTTAGGTGGGTTAGCCTAAAGACCTACAGACTCCTAGGACCCGTCTTGAGATTGTAAACGATTTGGTCTACTTCTATCTAGTCAATCCAACAAGTTATAAGGAGGAGCTGGGGAGAAGGTTCTTCCTTTAGCTTACGCCTCTAGTTCCTAATGTATCCCCTAGCTTCTGTCGTTTGACGCTACTCCGCTAGCTAAACATCAAATGGACCAACAGAAGCAGATTAATCGAAAAAAATCTCAGTCTGAGCCCCAAAGAGTGAATCAATCCTTAAGGCCAATGTCTACTCAATTTTAATTAGTCTTGGGATGATTTTGCTCCTGGAATGTGATGGGCCCTTTAAATGGGTTGTGCCCTTATTGATTAATTCAAATGTGTGTGCATGCACAACTAGGGTTTGCAAACAAGGTTATTTGATGATGTGTCTTTTAGGGTTCAACCTTGTTTAGTAGCTTTTAGGGTTTAATCTTTAGATGTATTCAATCAAGGTTTAGTAGAACACTCCAAGTTTTGAAAGCACTGGTGATGATATATTCCTTTAGAAATTAGAAAAAAATGTGGAGTGCCTAGTTCAGACCTAAAAATCAACCCTAAGAGGCAAGCTACTTGATGGATCAATTTTAAATTGAGTGGTACGGCCCAAACAAATCAATCGATTGGCCTGTTGCACCACTTGATTAAGGCACACAGATGTTTAACCTATTCAGATTTCTACTCACTTATGTGTATTGAGTTGAAGTGTACCAGGTCCACATGTCAGATCCTAATTAAGTGGTAGAATCAAAGTGATTGTGTGCCTTAGGATAAGAAGTTGTGGGTGTTAAGTGTGTAGCTTTCAGTTAAATCCCACAAAATAAGAATATATTTTTTTATTTTTTATATATGCGGGTTGGTGAGGTGAGTGGAGTGACAATCAAACAACCAAAATCTACCCTAGGGTTTATGCAAGCACCAAAGTTGATTTGGGTTTAAGTTATTAAGTTATGGAATGAAAACTAGGTGATGAGACCACATTTCTGAGCTAATCGTATGCATAAATACCTAGTTATTAGAATAATGTCTACATGTAAATAGCATACTTAAATTTATAAATAGATTAGTTTATAAAAATGATTGCATGCATATTTTATACATTGCATTCACAAGTTTTAGAAGGTAATGTGCAGTATGGTGACATGCCTGCATTACATGAATTATTGTGGATTACCTTTGTAAATAACCCTTTTTTTTTTCTTTCTTTTCTTCTTTTCCCCTGTAGAAGCCACCGCTTCAACGAGCTGCATCCACCACCACCAGACTTCTCGCAACAGCCACAACGCATCCCCAACGGTTTAGATTTATTCGGCGAGTTGTGGGTCGAGATGCACGTCGAGTGAGAAATAAACAGGAGAGGCGAGGCATTTAAAAGAGGGCTGGGGCTCTCCATCTTCTTCTTCCTCACTGTCCACCATGAAGAAACGTCTACACTGTGCATCTCCTGCTTGCATCATGAGTTGGGCGTGCCCTATTTCCTTCACCACCGACGAGCGCACGGTGACAACATACACTCATCAAGCACCACCAGCCACCTCGCCTCCCCCTCACAGCCAGAAACCACGCGCCTACGCTTTACCCCACATGCACCAGCAGCAACTACACGCCAAGCAATCACAATGCCTGCGCGCAGCAGCCCCACGCATGGCCTCCTCTCCTTTTTCTTCCTCCTCCACCAGCTGCACCAATGGAAAGGAACCCAAAAACTACCGGTCACCTCCCCACGCAGCCATCACCTCTGGCCAAGATCCTTCATGCCATTGACTCTCCCAAGCTCGCCTCGACTCCATTAACCTCGCTAGGCCATCAGAATTGTCGACGACAACCCCAACGCACCCGTAGAGGAACCCACCGGCGGTGAGTGTCTTCACTTCGACCAGTGAGCTTCGGCCGCTTCTTGCTGAGGGACCACCACCATCGTGAAGCTCTTCGTGTCCTCGACCTCCTCTATGCTCCGCACACCCGACCATGGCCTCCTCTTCGCGCATGCATGAGAGGAAGATTTCCTCTGTTTTGGGTTTAATTTAAATTTACATTGCAAGCCATTGATGAAAGATGAGATTTTTTATTTTTGGATTATTATATTGAGGTAAATTTGCAAGGATACACTTGCCTTTTCTTGAATTGGCTTGACTTATGTTACGCACATCATTTAACATTGAAATTGGATTTAGATTTGCATGCAACTAAAAATTACATGACATGCCACAAAACATGCATCATCTACATATTTTTGGGAGATTGATTTCTGACATGAAATTTATATAAATAGCCCTGAACTTCTCATGAAATTAAAAGTGACATTCAAAGTAGCATATTCATTAAATTGATTTCGCAAATACTTCTGAAAACATGATGGTTTTACACTCATGAATTTATTGCAATCGTTCTTCCCTGTGGATACGACCTAATCCATCGTGGTTAGTTTTACTGATAATTAGTTTTGTTCAAGATTTTTCCACCACGTGGTTTCACTACAATGATGGATTTTTTTTAACACATCATCTGTAAGCGAAAATCACCCGATCAAATGGCATCGTTGCCGGGGAGGCAATCGACACATTAAATTCACCTGACTATATTTTTGATTATTCTGAATTGCACATTTATCTTATCATTCTTTATCTTTTCTGTGTGAGAAATTTGATGAAGCGACAAGTGTAGCTGAGAGACGACATCGACCTTAAGTGACGTCCATATGCGAAGATAATCATAAGAGCCTGTGGTCCTTGATCCCACACGTGTGGAGATGCACGGAGGACCATCTAAGAGGATTCTTCCTCTTTGACTTTTGATTCAACATTTTAGAGTAGATTCTTTATCTTTAGTTTAGTTATTTGTTTTCCTACCCTTGTACTCTAGGGCCAGTTTTTGGGGGAGTGTCCCTGATTCTTTAGACTCTAGGTTTATTTTTAGTTAGTTCTTTTGATTGCTCATTTATTATTAAAAAAAGTAAAAGAAAATAAATCTGAACTGCCTACTAGAAGCTGCATATCTTTA
The DNA here is from genome assembly GCA_037157565.1 of Thalassia testudinum. Lineage (NCBI taxonomy): Eukaryota > Viridiplantae > Streptophyta > Magnoliopsida > Alismatales > Hydrocharitaceae > Thalassia > Thalassia testudinum. The sequence continues at coordinate 940,554 of JAZHRO010000017.1, forward strand.
GGACGATTATCTAGGATTGCTTGAGCAGCATCTAGATTTTCTTATTGCATTGCGTGCATTTTTGCATAAAAGAGTGCTGGAGCAAGGTACGAATTTCTTATCTTACCGCATCAGTTATCTGCACATGCATTGCATATGAACATAAGTAAAGAAGACCACCTAAACTGATTTGAAAAGATTAATCAAGTGGTCATATTGCTTTTCGAAAATAAAATAAAATATACAGGAAGTGTTTGAATAACTTGATTGCGATTTTCAAAAGGAAAATCACTTTTTGCTGTGTGATACACACTTCCTACGCTAAGCATGCACTATAGGCACTGCAGTAGGACTTGGACCCTTAAGGCTATAGGCATCGATCTCTTTATCGGTGCAAACCCTCCTATCTCGCTTTGAAACGGTGGTATTAACTTTTACTCGAGTGACTTGATACTCTAAGGAGGGGGACACCCCTTAAAGGAATTCAAGGGTAGTTAAGAGGCATCACTAACACAATGCCTCAAAGGAAGGGTTTGCCCTACTTGCATCCCTTGATTCCATCCTTGGAGTACCTTTTTACTTGAGCATTAGAGAATATCATTGCAATAAAGTGTACGTCTTTGGGGCACTCAAAGTTCTATTTAGGGTGCATAATTGATTAACAACTTGATTGGTCACCCATAAAGAACTAAAAGTAGCCTCAACCTCCTTAATAGCCTTTGACCAAGAATCTCAAGTGCCTCACTTCTCTTATACCACTTACGTGGGAATAGAGAAATACTGCCTTGACTCCATTTGTCCATACTAGAAAGGTTGGAAGAGGGCTTAAAGTTCTTTAACTCAACAAAAGACCTCTTGCCTTGTGTTTGCTTGATGTATGCTTGGTAGGCGCTCTCTTAGAAATAGTGTTCTTTTCAACCTTGAGCCTGAGAGAATTATTAGGAAAGCTAGCTAAGAAAAAAGAAAAATGGTTGAAGAAAGACCTAAAGAAGAGATTAGAGTTGGTGAAAATCAAAGAACCTTGAGAGACTACTTCCTCCCTACAACCCACTAAACCCTACCTATCCAAAGACCTGGAGTGGATAAGCCATATGAAATCAAGAGCAGTACCATATCTTTGCTCCCCTCTTTTTATGGTATTGCTAGGGAGGATCCCTACAGGCATCTTGAGGAATTCATCGAGGTCTATTCCACGGTGAAGCTCCAGGGTTTTACTAATGAAGCCCTGATGAGGACTCTATTTCCATTCTCCCTTAAGGATAAGGCCAGGCACTGGTATCATACCCTCGATGCAAGGGTAAATGATTGGGCTACCCTTAAGGGAGAATTCTTGAAAAAGTATTTTTCTATGAGTAAGACCAACCATTACAGAAGAGAGATTATGGGTTTTACTCAACAAGAAGGGGAGCAATTTCACAAGACTTGGGAGTGCTTTAAAAACCTTCTTAGGTTATGCCCCCACCATCAGGTGCCAAGATAGCAGTTGGTCGAAAGGTTCTATAACGGATTATCTGAAAGGCACAGTCAAACCATCGATGCAGCCTGTTCAGGAACCTTCATGACCAAAACTGAGGATGAAGCCTGGACATTATTTGAAACATTAAGTGACAATTCCAGACAATGTCCTCTACCTATCAAGAAAGAAAACCATCAATCTTTCAATGGAAGATAGAGGCCCATGAAGCCAGGGCTACTCAGAATTTGGCTTATCATATTCAATTGTTGAACAAAAACTTTGATAGGCTTTTAGCAAACCCCAGCAAGAACCCATGATAAACACACATGGATTCATGATAAATTGCTTATTTATGATAGTTCCTAGGCTTAGCATTGCATATCATATTATAAATATTGCATAACATCCATTGCATGGCATTTAGGATAGATGTATGTTTTGTACATTAATTCCTTCATTTTATTTGGCTAGGAGGCAATGCGACGTCCTTATGGACTTCGGATGAAAAATCTAACTGTACGGATGGATCCAAAGCGACGATCGCAGTCCCACAACATAGAAATCACCTCGATCCAAGCATCGTGGCATCCTTCGCAGGCAATGAAGGGTGAACGGTCCAAATGCTGCCATGTGTCACCATTTGGAGTGCCTAAATTCACCCACACATCTCCAAAGGCCACCCCATCGAGTGATCTCAGCCATTGGATGAAGATCCAACGGCTGAGCGGCTGCCCTCGCCGCGCGAGCATGACTCTTCTTCGCATCACCCCCGCACGCGTGGTGCAGCGGTGAGCGGAAGTGCTCTCAAAGAGTGGGCACGAGATCGAGCTGCGATTCGTCGTGCCCTACTATAGTGTCAAATGCAATAGCGTCGCTCGATCATCATCGGGCGGTCGAGGTTCCCCATGCGTGATCCAAAGCCGCCTGCCGACACAAAGGCGCACGCCAGATCACACGCATCCCATCTGAGTCATGCATTTAAGTCACCCGCGTGAAGCAGCAGCCGTCCGATCTCCTCAATCGTGCAAGGCGCTCGATTCAAATCAACACGTGCGCGATCTGCGGATGCATCTCGACAATGCGATGCGACATCCAACGGTGGCCAGTGCACATGCCAACAATTCAAAATTCAAATGCTGGCAGGCGGGCACTCTCCTCTCCTAATCTCAGTTGTCCACGCCTGATCCAATGGTTGAAGATTGCCACGCCTTTAACAGCTGTGAGTGTGAGTGTTGGGCGCGGGCTTTACAACGACAGAAGGGCGAGCTTTAGTGATGCTTATAGCTGTCACTAAATGGCCTGCGTAGTGCACGCACTAGCCCAAGTAATGAAGAGGCACAAATCTTCAACGACAACTTGAGCGGCCTTTAGTGACGCTCATAGCAATCACTGAATGGCTATCTGTGGGGCTCTCTCCTTCCCTCCTCTATATAAACACCCCTATACCCCCATTTCTCTTCATCTCTACCTACTCTACACTCACGTACTCCTAAGCTTTAGCAAGCCTACCAATGCTCCATTAGAGCATGTTCTCAAGCTCCCAAGGCTCCTATTAGTGTAGCAAACCTCTGCCTCACCAAATACTCATCCTTCTTCCCATCCCCCTTCGTAGGTCGCCTTGGAGATGTCCTCCCACCTCCATTCTAGTAGTAGATCAACTCTGTCTTCTCACCTCCATTCCGGAGCCACACCGAAGCTTTCCTCTACCCGACGTCCTCCTACATCTCACCTCTGTCGTCTCATTCCTCACCTCCTTCGTCCGAGCTTCTACCAAGCGCAGTCATCTTGCCAAACAATCGATTCGGGAGATTTCCTCTCACCCCCTCTCTTTTTATGCTTTCATAGTTGATTGTAATAGACATTGAAGTGATATCTATAACATATTTGTTCCATCTCTATTTTGTGATTCATTTGCTTATCTTCTTCTTACAAAAAAAATACAAAAAAGATAACAAAACCCTAAAATACTAAAAAGAAACAAATCGAAGCATAGTTTTCACTTAAAGTAAATGTCGCCTCCCTGTGTTCGACCCGAGACTCCCTTGGAGTTTCGGTATAAATTTTATTTGACCACACATTTTGCAATTACGACGGCGGGTTACTTGTAACCCTGATTTCTAACTCGCGAAACACGTGTGACCATTTTGGCGTCGTTGCCGAGGAGGCAATGGAATTTACTTTATTGTTTATTACGCTTCTTTGCATTTACATAGCACTAACCCTGGTTGTCTTTGATCTATGGTCTTGCAGGTACCCTATCAAGGAGATCCAAGTGCGGTAGACTGGAGTAAAGTGCAGGTAGAGTACTCTGTAAGTGTCCCCCACATTCCCCCCCCCACTAGTTCATTTCGCTACACTCATAACCAAGACCTAATCTACTTAGGTGTTTGCATAAACCCTAGGATAGAATTGTTTATCTTGTTTGCCACCTTCATCCACCTCACCCCCGCATTTAAAAAAAAAAAAATACTTTCTCTGGGGAAAATCACTATACACACTTCATACACCCACATTTGAGGCACATAATCGGACTTGATTTTCATCTACCAACCAAGCTTCCGATCTGTGGACCCAGTATACAAATTCAACACATAAAAGAGTAGAAATCATATTAGGTTAACCACCTTTTTGTGTGCCTTAATCGGTGGTGCATTTGAGCCAATTGAGTGAATTGTTTGGGCCGCACCACCTAATCTAAAAGAGGTTCATTTTCTATCAACCCCATAGGATTCAATAACTAGGTCAAGCCAGGCACTCCATATTTTTCTTAGTTTCTAAAGGAAAATACTTGAACACGTGCTTTCAACAACAAACTTGGTTTGCCTCACAAAACTAGGTTGAAAACACCTAATATTTAAATCCTAAAAGCTATTAAGTAGGATTCAAATCCTAAAACTCACCTCATCATTAATAATCTTGCTTGAAAACCTCTTGGTTGTGCACATTCACACATTCTCAAACAAATCATTGAGGGCACAACCCATTAAGGGCCCATCACATTCCAGAGCACCAATTTCCCAAGCCTAGCTAAAATCAATTAGACATTGGCCTTAAGGATTCATTCGCTTGTCAGGATCCAGATTGAGATTATTCACGATTAACCTACTTATACTAGTCAATCTAATGTCTAGCTATGGGGTAGCATCAAACGACCGTGGTTGGGGGGTACACTAGGAACCGAAGGCGCAAGCCAAAGGAAGAACCTTCTCCCCAGTCCCTCCTTCTAACTGGTTGGATTTCCTAGACATAAGTAGAGTAAGTCATCCATAATCTTAGGATGGGTTCTGAGTCAGTACACCTTAGGCTACCCTATCTAAGGACAGGCTTGTATTCTTGTGCTGTAGGGTTCCCTCTTTTCCCTATCCTTCTGACTTCCTTCTAGTGTATGCTTGGGAGGAGGTCGTTGAACCCTAGATTGGAAGGACCTTTAGACCATTCTAGGAGGCAGAAGTTGAGCTATATCCAAGCAGATCCCATGGCTGATCAACAACCAGCTCCCCCACCCACGAACCAGCAAGAGCTAATTAAGAGGTAGTTGGAAGAATTGCAGCAGATGCAGCAATGGTTCCAACGTATGCATGGTCAGGGCACTCCACCCTTGAAGGATTTCTATGATCCATCAAACTATGGGGAATGTTCCGGCGTCATGATTCTTGCCAGAGACAAAAAAATCAAGCCCTAAGTCTTAAGTTTGATTAAGCATTTCCATGGGCTTGGCTCAGAGGACCCGCTCCAGTAGCTGGAGGATCTAACCACTTTGGTTCAGACCACCAGAGTAAGAAATGTGAATGAAGAGCAAATGATCATTAGGCTTTTCCCCCACTCTCTCAGGGATAAGGCCGCACATTGGTACTGGACTATAAGAAGGTCGGTTGAAACTTGGGTTGCTCTTAAGTCATCTTTCTTGAAGAAATTCCTCCCTATCGGAAGGACTAATGCCTTGTGACGGGCGATTACCACTTTCGCCCAGTGGCCGGGGGAACCGTTTCATGGTTCCTAGGAGCAATTCCAGGAACTTTTTAGGAAGTGTCCACACCACGAGGTGCCAAAATGGCAACTTGTGCAGATTTTTTATCACGGGTTGGTTGAGCAACTCCGTAACCACGTGGACGCCTCCGACAGAGGCAATTTCCTCAATAGGGATGCAGATAGTGCATACGACCTGTTTGAGGAAATGAGTGACAACTCAATTAATCATGCCTCCATGGATGCATTCAACCAGTCCCAATAACCTAGGTCAAGTGCTAATGAGATCTAGGATTCTCATTCATTTGACATGGAATTAATTTGTAATAAACTGGATAAAATGGACTTGGTTGCTAGGAAAATGGAAGAATGGATATCTGGGAATTCAGGAAACACTTCTATACCCATTCAATCCCAGAATTTGGGATTCCATTCCTTACGAGCTACCACGGGGTGGGAATTCGTGAACCAACTTGATTCGGCTCAACCTCTGAGCCAGGATTTCTCAAAACCATATGGGTTCCAAACGGGGGCCTTTGATCCCAGTTTCTCTGATCCTTCCTTCTCACCATCCTTGTCTTATGAGGATGCATATGCAATGCAGGAGAATGTTAGGTCCAACCGGTAGTCCAACACTTATAACTCAGGATGGAGGAACCACCCTAACTTCTCCTAGAAAAATAAGGGGTAACAGACCCAATCTCGACCCAACAACTATGCATTTGAAAAACCTATGAGTCAGGGTCAAGTATACACCCAGTTTCCCCTGAGACCGATTACTCAGCCATCTTAGAATGCCCAACAATCTGCAAGGCAGGCTGATTTAAATCGGCAGATGGTGGAAATGCAAGGGTCCATGCTTCAATTTATTCAACAAATGAAGGCATCATTGGATAACTTGCAATCTGGGTTAATTGCTAACACCCGACAACCCAGATCTCTACCATCTCAACCTGTACCCAACACGTGCAGTGTGCAAAATCAAGGCAATAGTGCCCAAGGGTACGAGAATCAAAGGGACTCACATGCACATGCTCAGGTGGTTGAGCAGGGTCCCTTATCATCTTCTTCTTCTTCTAGTTACATGACTAACCAAGGACCTCCAATCTTTACTAACCCACCTCAAGACCCAAACCCATATGCCTCTGCAAACTCTGTCACCTTGAGAAGTAGAAAGCAAACCCAGGATCCTAAATTACCTTCTAAATGCCAAAACCCTGGGGAGCTTGAGAGAGAAGAGGAGGAGATTAAAGAAGACAATAAGGCCCAAGGATCGGAAATTGAAAATCCCACCCATATCCCATTCCCTGAAGCCCTATTGAAAACAAAGAAGAAAACCCTAGATAGTAACGAGGAGCTTCTAGATTTATTCAAGAGCGTATAGATCAATATTCCGCTCCTCGATGCTATTAAACACATCCCGACTTACGCTAAATTTTTGAAAGAACTATGTACCCAAAAGCATAAATCGAGAGAACCCACTCCGAGGAAGGTGATTCTCTCTGAGCAAGCAAGTTCTGTGATCCTGCATCACCTTCCTCAAAAGAAGAAAGATCCAGGTGCCCCCTTGATCTAATGCATTATTGGGGAATACCTTTTGATAGGGCACTATTGGATCTAGGTGCATCCATCAACCTAATCCCGACTCTCTTTATGAGAGGTTTGGGTTAGGTGAACTAAGGCCAACCTCAGTAACGCTACAATTAGCAGACCGATCGATCACCACACTGAGAGGCGTTATTGAGGATGTAATTGTCAAGGTCGAGGATTTCTATTTTTTTGTAGATTTCCTCGTCCTTGACATGGATGTACCTAATGACTTGAGGAACACGCCCATCATTCTAGGGCATCCGTTCCTAACTACCGCCAAGGCCAACATAAACTGTGAAAGCAGTAGTATGGAGATCGCCTTTGGGGATAGGAAATTAACTCTGGATATTTTTAAGGCGATAAGAGGATTTGAGGATTGTGGATTCATTGAGGAGCTCGAGGATCAAGATCTTGAGACTTGTATGGCAATCTGTGCACTCGAGGACTCCACCAGCTTTAGCGAACCCAACTCACAACCCTCCGTGGTAGACCTACCACATTCTGAAGAGGCTATTGATTTTGTTCATTCCCAGCCTCTTCCATTGGACCATCTTGATGAATCTTCATCAGCATCCTCCCTACCTTCTTTTCTAAACCTACCCCAGCTGAAATTAAAACCATTGCCCAAAAATTTGAAATATGAGTTCTTAGGACCTGAAAACACGCTCCCTATGATTATTAGTGCTGATTTGACTAAGGAGCAAGAATCGAGGTTAATTAAGGTCCTTAAGAACAACAAGGAGACAATTGATTGGACCATCCATGACATTAGGGGGATCGAGCCATCTTATTGTAATCATTGTATTTTCATGGAAGATGGATCCCGCCCTTCTCGCAAATGCAAAGGAGACAAAACCTGAATATGCGAGAAGTGGTCAAGAAGGAGATAATCAAGTGGCTCGATGCTAGGATTATTTACCCAATCTCTAATAGTCCGTGGGTTAGCCCCATTTAGATTGTACCCAAGAAGGTGGGGATAACCGTTACAGCTAATGAGAAAGGGGAAACCTTCACCACTCTTTCAGCTTCTGCTTGGAGAGTCTGTATTGACTATAGGAAGCTAAACACAACCACTAAAAAGGATCGCTATCCCTTGCCATTCATTGATCAAATCCTCGAAAGGTTAGCTAAGCAAAAATATTTTTGCTTCCTGGATGGTTATTCAGGATGTAACCAAGTCCCTATCCATCCAGAAGACCAAGAAAAGACAACTTTCACATATCCCTACGGAAACTTTGCATTCCGTAGAATGCTATTCGGGCTTTGCAATGTGTCGGTGACTTTTCAAAGGTGCATGCTAGCCATCTTTTCTAACATGGTGGGAGATTATCTTGAGGTGTTCATGGATGATTTCTCCATTTTCGGCGATTCTTTTGAGTCTCTCTTGGCTAACCTGGAATTGATCCTCCAGAGATGCATCAAAACACAGCTGGTCCTTAACTGGGAAAAGAGCCACTTTATGACTCAGGAAGGCATTGTCCTGGGTCATGTGGTCTCCAGTCAAGGTATTGAAGTTGATAGAGCTAAGGTGGATGCTATCTCTAGACTTCCTCCACCCACATCCGTAAAACAGATCCACTCTTTCCTTAGGCATGTGGATTTTTACAGAAGATTCATTAAGGATTTCTCGAAGGTTGCTCGGCCCTTGAGTAATCTTCTGGCCAAAGACACACCATTCGAGTTTGATGAATCATGTCGTAAGGCATTTGATTTATTGAAAATGGTAGTCACCTGTGCCCCGGTGCTACAACCACCAGTCTGGATAGCCCCATTTGAGATTATGGCTGTCGCATCTGATTATGCCGTCAGGGTTGTCTTGGGTCAAAAGATTGAGAAAAAGCCCTCTATGATTTACTACACTAGCAAGACTCTGGACGAGGCCCAGAGGCACTACACCGTTACTGAAAAAGAATTGCTAGTCATAGTTTTCGCTTTAGAAAAATTTAGGGCTTATCTATTAGGTTCTCGTGTCATCATCTATACCGACCACTTGGCCAAAAAGGATGCCAAACCTCGGCTTATTCGCTGGATTCTGCTACTTCAAGAGTTCGATCTTAAAATCAGGGATAAAGTCAGGGCACAAAATGTTGTGGTGGATCACCTCTCGAGAATCCTAATTGATTCTCCTCATCCCCTGATCTCTGATACTTTTCTAGATGAGACTATCCTCACAGTCTCGGGTATCCGAACCCCCTGGTTTGCGGATATTGTCAATTATTTGGCCGTTGGTCAAATCCCCCAGGATTGGACCAAACAACAATGGGATAGACTTGTGTCTGAGGCCAAATATTATTTTTGGGATGAACCTGAGCTGTACCGCATCGGCACAGACTAGATTATTTGTTGATGCGTCCCGGAAATCAGTTACATAGCATACTTGAGTTTTTCCACACATCTGCGTGTGGTGGACACTTTTCGGAAAAAAAGACAACTGCAAAAATTTTGCAATCCGAATTCTATTGGTTGTCATTATTTATGGGTGCCAAGGAATTCTCGAAGTCATGCACCCGATGCCAGACACTCGGGAACATGGCTAAGAGAGATATGATGCCCCTGAACCCAATTCTTTCCGTCAAAATTTTCGACAATTAGGGCATCGACTTTATGGGACCCTTCCCTCCTTCATTTGGACACCAGTATATTCTGGTTGCTGTTGATTACGTGTCCAAGTAGATTGAGGCAATTCCCACCCGAACCAATGACCACAAGGTGGTTATCGATTTTGTTTAGAAAAATATCTTTAGTCAATTTGAGGTTCCTAGGGCAATTATCAGTAATGATGGCACACATTTCACTCATGCCCAGTCTTAGAATTTACTGGGGAAATACGGGGTGAATCATCAGATTTCCATGCCTTACCACCCTCAGACTAACGGACAGGCTGAGGTCACCAATTGGGAGATCAAGAACATTTTGCATAAAACCGTTAGGCCTGATACGAATGATTGGACCCAAAAGCTAGATGATGCTCTTTGGGCCTACCGTACGGTGTACAAAATGCCTATCGGTATGTCTCTGTTCTGTCTAGTGTTTGATAAGGCATGTTACTTACCTGTAGAACTTGAACATCGGGCATTTTGGGCCATCAAGAAATTTAATGTGGACCTTGAGTTGGCTGGGAAAACTAGGAAACTCCAACTATCTGAGTTGGAGGAGCTTTGAAATGATGCTTATGAAAACACCAGAATCTATAAGGCAAGGACCAAAGCTCTCCACAACCAGATGATTTCCTGTAAGAGCTTTGAGCCAAACCAGTAGGTATGGCTTTTCGATTCTTGATTGAAGCCTTTCCCTAGAAAACTCAAGTCTAAGTGGGACGGCCAATTAGTTATTGAGCAAATTTTCCCTAACGGGGTCGTTGAAATCTTTGACCCAAAGACAGGTAATATTGTCAATGTCAACTGACAACGTCTCAAACCCTTTGTTGACCATGTGCTCCCTGAACCTGTCTCAGACAAGGTAGCTCTTACCTTGCCTTAACCACCACGGGCCGATCATCACCCAGCTGAAGGCACTAAACTCAGCACATGTAAAGACTATTCCAAGCTGACCAGAGTCTCATGGAAACCAAGTGCTATTCTTCCACTTCTACTCTCCTGCATGCTTTCATTTTGAACAATGAGGACATTGAAATAGATAAGCATGGGGGGGTGGAAATATCTTATAATCATTTTGTCAGCTGTAACAGTAAGTTTCTGCTTTCTTTTATTCCATTTAAAAATAAAAATAAAAATTTTAGAATTAGGAGACAAGAATTTAGGCAATAGGAGTTGCAAACTTTAGGAATTGATACTTTGAGACCTGAACACTTAGACTCTTCAAGTCTTCGAGCTTAATTAGCCAAGGTTTCCACTCAAATGTGGACTTAATCTCGAGTCCTCGCCAATTAAAATTCATTTTTAATTTGGCTAATAAATTGTGATGATAAGTACATGACTTATCAACCCACCCTCTGATTTGGGGGGACTTTAAGCCTAAGCATCTACACACATTTTTTTTGCACGGACTCACTTTTCGGTGCTTTCTTCGAAAATTGGATAATTAATGAACTATCTAAGGTGGTATGGCAGGCAAGTTGTCGGTGGTAATAGCTCATCGGCCTGTTATCCAGAGCCCAGTCACAAGACCATTTTCATTGTACTGCCTTTAGGTAAATCTTAAATCAGGAAAGCCACCTGCTTAAAAAAAAATAAAGAAAGGAGAAAACAAAAAATAAATAAATAAAATCATACTTCACCACACGAGTATGGCTGGCAAGTTGCCAGTGGTTATAGCTCATCGGCCAGTTGTCCAAAACCCAGCTCACATAAAAAAAAATGCACAATAATTCCCAAAACACTTAGGGAAGAAGTAGGGAGTAGAATAAACCGGGGAGATATACACTGGGTTCGCCCTTGTGTTGACTCCATAAATAAAAGTAGTGAGAAAAGAAGAAAAATAAGAAAAAAATTATTTATATCTTCTCTTCTCAAATAAGGCAATGGCTTGGATGGTCTGCATTCTGACAGGCACTTGGGCACTGTTGAGTTTCTGTAATTAGGTCATGGGGTTGAGATTTTTTAAAGCAATCAATGAATTTTGCCTAAATACTCGAATCTTGATTCTACTTTTATACATAGCATTTAGGTTAATTTTGCTAGGAACTAGCAAAAACTAAGCATAGGGGAATGATAAACACACATGGATTCATGATAAATTACTTATTTATGATAGTTCCTAAGCTTAGCATTGCATATCATATTATAAATATTGCATAACATCCATTGCATGGCATTTAGGATAGATGTATGTTTTGTACATTAATTCCTTCATTTTATCTGGCCAGAAGGCAATGCGATGTCCTTACGGACTTCGAATGAAAATTCGACCGTATGGATGGATTCAGAGCGACGATCACAGTCCGACAACATAGAAATCACCTCGATCCGAGCACCGTGGCTTCCCCTACAAGCAATGAATGGTGAACGGTCCAGATGCTGCCACGTGGCACCATCTAGAGCACCTAAAGTTGACCGCATATCTCCAAAGGCCACCCCATCGAGTGATCTCAGCCATTGGATGAAAATCCAACGACTGAGCAGCTGCCCTCACCGCGTGAGCATCACTCTTCTTTGCATCACACCCGCAGTCGTGGCATAGCGGTGAGGGGAAGTGCTCTCAAAGAGCAGGTGCAAGATGAGCCGCGATTCATCGTGCCCCGCTACAGTGTCAAACGCAATAGCACTGCTCAATCGTGATTGGGCAGTCGAGGTTCCCCACGCGTGATCCAATGCCACCCGCCGACGTAATGGTCACGCCATAACACATGCATGCCATCTAAGGCGTGCATTTAAGTCGCTCGCGTGAAGCACCAGCCGTCCAATCTCCTCAATCGCGTGAGGCGCGCAATTCAAATCAACGCACGCGAGATCCGCTGGCGCATCTCAACCGTGCAATGCGGCATCCAATGGCAGCCTGCACATGCGCCAATGATTCAAAATTCAAACACTGGCAGGCACGTGCTCTCCTCTCGCAATCTCAGCCGTCTGCGCCAGATCCAATGGTTGAAGATTGTCGCACCTTTAACAACTATGAGCATAAGCGTTGGGCGCAGGCTTTACAATGATAGAAGGGTGGGCCTTTAGTGATGCTTATAGTTGTCACTAAATGTCTTACGCAGTGCGCACACCATCCCAAGTAATGAAGAGGTGTGGATCTTCAGCAACAGCTCGAGCGACCTTTAGTGATGCTTATAGCTGTCACTGAATTCCTGTGTGCGGGGCTCTCTCCATCCCTCCACTATATAAACACCCCTACAACCCCCATTCCTCTTCATCACTACCTACTCTACTCCCACCTACTCCCAAGCTCCAGTAAGCCTACTAACACTCCATTAGAGCTTGTTCTCAAGCTCCTAAGGCTCTTATTAGTGTAGCAAACCTTTGCCTCACCAAATACTCATCCCTCTTCCCATCCCCATTCGTAGGTCACCTTGGAGCTGTCCTCCCACCTCCATTCCAGTAGCAGATCATCTCCGTCTTCTCACCTCCATTCCAGAGCTGTGCCAAAGCTTTCCTCTACCCAACGTCCTCCTACATCTCACCTCTGTCGTCCTGCTTCTCACCTCCATCTGAGCTTTTGCCAAGCACCGTCGTCTCGTCGAACAGCCAATTCGAGAGATTTCCTCTCACCCCCTTCTCTTTTTATGCATTCATAGTTGATTGTAATAGACATTGAAGTGATATCTATACCATATTTGTTCCATCTCTATTTTATTATTCATTTGCTTGTCTTCTTACAAAAAAAATGCAAAAAAGTTAACAAAACCCTAAAATACCAAAAAGAGACAAATCGAAGCACAGTTTTCACTTAAAGTAAGCGTCACCTCCCTGTGTTCGACCTGGGACTCCCTTGAAGTTTCATTATAAATTTTATTTACCATGCGTTTTGCAATTACGACGATGGGTTACTTGTAACCCTGATTTCTAACTTGCAAAACACATGCAACCAACCTGCAAGCAGCCTCTATCTTTCAGGCTTCAAGTGAATGCTCCATTTGCCAAAGCACAACAAACACCACTGTGGAGTGCCACCAGAAAAATCAATTCCCTGAGTTGATTCAGGCCAACCTGAACGCAGCCTAAGGTTTCTGCCCAGCTCCTCGTAATAACCCATATTCTAATACCTATAATCTGAGGTGGCTGAACCATCCAAACTTCTCATGAAAGTAAGGTGATGCTTCTAACTCAGGGAATACCAGACCCCTACCTCCCCAAACTGTATATCACCCATCCTATGAAAACCCTCCTCAGCATAAGCCTTCTAAGATGGATGAACTTAAAGCCATGATGAAAGCAATGCAAGAGCATCAGAATATGGTCATCCAATCTCAGAATAAGATGATTACTAATATGCAATCCCAAATTGGTCATCTTACTGAGGCAGTTAGGTAGCGAGATCCAAGGAAGTTGCCTAGATCTTCTGAGGAGAACCCAAAGGGCAAGGGGTTCGTATTTAGGGAGCACGCCCAAGCTGTGACCATGTTGAGGGGTGGAAAGAAAATCGACAAGCCTGATAGCACTCCTACGGTCACCTCTTAGGATTCCCTTCCTAGACCAAACCCGACTTCCATCTCCACCGAGGAAGAGCCACACTACTCTCCCTCGCTAGAACTCACCCACCTTAAGGATGTCGTCATTCCACCACCCCTTTCCCACCATGATGACCCCTCTACCCATAAGCCGAGGGTGCCCTATCCAAAGCACCTATCTAGGAGACGGGTCCAAGCTAAGGATATGACAGATGAAATTATGGACACTTTTAGGCAAGTCCATATCGACTTGCCTCTGTTGGAAGCTATCAAACAGATCCCATCCTATGCCAAGTTTCTAAAGGACCTATGCACCCAGAAGTGTTGATCTAGGAGATAGGTCCAAGCTAAGGTCATCCTGCCTGACCATGTTAGCTCGATTCTCCAAGATGGAACACCCCCCAAAATAAATGACCCAGGGGCCCCGTATATTTTAGTAGTTATAGGTAACCAACACATTGACGAGGCTCTGCTCGAACGAAGTGCGAGGGTGAACATTTTACTGAGCTCTATCTATGACCTTTTGGGAGGAGGTGAGTTAAAGCCTAGTCCAGTCATCCTCTAGGTTGTAGATAGATCACTTGAGACACCATGGAGATTACTGGAAAATGTCCTGGTGAGAGTGGAGGACTTCTTCTTCTTAGTTGACTTTCTTGTGCTAGATACTGACCCATCAAATAAGCCCACCAAGTCGTCCATTATTCTAGTATGCCCCTTCTTGGCTACAGCCAATGCCTTTATCAATTGTAGATCAGGGGAACTTAAAATGGGTTTTGGAAACAAAAAGATCTGGTTGAATGTTTTTGATACCTACAAGCAATTTGGATTTGAAGATTGTTCTCAGATTGTGGTGGTTGATGAAATCATTGAAGAGACTACTCCAGTACTCTTATGTAGAGATCCCCTTCAAAAGGTCATATCTAAGGACCATCCTTCGACTATTAAAGAAATTGAAGGGGATATACCTGAATTGGAAGAGTTGCTGGGGGTACACACAGAGTCTCTGTCCCCTCCCTGGACCATGAAGGTAGATCCGCTACCTAAGGCGAGGACATCTCAACTTAAACCCTCAATCCAAAAGGCTCCTGAGTTGGAGCTGAAGCCCCTCCCGAGCACATTGAAGTATGCTTTCCTTGGCCCTAACAACACACTTCCCATTATTATGTCATCTACATTATCTGAATCGCAGGAGGGAGCTCTGCTTGAGTGTTTACAAAGGCACAAGGAAGCAATTGCTTGGTCAATTGCTGATATTAAGGGTATTGATCCTTCCCTTTGCATCATCATATATACACGAACGAGTCTGTGAAAGCCTTCCGAGACATGCAGAGAAGGCTCAACCCCAATATGCTGGAGGTTGTTAAAAAGGAGATTCTAAAATGGCTAGATGCAGGAATTATCTATCCCATTTTAGTTGGTAAATGGGTCAGTCCTATTCATGTGGTGCCCAAAAAAGCAGGAATCACTATGTAAGAGAACGACCAAGGAGAGTTGGTAACCATTAGACCCTCAACTGGTTGGAGGGTCTGCATTGATTACTACCATTTGAACACGGCTACCCAAAAAGACCATTTCCCCTTACCGTTTACCGATTAGATTTTGGAACGACTGGTGCGGAACAAGTACTTATGTTTTCTTGACGGGTACTCTATGTATAATTAGATAGCCGTCTTTCCTGACAATCAGGAGCGTACTACCTTCACGAGTCCATATGGTACATTTGCGTTCTGTCGAATGCCATTCGGGTTAAGTAATGCTCCTACCACTTTCCAACATTGTATGATGGCTATCTTTTCTGATATGATCGACGAGTTTGTTGAGATTTTCATGGATGATTTCTCCATTTATGGCTCATCGTTTGACCTATGCCTTTCGCACCTTGATAAAGTCTTAACCCGTTGCTAAGAGGCAAAGCTGGTGCTTAGCTGGGAGAAAAGCCACTTTATGGTCTAGCAGGGCATTGTTTTGGGGCATGTAGTCTCTGAGAGAGGAATAGAGGTGGATCCCGCCACAATTGATTCCATCTCTAAGTTTCCATCGCCCACCAACATTCGTCAAGTTAGATCTTTTCTTGGCCATGCTGGATTCTATAGGCGCTTCATTAGAGATTTCAGTAAAATCTCTAAGCCACTCTACAACTTGTTAGCGAAGGATGTTTCCTTCAATTTTGATGACAAATGTGGCGAGGCTTTCCAAGTCCTGAAGAAAGCCCTTATTACCTCGCCAATTCTCCAAGCACCAGACTGGACCCTCCCATTTGAGCTAATGTGCGATACTTCTGATTTCACACTGGGAGCGGTCTTAGGTCAAAGGGTTGATGGCAAACCTCATGTGTTGCATTATGCCAGCAAGACCCTTACGAATCCTCAGCAAAACTACATGGTCACTGAAAAGTAGCTTCTTGTTGTAGTGTTTGCTTTGGAAAAGTTTCGATCTTATCTTTTGGGATCTAAGGTTGTGGTGTTCACTGATCATTCTGCTTTAAAGCATCTTCTTGCTAAAAAGGACACCAAACCTTGCCTAATTCATTGGATTCTGCTACTCCAGGAGTTTGACCTGGAAATTAAAGTAAGAAAGGAGTTGAGAATGTGGTAGCAGATCATCTGTCTAGGATCCCTATTGAAGCATCAACCCCTGCTGGCAATTTCAAAGAGACTTTTCCTGATGAGTCTCTGATGACTGTGGAGGCCAAAACTCCTTGGTTCACTGACATAGTGAACTATCTGGTCATGAGCATTACCCCCAGTACTTGGGACAAGCATAAGCGAGATAGGTTTCTTGCTAGCACTAAATTTTATCACTGGGAGGAACCTGAGCTATTTAGAATAGGCCCTGACCAGCTTTTCTGTCATTGTGTCCCTGATGAAGAATAAAGGAGTGTTCTGAGTTTCTGCCATGACCTCCACTGTGAAGGACATTTTAGTGGAAAAAGGACTGCCCATAAGGTTCTTCAATTTGGCTTTTGGTGGCCCACATTATTCAGAGAGGCACATACATCTGTAGGCGCATGTCTATGTTGCCAGCAGACAGGAACCATTAGAAAAAAGAATGCGATGCCCCAGCAACCTATTCTCCCCATTGAGATCTTTGATATCTGGGGCATTGACTTCATGGGTCCCACTCCTATGTCCTTTGGATATGAGTACATCCTTGTGGCTGTGAACTATGTATCAAAGTGAATAGAAGCCATACCCACACGGACCAATGACCATTCCATGGTCTTGGATTTTGTTAAGGCTAATATCATTTTCCGATACGGGAGCCCAAGGATGATCATAAGTGATGGAGAACCTCACTTCAAGAACATGCACTTCATAAGACTACTCCAAAATTTGGGAGTCAACCACATGATAGCCACACCTTACCATCCACAAATGAGTGGACAAGTTGAAATGTCTAATAGGGAGATTAAATGAATTTTAGAAGAAATTGTCAGGCCCGACCATGAGGATTGGTCTAAAAAATTAAATAATGCTCTTTGGGCCTACAGAACAACGTATAAGACTCCCTTGGGCAAGTATCCTTTTTGGCTTGTCTACGGAAAGGTGTGCCATCTTCCTGTTGAAATCCAACACAAAGCCTATTGGGCTATTAAAAACGTTAACTTGAATCTGGATAAAGTAGGAAAGCCACGTATGCTGGAGTCAAGTGAGCTTAAGGAGCTTCGTAATGAAGCCTATGAAACTTCTCAAGCTTACAAGCAACATACAAAGGTATTCCATGATAAGCACATCATTAGAAAGACCTTTGAGCCCAACCAATGGGTCTAGCTTTTCAATTCTAGACTTAAATTATTTCCAGGAAAGCTCAAGTCCTGCTGGGATGGGCCATACATTGTTATCAATGCCTTACCTCATGGAGCTATTGAGATTCGAAATCCTACTTCCGGCACGAACTTTAAGGTAAATGGCCAATGACTTAAACCTTATGTTACTCTATCAGGTGGCCAAGTTTTGGATGCACTTCGCCTTAAGGAGCCTTAGCTCCACCTACTCTCCTCCTCAGGTGATAGTCTTCTATTTTTCCAATGAGGACATTGCCAATCTTAGGCATGGGGGGTATAACCTGAGGATGTTTATAGCATCTATAAATATTTGCATGCATTTAGGATATGTGCATTAGTCCTACAAAAAAAAAATCTCTTTTGTTTCTTAAGCTGAATTGGTTAGTCCTGAGCAAAAGTTCTTATCAAAGAGGTTTTATTAAAGATTTTCTTCTTAGATTATTTCTAAGTTTAGAATCCAGTACAGTTACTTCACTTGCACGTAGACTGAGTAATGGATCTTTGATGAAATTCAATAGGCATTTTTAGTCTACTGAACCCTTGGATAGTTAATAGGGAGTCAGGCATACTATCTTCTATTAGATCCACCTCATATTTGTGAGAAGAAAGTAGAGAGACTACTGGTGTGCTAAGTCTAGTGCAAGGACTATTAAGTTCTGGATAATTAGATGGGATACCTCAGAGTTTGGCATAGTTTTTGCTCTCTATTCCTATATGCATACATTGTGTGAATTCCTGAGAGTTACCAAATAAGGCAGGTACACAAAGATTGAGTCCTAATAAAACTATGACTATGGTGGATGGTTACGATCATCCTTTATAGAGTACTCGGCTGAAGGAGGGTAATAGTGTCAAAGGTCAGAAATACATTTGTCCTATCCATTCCTTCCCAATGCCGAGAGTAGGCACTTCCACCAAATAAACCACACAATATCCTCTTGACCATCATCATTCCTAATAATGCCTCATAAATAAAAGTTTGTGTCATGTTATGTTGACTTATGAAAGAAAAAAGAAGAAAAAAAAAAAAGAAAAAAAGGAAAACAAAGAAAATGTGAAGTAATTATATTTAGAAAAAACAGAGAAAAAAGGGAGAAAAAGAAAAAGATAATAGTTCAAGTTTATAGTTTTATCTTCAAATCATTTTTTCATTATATGTTGATATTTTTGAGGCAACAACAAAAACACCTATTGCGATCCACCAAATATGACCCATACCTATTTTTCAGTATTTCTGATCACCCGAATACTGGCTGAGGACCTCTAACTTAGTTGTAGGGTTATTAGAACTTTAATTAAAGTGTAAATGCAAAGTGAGGCAACCAAATATTGAGTACAGTTACAAAATCTGGCAAGATATGTGATCTCAGAAAAGAAGGAAAAAGGGAGAGTGAGCGCAAGGGAATGCAAAGAGAGCACTGTGTTTAGCCTTTCTCTGAGTTGACTTGTTTGATAGTCTAGAGATCTAGAGTCTGTAGTACAAGATTACATGTAGCACCAAATGAGTATGTCCCACCAAATGTAAATCCATTCAACTATGTATCTCCTACCTAAGCCAAAAATCATTTGCTACTTTATCCCAAGGGAGACAGTTGCCTATCCCGATAGAATTTTATCAAGGGCTAAGTATGAACTTCAAATGTAAGTTGGCTTTTCAATTGGATCCATTACCTAGGCTACTATCATTTCACATTGGTCTAGATCTCTAAATTTTTGGAAAGAAGAAATCTTTTGGTCACTTCATTCACTTTCCACTTTTGCTAGGGAATATCAAAAACTAGGCATGAGGGCATATGATGAAACCACATTTGTGGGTTAATCTTATGCATAAATACCTAGTTATTAGAATAATGTCTACATGTAAATAGCATACTTAAATTTATAAATAGATTTGTTTATAAAAATGATTGCATGCATATTTTATACATTGCATTCACAAGTTTTAGAAGGTAATGTGCAGTATGGTGACATGCATGCATTACATTAATTATTGTGGATTACCTTTGTAAATAACCCATTTATTTTTTTCTTTCTTTTCTTCTTTTCCCCTGCAGAAGCCACCGCTTCAATGAGCCGCATCCACCGCCACCAAACTTCTTACAACAGTCGCAACACATCCCCAACAATTTAGATTTATTTGTTGGGTTGAGGGTCGAGATGCGCGGTGGGGGAGAAACAAATGGGAGAGGCAAGGCATTTAAAAGAGGGCCAGGGCTCTCCATCTTCTTCTTCCTCGTGCTCCACCCTGAAGAAACATCTACACCGTCCGTCTCCTGCTTGCACTATGAGTGGGGCGTGCCCTGTTTCCTTCACCACCTACGAGCACATGGTGACAGCATGCACTCATCAAGCACCACCAGCCACCTCGCCTCCCTCTCACCGCCAAAAACCATGCACCTATGCTTCAGCCCACACTCACCAGCAGCAACTACGCACCAGGCACGCACAACGCCCATGCACAGCAGCCCCAATCATGGCTTCCTCTCCTTTTTCTTCCTCCTCCACTAGCTGCACCAATGGAAAGGAACCCAAAAACCGCCGATCACCTCCCCACACAGCTGTCACCTCCAGCCAAGATCCTTCACGCTGTTAACTCTCCCGTGCTTGCCTCGATTCCACGAACCCCACCAGGCCATCAGAATTGTCGACAGTAGCCCCCATGCACCTGCGGAGGAACCCACCAATGGTGAGTGTCTTCACTTAGACCGGCAAGCTCCGGTCGCCTCTCGCCGAGGGACCACTGCCATCATGAAGCTCTCTGTGTCCTCGACCTCCTTCGATCTCCGCACGCCCAATCACAGCCTCCTCTTCATGCACGCAAGCGAGGAAGATTTCCTCTATTTTGGGTTTAATTTAAATTTACATTGCATGCCATTAATGAAAGATGTGATTTTTTATTTTTAGATTATTATATTGAGGTGAATTTGCAAGGATACACGTACATTTTCTTGAATTTCCTTGACTTATGTTATGCACATCATTTAACATTGAAATTCGATTCAGATTTGCATGCAACTAAAAATTACATGACATGCCACAAAACATGCATCATCTATATATTTTTGGAAGCTTGATTTCTGACATGAAATTTATATAAACAACCCTGAACTTCTCGTGAAATTGAAAGTGACATTCAAAGTAGCATATTCATTAAATTGATTTCGCGAATACTTCTGCAAAGATGATGGCTCTACACTCGTGAATTTAGTGCAATCGTTCCTCCCTATGGATATGACCTAATCCATCATGGTTAGTTTTACTAATAATTAGTTTTGTTCAGGATTTTTCCACCACGTGATTTCACTGTGATGACGTATGTTTTTTAACACATCATCTGTAAGAGAAAATCACCCAATCACTAAGGTGGAGGTAGTGGGGATAAACTTACAAAACCTTCATCCGCACTTTTCTTTGATGTAGCTGCTTTGGCCCACCTCAGATGAGTATTTGCAATCACAATAAGATCAGAGAAAAAGTGAGATAAAAGTTATGTAAGGCAGAAAAACACGGAAAAAAAAACCAAAGAGCATTGCCTCCTTAGCAACGGTGCCAAAATGATGGAGGTGTCTTTCGTGAATTAAAATTAGGGGTATGGAGGACCCATCGTCGTAGCTTGCAAAACGTGTCTATCAAATAAAATTTATAACCGAAACTTGAAAAGTGAGTCCCGGGTTGAACATGGGGAAGTGGACATTTGGTTTTATAAAAATCCGTGCTTCACCTTTATTTGTTTTTGGTCATTTTTATCTTTTCTAATTTTTTTAGTTTTTGACAAGCAGGAGATCTGGTCGATGACTTCTAGCTAATCTACTTGCAACAATATAAGAGAGAGAGAGAAAGAGAGATAAACAATCATCTATTTATAAATGAATGTTTGTTACACTATAAAAGTGGAAAATCTACACTACGAAAGCATAAAAAGATAGAATGAGGTGAGAGAAATCCCCCTCAACGGTCACTTGGAGGATGACTTGCTCTAACATTGCCTGGAGGAAGGTAGTGAGGAGCAGGACAAACGAGGACGGAGCTGGAGGACGGAGGATGGGATAGGACAGCATCGCGGCAAGGATCTTCTTCTCGAAGGGTGGTGAGAGGACAGCCACGGGATGCTCCACGAAGGGGGATGAGAGGCAAGAAAATGTTTGGCTCTACTCTAGAGGAGCATCTCTAGCTTGGGACAAGCTCTCTCTAGAGCCTTAGAGGTGGTGAGAGGAAGAAAGGAAGAGATGCTTCGGAATGGTGGTGGGTAGGTCCTTTTATAGTGGAGGAAGAACAAATTTGCATCTGGGTGATTACTGATGTTTGTAAATGTCGCTACAAATCCACCCTTTCTGTTGCTGAAGATCCACCCTTCAATTCCTCTAGCTGGCACCCGCAGACCACTAGTGACAGCTACAGGTGTCACTAAAGGCCCGCCAGGCTGTCGCTGAAGGTTGGCGCCAACCAAACCATCGCTCGCGCGCGTGTGGAATTGCACGTGGAGATGTGCGTCAATGCTCTCCCTGGTAGCACATGCTTCATTGCCGTTGCGTGCTTCACGCGCCCGTGCTTCGCGCACCGTGTCACGTGTGCACTGGCTCTTACGCTGTGCTGTTGCTGAGCGTGCACGGTACAGGTGGTAGTGTGTGGTGCATAGCGATGCTGCTATGCTCAATTGCTAATTGGGAGGTTGCGGGGATTCCAACCCACATCCCTTCCATTGGAGTCAAGCATCTCAACCAACGCGCCAAGACATCGGATGAGTCGAGCGGACGACTTAAGGTGCACAGTGGAGATGAATCCTCAGCCATTGGATCAACATCCAATGTCTGAGAATGGGTGATGCATTGATGAAGATTGGGTGCTGGCCGGTGCTGGTTGGCCTGGATGATGCCACATGGTGCCATTTGGGCCATCCATCTTCTTCCTATTGCAGAGGGTGCCACGGTGCTTGGATCGAGATGATTCCTACGTTGCTAGACTGCGATCGTCGCTCCAAATCCATCCATACAGTCGGGTTTTCCATCCAAAACCTATATGGATGTCGCATTGCCTCCTGGCCGTTGATCTTCATTGGACTTCATATGATGCTACAGGACTTTGATCTAAACGATTTCGAAGGCGTTAGACTCCCATTGTCGTCCTGATCAGATCAGTACGATCTGATCGTCCATCCGAGACTCTGAAATAAGTCTTCTCTCTTGACCATAAAAAAGACCTAATTTACCTAAACTATATACAACTACTCTAAATGTAGAATGATGCATGTTATGCAATATTTATAACATGAAATGCAAATCTAAGCCTAGGAACATGCATGAATAGGCATTTTAACCTAAATACATGTTTCTACATCAGCATTGTTGCCGGGGAGGCAACAAAAATTTTTGAAGCCTTTCGGTATGTATTTGAGATTTCTAACTTACTATTTTTTCATTGATTTCATGTGTGCAGGAAACGAAGAAATCTGAACCAGACACAACAACAAAGAAAGTGCGAGTTCGAATCTCGGGTAAGTACCATAGGTTAGACTAGTTAGATTTCAAAAAATTAGGATTTTCTTAAACCTTAGGATTAGTTAGAATTTGCTTGCTTATTGAAAAAAAGAAAAAAAATATTTCTCTCGCTAGTAATTTTCAAGCTAAAAGAAACTCTTAATTTATAAATTTAATTCTCAAAGATTTGCACTTCCAAAAATTCTCAAAATTTTACTGGACGTAAGTTTTAAAGTAGAGAACAACATATCCAAATTTTGCATAAACATGAGTTAAAGAAAAATTTTAAAAATTTGTGTACTGATCTATTATCAAAACGGTTATTGTTCCTGACTTTTTAGAGTTCAAAATATCACAATAATTTTTATACAACTTCGATTGTCTTGAAATTTATGGTACTAAATTTTTGAGGTAATCAAAAATCTAGGAAAAATTTGGAAAAAAATATTTCTTGCAAGTTTGATTACACAAATTATTTAATCACGAACTAAGGGTCAAAACAGACTGCAAAACCTCCAGTACACTTTAAATCAGAAAAAAATAGAAAACGTGCATTAAAATTATTTAAAAAATATTTTCTGAATGCCTAGTTAGTGGTGCAATAGGACTAATTGATTTCATTGCTTGGGTCGCACCACTAATTTGATGTTTGGATGTAAAAGAACATCTGGCAACTATCTGTGCATAGGATTTCACGTTAAGGATAGAGCACACTTGCATTTCCATACTTAAGGGAAATCTATCAAACAAATTGAGATTTTTAAAACTCTTGTGTGCCTCATCGGAACCTTGGTTGAAGATATTAACTCAAGTAAACCCTAAAACGCATTAGCACAAGCATTTGAATTCTAAAATTCACTTCATCATAAAAAATTTGCTTGTGAACCCCTTGCCTGTGCATTCACACATTTGAAATCAATCCTAAGGGCAAACAACCCCCTAATGCCCATCATATTCCAAAAGCACATCAACCCTAAGCCTAAAATTGAGTAGATGTGCCCTAGGCAGGAGTAATAGTCTTGGGGACTTGAAATTAGATTGGACTAAGTTCAAGGCCTTGTCTACTTGGACCCACTGGTGACAAGAAAGGTCGGTGCAGTAGCCACGTCAACCCTTAGTGGTGTCAAGCCGTGCGGGGTGTCCTAAGGGGTCCCACCCTTCTAGCCAACCAAGTAATTCAAGGGTTGATCTAACCCAGTCGTGTTTTGGGGAGCCAAGATCAGGTCTATTTAGGGATAACACTCTAAGGACCAGTTTGATTGCTTACATTGACAGGGTAGGGTATTCTCTCATCTGTCTTCTCCCTCTCAGCTACAGACATTCTTCTGGTGCATGAAAGGTAGAAGATCTCAAAATCCTGTTTTGCTACCACCATTAGAAAGAAATCCTAGGAGAAGATCTATTTATCCAGAATCTAAATCTAAACCCTCTACAATGGCTAGTCACCACGAGGAAGATGAGATCAAAGTGGAAGAACAAAATATGGATCCAATGACCTTCTTACAGAGGCAGATCACTAAGCAAGGCCAACACCATGATAGGCAGATGTAGGTCATCGTGCAGGCCATCACCCAACTCCAAACTGGGAGAGCTAACCAGCCTCTCCGTGATTTTTACAACCCTCCTAATGCCCAACCTGAACCCTTTGTCAGGGTTCCTAAGGATGGGGATGATTTTGAAATCAAACTTCAGATTATCAATTTGATTCCTCACTTTTATGCTCGCAATTCTGATGACCCCTTCCACCACCTTTAAGAACTTCTACACATTGGAAGGACCTTTTGCCCTAGGAACATGAATGAGGGTACCTTGATGATGAAAATGTTCCCATTCTCCTTAAAAGATAGAGCTGCTCATTGGTTGAGGACTATTGGTAGACCAATCCTAACCTGGGAAGATCTAAGAAGCACATTCCTAAAGAAATTCTTTCCCATAGGAAAAACCAATGCCCTTAGATGTGCCATTACAACCTTTAAGCAGAACCCTATGGAACAACTTCATGAGGCTTAGAAGAGGTTTAACGATTTAACTAGGCATTGCCCTCATCATGGGATTCCGAAGTGGTACTTGGCCCATATTTTCTATTATGGGTTGAGTGATAATCTAAAGAATTTTGTTGATGCAGCATGTGGCAGCAATTTCCTAAGTAGAGATACTAAGGGAGCCTTTCAATTATTTGAAAATATGAGCAAAAATTCCCTCAACAATGCCTCAATGTCCGCCTTTCACAAAGCTAATCAACCAAGAATCAGAGTTTATGAAGTTAATAATAATTCACATTCGGTTGATTTATAATTAATTGCACAATGATTAGACAAGGTGGAACTCGTGGGAAAGAATGTGGAGAATTTGGATAAGAAACTAGATAATCTTTTGAAGGGCGGGAGTTCCTTAGGTATACAATCTAGAGTAAATCCTATGCCTACCCAAGGAGTGCCTATGTTAACCCGCAACCAGCTCCCCAAACCCCTAGGTCAAGAATCAGTGCACAACATCAATGACCTAACCATGGCTCCACCTATGAGCCAACTGTACTTGGACCCATCTCTTTTTGGGTACCAAGGAGGGACCTTGATGCCCTCTAATTCTGAACTAGGCAGCCTAATGCCTAGTTATCCTGAGGATTGGAATGCACTCCAAGGTTACACTATAAATGAGCCTTATTCAAACACTTACAACCTTGGATGGTACAACCATCCTAACTTTGCTTGGTCAAGTCAGAAGTCCGCCCAAGGTCCTAACTTGACTAAGCCAAACACTTATGGGCAACCTAATAGGTACACACAACCACGCACATATCAACCACAACCTACTCAAGAAAACTAGCCCTCTAATCAGAGTCTAGTTCTCAAGGAAATGAGAGAAATGAATCTAAGACATAAAGAAGAAATGAATCAACTGAGGACAAATTTGAAGGGATGATTAGACCAGCTCATTCACGCTAGACAACACGGGATGTTGCCATCCCAACCCATCCCAAACCCAAGGAACTTCAATAGGGTTAACCAACACAACACACAGGAGCAACAGGCACACATAATTCAGCCTGCTCCCCAGCACCCACTTGGTTTTGTTAACCCTAACCCAACCCAGGCTCAACCCATTTTGCAAAACCCACCTTACCCTTCTAACCCTAATGCACATGCATGTGCTGTCACTTTAAGAAGTGGGAAACAAATCCAAGATCTTTCTACATCAAAACCTTACCAAGATCTTGAGGAGCCTAAATCTGACCTAGGAGACCAAGCTAATTTAGAAAACAAGACTCAGGATTTGAATACTCATGATTTTTTTCAAGCACCTTTTCTTGAAACCTTGATCAAACCTAGGGAAAAGAAAACCAACTAATCTAAGGAGTGGCTTGAGATCCTAAAGCAAGTCTAGGTGAATATACCACTCTTTGAGGCTATTGAGAACATCCTAGCCTGTGTGAAATTTCTAAAGGAATTATGGACACCGAAACGCCAGGCCAAATCATCAAAAAGGGTCGTAATTTCTGAACAAGTCAGTGCCATCATCCTAAATAAGCTCCCTCCTAAAAAGAAAGATCCAGGGCCCCCCTTAATTTCATGTGAAATAGATGGTTTCATCCTGGATCGAGCCTTACTGGTCCTTGGTGCCTCCATCAACTTAATCCCCACATAATTATATGAACAGTTGAATTTAGGCCCCTTTCAACTCACTATGTGACCCTTCAGCTTGCTAATAGGTCAACCAAAATTCCAAAGGGTATTGTACAAAATGTGATTATAAAAGTGAGGGATTTTGAGTATCCTGTGGACTTCCTTGTGCTAGATATGAGGCATCAGAAAACCTGAACCACACCTTGATAATCTTAGGGAGACCTTTCTTGGCCACAACCAAGGCTCTAATCAGTTGTGAGATGGGGATTATGAGTATCACCTCTAGAAGGAAAAATCGTCAACTCAATATCCTTAAAGATTCCCAAAAGAATAAGGTGAATAGTGGTTCCATTGAGGTTGTAGGAACAATTGAATAAGTTTTGGCAATTCACACTAAAGATGATCCGAATCCTGCCAAAGCTCAAGATCAGCACAAAAGGCAAGAAGGGGATTTACTTAAGGATGATTCTGATCTACCACCTCCCATAGAAACTAAAATTGAAAAAGACATCAATGAGATTGAGAAACTCTTGGGAGTAACTTACGACGAGTTAGATGATAATGTGAAGAATCCTCAATACACTCACATCGAGATCCAGGAACTATTAAATTTTGAGGGAGTTCAAGCGAGTGGACAATTTGAAGACATGAACCAGGAAATAAGCAAAGAAGAAGTTCAAAACATAATGGACTGGGGAAGAACTTATAAACCAACTGGTTCAAATGGATGTCTTGAATATGAGGGAGAAATGACTCCAAATGAGGAAGAAGTAATATCTAATGAAGATTTTGACGACTTCAGCACAAATCTACATTAGCCCTCATATGACCCAGAGCATGGAGAACTCATGATTTTTTATATCAACTACCATTATGAAGACCCTTATGACTTCGATTCAGAACCTGACTTATATCTCAATCATAATCTCAATCCAGACCCTCTACCACCTCTTCTTGATTTATGGAACTAGATTGGCGAACAGGCTCTGCATATTAAACCTCATCCACCTAACCCTATTCCATATTTCAAATCAGAAAGACTCTTTGGAGTAGGACTGCATCATCAGCTGCTCTGCATTTGTGGATAACTAATTCTTGGTCCAAATGATCATATCTTTATACTAATCTGTAATCTCTCTGCAACAATTATTACTCCTCTTATCCCACAATATTGAATTACATATTTTTGGGTTTAGGTCCGACAAATGATGTTAAACTTAGCGCTAGCTGTGAGGCAACCCATTATTCATTACAAGTAGTTTTGCATCCTCTACATCCATGCTAACCTAGATTAACAAGCATAGTCAGGTGATATCCCCTCCTCTTGCTTACTATATTTTTATTTTCCTGCATACATTTCAATGAGGACATTGTAATGAATAGGCATGGGGGCTTGGATATTGCATGTCTTATTTTTTTATGTCAAAAGAAAATTGCATTTAGGCTTAAAGAATTTTTATTAAGGGATTTATTCTTAAGTTGATTCTCGAGTTTAGAATCCAGTACAATTTCACACTTACACGTAGAATTTGCAATGGATCCTCTATGAAAATCGATAAACATCTTTAGTTTGTCGAGAATAAGCAATGCTTCTTCTCCTGAGCCCTTGGAAAGTAATTAGGGAGTCAGGCAAACTATCTTCTAATAGATCCACCAAACAAATGTGAGGCAAGAGTAGAAAGTCTACTGATGTTCTAAGGCTAGTATGAGGAATCTTAACTTCTAGATAATTAGATAATGATACACAGAGTTAGGCATAGTTTTCTCTCTCTATTTCTGCATTTAAATTCTTAGTGCGAATATTTTGAGAGCCACCGAATAAGGCAAATACGTAGAGTGCGAGTTCTGATAAAACTAGGACTAAGGTGGATGGTCACGACCATCCTTTACAGAATCCTCAGCTAAGAGGGTATTAATGTCAAGGTCAGAAATATGCCATCCTATCCATTTCTTTGCTGGTGCCGAGAATAGGCACTTCCACCAAATAAGCCACCCGATATCCTCTTGAACACCCCTAATCCTGAGTAATGCCTTGTAAATAAAAGTTCGTATGCTATACTACGTTGCGTTAATAGATATTTAGATGCAAAAGAAAAAACAAAGAAAAAGAAAAAAATAAAAAATATATATATATACATAGAAAAAAAATTAGAAAGAAGGAAAAGAAAGAAAAGAAAAAGCAGAAAAAAAAAGAGTTTATGAGCTTAGAATTTATTACAAGTGTAATGAGACAACAACACCTACTACCCTCACGATCCACCAAATATAGCCTTGACCTACTTTTCTATATTTCTGGCCACCTAAATATGGGCTGACGAATTCTGACATAGTCGTAGAGTTATCATAACCTAATCAAAGTGAAAATGCTAGGAGAAACCACCAAATATATTAACAAATCTGGTGAGGTTGTGAGATCTAAAAGAAAGAAAAGAAAAGAGAAGAAAAAGAAAAAAAAAGAGAGAGAATGAGTACAAAGGAACTAAAGAGAGTACAGTTTCTTTGCCTCTCTTTGAGTTAAATTATTTAATAGTTTGGAAATCTAAGTTCTAAAGTACTAGTCTATATACAGCACCCGATGAGTGTGAGACACCAAATATAAATCTACTTGACTCAGAAATCTTCTACCTAAGCCAAAAACTGGGGTTGAATTTATAAATTATCTTATAACCTTTAGGAGAGAAGTCTGCCTATCCCAATAGATTTTTACTAAGGATCAAGTACGAGCTTTAGATGTGGATTGACTTTTCACTTGGATCCATTGCATAGGCTACAACAAAATACTTTCATGATTATTTGGATTTCTAAAGTTTTGGATGAAAACAAAAGAAATAAATCATTAGTGAAACTCTTGATAGAAATCAATCATATAGGACCACTTTGCATTTAGTCTTGCACTTGCTAGGGACTAGCAAGATTCAAGCATGGGGGTGTGATTGCACAGCATTCATACAACCTAAATCACCTGAATAATGTTAGATTCTAGCATAACTTAGGGATAATACATTCATAAGCATCATAATTCACATAATAGTTCGTTTGTCAGCCAAATAGATAATATTATCATTTTATGACCTAAAAGAGAGATGAAATAAATTGAAGATGATTCGAAGCTATGGATGACAGATCAGAGGGTACAGATCTGATTAGAACAAAGATAGGAGTTGAACGCTTCCAAAATCATCTCGATCAAACAACCAAAGCATCTTGTGTAGTCCATAGAAGAATAGTGGCCATGGAGCCATAAGACAAAGAGCCAAGTCTCAGATGAAAAATCCAATCACATGGATGGATCCGAATCAACGATCACAATCCAACAACATAAAAATCAACCCAATCGGAGGTCTACATCACTAGATACAAATAAGAGAAGATGGATGGCCATGATAATGCCACGTGGTGACATCACAGCCACCCCTCACCGCAACCCAACATCTGAAAGCATCTTCGTCGTGCACTGTGGGCTGTTGGATCTTCATCCAACGGCCACAAAACATCCATGCCATCGCCCACCCCCACACCATCACGGAGGGAAGATCCTCAGCCATTAGATCTTCATCCAATGGCTGAGAGTGGAGTTGCCTAAAACCAAAACATGACTCAAAATGCGCCTTAGTGCATTGGTTAAAGCACTCAACCACAAGCGAGCGATGCGGGTTCAAGACACGCGATGCTCAAATTAGGAAAGCTGGTCGTGCACGAGCGCTATTGCCCATTGGATGGTGATCGGAGCATTGGGAGACAGCCATGTGGCGTGGTCAGACGATTCCGCGGAGCACGATCACACGTAGATTAATGTGGATTTGAGTAATGTGGATTCACATATAGACTTTGGGGAGGATTTGAGTAAAGAACAAGAACCCGAGGATGACATTGATAGAATAATCCCTAGATCTGTTGCTTCCAACCTACCTTCATTTGATTCGGAGTCATCCTTTGATTTGCCTATGTATGAAGGCAAAATTTTGACTCTTGATGAAGTGCAGGAAGATACTTGTGATAGTACAAGGGATGCTAGGGATGCAATTGAGGAATTAGGAAGGTTGTTAGGAATGGACACCAAGCTGATTAGACCCAACCTAGATCATATGGCCATCCTGCAAGCTCAAAATTTGGACACCCTAGACAAGCACTGGCTTAGAGCTCTGCTCATTTCTATTTTGACTGGGGGGCTTAACAGACCAATATCTCTTGTAGTGGGGTATCGAATATAGCTTGATGATTTCTATAGTCAGTCCATTACCCTGGGGGTTTACCACTGCACCATTCCTTCCCCATTTCTTTTGGAGGATCCTTGCCATCCTTCCCCTACCCATATGGAGGTTGTTATTCCCGCCTATCCTTTAGAACCCCCTCTGGTGACCTGGGATGATTTCATTCCCATCCTGGTTGGGCGAGAATTTGCTATCGGGATTCATCATCAGCTCACCAATATACTTGGCTACCTCTTTTCTAGGCCATCATTACTTTGCTCATTGTTAGGGCCTATTTCCTTGGTTTTGGAACCTGACTTGCAGGTTCTTTGGTGACTTGGCTGCCAACAAAATAACAATAGCCCAACTCTGACCCAGGTAATACTCTTATGCAATGAGGATATTGCAGATTTTAGGCATGGGGGGGTGTACTTGGGGATATACATAGCATTTATACATAGTGCATTCATGCATTTAGCATCCAGCATTCTACACTGCATATATTTGCATTGATTTAAAAATAATAATAATAATAAAAAAGAGAGAAAAAAATTTTTTTTTTATTAAGCTTAATTGGCTAGGCCCTACATTCTTAGGCATAAGATCAAAACTTTAGGTCAGACTAAGTTGACTCTTGGTGTCTGACTTTAGATGCTAAGTTGAGCTACTAGCTTTAGACCCTTAGGGACCTTTGTGGACTTAAAAACTTAAGTAGGAGTTAAGTTGTAGACCATTCCTCATGAGGAAGGAAAGCTACGGATTGAGTTAAAGGCTGGGTAGTACCTGGTACCTTTTTCTACCTTTTGATTTATGGGTCCTCGTAACCTAAGCATCCACATTTCACACACACTTGGTCTTTTGTAAATAGTGATCACCCTAATTCATTTCTTGAAGAAAATTTGGTTCTCTTAGTTCTGACTTAGGAGAAGCTTAAAAACACAATTTGATTGGAAGAGTTCCTGCCACAGGAGAGGTGGAGTATATACTCAAGTTGAGGATGCGATGATAACATGTCACCTCCTCGGCACTTGTCTCTTAGGATGTCCATCCTACTAGGGGCATGTAAGCTCATTGTGCGGTTCAGGTACCATGGGCGACCCTATCTCGAAGTGTCGATTGCTATAGGCCTGAATTTGCTTAAGAAATCCATGGGCAATACTATCTCGAAGTGTCGATTGCCAGGAGTTCTTGGGGTCGCCATGGGCGGTGCTATCTCGAAGCATCGAAAGCCAAGCACCCTTCGAGGTTCGGTATGGGAACAATGAATCTGACACAGACCATGTTTATAGCTGATCCAAGGTTGAACTTAGAGGAATCAAACAAAAATATATATATTACCAAAAAAAAAAAAAACTCTTTCTCTCTTTCTAGGTTAGCAATCAAACCAACCTCAAATAATTCAGACCAATGCACATGCACGGATGCTTTAATCTCTAGGACCAATAAACTCTAGGGTAGAGCTAGAAATCAAAGAAACCTGTGCCTACAACTCGTCCTTAGCCAACCTAGTTTGTAACTTAGCAACTACTGGGGAACCTTAGGTCTAAAGTCTGAACTTAACATGTTTCTAAAGGAAGACCGTTTGGGTTGGCTAGCCCACTTGAAGAGTTGGGTTATTGCTTGACTTTGCTAGGGATAAGCAAAAACTAAGCATGGGGGTATTTGATTAGCCCATATTTGAGGGCTATTTAAGTATTTAAGTGCCTAGACATTAAGTTAATTTTAACATTTAGATAGCATACATTAGGATGTAAATAAATTAATTCATATTTTTAGCTTAATTGCATAATTCATGTGTGGCATTCATATCTAAATGCATTTAGAATTAACTTAGAATTGCATGCATTTGATTAGTTAACTAATTAGGTGCATACATACAATGTTTTAATTAACATAGAAGTTAAGGAGTTATGTATAAATAATCCAAATTATTTTATTATTATTATTTTCTTTAGCAAGTAACCACTCCGCCTTTGCCTCCTCCTGCACCCATTCATTTTTAACAGCTACCAGCATTCGCGAGGATCCACTCCCGCCTCTTGTGATTTCAAACGAATTAGTTGCAGCTACAAGAGGGGGGAGGAGACGACGGTGTTCAATAGGCCTCCACCCTGATTCATCACTGTGTAGAGACTGCACCACTCTCGTCTGCTCCACCACCACCGGCCTCAACCGTGGCAACAAGCCTCCACCATCGTGAGGGTGTGGTGTGACAAGCCACACCACCATCTGGAGCTTGTTTGCATTACCGTGTGCACCTCAGCATGCAATACCATCACCACCATACCAACAACCACCACTGCAGGCATTGCAACTCCACGCCACAACTCCACGCCCTACACCTTCATCTCCCCCGTTAGTTAAGATGTCTGGGAAGTTTCCTGGACGTCTGATGCCCCTCGCTGCACCTCCACACAACAACTCAGTAGCCTTCGCTCGCAATGCAGGCCTTCATCCCCTCTCTGTGCATACCCTCCACCATCTTCGTCTCCTCCACACGTCGTCACCCAGCTCATGTAGCATCTCCAACTGCAGCAACATGCGCAGCCAGTAGTTGCACGTACATCCAGCAGCATGCCATCAGCTCCCACACTTAGCTAGAACCGCACTCGTGCACCACCTTCTCCTCGCGCGTGGGTGCCCACCGCCATTCTTGTGCTACGCTCAGTACTGTTGCCGCATGCACCACCGCCTGCTCGAGCCCCCTCCAGTCACGCACTCCCAGTGCCTGCCATAGCTACCTCCATGTGCACCATGCACGCCTCCTCGCTGCCATCCTTGCCATCTTTGCTCAATCCTCTCCGCACAGCAGCAGCAGTAGCCACCTCCAGCACTCATCTCCTTACTATTTCCCCTCACCTCCAAACCACGCGCCACGCCTCATTGATGCACGCCCACACTCTCTCACCCCATGCGTGGCCAGCTCACGATGATCTCCTCTCTGCACCTCCACCTACAAGCAACAACCACCACCTCTCCTTCTATAGCAGCAATAGCAGCAGGAAACACCCAACATACCCACCGCCATCTCCTCCTCACCGCCGTCGCCTCCGGCTGTCGTTGGCCATGCTGCCACCACCATCAAGTAGCCTTCGGCACTCGACCTTCACCACGCACACCACTGCTACCAACCCTCTCCTCCATGCGTGTGACCAAGTGGAAGGATTTCCCCAGTTTTTCTATAGTAACAGCCACATTAAAAATTATATTTACATGCCATTGAGAGCTTCATTTTTAGTTAAATATTTGAAGATATACTGTGGCATTTGCTGGCCTGCCCCTCTACTCTTGTCTATTTCTCCTGCATTCTTTTTATATCTCTTCCTGTATTTTATTAGTCTCACCTAAGTTAAATGTTATACTATATTTATGAGCAAATGTTGGGCAATGATAGATTTGCGAGAGGGGATTTTTGTTTTATGAATATCTTATTACGTTAATTTTATGACCATATCATTCATCTTTCTCATAAATATGATTCTAGTTTTATCTCACATTGATTTCTTAATCTAAAGGGGATTTTAGCTTGATTTTTTGGGAGAAGAAAATAGTGAACATTTGATTTCAATAGTAGCAAGTTTTAAATATGCCATTGCCTCCCTGTGGACACGACCCGCACTTCTGCAAGTGGTTTAATTTTAATTCAATATTTTGATTAATCGATTTTCCACCACTCAGAAATACAATGACAAATCATTTTAATCATCATTTTCGAAAGCGAAAATCGACTCGTCAACCACCAGGTTAAATCCACGCATGGAATGCATTTGTGAAAGAGTTTTAAAGCCAGATCAGGTTCGTTGATCTCCCAATCGACGAATCTGATTAACCTAAGGTTGTTTCACAAGTATAAGGGCCAAAATGCCCTCTTTGCCCCACATCAAAGCTATAAAAGAAGACCAGGGCCCCCTGTTGATCTATCTCTTCCATCTTCGATGGACTCCAGCTATCTCTCTCTTTTCCACCTTCTTCCACGGTCTCCCGCCTCTCTCTCTGCAACTCCTACCTTTGTCTTGGAGCTCTGGATCTGAGGTGCTGCCGTGCCTTGCACAAGCAACCCACAAACGACATCATCATCTATCTAACTTCTATCTCTCTCTCTCTCTTTCTCTATTTAGTATAACAACATTTAGTTTGAAAAACTATTTTTAATGCAATACGATTCTGATTATCTGATATCAGATATTCATATATACATATATACATATATAAATATCTGTTTAGAGCAAGTTTTCTGAAAAGCTTCTGCATGAAATCGTGATTACCTCCCTGTGAATGACCTAGTACTCCTAGTATTTATAAATTTATTTGTTCCATCGCGATTCGAGCTATGATGCTAATATCTACCTTTTCTAACATGTCTAGCATCGATGGATCATTTACTTGAAAGCGAGCACACAACAGGTACAAAATAGAATTTAGGGTCTACTAGCAATCAAGTATAACAATGATCCTATCATACTTCTGTATAATTTCTAATCTATAGACTTACTTGTTTCATCGATTTTTAATTGAGTAGAGGCTACCATTGGAGTGTCTTTACCCTTTACTTTGTCCATCGAGAATTTCTTCAAGATCTCTATTGTGTATTTGGTTTGAGATATGAAGATTCCAGAGGATAGCTGATCAATTTGAAGTCGAAAAAAGAATCGAAGTTCCCCCATCATGCTCATCTCAAACTGATCCTACATTACCTTTGCAAATTCTTTGAATAACAGATCATTAGTAGCACCGAAAATAATATCATCAACATATATTTGTATTTTTTGGATATTATTGTTCATCGCTTTGAAATGGGTTTTAAAATCACCACGTTGCAGTATAGCTCAAATTAGTGCGAAAACATATAATATTTATTACTCGAATAAAAGTTCAAGGTTGAACATAGGGAGCAAGTGTCAATTTAATACTCAAGATCACAATCAAAGATATAAGAATTTGCAATCAGAATTAATTCAGAATGATCTAATCAATAATGTCAAGTATCAATGTGCAAAAAGAATGGAGTAAAATGGTGATTTGAATCACTAATTACTCCTCACAATAATAGCAACTAGACCAATGTTGATATGCGGAAAACTACGGGATCGGAGTTGAATTTGAAAACCCATCGTTGTAGTTCAATTTACGAAGCAATCCCTCAACAAATAAAATTTAATCGAAATTCGTAAAGAAATTCTGAGTCGAACATAGGGAGGCTACATTGATCTAAAATTCGTGATTATATTTTTTTTGGTATTTTTGCATAAAAGAGAGATAATCACAATGGAACTGATATTAACACTAAGAGAGAGAGAGAAAATAATCACTTGATTTATGAATAATGTTTTTATAGCTAGAAAGTGGGAAATTCTATTCTAGAAAGCGATAAAAAGAAGGGTGAGAGATGTTATCCTCTTTGACGATTGCTTGGAGGACGAGTCAGACAAAGCAACACCTGGAAGATGGAGTATGGGGCAGGAAGAAGGAAGACGAAGTAGGAAGAAGCGGGAACAAGGCAAAACGTCGTCATCGTCGCGAGATCCACTTCCGGAACGGGGGCGAGAAAACTTTGGATTTGGCTCTAAAGGAGCATCTCAGGTGTAGGACAAGCTTCTCTAGAGCTTTGGAGAGGGAGAGAGGTGAAGGAAGGGATGAGAATTTCGTAGGGTAGGGGCTCCGTTTATAGTTGTAAGGATTGGGGGCAATTTGGTCATTACATATTTAAAACATTAAATGAGGGGATCTTGAGTGACGGAATTAAGCGTCACTAAAGACCCGATCATGGCCTTACGTGCGCACCCGCTCGCACGCCCTTTCCTCTTCAGCGTAACCGCGCCTACTTATGTGTTTGAACTGGATTGCACGTACGGTCCTGCGTTGAATAGCACGTACACGATCCGCGTGCTCTAGGTACGCCATGTAGCCCGCATTTGTGCTGTTCGCCATGCATCTAACGGATGCAATCAACTACGTCCGCTCCTTGGCTGAATTGAGGCGCTCGAAGAGGCTTGAACCTGTGACCTCTGTCTCGCTCACAGCTGCATGACCATTGTGCCAAGGCTGAGAGTTCGTCATGGGTTCATCCAAAGAACGCATGCTTATGATCATTGGATCAAGATCCAACAGCCCAGATTTGACGATCATTTGAGAGAGCAGCAGGTGTTCATGGCCAGTATTGGGCGGTTGGGATGGCACCACATGGCGCCATCCTGATCGTCTATCTTTTTTGACTAGAAGGTGCCACGGATGTCGGATTGGATCGATTTTCACGCCGTTAGGCTACGATCGTCAATCCCAACCCATCCGTGTGGTCAGATCTGTCATCTGAGGTGTGGATTGACACCATCTTGGCCCTTGATTTCTAAGCTTTCTCAGACTATATATGGTGCTACGGATGTCTGATCAGGGCTATCTTGGAGTCATTGAACTCCACTCATCGCCCTGATCAGATCCATATGGTTGGATCCTCGGTCCGAGGCCCTGATTAAAAGTTGCCTTGTCCTTGGCCATAAAAGGAGACAATTACTATATAGTTTGTACAATTTGACCTAAATGCATGATTATGTGTGTTATGCAATATTTACGATGCATGATGCTAATATGGTACTAAGAACATGCATTAATAGACATTTTTGGCTATTTAGATGTATGTACATCCCCCATGCCTATCTTTTTCTAGTCCATAGCAAAAACTACATGTTATTTATAAAAGAATTAGGATTGGATTACTCGGGCAAAAGTTATTTTCAATATTAAGAAATTTTTACTTAGGACCTAAACTTCAAAGACACAACAGCGCCCGGGTATCTGCTAAAACTCAGACCGCCTCAAGCTCTCCCCTTATTCAAAGAAGGAGCTCTTTGTCTCTTTTTCTTTCTAATTTTTTTGGATTTTTGAGTTTAGGGTTTCAGAGCAGCTTTCTACGGCCACTCAACCCACCCAAGACTTGATGAGAACCCTAAGTTCTGAGCATCTTTTTGTGAATGTGATAGACTCGTTGATCAGCAATCAGAATGGACTTCGGGTTTCTACGCCCCTAGGTGACCTTAAAAAGAATTTTGCTTAAAGATGTATATATACGACCGGTAGCTTTCTCCCTACTTCTATTTTTATGGGGTCAACACAAGGGTGAATCTAGTGTATATCTCCCTGGCTTATTCTACTTCTCTACTTCCTAAGTCTTTTAAGAATTAAACGTGCATTTCTTAAGCTGGGTTCTAGACAACCTGCCAATGGGCTATTACCCACGATAACTTGCCAATCATACCACTCAAGAAACAAGTCCAGATTTTAGTGGACACCTGGGCTGATTAAGCTCGAAGACCTAAAGGGTCTAAGTGTTCAAATCCTACTATATTATTCCCTAAGGTTGAAAATTCCTAATGCCCAATTATTCTTTCCTAATTCAATTTTTTTTTCATTTTTTTAAATAAATAAATAAAAAGAATCTATGGAGCGGACAAAATAATTCAATGATGAATATCCACCCCCCTATGCCTATCTAATGTAATATCCTCATTATATTAAAAAGACATGAAACAGAGTGGAGTAAAGTAGAAAGTACCTAAATTGTGTGAATAATGGGTCCGCTCCAAGATGAAAAGAACTGTATACGTGATGAATTTAGTGCTTTCAGCTAGGCACACTATACACAGAAGAAGAAATAAAGAATTCACAAGTGCAGGTCAGAATCAAAATAAAAAGATTCACCTCAGGACCTACCAGTAGATGTCCATAGATGTGGACCAGATTGTAATGCAGACCCATACCCCATGGTTGAGTATATCTAAGGTTCTGGATAAAAATTATCCAAAACCTGAAATCAGTATGCAAGAGGGGTCGGACCTGCGATTTGTGAGGCTGCAACACCAGACCAAAAGGTCGGGTTACAGAAAGATTAAGCCCAAAAGGATAAGCAATGAATTTGTGCTTGGGTTGGACATCCTCTGAATCAAAGATGTCATAAGGGTCCTGGTAGAAGGTTGGGAGTTTTAAACAAATTGGAACCCTTAGACTCAATCTTCTACTTCCTTCAGAATTGGCTTCCTAACTCAATATTTCCCAACTCCTGTGTTCCTTATTCAAGATTTCAAATTCTAGGACCTCATGCAAGTTAATCACCCCATCTGAAATTTCCAAGTCCAAAAGATGTAACTGAATCAGAATTGACTTAGGTCTAGTGATCTCAAAAACAGAATCGTCAGTAAGCTCAAAGGGATGTAATTGAGGAATGGGGCTTTGAATTAAATCCTTCATGAAATCGGGATCTGAATCCACCATGCGAGCCCCAACAGGATCAAGTTCGTCAATTTCAAGGCCATCAAATGATTTATCAAATTCTTTAGGCCTAGTTGTCTCACTAAAATTGTGTTCTATAAACTCATGTGAGACTTCGCATAATTATTCTTCACCTTCAGAATCAAAGAAATATGAATCCGCATTAATGTATGTCTCAAAATTATCCATCACTTTCTGATCCATGGAGACATATGTTTCCTCATACCCCATCTTAGGTATCTCAGGTGAAGAAATCAGTTCATCCATAATTGGTTGCTTTAGACAAATCTGGTCAATCTCTATCTCATAACACGTGTCCCCTCCAACAGGTGCCTGAGTGGGTTCTGACATTGGCTCTCCTGAAGGGGGTTCATCCTGGGAATCATCCCAAGATTGAACTAAAGCAACCACAAATTTCATCCTCAATTTCGATAATTTCCCAAGTAAAAACTCACCTGGGTCTTTATCCTTAACATCTTGGAGCCAATCCAACAAATACTTGTTCAGATCATCAATCATTTCAATCAGGGGCTCCAATTCTTCAGTGCAAGGTGTTGGCTGAGCTTTTAAAGATTGTATGGTGTTCCTCAAGTTAGCCAACACCTTCTCTTGGACCTGGTTAACCTGAACCAAATGGTTTGGTTTAGGGTGGGGTGGGTTTGGGTTCAGTGCAGGGGAGTTAACGAATTAAAGATCTTGATACCCTCACCGATAATAGGTCATTTCAGGTTGTTCATAAGGTGGTGATGACCTAAAGGCAATGCATTCTAGGGAGGGATAAGGATCAGTGTATCCTTCTTGATTGTAGATCATATTAGGTTGTCTAAATGAGGGTGGTGATCTATAATCGATGTAGCTCGAAGAAGGATAAGAATCAAGATCATGGTGTCTAGGGTTAAACCCTAAACATAGAGGTCCAGAACTATATCCCCAATCAAAATTATCCCAACTAGAAGATGGATGAGAATAAGTTTGGTTGAAATAATAATCATTTTGGGAATAAGTAGTGGTAGGAGGGTAGGAGTGAAAGTTTGAATAGGATGTGGAAGGATCCATGACAGAACAGGAGGAAGAAAGGTGCCCTGCAATACAAACAAACAAACCTGTCGTTAAGTGGGCTAGCCTAAAGACCTACAGACTCTCAAAACCCATCTTGAGATAACGAATCAATTTGATCTACTTCTTTCTGATCAATCCAACCAGTTAGAGGGAAGGACTGGAGAGAAGGTTCTTCCTTTGGCTTGCACCTCAGGTTCCTAGTGTACCCCCCAGCCACGATCGTTTGATTCTGCTCCCCTAGGTAGACATCAGATTGAACAGTAGAATCAGACTAATCAAAATTAATCTCAGTCTGGGCTCCGAAGAGCGAGTTAAATCCTTAGGGCAAATGTCTACTTTGTTTTAATTAGGGTTTGGTTTTGAATGTGCTTTGGAATGTGATGGGCTCTTTATTTGGGTTGTGAGATTAGTGATTGATTGATGTGTGTGTACGTGCACAACCAATGGTTTTCAAGCAAGATTATTTTTAGATGTGGTGAAGTTTTGGGTTTAAATCATGCTTAGTAGCCTTTAGGATTCAACTTTAGGTGTATTCAATCAAGTTCAGTTGGCACACCAGGTTTTGAAAGCACAGGTGAAAGTGTTTTTCTTTGAAACTTAAAAGAATGTGAAGTACCTAGTAAATCTCTAAAAGTTGAACCTATGTGGCAACTACTTGATGAGTTGATTTTAGTTGAAGTGGTGCGGCCCAATCAACTCAAACAATTAGCCTATTG
Source organism: Thalassia testudinum (assembly GCA_037157565.1). NCBI lineage: Eukaryota > Viridiplantae > Streptophyta > Magnoliopsida > Alismatales > Hydrocharitaceae > Thalassia > Thalassia testudinum. The sequence continues at coordinate 981,719 of JAZHRO010000017.1, forward strand.
CACCACTTAATTAGGCACATAAGTGATTATCTAATCTGATTTCTACTCAATTATGTGTTTAGGTGTGTGTACCGGTTCCAAAGATAGGTTTACCGATTGAGTTTGAAAATCAAAAGAGGTTGTGTACCTCTGTGAGAGATTTTTTTAATTTTTTCTTTTATATGCAAAGGATGAGGTAGGTGTAGCTATCAAACAAACAATCAAAACTAGCCTTAGAGTTTATAAGAACACCTAGGTTGATTTTTGATTGTGCTATTACATGGTGGAATGAAAACTAGTGGGTGGGAGGTGGGGGTAAACTTATCAACCCTTCAACAACACTTTTCTCCAATCTACCACTTTTTCCCATCTCGAAAGAGTACTTATAATCACAATAAGAAAGAAGAGAAGTGAGGTAAAAGATAAGGTAGGAAAACACGAAGAATCAAAGAGTGTCGCCTCCCTGGCAACGGCGTCAAAATGTTGATATGCAGAAAACTACACGATGGAAGTTGGATTTGAAAAACCCATCATTTTAGTTCGATTTGCGAAGCAATCCCTCAACAGATAAAATTTAATCAAAATTCGTAAAGAAATTACAGGTCAAACACAGGGACGCTACGTCGATCTAAAATCTGCGATTATATTTTTTTTTATTTTTATATAAAAGTGAGATAATCACAATGGAATTGATATAACACTAAGAGGGAGAGAGAGAGAGAAAACAATCACTTGATTTATGAATAATGTTTTTATAGCTAGAAAGTGGGAAATGATTACAACTAGAAAGTAGGAAACGATTACAGCTAGAAAGCGGGAAATTCTACTCTAGAAAGCGATAAAAAGAAGGAAGAGAGATGTTATCATCCTCAACGATTGCTTGGAGGATAAGCCAGAAGGAGCGACGCCTGGAAGACGAAGGACAGGGTGGGAAGGAGGATGAAGCAGGAAGAAGAGGGAACGAGGCAGAACGTCGTCATCGTCGCGAGATCCACTTCCCGAACGGGGGCGAGAAAACTTAGGATTTGGCTCTAAAGGAGCATCTTGGGTGTGGGACAAGATTCTCTAGAGCTTTGGAGAGGGAGAGCAGTGAAGGAAGGGATGAGAATTTTGTAGGGTAGGGGTCTCCTTTTATAGTTGCAAGGATTGGGGGCAATTTGGTCATTACATATTCAAAACATTAAATGAGGGGGTCTTTAGTGATGGAATTAAGTGTCACTAAAGACCCGATCATGGCCTTATGTGTGCACCTGCCCGTGTGCCCTTTCTTATTCAATGTAATCGCGCCTGCTCGTGTGTTTGCATTGGATTGTGCATACGATCGCGCGTTGAATAGCATGTACGCGATCCGTGCACTCTGGGTGCGCCACGTAGCCCGCATCTGTGCCGTTCGCCATGCATCCAATGGATGCAATCAACTACACCTGCTCCAAGGCTGAATTGATGCGCTCAAAGAGGCTCGAACCCACGACCTTTATCTCACCTGCAACTGCATTACCGTTGCGCCAAGGCCGAGAGATGGTCACAGGTTCATCCAAAGCATGCATGCTTGTGACCATTGGATCAAGATCCAACGACCTAGATTTGGCGATCATTTGAAGAGGAGAGCAGTGGGCGTTCATGGCCAATATTGGGCCATTGGGATGGCGCCACGTGGTGCCATCCTGACCGTCCATCTTTTGTGACTTGTAGAAGGTGTCAAGGATGTCGAATTGGATCGATTTTCATGCCGTTAGGCTGCGATTGTCGATCCAACCCCATCCATGAGGTCAAATCTATCATCTGAGGTATGGATTGACACCATCTTGGCCCTTGATTTCTGAGCTTCCTTGGACTATATCTGGTGCTACGGATGTCCGATCGGGGTGATCTTGGAGTCGTTGAACTCCAGTCATCGCCCTGATCAGATCCGTACGGTTGGATCCTTGGTCTGAGACCCTGATTAAAAGTCGCCCTGTCCCTGGCCATAAAAGGAGACAATTACTATATGATTTGTACAATTTGACCTAAATGCATGATTATGCGTGCTATAAAATATTTACAATGCATGATGCTAATATGATACTATGAACATGCATTAATAGATATTTTTGGCTATTTAGATGTTTGCACATCAATCAATAGTATCAATCAAGGAAATAAAGCGTTAAATGTATGCAATCAGATGGCAGAGGCTTATATCAAATGCCTTAACTGAGGCAAAAGCCTCTTCCTTTTTTCTTTTCAAGCCTCAGGGAGAGGCTTCTCTCTACTTCTCCTCTTCCTTCTTTCTTCTCTATCTCTATTTCTCTTCCTTCTCTTCTTTTCTTAGCTTCAAAGAAGGCATAGCACAGAACTCAACATGCCAGTAGAGGCAAAGGACTCCTTCAGGCGACAGAGCAAACCCCCCTTCTCCTTTCTTTCTCTCTTCTTCATCTCTCAAAACCAACAAACCAAACAAGACCTGGGTATCCAGGTAATCGGACCAAGCCCAGACCCGCGGGGCGTAAGTGCGGGCGAGGGCATGCGTGGGCACGTGCGAGGGGACCTCACCTCGTGCTTACTGAGGCAACAACGCTATAGTAGAAAATCAATTTAAGTGGCTTCATGCACCCGTCAGCAAATGAGATGGGACTAAAGTCCCACCTTTTCTTCGCGTGCACTGCAGGTAGTGAAGATGCCTCAAATTGAGGTAGTTGTAGGCATTGGTGACCCCAGTCAAGGACCTGGGAAGGATCCTGAGACCACTCCGCGTGAACTGGCACTAAAATCTAGAGCATCAAATATGCTCAGGAGGATCGCATGAGGATGGAAAATGTGATGGTGTATGTGGTGAGGCAAGTGCGTGCGTGAGAAGGTCGTACGACATCGGAATAGAGGTGTGGTGAGGGTGGAGTTCGAGGGAGTCGTAGAGTGGAAAATAGGGTGAATTGGTAGAGGGCTTTTGTTGAGTGGAGCATGACGATGCTGATAAAGGTGATAGCGGTGAGTTTCGAGTAGTGTGGTAGTGTGTAGGCACCATCGGAGGTTCATTGAAGCGGAAGAAGGTGACGGTGTTGAGGGAGAATCGATGGTCGTGCATGTGTCACGAGAGTGGGGAAATAATGTAGAGAAGAAAAAAGGGAGAGATAGAGGGACCTAGGGACACGGTAGAGAGGCAGAGGGCTCCGGTGTTGGTCGACCAGAGTCGAAGAAGGAAGTAGAGGCGATGAGGCGGTGACGTCGATTGAGGTAGTGGCTCGACCTCTCATTGGCAGGAGAGGTTCGCAAGGATGACCAGAAGCTAGTCAGTCATCCAATTTGAGGGTTGGTCGACTGGAGGAGGAGAGGGGAGAGGAGTTGCTGGAGCTAAGTTTGAAGGTGGCTGGAGATGGAGAAGAGGAGGATTTCTCAAGCCAAAACTTGCTAAAAAGCTTGTCCATGCGACAGGGGTTCTTTTAAAGCTTGGAAGGTTTTTGTGAAATAGGATACTCAAACCTTTGAAAGGTTCGCATGACCTTTTGGGAAAGACGTAGAAGCCAAGGATTGGCTCAAATGGAAGGTAACTTCCCAAGGAATCTTCGGCTCAAATTTGGGAGAGATTGATTGAGAATCGAGCAAGAAATCCTCGCTCAAAACTCAACGGTGAAGGTTTAACCATCCAAAAATGGTGCGAGGACCTATTTATGAAAATGATGACAAAGTTGTGGCGCTAATTGCAGGGATTTTTAAAGATAGGCATATTTGTGATATAAAAGAATCAAACAGGACCAAATTGCAAACTAGGTCAACATGATCTCAAATTAGGCCCAAATTTTGATACAAACCTAATTTCAACCTAACGAATCTAATGGTGAAGTTGGATTTTGGTTTTGACCTAGTTTGACTAGGTAATTTATGCAAAAAACTAAATTAGGGCAAATATCAGCTTAAGGATCTGTTTTGGGTCAAGGCAAGTTCTGATGGTCAAATTGAAGGTACCAAACCATAGAGAATATTTTTATATGAATTTTAGAGGGTTTAGGTGAATTTTATCTTAACCATAACCTCAGTTAATTAAGTGGTCTATTTTTAGGATTTCAGAAGTCATTTAATTCTCAAAACACACGAAAACCCACTTGTTGGACATTTAAGATTATTTGACCCTTAATTACCCCTTGAGAAAATAATGGTTATTGTGCATTCAAGATATGATGGTAAAATTGCAGTTTTAACGCTAGTTTCTTGTCAGTGAATTAGGGCTCTCTAGCAATTATGCAGGAGCATTTATTCCTTGATAATGACTAAATTGAGCTAGTTATAGCTCATGATAGTGTTCCCATCAATTATCTTCTTTTCTTTTAGTTAATAAACTTGGATCTATATTACCAATTTTAAATTCATTTTCAATTAGGTAGGATTTTAATCTGTCGTACCAAGCTTGTGGAGCTTGTTTAAGTCCATATAAAGCTTTGTTCAATTTATAGACAGTCTTGAAATTTAACATCTTCAAAACCTAGAGGTTGTTTAACATATACGTCCTCCATGATGAATTCGTTTAGGAAGGCAGTTTTGACATCCATTTGAAAAAGTTTGAATTTTATATGGGTGGCAAAGGCTAGCAGCATCCTAATGGATTCTAGGCAAGCTACGAGAGCATATGTTTCATCAAAATCAATTCCTTCTTATTGATTATACCCTTGGGCCACAAGTCTAGCTTTATGTCTAACTACTCCTGATTCATTAAGCTTGTTCCTAAAGACCCACTTAGTCCCTATAATGGTTTGAGAGTTAGGCTTTGGAACAAGTTCTCATACATTATTTCTTTTGAATTGATTCAATTCATCTTCCATTGCATTGATCCAATGACTATCAGAAAAGGCTTCCTTGACACTTTTGGGTTCTAATTGTGAAACAAATGTAGTGAAAGCTAAGCTATTAAAGGCAGATCAAGTTTGAACTCCTTTAGACAATTCACCTATCACAAATTCTTTTGGATGATCTTTTACATAGGAAATATCTCTAGGAAGTTCATAAAAAACATTTACTTCTGGAATGTTTGATGGGTCATCTACTAGTTCATCCTCATCATTGATTACTATAGGTTGAGCTAAGGTTTCATCAAATGATACATGCATAGTTTCTTCAACAGCCGAATTCCTCTTATTAAAAATTCTATAGGCTTTACTTCTTGTTGACTACTGATGGGAACGCCATCATGAGCCCTAACTAGCTCATTTTGACCCAATGAAGAGAATAAACGCTCCTACATAACCAACTTAAGGTTATAATTCATTGCATAACCATTCTGAGAGAAAAATAAGAAACTAAGGTTAAAACTGTAAGTTTACCAATGCAGTACAACCATAAGTTTTGTCAAGGGCTAAACAAAGGTCAAATGGTCTTAATAAGATAACAACTGGGTTGGATTTGACAGAAAAAGGTTTGTGTGTATTCTGTGAATTAAATGACTTCTTGAAACCCTAAAAATAGACCCACTTAATTAACCAAGGTTCTGGTCAAGATAAAATTCACCTAAACCCTCTAAAAAATATAGAAAAATATTCTCTAGGGTTTAGTACCTTTAATTTGGCCATTAGAACCCATCTTGACCTAAAATGGGGTCACAGACAGATATTTGCCCTAATTTAGGTTTTTACATAAATTACGTAGTCAAACATGGTTAAAACCAAAATCCAACTTCACCATTGGATTCCTTGGGTCAAAATTAGGTTTGTACCAAAATTTGGACCTAAGGAGAACTTGTCTTGACCTAGTTTGTAATAAGGTCCTGTCTGATTACATTTCTACCCCTAACTTTCAAAAACCTTTGCAAACTGCCCCTAGCTTTCTCATCATCTTCACAAATAGATCCTTCCACCATTAAGGTGGAGGAATCCGACTCCGACGAGCTTTGAAAGGAGATTTCTCCTTGATTTCTTGGAGAATCCCCTCCAAAATTGGAAGGGAGATTCTCTGAGAAATTCCCTCCAATATGAACCCGTTGATGAGCTCTTATTCCTTCCCAATCTCTCATGCAAATGCATGAGAGATTTGGGACTCTTGAAGCTTCCATCTCCGGCTAGTTTTCCTTTCTTGGAAGCTTGGCTTCCAAGCACAAAACCCTCTCTGAAGACCTATTTAAGAAGCCCTAGATCCAACTGATTCTCCTCAGCTTAAAATTGGATTGGTTCCCCCTCTATTCCTCTCTCCCCTCCGGTCGCAACCCCCCGTAAGCTCTGATGGCTTCTCCCTAGCTCTCTCGTTGCCCAACCACAATACCAGTGGACGGGTTATCTCCACCACCGTCCTCCGCATCAAGCAATACCCGCCGACGTCATTCCTGCCCCATCTTTGCCACCGCCTCACCTATGAAGATTTGTCTTCCCCACATCTGGCAACCACACTGACATGGGATTCCTTTCCTCTTTGTCTCTTAGAAGTAGGTTTTTAGACTCCCTCTCTCTCACACTTTCTTTCCCCTTCTTTATTTCTTAAAATCAACTACCGACGCCACTGAACACCGTCACCTCCTCCATCTCCGGTGACTCATCCGACAAGGTGCTCCCACCACTACACACCTCCATCCACCTCACTGACCACCCTACAACCTCCACCGCTCCTCCCTGATCCTATCCCCTCACTCCATTCACACCATCGACCACCTAAACACCTCAACGAACACACCCACTCACACGCACACAGTATGCCCTAGGCACACCACCTCAGCCACCCTCGCTCCACGCAACCACTCCCATCATATCCGTCGTGCTCCGACGATGCCCTCTGAACAATTTGATGTGGCTGAAAGGCCATTCTCTTGATTTCAAGTATCAAGCATTGTCTTCCATTGTTGTCGAGCTTGAAGCAAGCTTGAAGCTGCTCCAGGTGCTGTTGTCCCAGGCTGTGCAGAATTCCATCACGCATGCATCTAGGCTCTCAATTCTAGCCGAAGGCCTCCACATCTACTACAATTGGAAGCCTTATCTGCTACTATAGGTGGTCAAAAGGAAGGTGGGACATTTAGTCCCACCTCAGAAATGGAAGGGCGCTTTGATGCGCATAAATTGAAATAGTGAAAGAGGTTGTTCACCTCTAACACTGAGGATAAGGTCCTCCTCCCCCCTTCATTGGACTCGTGCGCGGCACTGCCCACGTGGACCTGGACGACCCGACTACCTGACCCGACTTCAGTCCTCGCTCACCACACATGTCTGTGAGCCTAGACCCAGGTATGCATTTGGTTCGATTACCCGACCGACTAAGGCTCTGGGAGAGCGAGACTGAAATAGAATGAGAGAAGGAGAGGGGACAGTTGCATAGGAAAGGGGGGTTTTTTCCATGGAGAGTTTGGCTCCAACACTTATCCAATTCAAAGGAAGAAGAGGAGGTCAAGTAGAAGAAGACAAGAAGAGAAAGAGAAGGACCTTAGAGAAGGAAAAGGCAAAAGCAGAAAAAGAAGAAGAGAAGGCCAAAGGCAGAAGGCAGAGAAATAGAAGAAGGAAGAAGAAGAAGAAAGAAGAAGATAGAGAAAGCTAAGGGAAAAAGAAGAAAGACATAGAAGCAGTGAAGAAGAAGAATCAGGGAAATCAGAGAAAGAGAAATCAGAAGAAGAAAAGAAGAAAGGGACTGTAGCACAAGTCATTTAAGACGTCTGATTGCAAAATCAGACTTCTGATACTCATATGCTCTTCATTAAATTGTCTAAATTTCTTTTTACTCTTCATATACTCATATGCTCTTCATTATTTTTGTCTAAAATTCTTTTCTCTTCATATACTCATGCTCTACATTCCTAATTAGTTTTTGAGTAATATTATATGTTCAATTTGCAATAATTGTTGAGATTAGTGTGTGAATTCCATTTGCTCCCTGTGTTCGACCTCGAAACATTTTCGAGTAATAAAATTGTATTTGTTTTGAATGCTTTTTCGGCTGTACTACAACACAACACTTTTTAAATCTCGACTTAGCGCGATTAACATTTTGGTGCCGTTGTCAGGGAGCAACGCATAATTCACCACTATTCTATGAACTACTTGATTATATTTGAGCACTAACTTGCCCTATTTGCTTTATTGTGATTTTGCGAGGTACATCACGAGGAGATCTTCCATGCAAATCAACCACTCCAGGGCAGGTAACTTCTCTATTCTTCCCTAATCAACCTCCTAATCTTGGGAAGACAAAAAGGAAACAATCAATTAGGAATCACCTGCCTTATTTTTCATAGTAATTATCATTTAAAAGGAAAGTTTCCTGATTTGAGAAATTTTTTTCAAATCTCATTAAAGTTGAAGCAATTCTAGTTAGAAATACTACATTTCCTGTGCCTGTGCCTACTAGGGACTACGCTTAAATTCTAATCTTCTTGGACTACGCACTTCTTGTTTGAAGTCCAAGGGGAACATTTTTAAAATCAAAGTGGACTTGGAAATAAAGCCAATTAGGGTTTCTGCATTAGGGCTTTAGAGTGCTAGTTCACACTTGCCTGCATAAAAGAAAACAACCCCACCTGCATTTGTGTACTACCCAAGCCCTTGATTGAAAATATCTAATCAAGACAAACCCTAAAATCAGGCTCTAAACTCACTTGAGCCCTAAAATTCTTGGACCTAATAATCTAGGAGTCAAATCAAGGTGATTTCTAGGTCTTGACCTAGAGTTCATTCTACCATCTTTAGGATAGGTCAAGTAAAGTTGGTCTACATTGTAGACCAACCAACCTCCAAATTAGGTCACAAGTCAAATCAACTGCTAATTCAAGTGAAAACAAAGGCAGAAATTAGGACATAAAACTGGTAGACTTAAGAGGTCAAGTTATCCATTCTGGTCTACCTAGACTCTTAGTGACAAGGAAGGTCGAGTAGGGGAAACCCTGTAACCCATGGGGGCACTCTACTGTGTAGGGGTCTTTGCGGGACTCTCCCTTCCTGGCTACCCAGGTAATTCTCAGGTGAACAACTTTCTGATCCAGGGGTATCATCCGCCTCGAACCTCTATAGTCATCCAAAAATCTTTGGGTGCCTTGATTAGGTCCATATCACATCCAGTCCTTCATTCTTTCTATTTAGACCACACACACATATTTTCATTGGGAATCTCTATTCAGATCAAATCACTACATTCTGAACCTAAATTTTGATTCTACATCTTGATTCCACCATCTGATTCGAAAATGCAGCCTAGCTACTTAGAAAAGCTATTGAAGAAACCTGAATCTCAAAGATCCATGAAAGATAGAATGGTTGAGGATGCCCTTAGATTTTATGACATTGACTACAAAACCTTAAAACCAATTGAAGACATTCAGGTTAATGTCTCGACAACAGCCACCTTCATCATAAACTGTGCCCAATTATTATTAATAGAAGCAACAAATGGATCAACCCAGGATATTCTCATAACAGGGTACATCGAGATAGAAAAATTGCATAACTTTGAATATCTCTAATGCATGACAAATTCTGTACTTTGGGAAAAACACCATGATCTTGAAAAATGGGAAGAAATGATGAAATTATTGAAATAAGTTATCAATCAAAAATACTCGTACATACCCCAAACAGTTAATGAAACATGTTGGAATAATATTGTGGATCAACATTATTTCCCAAATCCCGAGTTTGAGACACCAGGTTGTTGTAGATTCCTAACCCAGATGGAATATGATAGGCCTAATCATGAAATAGGTTGGGAGGTCCCAATTGTAGGAGAACACAATTTTGAGCCAGCCCTAAAAAACCAAAACCCTGGTTCACCAAGCATAGAATTCCTAGACTCTTGTAATAATGAGATTAAATCAGAACCTCTCAAGGGTGTAAATTCTGCCCCTTACTCTGATAAGGTGACCCTCGAAGGCAATCCTGACCTAGATTCTAGTAATTCAACCCACATCCTCAGCCTAGAATCTGGATCTGAATCTTATTGGGATGATTACAAGGCCTCGTATGATGACAATCAAAGTTTGAATTGGGATTATGATTCTGGGCCTTTATTTGATGAATGTACCCCTCCAACATCTTCAAAAATACAGATTGATTTTCAGAAGTCACGCCAATCTACAATACAGAAATCGAGGAGTTGGAAGAGTTGGGTTTTGATTGGGTCTTTCCTACAAGCCTAGAACTCGAGCCTAGACTTAATAGGGACACCTTTTTAAGCTTAGAATCTACAAATAGGCTAGACCCAAGTCAAGTTGTTGAATCTACATCTTGTGATTTATTCTGTGGTGGAACCTCTAACCTCGAATCAAATTCAGAATTTGATTCTCGCAATTTCTCCGACGATTTCGAATCTTACTATGATTTCGGAGAACCATTGTTTCCTGATGACTACGAGCCAATCTACGACCTCAACTCACATGATCCATTCTTCGACTTTGACTCTGAGGTCCCTAATCTTAAGATCATTGATTTAAATTCAGGTTCCATTGAGATAGAATCATTTCTTTTCAATCCTCAGGAATCAAAACCAAAAAGTGCCGAGAATGACTACAACCCAAAATTCGAATCTTTTCTTGAATCAGATTTTCTTCATTCTATGAACACTCTTCAACCATTTACCTTTGAATTTAATGGCTACTGTAAGGACTCTCTAAATGAACCCACCTTTGAACCCTTACTAGAAGAGCCCTCATACACAATTCTTTTTTATGCCACCTCCTCTACAAATATAGAACCTATTCAAACCCGTTTTCAACCCCAACCTGCAACCAAACTCAATTTCTATTCTGATTCCCATCTTGCTGAGTTGATTGCAGATGATTTGCCTCGACATCTTTATCGGGTTTCGAACATCAATCAGACTACAAAACACACCCCATTCTTCTCTGATCACTTCTGTAGGGTTCCTACATCCTCCACTGATTCTTTTTCATTTAAGGATCCCTACTCTGATCAGGCTGATTTAACTCATCCAAACCTGTAATTCCCTTCTTGGAGGGGGTGAGATCAACGTGACGCAATATAAAGTGCGGAATTATAAAAGAAACAATCTCACAAAATAACAATCACACAAAGTACACAATGATTTTTAGGTGGAAACCCAACCCAAGTGAAAACCACCACCTAACCCTCTCGAGTTAGGATTTTCCGATCAACCAAGTTGATCAAATCCACTAACGTACTACTTAAACGAGGAAGTACAGCCTCAATTACAACCACGCTACTTTATACGAGGGTAGCGTACCTCAAACCCCTTCTCTTCACGAGAAGGATTTTGTCTCATGAAGGAGACGGGAATTCTCAAAGTGAATACCTAACCAAATAACAAACTAAATTACAAATAGTCCTATAGAGCCAACAAAGGTATTCTAAAACTAAGCTTCTATAGGAGTAAGGATGCTTCCTTTTGGAGGAAGTGCGTCGATGATGCGGATGCGTGAACCATGCGGTAGCGCTTCGTCGCTCTCGTAATCGCAGAGGGAGAGCAGGTACACAACAGGAATCAAGCTCTCTAGGTGTAGAACTAAGCTTGGAGATCAAGAGCTTTCTTCTATATGATCTTCTTCTTCTTTTAGACACTAAAGAGTGGAAAGTATGCAGCTTGGATGTGTCTTGGTGTGTGTTTGAGTGGCAAGGGTTCACCTTTATTTATAGAAGCCCTAGGAAGGCTTTGGAAGGCCTTGGAAGGCTTCCATAGCCGTTGGGTGCAAGCTCCAAGAAAATCAGGCCAAAATTAGGATTAATCATTACACTGACAGGGTTATCAGACGTCTAATCCTGGCATCAAACGTCTGGAAAACTAGTTTAAGACGTCTGGGAACAAAGTCCGACATTTGATTATAGGCGGCTTTCCTTCCTGACTTGAATCAAATCTAAACAGGGTTCTAGTGAATTGTCATCAGATGACATATAGGACGTATGGAATGATGTCTAGACGTCTGTAAACCTACTTTTCTGCAGAAATGGATTCCCAAGGAAGTGCAACGACTAGAAAATCTCTGAGAAGAGATTTTGGGTCAGCCGAGGCAAAACGGTCATGTATCTGACGTCTGGTGTCCTCTACGGATGTTTGATACGAGATTAATGGTCGTTTCCTTCAGTGTTTACTTAGGCAGCCAACGATCCCCTAATTGGACGTCTGGCAAAGTCATCAGACATCTTTTAAGACATCTGGACTAAGGTCTGGATGTTAGATTTCATCAGACAGAACTAACTAAGTCCGGCCTAAACATAATCGGATGTATGAGTCAACAATTAGACATCTGAAAAGTATTTATCAGATGTCTGAAAAGGTTATTTAATCCCTAGTTTGGTTTTCTAAGTTCTTTACATAAAACCTAAGTATTCTAGGTTTATGCAGGTGTTCCTAGGACTACTGTAAGGGTTCTTTAAGGCTCTTTAACATAAATCTAAGTAACAAAATAAAGAGCAACAAAAGAAACAAAAATACTTAGAGTACACGGAAAGGAAATCTATCCTATTCATCTCCTTCCTTTATCAAGCCATCACTCCTCACAAAGCTCCTCTGTTCTCCGTCAAGCTCCTCCAATCCGCCATGGATGCGAGCTCGAATTCCGTCTAACCATGTCTCCATTTGCAATTAACTTGAAATCTAAGACTTCAAGTGCAAATGTTAAATGACATGTGTTTTGTTATCATCAAAATAAACAATCTCGGTGCTCTAGCACCAACAAAACCCTGGATTCACACTTCCGCATCATTCCGAGCTCCACAGTATATGGTGGGTTCCACATCTCTTGACCTACCTTTATCAATCGACCAGATTGATTGGGTTTGGGCTGCATCATCAAGCTGTTGATTTGAATAAGCACCTGGTTGGACCAACCAAGCTTTTGATCAAGGTGCTTGTTCTACAAAATTCATCTAATTTGACAACTCCATCTCCATATCATTTCCCGCTCGGCTGAAGGCGTTGAATTTAGCATTTAACAGGAGGCAATCCGTCATTCCAGAAACCTAAGATCCTTCTTATTATCCTTCTGTACTTCACATCTATTGCACCCTGGGTTTGATTTTAGAATAGTCGATCCCACCTCCAGCACACATGCTAGGGCTTGAAATTGTCCGCAACAGTCGTTCCCGACCCGTTTGCCCACCCGATACTCCTGTTTTAATTCTTGAACCCAAAATTGTTTCACACCCTCTATTTACAATGAGGACATTACAAAACTTAGGCATAGGGGGATGGTAAACTGCAAGCATTCAAAACTCAAAAGTTCAGAAGGGTTCTCAGAAAAAAATCACATATTCCAAAAACACCTAAAAAATAAAAAAATTCTTGAAAAAGAACAAAAAAAAATGAGAGGAGAGGAAATTCTCATGGCATATCAGATTTTGAGGAGAAAAAGAGGAAAAGTTAAAACTGTCAAAAAAGGAGCACAAGTTGAAAAGAAAAGAAAGAGTCATTAGTAAAAAATTAAGGAATTGACTTAGTTCTAGACCATATCAAGAGAAAGAAATTGAAAGGAAAAAAGTGCTAATGAAACACAGAAGAGATTAGTAGAAATGCTGATTGTAGGCCTCTTAGGCTGTTATCATAGGCTTAAAAATTCAAGTACCCACTAAGATCTAGATAGTCCTCAAGAGGTTGGGGAAAATACGAAGCTTAAGTGTTAGGTCTAAGGCTTAGGGAGTATTCAGCCTCGTTAACTGACCTCTAGTTTGCGGGACTCGGTAACCTAAGCACCCCAATCCACACAGTCTGGTTCAGTGTGCTTAAAAGTATCAAAATCACGCAAATGCATTTAAATTATTCTGAAAAAGTCGCCTACATTAGGAGCGGTCGATCAACACAAGTTGATTTGGATGAGTTCCTAGCGCAAAGAGGCAGGAAATTCCCCTCAAAGATGTGCAATAACATATCGTCTCCTTAGTGCTTGTCTTCTAGGATATCTACATATCCTACCAGGGGCATGTAAGCACCCTATGCTGGTTCAGATGCCATGGGTGGCATTATCCCAAAATGTCGATTGCCAGGGTCTAGATTTAGCTATAGAATACCATGGGTGGGATTATCTCAAAATCTCAAAACCTAGGGTTCTGGGGGTTTCCATGGGCGATGCCATCTCGAAGCATCGATTGCCAGGGACCCTTCGAGGATTGATGATGGGGACTAGGAATCCAATACAGACCGTGTTGTGAAGCTAATCTGAAGCTAGAAATAAAAAGAAAAAGAGAGAGAAAACTCTCCAAGAATAAAGAAAATTGCTCTGTTTCTCTCTGATAAAAATGCACTGCAAACTGAACCAAGGCTAAAATATGTTATAAGCATGGGTGCTTTAACCATGGAGTGCAACGAACCTTAGGATAGTTCTTGAGGGTCTTAGAAACCTTCGTAGTAGACTGAGGCTAGAGCTGGTCAGGTTCGGATCTTGGTTGGTACTTGAGTACCTCTAGGCCTACTATCAGCTTTCTAACTTAATCTACAGAAGAAAGCACACATCATAAGTTTGAGCATCAAAAGATTTCATGGTCTAGAATCAAAGTTAAAACCTTAAAATTTTGTTAAGGGACTAGCAAAAGCTAGGCATGGGGGTATGATGGGAACACCATCATGAGCCCTAACCAGCTCATTTTGACCCAATGAAGAGAATAAATGCTCCTACATAACCAACTGAAGGTCATAATTCATTGCATAACCATTCTGAGAGAAAAATAAGAAACTAGGGTTAAAACTACAATTTTACCAATGCAGTTCAGCCATAGGTTTTCTCAAGGGACAAACAAAGGTCAAATGATCTTAATAAGATAACAAGTGGGTTGTGTGTATTCTATGAATTAAATGACTTCTTGAAACCCTAAAAATAGACCCACTTAACTAACCAAGGTTTTGATCAAGATAAAATTCACCTAAACCCTCGAAAAATCATAAAAAAATATTCTCTATGGTTTAGTACCTTTAATTTGGCCATTAGAACCCATCTTGACCCTAAAATGGGGTCCCAGATAGATATTTGCCCTAATTTGGGTTTTTACATAAATTACCTAGTCAAACGTGGTCAAAACCAAAATCCAACTTCACCATTGGATTCCTTGGGTCCAAATTAGGTTTTTATCAAAATTTGGACCTAAAAAGAACTTGTCTTGACATAGTTTGCAAAAAGGTCTCGTTCGATTATATTTCTACCCCTAACTTTCAAAAACGTTTGCAAACTACCCCCTAGCTTTCTCATCATCTTCACAAATAGGTCCCTCCACCATTATCACAGAGGAATCCTACTCCGACGAGCTTTGAAAGGAGATTTCTCCTTGATTTCTTGGAGAATCCCCTCCAAAATTGGAAGGGAGATTATCTGAGAAATTCCCTCCAATATGAACCCATTGATGATCCCCGATTCCTTCCCAATCTCTCATGCGAACGCATGAGATATTTCGATCTCTTGAAGCTTCCATCTCCAGCAAGTTTTCCTTCTTTGAAGACCTATTTAAGAAGCCCTAGGTCCAACCGATTCTCCTCAGCTTGAAATTGGGCTGGTTCCCCCTCTATTCCTCTCTCCGCACCAATCGCAACCCTTCGCAAGCTTCGACGACTTATCCCTAGCTCTCTCGTCACCTAACCACAATAGTAGTGGCCGAGTTATCTCCACCACCATCCTCCGCATCTAGCAATACCCACCGACGTTGTTCCTACCCCATCTTTGCCTCTGCCTCACCTCTGGAGATTCATCTTCCCACGTCCGGCAACCACATCGATGTGGGATTCCTTTCCCTTTCATCTCTTAGAAGTAGGTTTTAGACTCCCTCTCTCTCGCACTTTCTTTCCCTCTCTTTATTTCTTAAAATCGACTACCGACGCCACCGAACACCATCACCTCCTCCAACTCCGACGACTCCTCCGGTGAGGTGCTCCCACGGCTACACACCTCCATCCACCTCGCTGACCACCCTACAACCTCCACCACACCTCCCTAATCGTATCCCCTCACTCCATTCACTCCATTGACCACCCAAACACCTCACCGAACATACCCACTCACACGCACACAGTATGCCCTAGGCACACCACCGTAGCCACCCTCGCTCCATGCAACCACTCCCATCACATCCGCCATGCTTTGGCGATGTCCCCTGAATGATTTGACGTGGCCGAAAGGTCGTTCTCTTGATTTCAGGTATCAAGCATTGTCCGCCATTGCTGTCGAGCTTGAAGCCGCTCCAGGTGCTGTTGTCCTAGGCTGCGCGGAATTCCCTCGCGCACGCATCCAAGCTCTCAATTCCAGCTAAAGGCCTCCACAACTGCTACAGTTGGAAGCCTTATCTGCTGCTACAAGTGTGCAAATTGAAGGTGGGACATTTAGTCCCACCTTAGAAATGGAAGGGCACTTTCATTCGCATAAATTGAAAAAGTGAAAGAGGTTGTTCGCCTCCAACACTGAGGGTGAGGTCCTCCTCCCCCCCTTCACCAGACTCGTCCACGACACTACCCACGCGGACCTGGCCGACCCGACTACCTAACCTGACTTCACTCCTCGCTCACCACACACGTCGATGAGTCTGGACCCGGGTATGCATTAGGTCAGATTACCCGACCGACTAAGGTTCTGGGAGAGCGAGACTAAAATAGAAAGAGAGAAGGAGAAGGGAGAGTTGTGTGGGAAAGGGGGGTTTTTGCCCTAGAGAGTTTGGCTCCAACACTTAGCCAATTCAGAGGAAGAAGAGGAGGTCAGGCAAAAGAAGACAAGAAGAGAAAGAGAAGGCCCTCAGAGAAGGAAAAGGAAAAAATAGAGAAAGAAGAAGAGAAGGCTAAAGGTGGAAGGCAGAGAAAGAGAAGGAAGAAGAAGAAGGAAGGAGAAGACAGAGAAAGCTAAGGAAAGAAGAAGCAGAACAAGAATCAGAGAAAGCTAAGGGAAAAGAAGAAAGACAGAGAAGAAGAAGTGAAGAAGAAGAAATAGAGAAATCAGAGAAAGAGAAATCAAAAGAAGAAAAGAAGAAAGGGACTGTAGCACAAGTCATCTAAGACGTCTGATTGCAAAATCAGACATCTGATACTCATATGCTCTTCATTGTTTTGTCTAAATTTCTTTTTACTCTTCATATACTCATATTCTCTTCATTATTTTTGTCTAAAACTCTTTTTACTCTTGATATACTCATGCTCTACATTCCTAATTAGTTTTTGAGTAATATTATGTGTTCAATTTGCAATAATTGTTGAGATTAGTGTGTGAATTCCATTTGCTCCCTGTGTTCGACCTCAGAACATTTTCGAGTAATAAAATTGTATTTGTTTTGAACTCTATTTCGGCTATACTACAATGCAATACTTTTTAAATACTGACTTAGCACGATTAACAAGTACCCTAAGAATATTCCTTCTGAGCTTTTGGCATCAAACTTATCAAGATTGTCCTTAGTATTGATTATAAAGCATCAACAACCAAATATCTTAAAGTAGGAAATTCTAGGTGTCCTTCTATGATTGAGTTCAAAAGGTGTTCTGTTTAGGATACGTCTAATCGGTGATATATTTTGGATATAGAAAGTAGTGTTTACAGCCTCTGCCCAAAAATATTGAGATAGCTTTTGACTCGCACAGCATTGTGCGAGTACACTTTTGCAAGGTTCTATTTTTTCTTTCTACTACACCATTCTGCGGTGCGGCTCTAGGGAATGTAAATTCATGTTTTATCCCATATTGATCATAGAAATTGGCAAATGATTCATTCTCAAATTCTCCGCTGTGATCACTCCTAATCCTAATTACTTCAAACCCTTTTTCATTTTGTAGTCTTCTAACTAATTTGCTAAAAGCATCAAAGGTTAAGTCTTTACTTTTTAAGAAAGATACCCAAGTAAATCTTGAAAAGTCGTCAATTGTGACTAGACAATAGCTACACCTACTTAGGCTTTTGGATTTGGTTGGTCCGAACAAGTCTAAGTGTAGTAGCTCCAAAGGTTGTGAAGTGCTAACCATTCTTTTTTGTTCGAAGGGATTTTTAGTTTGCTTACCAACTTGACAAGAATCGCAAACTTTGCTTCTCTTGAAGTTGATATTTGGTAGTCCTTTGACAAGTTCATATTTCATGAGTTTGTTAATGTTTCTCATGTGAACATAACCTAGTCATCTGTGCCAAAGTGTTGTTTTTTCATCAAATATGACAAGACATTTAAGATTGTTGCATTTGTTGAAGTTAACAGTGTAGATATCTTTATGCTAATTTCCTTTGAGAAGTGTTTTTTTTGTTTCTTTATCTCGTATTTTAAAACCATTTGAAGTGAAAGTGATTCTGTATCCTTTATCACATATTTGACTAACACTTAAAAGGTATGTTTTAATCTACTAATTAAGTATACATTATCAAAAGAAATAGAGGAGTTACCAATTTGGCCAGTACAAATAATATGGCCTTTGTGGTTGTTCCCAAATGTGACGATGCCACCATCCTGGCGGTGAAGTTGAAGGAATAGGTCTTCCTCTCCACTCATGTGCTTTGAACATCCACTGTCCATGATCCATCTCTCTTCTTCTCGTTCCTATCATTGTTTGCATTTGTGAGGTCCTGGTTTGGCTGTTCTATAGAGTGGCTTCAATTTTCCATTGATTTGTTGATATGTCAAATTCTTATAGTCTACTTGACCTACAAAACAGGATTGCAATAATGTTTTTAGTACCCATTTTTGTTTGGGTTCACGGTGGTTAAATGCTGCCCGTTTGGGCAAGCTACCCTTCTTTTTATTTTGCCTAGAACTAGATGCTTCATAATCATTTTTGGGTATATAGCCTAACCCAAATTTTGTAGTTCTTTGAGTTTATGTTCCTAATAGTTTATGCAAGTTTCTACTTCCATTAGTAAACTTAGCCAGATCATTCAAGAGAATCGTAGAATTTTCCTTTAATTTGTCTATATCCATCTTTAGATTATCTACGTGTGATTTTAATGATATGATCTCTTTTGATAACTTTTTATTTTATTGAGAAAACATATCATTCTTGGCCTTTTCTTCCCCAAATGTTTTTACTAGATTTTTATTTTCTAGTTTTAGTGATTTAGCTATGTCATGCATCTCAAAAAATTCTTCTAATAGTTCATCTTGTGAAAAGGAGGTTACCTCATCTTCTAGTGCCATTAATCCTAGGAGAGCTTCTTCTCCAAAGGTTTCTTCTTCTTTTGAACTTGAGTCTGATTCATCCCAAGTTGCTGCAAATGCCTTTTTCTTTTCTTCTCTTCTGGGAAACTTCTTTTTTTTTTACTCATTTTTGAGAACTGGACAATCCTTCTTGATGTGTCCCTTTCTCTTGCAGTTGTAGCAGATAATTGCATCAACCTTGGCTTCTTTCTTCATTCTCCAACTTCTTTTGCTCTTGAGAAACATTCTAAATTTTCTTGACAAGAGGGCTATATCTTCCTCTTCGTCTTCACTCGAGGAATCTTCTATTTGTTGAGTGGCTTCATGAGTCACAGTTTTCTTCTTAGTTCCTCCACCTTCATTCTCCTTTATGTGTTGGAGTTGAACTTCGTAGACCATGAGACTTCCGATAAGATCATCTAGTTTTAGGGTAGACAAGTCTTTCGACTCCTGGATGGCGATAGTCTTGGTTTCCCAATCATTGGTGAGTTGATCTCCTGATCTAGATTTCTTAAGGAGTTTATGATGTCCATGAATCTTGTGAACATCTCCTTAATTGAGTCTCCCTTCATCCTGAAAAGCTCATAATTTTGTGTTAGTAAATTTACCTTAGTTTCTTTTACCTTGGATGCCTCCTTGTGGATGACTTCGAGGATGCTCCAGATCTCGTAGGCTGTCTTGCAAGTAGAAACGCGATTGAATTATGCTCTTGAAAGCCTACAAAAGATTTCATTCATGGCTTTAGCATTGTATGTTGCCATCTTCTTTTGATATGGTGTCACCGCTACTCCTTCCTTTATTTCAAGCCGTGTGTATTTGGAGGCGATGACATCCCACACCTCGAAATCCATAGATTTTAGGAAGATCTGCATCCCAGTCTTCTAATATCCGTAGTTCGTTCTATCAAAAAGAGGTGATTGGCGGTCGAACAGCAGATTGCCCCTCAGCATGTGTTGATAGATGACTTTGACATCTTCTGGACAACGAGGCTCTGATACCAAATGAAAATTATGCCTGTGGATCGAATGAATACTAGAGGGGAGGGGTGAATAGTATTGCTTCTTGAAAATATTAAAAAATTCACAACAACAATCAAGCACAAATAACAACTGGATTTAGAGTGGAAACCCAAATCGGGTGAAAACCACTACCTAATCCTCTCAACTTAAGATTTTTCCGACTAGTCAAAACTAGTCAATCCACTATAGTACCACTTGAATGAGGGTGGCACAACCTCTTTACAACCACTTTTCTTTTTGACCTGAAGAGAAGAATAACGACAACAATATGGATCTTTCCAACACCTTGGAATCCATTAATCAAAGAAAAAAAAGCTGAATAACAAAATATAAATATCTATTGAACCTCAATAAAAGATCAAACTAGAATTTCGGCAAAGGTTTCGAATGACGTGCTTTTGAAAGATGTGAATAATGAAGCATAGAACACTTTTGAAAGAAGCACTAGAAGCTCTGATTTTTAGAGTGTATTTCTATTGAAAGTTGTAAATTGAAAGGGCTACGTACGACTTCTATTTATATAAAAGAATCGACTTGAAAAGTAAGTGATATTGATTGATCAATTAAGTTATTTTGGTCGATCAAAAAGATATTTAGTCAGTCAATTAAGTTGTTTGATCGATCATAGGTTGGTCGATTAATTAGCTTGGTTGGTCGATCAATAGGATTTTAATCAACTTCCTAAAAAGGAGTGGTTTGATCGATTAGCAAACTTGGTTGGTCGATCAAAAGGAAATGTTGGTTGATCAATAACCCTAAAATTGGTTTTCAAAGAAGCATGAAAAACTGTTTGATTGCTTTATTTTTGAGGTTCCTTACAACGATATCTTAGACTCAAATAAAAAGGGAAATGACACACATTAGCAGCCATCTGAACTTGATTCAAAAGAGAAGCTTTAATCCGAGATAGTCTTGAAATATTAGTGTAGCAATAAACATAATTTTGGTGCATCAAAATAGAGGTGCTTACAAGTTCTTATGCTAGTAGCAAGGCTTGAGTAGTTGGCCTAAGTTTAGTTGGTTTCAACCTATTTGAAGCTAGTTTGTGCTGGAATGGCCTCTAATGAGAACTCCCGAGCTAGCTTAGTTACTAAGTAGGCAAGTAGTAACTAAGCTGGAGGGAGCTCAGCTATTGTGAGCTAAGTGGAGCTGGGTAGAGCTAGACTTGGAATGAGCTGGAGCTGGAATGAACTCCCGTCAACTAAGCTAAGCTAGCTAGAGCTCCAAGTGAACTGACTGGAGCTAGGATGAGCTAGACTCAACTAAGTAGAGCTAGATCTGAGCTAGGCTGAGGTGAGTTGAGCTAAGATGAGCTACCCTGAGCTACCATCCATTCAAGATGAGTTGAATGGAGTTAGAAGGAGCTAAGGCATAGAGCAAAATCTAAAATCAATAGGAGAGTAGTTTTGTCCGACAACACAAGCACATTGATCCTAAACAAGCTACCTCCTAAGAAGCAGGACTCGGGAGCCCTGCTAATTTCCTGCACAATAGGAAACATTACTTCTGACTGGGCCCTCCTCGACTTTGGTGCTTCCTTTAATGTGATCCCCACCTTACTGCACATGGAATTGGGTCTAGGCTACCTAAAACACACTGACATAACCTTACAGTTAGCTAATAGATCCATTACAAAACCAAGGCGTATTTTGGAGGATGTTTTAGTCAAGGTTAATGATTTGTATTACCTTGCTGATTTCATGGTCCTGGACATGGAAGCCGCAAAATAGCTCAACCACACCCCAATTATTTTGGGAAGACCTTTCCTGGCTACTGCCAAGGTAATGATTTATTGTGAATCAGGAAATATAGAAATGGCCTCAAGGGATATGACAAATCGATTCAATATTTTCGATGTCTCAAAGAAGAATAAAATTAAGTGTGGTTCGAAGGAGGAGCTTGGTAGAATAGAGGAAGTAATGGCCATACATACCTTAGACAACCTTTTAATGGCCAACTCAACCCAAACTTGGGAAGAAGATCACATGGTTGCGGAAATAATTAAGGACAAAGAAAATATGCGACCAATTGTAGCAACACGGGATGAGGAAGATATACATGAAATCAAAAATTTGTTGGATGATTCACGTGATCAAGATAAAACCCAACAACATCCTTATCCTGAATGCTTAGAGCTTGAGGTCCAACTTCTGGGTGGGAATTCCGAGCATTAGGATGGTTGGTTTAAGAACCTAGAGTGTGAGGATGAAATTGAACATTGGGGATGAACTCTTCAAACATTAGGTATTCTAGAGTACCCACAAATCCCCAACACATCACAAAACCCTCATCGTCCTTTTTTACCCAACCATTGCACAAATTCTATACCTAACCACACTTCCTCTGTAATAAATCAATAAAACTCCTATTAGAGACCATTTGGGCTCTCCCTGCATCACCAGCTTGCCACTTTCATTGTTCATCTCTTTGGCAAGCCCATTTTCACTCTCCGGGACCCATACCTGGGGGCTCGGAAACTATGTTGTTGTGCCTCAATGTTTAGTTATTTTTGATTGAGGACCTCACCTAGCTAAAGGCACTAAACTCAGCACATGTAAAGACTATTCCAAGCTGACCAGAGTCTCACGAAAACCAGGTGCTATTCTTCCACTTCTACTCTCCTGTATACTTTCATTTTTAACAATGAGGACATTAAAATAGATAAGCATAGGGGGGTGGAAATATCTTATAATCTTTTTGTCAGCTATAACAGTAATTTCCTATTTTTTTGATTCTATTAAAAAAAAAGAAAAAGAATTAAGAGAAGATAACTTAGGATTTTGGAAGTATTAACTTTAGGAAATGATACGATAGGACCTGAACACTTAAACTCTTCAGGTCTTCGGGCTTAATTAGCCTGGGTGTCCACTCAAATGTGGACTTAGTCTCGAGTCCTCACTAATTCAAATTCATTTTAATTTGGCTAATAAATTAAGATGATAAGTATGTGACTTATCAACCTACCCACTGATTTAGGGGGACTTTAAGCCTAAGCATTTACACACTTTTTGCACTGACTCACTTTTCGGTGGTTTCTTTGGAAATTGGGTAGCTAATGAACTATCTAGGGTGGTGTGGCTAACAAGTTGTTGGTGGTAACAGCTCATCGGCCAGTTGTCTAGAACTTAGTCACAAGACCATTTTCATTGTACTGCCTTTAGGTTAATCTTAGATCAGGGAAGCCACCTACTTAAAAAAAAAATAAAAATAAAAAGAAAAAAATATATAGAGAAAAAGGAGAAAAAAATAAAAAATAAACAAAACCACACTTCACTGCACGAGTATGGCTGGCAAGTTGCCATGGCTAAAGCCCATTGGCTGGTTGTCCAGAACCCAACTCACAAACAAATGCACAATAATTCCCAAAACACCTAAGGAAGAAGTGGCGAAGTAGAATAAACTGGGGGGATATATACTGGGTTTGCCCTTGTGTTGATCCTATAAATAAAAGTAGGGAGAAAGCTACCAATTGAAAAGATAAACATTTAGGAAAGGTCACCTAGGGTCGTAGAAACCCGAAGTATGTTTTAACGGCCACCTAGTGAGTCTCTCACTATTGTCACAAGATGCTTAGCACTTAGAGTCCTTTTCGAGCCTTGGGCGGGTCGGGTAGCTATAAAAAGTTATCCCAGAACTCTCAAACTCCAAAAGTACAAAAAAATTAGAAAAGAAGAATAATAAAAAAATGTATCTTCCCATTTCAAATAAGGCGAGGACTTGGGCGGTTTGCATTCTGGTAGACACCCGGGTACTGTTGATTCTTCGTAGTTTAGGACTTTAGTTGAAATTTTCTATTGTTAATAAATGACTTAGACCTAAGCGATCTAATCCTAATTTTGATTTCATACATAGCTTGTAGTTTAATTTTGCTAGGGACTAGCAAAAGATAGGCATCGGGTATGATGTAGACACAATTATTGAAGATAAAATGCCTATTTATGCATGTTCCTAGGCTTAGATTTGCATTTCATGTTATAAATATTGCATAGCATGCATCATTCTGCATTTAGGGTAGTTGTATATATTTTAGGATAATTAGGTCCTTTTTATGGTCGGGAGAGAAGAGGATTTATTTCAAGGCCTCGGATGGATGATCAGACCATACGAATCTGATCAGGATGATGATCGAAGGTTAACACCATCGAAATCGTCTAGATCAGAGTCTCGTAGATCATATGAAGTTTGAGGAAGAACAACAGCCAGGAGGGCAATGCAACATCCTTACGAGCTTCAAATGAAAAATCCGATCGGACGGATGGATCCAGAACAACGATCGCACTCCGGAAACGCAGAAATCAACTCGATCCAAGCACCGTGGCACCCTCTGCAACAGAAAGAAGAATGGACGGCCTAGATGGTGTCACATGGCACCATCCAGGCCACCCAACACTGGCCAACAGTCCCAGCACCGCCTCCTCATCATCGTTGATCTTGCACCACAGCCATTGGATCAAGATCCAACGGCTGAGGTTTCATCTCCACCATCTGCATTAACACGTTCGCACAATGATTTGGACATCTTGGCACGTTGGTTGGAGGCACTTCCAAAAGGAGGGGCTCAGGTTCGATTCCCCGCAACCCCCCCAATTCCTCAATTCAACCAACGCCAATGCAGTCAGCACATGCATGCGCATGCAGCAGTAGCAGCAGCGCCCACGAGCACAGCACAATGCCAACATGCGAGCGCACATGCGCTTGACAAAGAGCGCGATGCGTGCACCAACGGAGCATGAGCAGCGGGGATACGTGCGGATCTTCAACAACGAAAGCCTTTAGTGACACTTGCAGCTGTCACTAAATGGCCTCGCAGTGCGTACGCCAGCCAAGGTAATGAAGAGGCACGTATCTTCAGCGACAACTCAAGTAGCCTTCAGTGACACTTGTAGCCTTCACAGAATGTCTATGCGCGGGATTCTCTTCTTCCCATCCACTATATAAAGGCCTACACACCCCCTAATCAAACCATCTCTACCTACTCTACTCCCACCTACTCCCAAGCTTTAGCAAGCCTACCAACGCTCTGTTAGAGCTTACTCTCAAGCTCCCAAGGTGCCTATTAGTGTAGTGGACCTTTGCCTCACCAAATACTCCTCCAACTTCCCATCCCCAATCATAGGTCTCCTTGGACCCATCCTCCCACCTCCATTCCGGTAGCATATCATCTCTGCCTTCTCACCTCCATTCCGGAGCCACACTGAAGCTTTCCTCTACCCGATGTCTTCCTACATCTCACCTCCATCATCTCGCTCCTTACCTCCTTCATCCAAGCTTCTGCCAGGTGCCGTCATCTCGCGGAACAACTGATTTGGGAGATTTCTTCTCACCTCCCTCTCTTTTTATGCTTTCATTTTTCATAGATTATTGTAATAGACATTCATGCAATATATCACATTTGATTCCATCTCTCTCTTGTGATTGCTTGTCTTTTTATTTCAAAAATAAATAAAAAATAACAAAACCCTAAAACACCAAAAAGAAAGAAATTGAAGCACGATTTTCATACAAAGTAAACGTCGCCTCCCTGTGTTCGACTCGGGACTCCCTCGAAGTTTTGGTATAAATTATATCTAATCACGAATTTTGGAACTACGACGACAGGTTACTCGTAACCCTGATTTCAAACTTGCGAAACCCGTGCGATCAGTTGGCGATTTAGGAGTGTACTGCGACGAACATATCCTTAAATCTCCCCGTTCGCCCCACAACATGGGGGGTTTAAGTGCTTGCATATTTGAACATTCTCTCCAAGGCTTTTAGGCCACCTAGGTCTACACTGTAGGGACTAGTTTGTTTGCTTGGTTGTGCACACACTAATCTCTCTTCTGTCTCCTTTGCATCCCTCCCTGTTCTTCTCTAGTGTATGCATGGAAGATGTTTTCTTCATCCTAAGTTGGTTGCATTAGAGAGAAACTTGATAAGGAGACTAAGTTATTCAAGGGCTAGAACTGTGGAAATGGTCGACCCGAGAATTGAGGACATAGAGGACCAACCTCAACCTGATGCAATGGACATTATCCAGGCTCAAATTACATCCAACTACCAACTTTAGCAACAACAAATCTAGACTATCATACAGGCCATACACCGACTACAAAACCCTTAAGGGCTACCCCCACCAAACCCACCAGGACCCCCTGAGGGTCAACCAAAGCCTCTCCATGATTTTTATGATTCGTTTACCATCCAAGTCGAACTACATCTTAGGGTCACCAAAGGGGGAGATGATTTTTAGCTTAAACCTAATGTCCTTAGCTTGATCCAAAGCCATTTCCATGGGAGCTCAAATGAAGACTCTTTCCAACACCTAGAGAACTTAGACTGGATTGCTTAGACTGTGAAACCAAGGAACTTCAGCCTTGATATTGTCCTTATGAAGATGCTCCCATTCTCCATAAAAGACAAAGCCTCTCATTGGCTTAGAACTATAGGGAAGCACATCTCCACTTGAAAGGAACTGAGGCACACCTTCTTGAAGAAGCTTTTCCCCATAGGAAAGACTAATGCCCTAAAAAGAGCCATTACCACATTTACCTTGCAAAGTAGAGAACAATTTCATGAGAAGTAGGAACAATTTAATGAATTATTGAGTAAATGCCCACACCACGAAGTTCCAAGGTGGCAATTGGCCCAGATATTCTACCATGGTCTGGACAGCACCCTTAAGAACTTCATCGATGCCTCATGTGTAGGCAATTTTTTGAATAAAGACAAGGAAAGAACGCTCGAGCTCTTTGAGTCCATGAGTGAGAACTCGTTAATAACGCCTCCATGACCACATTCAATAGGTTTAGTCAATCCCGTGGTGGAATTTATGAAGTACAAACTAATTCGAGGATTCTTGACATGGACATTATAGTGAAGAAGCTAGATCGAATTGAGTTGGTGGATAAAAATATTGATGAACTTCTTAACCAATCCTGAGCCCCACTGCAAACCTTCTCCCTAGCAAAGGGAGCTCACAATGTCGATCTGGTTCAACCTATGAACCAGATGCACCTGGAACAACCCCTGACTATGTTCCAAGGAGGGACCTTTGCTCCCTCATACCTTAATTATTCTTTCCCCTCCCCTTCAGCACCTTCCGCCTTTGAAGATGCCAATGCCATCCAAGGCTACTCTAAGCCTGGCCCTTTCTCCAACACCTACAACCTTGGATGGTACAATCACCCAAATTTTGCCTAGTCGAACCCAAAATCAAACCAATTCCAAAATCAACCTTGGCCAAACCCTTCCGCCTATCAGTAGGGCCTACCTAATAGACCACTCTATAACCAGAATAGGGCAACTCCTACATAGCAAAAGCCAAATGGACACCTTGATTAAAATGATGGTTGACATGAATTAGAAACATCAGGAAGAAATGGCTTTAATGAAGGCACAATTGAGCCAGCTATTGGATACTAAACCACAGGGGTCCCTTCCATCTTAGCCACAACCAAACCTAAGGAATGTAATGAACAGAGGCCATAATCCTCAAGGGTTCCAACAAAATCAGGGGCAAGCCCATGTGATTTTACAAGCTGCAAACACCCCATGGGTTTGTTGCTTCTTCTTCTTCCCAAAGACCCAACCTTGGTTCCAATGCCTCAGCCAATGCGATTACCTTGAAAAGTAGCACCCAGACCCAGGACCCCCAATGGCTGACCCCTCCTGTAACTTCAACTCCCAAGATAATCGATGATTCTGAGGATGAGCAGGAGGAACCTAAGGATTAGAAACCCAACCCTATTCAAACCCAAATCCCATACCCTAAAGCCTTGGATAAGGCCAAAAAGAAGAGAAATGTGGTTGAAAATGAGGAGTTATTGGAGATATTCAAACAACTACATATCAATATACCCCCCTTGAGGCAATCAAACATATCCTGACTTACGTGAAGTTTCTAAAGGATGTTTGCACACCCAAGCGTAAGCCAAGAACCCAAGTACCTACGAAGGTAGTGCTAACTAAGCAAGCCAGTTCGGTGATTTTAAGTAGCCTACCTCCAAAAAGGATGGACCCTAGAGCACCTTTAGTCTCTTGTAATATCGGTGATTTAACATTTGACAGAGCACTCTTGGATTTAGGTGCTTCAATAAACTTGATCCCGACTACTCTTTACCTCTAGTTTGGATTTAGAGAACTAAAACCTACAACTATGACTATCCAACTAGCTGATCGATCTGTGAAAACCCCAAAGGGGGTAGTCGAGGATGTTATTGTTCAAGTTAACGACTTCTACTTTCTGGTTGGCTTCTTAGTCCTTAACATGGAAGTCCTTGAATAATTACAAAATACACCCGTGAGGCAACAAAATACATCCTAAACCCTGGGTGAGCCCTACTCAAGTGGTACCAAAGAAGGCAAGGCTCACTGTTGTCATGAATGACAAAGCAAATCCATCCCCACCTACACCACCACCGCGTGGCAGGTGTGTATTGACTATAGAATGCTGAATGAGGCTACTAAGAGGGATCATTTCCCCCTACCTTTCATTGACCAGATTCTCAAATGATTGGCAAGGCGAAAATGTTTCTACCTCCTGGATGGATATTCAGGATATAACCAGGTTGCTATTGCACCTAAGGATCAAGAGAAGACCACATTCACCTGCTCGTAGGGCACATTTGCATTCCGCCATATGCCATTCGGGCTATGCAACGCACCCACTACCTTTCAGCATTACATGTTGGCCATCTTCTTTGAGATGGTGGGTGAATATCTGGAGGACTTTATGGATGATTTCTCTATCTTTGGAGACTCATTCAACTACTACCTAAGCAAGCTGGAGAAAATCCTGAAGCGATGTATCGAGGTCAACCTTGTTTTAAGCTAGGAAAAAAGCCATTTATGGTTCAAAAAGGGATTGTCCATGGTCACATTGCTTTGCATTGAGGCATAGAAGTTATTAGAGCTAAAGTTGACCTAATATCCAAACTCCCACCTCCTAGCTCAGTCAAACAAACCAGATCTTTCCTAGGACATGTTGCCTTTTACAGAATGTTCATAAAAGACTTCTCCAAGAAGTGAAATTTGACATGACACCTGATTGCATCCAAGCCTACATCACTCTAAGGGACACAGTCTCTACTGCACCCATTTTACAACCCCTAGACTGGTCCCAGGACTTTGAGATAATGTGTGATGCATCAGATTTCGCCATTGGAGCTGTCCTAGGATAAAGACAAGAGAAGAAACGTGTGGTAATCTACTACACAAGCAAAACCTTAGACAAGGCTCAATGAAACTATATTGTAACAGAAAAGGAGTTGCTCACCATAGTTTTCAAATTGGAAAAGTTCAAATCATGCCTTCTAGGATCCCACGTGATAATTACACTACACTAATCACTCAACTATCTAGCACTTGCTAGCCAAAAAAGATGCAAAACCTAAGCTAATCAGATGGATCCTTCTCCTACATAAGTTTGACCTGGAAATACGTGACAAGGTCAAATCTAAAAATGTTGTAGCCAACCACCTATCTAGAATCAGTCCGGAACATATCGGATCCTCACTACCTGTGACTGACACATTTCCTAATGAGCATATTTTAACCGTGCAGGGCAAGAATCTCTCTTAGTATGCAGACCTAGTTAACTATTTAGTTGTAGGGCAGATCCCGCACAGTTGGTATAGACAAAAATGGGACAAGTACTTGGTTGAGGGAAAACATTATTTCTGGGATCCCATGTTCTTTAGGATTTGTGTTGATCACATCATCAAGAGATGCATCCTTGAGAATGAGGTTTAAAGTGTGCTATCCTTCTGTCATGACCAAGGGTGTGGTGGCCACTTCTCCGGAAAACAAATGGTTGCAAAAGTTTTGTAGTTTGATTTTAATTTGCCATCACTATTCAATGACACATACAACCACTAGTAGGAAAAGCATTGTTCTCAACGGATATTTTCGACCGTTCAAGTAACGGTCAGCAATAATTTTGTTCTCGATCATTTTAATAGGAACAGTTGCCAAAAGTCCAATCATTAACTTTGTCATATGGAAAATAGTCGAGGAGGTTGAGACCATTCTCGACTGTTATAAATGGTCGAGATTAAAAATTTACTCGACCACCATTATATAAACGGTCGAGGATAAATGAAATCCTTGACTGTGCAAAATATAATGGTCAAGAAATTGAAGTGAAATTAAGACGTCTAGTTGACATCATTGTCAACCATTTATAACAATCGACAATAATAATATAGTCTACCATTTCCATATTAACGATCGACGATAATGCTTTCATAACACTCGAGTGCGAGCGAGTCAATTTTCAAAGTCTATCGTCGACCATTTGACCTTAACGGTTGGGAAAGGAGTTATTCCCAACCGTTATTAACAATCGATACTAAGAGTATACTAATCATTTATTAGGAACGGCCGAGAATGTTGACTTAAATCACTAGCACAGACTCGACTCCCTCCCACTTTGTCCCAAATCTAAAGCAGCTCCTCCACCTCGCGACCTCCTCCTACCCCTCCCATCTGGGAGACCTTCACCCCACGGCTCCTTCTCCGCGAGCGTCGCTACGGCACCTCCTCCTCCTCTGCTTCTCCTTCGCAACCTCAAAGGGTAGCCGTCCTCCTCCTCTTCTTCCTCCTCCTCCTGCCTCCTTCGTCTCCTCCCCCTCGTCGCTAGCCTTCCCTAACCCTCCCCCTTACCCACCACCAACACCACCTCTGTTGCCACAACCAGCACCTCTGCCACCACCACCCGTAGCACCACCACCCCCGGCGGCTACCACCAACACTACCAGCACTCGCTACCACCACCTCTACCGCCACGACTAGCACCACCACAAACACCACCACCCCCTGCCACCACCCCCGCCACCATGGCCACTCCCCCTGCAGCTACCACCACAACCCACCACCACCACCATAGCCCACCACCCCCTTCCCCATGCCAGCAACACCACCACCCCCTGCCCCTACCACCAGCACCACCACCCCTTGCCACCACCTCCGTCACCACAGCCACCAACCCCTGCAGCCACCATCAGCACCCTCTACCACTTCCCCCCTCTCAAATAGCTAGGTTATATTTTTTTATTAAGTACATAGGTTTGATTTTTATATGTGAATGCAATAAAATGTTATTAGTTTATATTTTTTGTTTAGTTAAATTGTTAGTAATTGTTATTTGTGGGGTGTGCTCACATATGTAGGATAATTGTTAATAATTGTCATTGTAGGGTGTGCCCACATATGGTTTAGTGAAATTGTTGGTAATTGTTATTTGTGTACCCAAATTTGTTGTGATGCATTGTGTATGTAGGATTTGAGAGAAATCCCATATTATAGTGGAAACTCTGCCAAACTTTTTTGGCTTATGATTTGCTACAAGTATAGGAGTAGGGTTTATGATTAGGTTTTACATTTTGTGTTTAGGTTTTTGTGTTTAGGGTTTATGGTTTTGTGTTTAGGGTTTTGTGTTTAGGAGTAGGGTTTAATTATGTTTATTTATTTTTAGGTTAGGTTTTAGGGTTTAGTGTTTATAGTTAAGGTTAGGTTTAGGATTTTTTTATTGGGTTTTGGTATTAGGTTTTGAGTTCTGGATTTAGGTTATAAGGTTTTTATTTTAGATTTAGGGTTTTTGATTTAAGGTTTAAGTTTAGGTTTTTTGGTTTTAGTTTAGGTTTGACAATCTTGATTATAGCAATGGTAAAGGCTCGCAAAGTTTGACTTTCAAAATCCTGGATTGGAGCTCAAGTCAGTTCTTCCATACTTCTAAATTAATGTAGTTGTTGCTCTAAAACTTCGCCTTATATGGTCATAATAAATGATCAAGCTCCATCAGTGTTGACAATTTTTACAATCACAATCTCAATCGTAGGCAAGCACCCTCCTCTCCTTTGCTTGGCTCTTTCAAAATCACGCCCCCTTACACCCTCTCAATTCTTATTGTCTCCAAATCATGGTTCTTCTCTAGTTCTCCAAATTACAATAAGTACACCAGACAAGCGACATGCTCGCAAATGTGAGAGCATTGTCGTACTCCCTTGCATGGTTTGTATGACCTCCTAGAAATTAAAAGTGTGAAAAAGTAGCTTGAGTCTTTAATGAGTTCAAACCTTCAATTGGCTAAATTTTCCTCCTCTATGCAAAGGTAAGCAAGTTGTATCCCTTAAAAAAGAAAATACCAATATTACGAAATAAGAAGATCATTCAAAGAAATCTTACTTATTTTCAACACCTTAAAAGGAAAAAAAAAATTGGAACATGGGTAGCTTTCTTCCGATAATTCTACAGTGCATGTTTGAATTGTGTTCCCAAATTGTTTGATTTATTTGATATTTATGTTTGATTATGAAATTTTTATTACAACTTTGTAGATACACACACTTACACAAATTTAGATTCACTTGATGACAAACAATAGGAATTCTTAACCCTAGGTAATAGGTTGTGGGAGAGATATAATTGTGTCAAAATACTAGCCCGTCAACTTATGATCATGTTATACGGACAAAGCAGAGTGTGTGTATACCTCACTTACATGCATGATGTGTTGCCTTTATAACATGCCATAAGTGTCGTCATCCTTTGTTCAGAGAAGTTCTAAACAAAAAGGGGTCCTTAAAGATTTGATCACAACTTAGGGTTACTTCTTGCATGTAGCTAGTGTTTGGAGAAATTTTGGTTGCATTTTCTCGCTCTTCTCTGGTATACCAACTAATCTTAGCTCCATTCTTGAAGCACCCTTTAGTGGGGTGATGAGAGCCTCATCATGAGCCCTAACTAGCTCATTTTGACCTAAGAAAGAGAATAAGAGCTCCTACATAACTTGGAGAAGGACCTAATTCAAGAAATAAGTGTTCTAAGAAGAAAACATGAAACAAAGGTTAAAACTATAATTTTACCATTGCAGTACATAAACGGAATTTCTCAGAGGTAAAACATAGGTCAAATGGTCTAAATAAGATAAAAAGTGGGTTGGTTCAATCATAAATGGGTTCATGTGCAGTCTAGGAATTAAATGACATTCTGTAACCCTAAAATAGATCCGTTTAATTCAACAAGGTTTTGGTCAGGATAAAAATCAAGTAAACCCTTTAAAATTCATGGACAAATATCCCCTAGGGTTTATAACCTTCAATTTAGCCTTTGGAACCTATTTTGACCTAGAATGGGGTCCTAGCTCATTAATTAAAATAATTTGGGTTTTTGTGCAAAATGTCTAGTCAAACCTAAAATTAAACTTCACCATTAGATTCCTTAGGTCCAAATTAGGTTTTTACCAAAATTTTGACCTAAGGGGAGGTCATCTTGACCTACTTTGTAAAATAGTATACGTAATTACATTTTGGTCCCTATCTTTTCAAAACCATTGCACAGCCCCCCTAACTTCCTCGCCACTCTAACAAACAGGTCCCTCCACCATTAATGGGGAGAAATCCTACTCTGGCGAGGAATGGAGGGGGAGTACTCCCTGATTCCTCAGAGATCTCCTCCCAGATTTGGAAGGGAGATTCTCTGAGGAATTCCCTTCCATCTGAGCTCGATCCTAATCTCTGATTTGCACCCAATCTCTAACTGATTCCTTCTCTGGTGAGGACTCGCACGCTTGGAAGTTTGTCTTCCAAGCACAGGAGCCCCTGCCAGCATCTATAAAAGGATCCTCAAACCCAGCCGCACCTCTTCAGCTCGACTTGGCCAGAGATCCACACCAGTTTCATCTTCTTCACCTCCGGTCAAGTAGTCCAGCTAGCTCTTGCGAGCCTCCCTCCTCTCTCTCATCGCTCTACCACATTACTAGTGATAGAGTTGCCCTCACCATCTTCTTTCGTGTCATGCAACACCCACGTGCGCACCTCTAGACCCTTTGTCGTTGCTGTCTCCCTCCACTGGACACCATCTTCTCCGGTGCCA
Organism: Thalassia testudinum; assembly: GCA_037157565.1. Classification (NCBI taxonomy): domain Eukaryota; kingdom Viridiplantae; phylum Streptophyta; class Magnoliopsida; order Alismatales; family Hydrocharitaceae; genus Thalassia; species Thalassia testudinum. The sequence goes on from JAZHRO010000017.1 coordinate 1,015,542, forward strand.
GCAGGTACTACCAGTCGCCACCTCTCCCCATTCGTCCACTTAATTAGGTTAGACTTACTCCTCTCTATCCCCTCTTCAATTCCCCTCAATCTATTTCACAAATTACCCCTAGACAGCTACTGTCCACCACCATCTTCCACATCTCCGACCAACCTCCGGCGAGACGCACCCATCACTCCACACCTCCACATGTCTCGTCACCAACCTCTTCATCTCCGCCATCGACCACTGAACATCTTCCACCCATCCATCGATCGCCTACACCTCCATAAATGCCCCCTGACCTAACCAGTAAGCTCGGCCACAGAGCGACCTAGGCACGCACTCCTAGGCCGCCCCACGGCCTGCCACCTACCGTCCCGCCTTCACCTTGACACAGCGAAGCTTCCCATGTGTTTTAAAGGGGTTACCAGGCCATATTCGTGTGTGATAGATCTGAGCAACTATCGCCATTGACGCACACAGCGAGAAGGTCGTGAGCTTCATCCCAGGCTGCGTGCTCCAGGCATCAGGGTCCCAGGTGAAGCGGGATGAGTGCATGACTTCATGCAGCCAAGCAATTGGTTTGGAGAGCAACCCATTAGTAGCAATCGAAGAAGGATTCCTATGGGCAAAAGCGCAGAAGTAGGTGGGACATTTAGTCCCACCTCGTGAACGCAGGAGTAAGGTGCGTAGGTTAAATTGAATTTGTGTTTTATGTTATTCGCCTCAAGTCACACAAGGGTGAGGTCCCTCACCCTTACCACGGCTCATCCGCGACACTCCCCCACGGACCTGGCACCTGACCCGACTGACCTATCCGTGCACTCCTCGCACACTACACCCACGCCAGTGCGCCTGGACCCAGGCATGCGACCGACCAGATTACCCGACTCTGGGAGAACGTACCCAAGAGAGTTATATAGAGAGAGAGACACGGGGGAGGGTAGGGGATAGGTTTTTCTATGTGGTGATTGTGTAGGAAGAAGAAGCTAAAGGAGGAAGAGGCACAGCAAGAGGAGGAAAGGAAGGAGTTAGCAAGAAAAGGAGGTAGCCATAGCAAAGGAAGGAGAAAGGAGAAGAAGAAGAGAGACGCACTGTAGCAGAGGAGCGGCAAACCAAGGGAAGAAAAAGAAGAAGGAAGGAAGAGAATGTTAGAGGAGAGTAAGGCTGAAAGAAACAAGGGCAAGGTGAAGCTGACACTTAGCCGCAAGTAGGAGAAGTCATAAAAGAAGAAGGCAAGCCAAAGAAGGAAGAACAAGGATAAAGTCACTGTGCAAAGGAAGAAGAGAAGGAAGAAAGCAAAAGCTAAGAAGGCAGAAGAGAAGCAATTGAAGCAGAGATAGAAAGAGAAGGAAGAAGAAGAAGAGAAAGCTGTAAGGAGAAGATTAAGAGGCCATCATTTAAGACGTCTGATCCTATGATCAGACGTCCAACTCTTCTATTTTTTCTATAAATTTAATTCATAAACTCTTGCATTTATATTCCGAATTAAGTTTTGAGTAATTCTAAGTGTTCAATTACATTATTGAGATTAGTGAATAAATTCCATTTGCTCCTTGTGTTCGACCTCGGATACTTAGGTTTTCAAGTAATACATTCTTATTTGTTGTCAACGCTTGGTCACCTATACTACAATGCGATTGACTTAAAAAGCCCAACAAAGCGTTGCAACATTTTGGTGCCGTTGCCGAGGAGCAACGTGCAATTTATCACTAATCTCTGCATTCTTTTTTTGATCATATTGAACACTAACTTGCCCTACTTTGCTTTATTGTGATCTTGCAAGGTATTTCATGAGAAGATCCCTCCCACAAGTCAACTACTCCAGGGCAAGTAATCTCTTTTCTTCCTTAAACCATCCCCTAATCCTTGAAAGACAAAAGGAAGCAATTAATTTAGGAATCAATTGCCTTCTTTCTATAGTAATTACCCTATTTAAGGCAAAGGTCTCCTGATTTTGGGAAAATTTTTTCAAAACTTATTGAAGTAGAGGCTATCTTTTAGAGATTCTATCCCACAAAATTCTTGTGCCTAATAGAAATCACGCTTAATCTCTGCGGACAACACACTTCTTGTTTTTGAGTCCAAAGAGAATTTTTGTGAAAAAGAGGATTGGAAATAGAACCAAATTAGGGTTTCTACAATAGGGTCTTGGAGTGCTAGTTCACACATGCCTGTATAAAAGGAAACAAACCCTCCCGCATTAGTGTACTACCCAAGCCCTTGATTGAAGAGATCTAAACTAGATAAACCCTAAAAATTGAGCTCTAACAGCACTTGAATCTTAAAATCTTGGACCTAATAAACTGGGAGTCAAATCAGGGTGATCTCTAGGTCCCAAGCCAAGAATCATTCTTCCATATTTAGGACAGGTCAGGTGAAGTTGACCCCTTGGATCAACCAACCTCCAAATTAGGTCACAACATCAAAACATCTAAAGTTCAAGTGAGAACCCTAAAGCGCCCTTGAAATAAAAGTGGTAGACTTAAGAGGTCAAGGTCGCCATTCTGGTCTACCTGGAATCTCAGTGACAAGAGAGGTCGGGTGGGGGAAACCTTGTAACCCGTGGGACGCTCTACCGTGTAGGGGTCTTTGCGGGACTCTCCCTCTCTGGCTGCCCAGGTAATTCTCAGGTGGACGACCTTCTAATCCAAGGGCATCATTTGCCCCGAACCTCCATAGTCATCCAAACGTCTTTGGGTGTCTTGATTGGGTCAAAAACATCTACAGTCCCTCATCTTTTCTCCTTAGAGCACACACGTACATTTTCAGTGGGACTCTTTATTCAGATTTAATTGCTTCACAACTTGATTGTATATCTTGATTCAAACTCTGATTCTACATCTTGATTTCACCACCTAATCCAAATATGTAGGCAAACCACTTAGGATTACCATTCAAGAAACCTGAATATCGAAGATCCATGAGAGATAGGATGATTGAGGATGCCTTAAAATTCTATGAAAAAGAAGACAAAACCTCAACACCAGTAGAAAACATTCAGGTTGATGTCCCAACAACCACAACCTTTATCATAACTTGTGCCCAAGTGCTATTGGCAGAAGCCATAAAAGGATCAACCCGAGACATGCTCATCACAGGATACATTGAGATAGAAAAATTGCATAATCGTGAATACCTTCAATGCATGAGAAATCCTATACTTTGGGAGCAACACCAAGATGATCTTGAAAAATGGAAAGAGATAATGAGATTATTAAAATAAATCATCGACCAGAAATACCCATATATGCCACAAACTAAGGATGAACCATCTTAGGAGGATCAATCTGATCTCGGGTTTGAGGCACAAAAAGGTTGTGGATTCTCAACCCAGATGGAGTATAGTGTGCCTGATATTGGAAAAGGCTGGGAAGCTCCAAGTGCAGGAGAACACAATGTTGAGCTAACTCTAGACCATGAATCACCAGGCTTAGAATCCCAAAACTCCTGCAATAATGAGAGTAGAACTGAACCTCTCGAGGGTATAAATTCCACTCCTTATTCTGATAAGGTGACCCTCGAAGGTTATTCAGACCTAGATTCTAGTGATTCAACCCACATCCTAAGCCTATAATCTAGATCTGAAACCTATTGGGAAGATTTCAAGGCCCCATATGAGGAAGATCAATTTTTCAATGAAGAATATGATTTTGGGCCTCCATTTGATGAATATCCCTCGCCAACATCCTCAGAGGAACCAATCGATTTTTCGAAAGTCATGCCAATTTACGATACAGAAACTGAGGAGTTGGGCGAGTGGGGTTTCAATTAGGTTCCTCTACTAGATAAGGACACCTTTTTAAGCTCAAAATTGACATCTAGGCTAGACCCCAGTCAGGCTACTGAATCTACAGCATATGATTTATTCTATGGTGGAACTCATGATCTTGAATCTCATTCAGATTTTGATTTTTGCAAACTCTCTGACGATTTCAAATCTGACCATAACATTGGAGAAAATCTGCTTCTTGATTATAACAAGCCAATCTACGACCTCAGCTCACATGACTCATTCTCTAACTCTGACTTTGAAAGTTACTATGAGGAGTCTCTACATGAGAGCACCTGTCACTCCTTTCTAGAAGAGCCCTCATACACGATTCTCATTGAAGCCACCTCTTCCACACATATAGACCGATCCAAACCCGTTCTCTACCCCGACCAGCAACTGGACTCAATTTCTATTCTGATTCACCTCCCACTGAGCCGTTTGCAGATGATTCAACTCCACATCTATACCTGGCATCGGGTATCAATTAGACTGAAAAACATGATCCATCATTCTCTGATCACCCTTGTAGGGTTTCCACTGCATGCACTGATTATTTTTCAGAACCCTACTCTGACAAGGCTGATTCGACTTAGCCTAAACTCGAGTTTTCACTTCCATATCCATCCGAGCCACATTGCATATGGTGGGTTCCACATCTGTTGATCTACATCTATCAACCGACCAGACTGATTGGGTTTGGGCTGCATCATCAACCTGTTGATCTTAACAAGCACCTGGTTGGACCAACTAGACTCTTAATCAAGGTGCTTATTTTACAATATTCCGCTGATTTAACCACTCCCTCTCTACCCCATGTTCCATTCGGCTGAAGGCATTGAATTTAACGCTTAACGGGAGGCAACCCGTCATTCCAAAAAATAGAGACCCATCTGATTATTTGTCTGTACTCCACATCCATTGCACCTTGAGTTCAGCCTTAGACAATTGCTCCCACCTCTGGTACACGTACCAGAGCTTGAAATCGTCCACATCAGTCACTTCCAACCCATTCACCCACCCAATGTATCATGTTCTAAGTCCCTGACCTCAACACTATTTCACACCCTCTATTTACAATGAGGATATTTCAAAACTTAGGCATGGGGGATGGTAAAGTGCGTACATATAGAACCAAGAAAAAGTCAAAAGGATTCTCACAAAAAAAAATTTCACATATGTCAAAAACACAAAAAAATTGAAAAAGAACAAAAAATGGAGGAGGGAGGAAATTTTGTGAGCCACATAATTATAAGGAGGAGGAAAAGAGCGAAAATGACAAAAAGGAGCACAAAATGAAAAAGAAAAAGAGATAGTCATTAGTAAGAGATTAAGGAATTAATCGAAGTTCTAGACCACATCAAGAAAAGAGAAAAATGAAAGAAAAGTGCTAAGGAGACACAAAAAGAGATTAGCAGGAATGCTGATCTTAGGCCTTCTGGGCTAGACTCTTAGGCTTAACAAGTCACATACCTGCTAAGATCTGGATACTCCTCAAGAGGTTGGGGAAATGCGATGCTTAAGTATTAGGTCTAAGGCTTAGGAAGTATTCAGCCTCATTAACTGACCTTCGGTTTGCGAGATTCGGTAACCTAAGCACCCCAATCCACACACAGTTTGGTTCAATGCGCATAACTATCAAAAACACACAAAAAGCATTTTAATGCTCTGAAAAAGTTGCCTATATTAGGAGCGGCCGATCAACACAAGTTGATTTGGATGAGTTCCTGGCGTGGAGAGGCGAGAAATTCCCCTCAAAGATGCATAACAACATATCGTCTCCTCAGTGCTTGTCTCTTAGGATATTTAAATATCCTACCGGGGGCATGTAAGCACTCTATTGGTTTCAGATACCATGGGAGACATTATCACAAAATGTCGATTGCCAGGGTCTGGATTCGGCCACAGAACGCCATAGGTGAGATTACCTCGAAAGCCAGGGTTCTGGGGGTTGCCATGGGCGGTGCTATCACAAAGCATCGATTGCCAAGGACCTTTGAGGATTGATGATGGGGACGAGGAATCGCGAGCTTCATCCCAAGCTGCGCGCTCCAGGAGTTAGGGTCCCAGGTGAAGCAAGATGAGTGTGCGACTTCATCCAGCCAAGCAATTGGTTTGGCAAGCGGCCCATTAGTAGCAATCGAAGAAGGATTTCCTGTGGGCGAAAGCACAGAAGCGGGTGGGACATTTAGTCCCACCTCATTAACGTAGGAGTGAGGTGCGTAGGTTAAATTGAATTTGTGTTTTGTGTTATTCGCCTCAAGTCACACAGGGGTGAGGTCCCTCGCCCTTACCACACCTCGTCTGCAACACTCCCCCGCGGACCTGCCACCCAACCCGACTAACCATCTGTGCACTCCTCGTGCACCACACCCACACCAATGCGCCTGGACCCAGGCACGCAATCGACCCGATTACCCGGCTCTGGGAGAGCATACTGAAGAGAGTTATACAGAGAAAGAGATGCGGGGGAGGGTAGGGGATAGGTTTTGCTACGTGGTGATTGTGCAGGAAGAAGAAGCTAAAGGAGGAAGAGGCGTAGCAAGAGAAGGAAATGAAGGACTTAGCAAGAAAAGGAGGTAGCTGCAACAAAGGAAGGAGAAAGGAGAAGAAGAAGAGAGACATACTGTAGCAGTGGAGCGGCAGACCAAGGGAAGAAAAAGAAGAAGGAAGGAAGAGAACGTCAGAGGAGAGCTAAGGCTGAAGGAAACAAGGGCAAGGTGAAGCTGACACTTAGCTGCAAATAGGAGAAGTCAGAAGAGAAGAAGGCAAGCCAAAGAAGGAAGAAAAAGGATAAAGGCACTATGCAGAGGAAGAAGAGAAGGAAGAAAGCAAAAGCTAAGAAGGCAGAAGAAAAGCAACTAAAGTAGAGACAGAAAGAGAAGGAAGAAGAAGAAGAGAAAGCTACAAGGAGAAGAATAAGAAGCCATCATTTAAGACGTCTGATCCTATGATCAGACGTCCAACTCTTCTATTTTTTCTATAAATTTAATTCATAAACTCTTGCATTTATATTTCGAATTAAGTTTTGAGTAATTCTAAGTGTTCAATTACATTATTGAGATTAGTGAATAAATTTCATTTGCTCTTTGTGTTTGACCTCGGATACTTAAGTTTTCAAGTAATAAATTCTTATTTGTTGTCAACGCTTGGTCACCTATACTACAACGCGACTGACTTAAAAATCCTGACAAAGCGTCGCAACATGGGGGCTATTGGGGATGTAGTTAAGGTTAGTCTTGGGAGGTATACTGGAGAAGTGGAGGGAAATGCTGCTGAAATTTCTCCAAACACTGGTTGCATGTAAGAAGAAATGTTGTGATCAAATCTTCATGGGTGGGCTATTGATGAGTGGCTACTCATCATAGCTAAAAAGCTAAAGTTTTGCTATAAACTGAGTTAAACAATACCAAATTAACACATAAAAAGGGTTAAGTGTGGGAATCAAAGAAAAAGACCTAAAAACTTAATTCTGTGTTAAGATTGCATAATTAGGTCATAAATTGAGATATCTTTGAGAAGAAGGTCAAATGATGATCCAAGTGTTAATTGAACATAAACAAGTTTAAAAATCCAAATCAAAAGTATAATTAACTTCTTAAAGGTTCAATTAAGCACATATAAAAACTTGAAGGCATTTGGACATCACTAGGTCCTTGAAACTTAGAATTTACATTTAAGTCCTTTATGCATCACATTTCCTTCTTTAGAAAACTTTCCCGCACCTATTTGTAACCTGTAGGGACCTCTTTGAAAGCTCTTAGGGACCATCCAACTATTATTCTCTACCACTTATGGGCTTGTCTATAAATGTCTTACCCCTTTGCTGAAGGACCTCCCTACAAATTACCTAATAGAAACCTCACCTGCAGCCTCCGCATGTGCACTGTGCGCGCATAGAACATAGTGGATCTTGACCGTCCACTCTCTCTTGATCCTGATCTACGGCTCGATCTCAATCGAAGCTTCGCGTGAAGCAGCACGTATGCTCACCCATTCCTCCATATCACATCCTACAGTCAGTATTCAATTTGGCAGCCACACACTCCTCTCCTTTCATCCTTGCCGCCGGTGCCCTCGTCGCCTCTCCTTACCCATGCGGTGATCTGAGTCACTGAGGTTGCTACTTAAGCGCCTCAGTGGTCGAGCATGCAAAGGATCGCTCTCTCCTACCTTCTTAGCGATCATTCCTCCACTCCAGTCTCCCCTCCTCACTGATTCCCTGATTTCATAGTCACCAGCTATGGAATCCCCAACTTCTCCCGTACTCTCCTCATTGCTAAGGACCACGTAGCACCTGAGGATGACCCAGAAGTCTCACTAGCAGACTTTTCACTCTGCTGGAGCTTTTCCCTCCATTCTTCCTCCTTAGCCACTGACTAGGGGCCAATAGGTCCCTTTCTTCCTGTTAGAGTAGCTTTAATGTTTTCTAGATTAGCTGTAGCATTAGATAGATAGATTAGCATAGATTAGAGTAGAATTAGATGTAGAATTAATAGTCAATTTGTTGTTCTGATTAGTTTAGCATTAGGAGTAGTTTTAGCATAGCAATTTTCTCCCTCACCTCCGATCATCCTAGATCAGAGGGGAACAAATTCACTTAATCATTGTCCATTTTGTTCTTCCTCAACATGTTTTCATCTCATTTCTGATTCCCTTGATTTGTATTTTGCAATTCACCTACTCATCAGACCTAATTTCAAATCTGATTGGTTTTCAACTTTAGATATGAAATTAACATCAAAAATCACATTAGGGGCTTCTCACTCACTCCATTTTGTTCACAAAAGCACCTAATCTGAGCTAAAAAGTGAATCGGTTTGCCAAATTTTCTATGAATTCATATTTCAAAGATTTTCATTCATTTGGGTTTGTAATGCCTTGATCTTGCAAACTGAAGAATTTTGGGTTTGATTCACTGATTGGAAGGGAATCTGAGGTGATTCTGAAGTCAGAATTCACCTCAGAAGAGCCATAATCTGATCTGTTAATTTTAAGGATTTCAATGTGTTGAATGCCTTATAGAGCCAAGGAAGATCAACCATGTTGATTGAGGCTTTATGAGGGATTCTAATCTGAATTATTTTACTGAGCAATCTGATTTTCTAACATAAGGAATTCACAATATTCCTTAAGGTTTCAGAGTCCTGGAATTCTAGCTTTTATTGGAATTCTGGTGTTGATTTTAACCCCTTCTACATGCTATCTATAGCATTAGAAAGAGTTAGATCAACAATTTTTGTGATCTAATTTGTTATTAAACTTGCCACAAGGAACATGGATTTTATGCTAAACATTTGAGCATGTTTTCTTCTATGTGAATTTAAATCCTTGTCAGAATGTGATTTAGTGATCTTTGTTTTGTGTTTTTGAATCCCAGAATTAGAGTAAATTACTGCAGAAGCAGCTACATTCCCCTCCTCAATTCCAGCTAAGTGTTCCCTGGATTAGCTCTTTTAAATCCCCGATCAGGCTATCTTCAATCTGATCTGGGATATAAATGGCTAAATCAGGAGACACAAGTTGGATTTATCTTTGTTCCTGCTGCAAACTTAACTTAATTTCAGATGGACTAACCACAGTAACAGTTAAGCCATCTGGGATGAAGCTTGGTCTATAGTAGCTACTAGATTTCCAGCAGTTACTGTGCTACATTGGATGAACTTTGCTGCTACTGTGCTTCTATTGTTCAGTAGAAGATTTCTGTCTGGATAGATCCTGTGGACAGTAGGTCTATGATGTGTCCTGCTAGATAGCTGACTGATGTATAAAGGGGTGTCTGAAACGTATACAAGCATTCATGTAAACTCAATGAATTTTTTTAGCTTGTCTAGAATGTTTGTATTCCTATTTTTTTAATCCTTTGTCAGCTAGTTTTAGGCCTAAGTGTCCAACAAGTAGAATTAAATAAAATCCACAATGATTTGTGTGCTTAATGCTTATATCCTTTCCTTTACATTGTGTTGATACTGTTCAGGGTAGTTTACTGCCTTTTAAAACCACTTTAGGTTCCATTCTAGCCTTAGGACAGCTTAGAAAACCTTGAAAAAGCCTAGAATATGTGATCTTTGAAATCAAATTAAAACCATTTAAAAAATATAAAAAAGTAAAATAAACTTGTCTGATTGAAGATTAGGTATTTGTTTAAATGCATACCAAGTTTCATGGTAATCAGAACCGCCGACTTGGTAGAATTTACCACTTGACGGTTTTGTATACCATGAAACTTAATAAAAGAAACCAAACATAAAAAGACCAAAAACATCTCTTTCTCCTCATCTATTTCTTTCCCTCTCTTCTCCTACCTCCATAATAGATATAAAATCCATAAAAAGTTGAAAAAACTCAAAAATGCCTAAAAATCCTTTGTATACTATGTATATAAGTGTATATATAAGCTATATAGTAAGCTTATTAACCTATAATGTAAATTATACATATTTATAATACAAATAACTTATGTATATATTGTAGTATGTAAATTAAGTCTTTCAGTGAGATTATACTGTATATATCTTAATTATATAACTAATTATTAAGTAAACTAACTTATATGTACTAAATAGCTATATAAATTAATAACCTTTATAAATAACCATATTAAGTTATAATATTGTATATACATATTTATATGTATATTATAAACATATCTAACCCTGTACCTTAATTTAATTATATATACAGAATAAATAAGTAATTTATTAAGTTAGTAGTTAAGTTATTAGATTAAATTAAAATAAATTAGTAATTTAAGTTATAATTCAACTAACCTATACTATATATTTGTATTAATGTATTTTAAGTAATTTTAGCAAATTTAAGTATATTTATATTGTTTATACTATTTAAACTTAATTTACAATGAAAATAGTCTGAAATTATACAAATTAAATGTAAATAAAATAAAATTTAAACTTGTAAAATACAATAAAAATGTTTATAAAATATTTAAACATGTATACTAACTCTGTATAAGATCAATTAGACCATATAATAACTAATTTATACGTAATTAAAGAATAAACTTTAAAATCAGTTATGTATAAACTATATACCTTACCTAATTAATTTATATAGTAAATATAATTAAAATTTCAAATTAACTGTACAATTAAGTAGTACTATGTAAATACTTTATTATCCCATAATTTATTTTTATTTTATAATAAATTATGGCTGTTTGTCGAAGCAAAATCGGGTTTTAAAATAATGTGTCGTAGTATAGTTGAAATCGCTTTGAAAACAAATAAATTTTATTACTCGAAGTTCAAGTCTGAGGTCGAACACAGGGAGCAAATGGAATTCATGCACTAATCTCAATAATAAATGCAAAGTGAACACATAAAACTACTCAAAATCTAATTTAGAATGTTAAAGCATGAGTATATGGAGCATAAAAAGAATTGTAGCTACAACTAATGAAGATCTGATGAAAAATTGGATGTCTGTTTATAAAATCAGACGTCTTATAAGTGTGGTGCTACAGTGTCTTCCTCTTATTTTTCCTTCTTCTACCTTTTGCTTCTTCTTTCTTCTCTGGCTTTGATTCTTTCCTTTGTCATTGGCTTCTTCCTTCTTTCTTCTCTGGCTTTGATTCTTTCCTTTGCCTTCTATTCTGACCTTCTTTCTTCTTTGTCTTCTTCTTCTTCCTTCTTTCTTCTTCTGACTTCAGCTCCTCTTCAGCCTTGCCTTCTCTTCAATCGTGCCTTCTCCTTCCTTAGCTTCCTCTGTGGCTTCCTCCTTCCTTTTCCTTGGCTTCACCCTTGGCTTCTTTTTTTCCTTTTCCTGCAAGAGCAAAACCTACCCCTACCCTCCTCTACGAACTCTCCTCTCCTTTCCCTCTTAGGCTTGCTCTCACAGAGCCTTCTCAGGTTATCGGGTCGGGTTAGCACGCTCGGGACCAAGCCCATCGGCGTGCGGTGGTGGGTGAGGAGTGCACGGGTAGTTAGGTCAGAACCAGGCCTGCAGGCCATGGGTCACGGATGAGGCGATGGGTTGAATGGGACCTCACCCCGTGTCAGGAGGCGATAAGCCCCTGACACTTTTCCCTTTTATTCCACTATGCCCATTCTCAATCTTTCGAGCTAGGATTAAATGTCCCACCTTCTTCTTGCATGCACCCACAGCCGAAGGCGCTCAATTGTGGCTGCTGTTGTGGCCTCCAAAGCCAATTACTTGGCTGAGGTTATGCGTGAGACGATTCCGCGTAGCCTAGGACCTGGAGCCTGGAGCGAGGCTACCAGGCACAAGCTTGCAAGCAAGCTTCGTGCCTGCTTCAATGGCGGCGGAGGTCTAAACTTGCAATCATGCAAAATGGCCTTGTGGCCTCGTCAAAACATGCAGAAAGCTTCGCCTAATCATGACGAAGGTGGCACTGTGGTCGGCATGGCGTGGGGTGGCTTGGGCGTGCATGCCTAGGTCACCCTGTGTGTGCAGATGTGGGTGTGTTCGGGGGCGTGTTGGGAGCATGTGGCGGTGAATGGAAAGAGGGGTTATGATCAGTGAGTCGTGGCAGAGCTTGTGAGGTGGTTGACTAGGTGGGTGGATGTGTGGAGTGGTGGGAGCACCTCGCCGGTGGTCTGCCGGAGGTGGAGAAGATGGAGGTGATGTGCAAGCGTCGAGGGATATTTTAGGAAATAAATGCTAGAAAAGAGATGAGTAGAGAGAGAGAGGGCTTATCTAAGGGGGAATAGATGAAGGGGGAAGAGAAGGAGGCGGATGGCTCGTATGTGCCATAGCTAAAGACGAAGGCCTAGTGAGAGGACGGCGAAGACGAGAGGGTGGCAGGAACATGCGCTGGTACGACGTGACGTGGACGAAGGAGGCAAAGGTAACTCTGCCACTGGTATTGTGGCAGAGCAATAAGAGGAGGAGATAGGAGTTGCCAGAGCTTGCTGGGATGTTGGTCGGAGGGGAAGAGAGGAAATTGGGGTTTATCTCAAGCCAATTCAAGCTGGGGATCTGCGGAAGGGTCAAGGGAAGCTTTTATAACCTCTGGCAGAGGGCCTTGTGCTTGGAAGGCAAGTTTCCAAGCACGGACAAGTCATTGGAGTTGGAAGGTCGAAAAGATCCAAATCTCTCATGCGTTCACATGAGAGATTGGGTAGAAATTGGAGCTCTAAATTAAGTTCACATGAATGGGGATTTCTCAGAATCTCCCTCTCAAATTTGAGAGGGATTCTCTGAGGAATCAGGGAGTTCTTTCCCTTGAATCCTTTCTGGAGTAGGATTTCCTCCGCTGTAATGGCAGAGGGACTTAATTGCAAAGAACGACGAGGAAGCTAAGGGTGTGTCTGCAAAGGTTTTCAAAAGTTAGGGGCAGAAATGTAATTGGGCTGGACTGGTTTGCAAAGTAGGTCAAGATGAATTCCCCTTAGGTCCAAATTTTGGTAAAAAACTAATTTGGACCTAAGGAATCCAATGGTGAAGTTTGATTTTAGGTTTGATCACGTTTGAATGGATAATTTACACAAAAACCCAATTTAGGGTAAATAATTTACTGGGACCCCTATTTAGGTCAAAATAGGTTCTAAGAGATAATTTGAAAGTTCTAAACCATAGAGGATATTTTTCCATGATTTTTAGAGGGTTTAGGTGAATTTTTTCTTGACCAGAACCTTGTTAAATTAAGTTGGTCTATTTTAGGGTTACCAGAAGTCATTTAATTCCCAGATTTTACTTGAACCATTTTCTATTTGAACTAACCCACTTTTTATCTTGTTTAGACCATTTGACCTGTGTTTAGCCCATGAGAAATCCCATTGTTGCACTACAATGATAAAATTGCAGTTTTACCTGTTGTTTCTTACTTTTCACTCAGAAGGGTTATTTCTTGAGTTAGGACCTCCATTTGGTTATGTAGGAGCTTTTGTTCTCTTTTCTGGGTCAAAATGAGCTAGTTAGGGCTCATGATGGTGTTCCCATCAATGGCCCTCGAATTGAGGGCCAAAATCACAAATTTGTGCACTACCCCCTGATTTCCAACGTTGCGCAGGTGTTAGAATAGCACCGCATCGTGGGCGTGAGAGCGCCCTCAGCACTTTGAATTGATTTTGTGTTATGGGTAGCTCAGTAGTCACAGACGCCGAGTGCCAAAAACAATCGAACATACCCATCTTTACTGAGCATATTCTGAGCATTGTGTGTGTGAGGGCTGGGGGTCGGTACTGTGCGAGGGCTTGGTTAAGCCCTAATGTGAGATAAACACATAATTAAGAGGCCTAATTAAGAAATTAGGGCATGCTTAGTAGTGGTCTGGTCCCACCCGATCCTCGGGTGCTATGTATCCCTCAAAAGCCGTGCCCACCAATTAACAAATTTTTGCTAAGTAATAAAAGGCTCTAATGCACCATTAAGCACAAAAGAGTAACGGGATAAGGACGAAGAAGAAGAACACAGAAGAGAATTAAGAAGTAAAAGAAGAAGAAGACATGTATATGTATAATGGATAACGTATATGTGAATATAAATAAATAAGTATAAGGTAAATAATAAGTATACGTATAAACAGTATAACTATATATATGTATATAAATAACTACATATCATTAGTGATAGAGCAAAACATCACTAAAGGTAAAATAAGTGTCACTATAGATCCTATTTCTTGCTTTAGAGTTTGTATATAGTTTTTCTTTGGTCTAGTGATGTTTGTATCTGTTGCTGTAGTTTCTAGATATGTTACTGTATATGTTAGTATATTAAGTTAAGTTAGTATGCTATGTAATGTTAGTTAGTAATGTATATTTATGTAAGTATTAGTAATATAACTTATAAATAGATAGTATAGAATATATCTATGTATTGTTTGATGCTTGTTTGTAAGGAGATTTTTGCAAGCATTTTCTTTGACTCTTTTTATACATAATGAAGCCCTCAATTCATTCCTTATGGATTCATTCATTCACTCATTATTGATTGTATATTAAATTAATTATTTTTGGAATTAAAGAATAATCTTGGATTTAGAGAGTGATGTAAATCAATAACTACCTCCCAGTGAATGACCTAGAATAAACCAGTAAAAATTATGTAATTAAATAAAATTGACGCGATAACGGTTTATATTTGTGACACTTACTACAACAACAACAACAACAAATTTTTTTTTATACGAACCACTTTCGCGAATGGATTACGATTATCATTATTAGCTATCAAGTGAAAATCTTCTTAAAATACACATTTCTTCCTTATTCGAGTCTAACTTATGAGTGATCTTAAAATACACATTTTTACCTTATTCGAGTCCAACTTATGAGTGGTTGTCTTTTACATTTAGGTTAATTATCATGGATAAGTCATGGATCAGTATGAGGAATTCGAATTACCACGAATACAAGAGTAGAGTGATTTCATTTCTGGAGTGGGCATTTGATGATGATAGGAAGACATTTAGATGAGGTGAATTCCTTCAGTTGATTTTATGCCCACGTAGACACTATTTGAATGGGTTTTTCTATGACCGAGACATAGTTTTGGAGCATCTGATATGTAACGTTTGGTGGCAACGTTACGTAAATTGGATGGCTCATGGTGAGCAAATGAGAGAAGTTAGAAATGAGAGAATTGAAGCCTTTGAAGGAAGTGATGATAATCAAGGAGATGAATTGGATGAAATGTTACATGATATGAGAGTAGTAGACCATGAGGATGTAGATGACGATGAGACATTACAAAATTGTAATGAGTTGTACAATGCAGTCAAGGCAGCAAAGGATCCCATTGCTCTTGGAATAACGCCAATGTCGAAGTTGTCATTCCTTTTGAAATTGTTTCAATTAAAAGTGATGATTAGAGACACAATGAAATTAATGTCTGAAGTTATGGAATTCATTAAAGATCTCCTGAATAATCCTGCTGGGTATCCTAAGTCATGGTATGATGCAAAGAAGCAAATATGTGGGTTGGGACTGAAATGCGAGAAGATTGATGCCTGTCGTAATGACTATGTCCTATATAGAAATGAGTACTCAGGGTTAACTAATTGTCCTGAATGTGGTGAGGAGAGATATAAGGTGAAAAGCAACAAACACCGGCAGGAAGAAACAATCGAAGAAGGTTCTCCAATATTTTCCACTGATCCCTAGGCTACAACACCAATTCATTTCCAGTAAAACAGCAAAACTGATGTTATAGCAAATTCCATAAGTGGATGAATTTTACAATGAATTCAAAGAATCCTCTGTGTCATCTACATATGACTTGTAGTTCCTTGATTGGTTTAGGGATCATGTAAATAAATTGAAAGAAGATAGGGATCAACTGTGGGTACAGGATTTTGATGTAATTGCTGATGCACCTTTGACATACGGACGTTACCATTCGGGATACATAATTAACGATTTCAGATTTAGAGTACGATCCATTGATGATGCGAAGGCCATGCAACAGACGGGAGTTGTCGTCAGTTGTGACCTAAGCACTGGTTGTGATGGGTATTACGGTCAAATTGAAGGGACTGTGGAAATGAGTTTTAGGTTTGACCATAAGGTGGTTCTAATCAATTGTGATTGGTTTAATATTTTTAAAGAAGGCATTGGATTCAAAGTCGATAAGAAACACGATTTATTGAGCTTAAGTAAGAACCGTCACATCCTCCAATCATCAGAACCATTCACACTAGCTTGTCAAGTAGCACAAGTATTCCACGTGCCTGATGATAGCAAAAATGGGTGGATTATTGATGTAGACACAATTATTGAGGGTAAAATGCCTATTCATGCATGTTCCTGGGCTTAGATTTGCATTTCATGTTATAAATATTGCATATCATGCATCATTCTGCATTTAGAGTAGTTGTATATAATTTACGTTACTTGCATCTTTTTTGTGCTCAAGAGAGAAGGATATTTATTTCGGAGCCTCGGATTGACGATCCGAACGTACGGATCTGATCAAGACGACGATCAGAGTCCAACGCCTCCGACATCACCTCGATCAAAGTCCCATAGCACCATATGCAATCCGAGGAAGATCAACAGCCAAGGGACTAGGTGACATAATTTGGAGCTTCAAATGACAAATCCGACCTCGTGGATGGATTCGAGTCAACAATCGCAGGCCAACAGCGCAAAAATCGACTCAATCCGACCTCTATAGCAGCCCCTAAAACGAAAAGAATATGGGCAGCCTAGATTGCGCCACGTGGCACAACCCAGGCCACTGATGTAAACATGTTTACACTACTTAAGATGTCTGTTTATGCATGTTCTTAAACATAGGATTGCATTGCATACTATAAATATTGCATAACATGCATCATCTTGCATTTAGATTAGTTTGAATAAAATGGAGGTTAATTGTCTCCTTTTATATTTATGGATAGGGAAAACTTTTTATCGGGGCCTCGGATCAAAGATCCAACCATACAGATGTGATCAGGGTGACGATTGGAGTTCAACGACTCTAAAATAGCCTTAATTAGACATCTGTAGCATCAGATGGAGACAGGGAACCCTAGAAGATCAAGGGCCAAGAAGGTGTGAATCTGCACTTCAAAATGAAAATCCGACCGCACGGATGGATTCGGATCGACCATCATAGCCTAACAGCGTGAAAATCGACTCAATCCGACAACCGTGGCACCATCTACATCATCCAGAAGATGGAAAACCAAGATGGTACCACGTGGCGCCATCTCAGCTACCCAACCGGCCGCTGCACTCGCTACACCATCTCTTCTTCATCGCTTCTCCACTGTTGGATGCGCATCCAACGGCTATGGATGCACGCACCTTAACTCATCCACGCGACCATTTCCCCTCCGTAGCGCAGCGGGTGGAGGCTTTATCGAAAGTGGGCGGCGCGCATTCGAAATGCAAAGAGGGGGTGAGCTGTGCGGGTGAGCGGGTGCGATCGAGCAGTCGAGCGTGCGCAATTTCCCTCACACCGTATCGCATGCCACGCGTCATACGAGATCACACGCGGGCGG
The DNA here is from genome assembly GCA_037157565.1 of Thalassia testudinum. Classification (NCBI taxonomy): domain Eukaryota; kingdom Viridiplantae; phylum Streptophyta; class Magnoliopsida; order Alismatales; family Hydrocharitaceae; genus Thalassia; species Thalassia testudinum. Next base: position 1,033,229 of record JAZHRO010000017.1, read on the forward strand.
GCGCGCAGAAGAGGCTGACGGAGGCGCGACTTAAGCCGTCTGATCTCACAATCGAACGACTGAGATTAGTTGGACGTGGAGCACGCATTACGCGCGAGGAGGCGAGCGGCCGTGCATGGACGGTGCCCCACTACGCCCACGAATGGGCTTTAGCGATGGTTTTATCCATCTCTAAAGACCCCTGATTAATGATTTTCAAATTTAAATGACCAAATTGCCCTCACTCCTTGCAACTATAAAAGGAGACCCCCTCCACGCGAAATTCTCATCTGTTCCTTCTCTTCTCTACCTCTCCAAAGCTCAAGAGAAGCTAGTCCCACACCTGGGATGCTCCTCGCGAGATAAAGTCAAATTTTCGCTCTCATTTCGGAAGCAGATCCTGTGACGACGACGACGTGCTACTCCATTCTCGTTCCTCCTACCCCGATCACCTTCTTCCCACTCCATCCTCCTTCGTCCAAGCGGCGTCTCGTCTGACTCATCCTCCAAGCGACCGTTGAGGAGGATAACTTCTCTCTCCCATTCTTCTTTACAGCTTTCTAGTGTAGAATTTTCCTGCTTTCTAGTGTAGTTGATTTCCCGCTTTCTAGTGTAATTCTTCTTTGGTTTTATTGTATAAACATTTTGAATTATTAAATGCATGTTCTCTCTCTCTCGTTTAGTCTAATTGTTATTATGGCTTCATTGTAATTACATCGCCTCACTTTTCAAGAAAAATTCTAAAAAAGTATAATTGCGAATATAGATCGATGTAGCCTCCCTGATTTCGACCCGGGATTTTCATTCCAATATAAATTTTATTTGTTGAATACGAGTTCTTCGCTTTCATACTACGACGACAGGCTTTTTAAAACCAAACACGTTAGCGTAGCAACCCGTGCATTCAACATTTTGGCACCGTTGTTGGGTAGGCGACGCTCTTTGATTTTTCTTCGCATTTTATAACTTACAAATCATTTACCTCACTTCTCTCCTTTCTTATTGTGATTGCAGGTACTCTTTTGAGACAAGCAAAAGCAGCAGAACTAAGTAAAGTGCTATGGAAGGTTCTGTGAGTTATCCCCCACCTCCCACCCATTAGATTTCATTTCACCACATAATAACACAAACATCAATCAACCTAGGTGTTCTTATAAACTCTAAGGTTAGATTGTTTGTTGTTTGACACCCACATCCGCCCGAACCTCCACATTTAAAAAGAAATTTGAAAAAAAAACTCACAGAGGTACACAACCTCATCTGATTTTCAAACTCAACTGGTAAGTCGATCTTTGGAGCCGGTACACACACATCCAAACACATAATTGAGTAGAAATTAGATTAGGTAATTACTTGAGTGCCCAATTAAGTGGTGCAACAGGCCAATTGTTCGAGTTGATTGGGCTGCACCACTTTAATTAAAATCAACTCATCAAGTAGCTGCCACTTAGGTTCAACTATTAGGGATTTACCAGGCACTCCACATTCTTTTTAAGCTTCAATGGTAAACATCTTCACCTGTGCTTTCAAAACTTGGTGTGCCAACAAAACTTGTTTAAAAACACCTAAAGTTGAATCCTAAAAGCTACTAAGCAAGATTTGAACTCTAAAATTCACCACATCAAAAATAATCTTACTTGAAAACCATTGGTTGTGCACGCACACACAAATCAATCAATCATTAAGGGCATAACCCATATAAAGGGCCCATCACATTCCAAAGCACATTCAAACCTAACCCTAAATAAACAGAGTAGACGTGGGCCTTAAGGATTCGACTCGCTCTTCAGAGCCCAGAACGAGATTATTTTCGATTAGTCTATTTCTACTATTCAATATGATGTCTAGTTAGGGGAGCAGGATCAAACGATCGCGACTAGGGGGTACATTAGGAACCGGAGGCGCAAGCCGAAGGAAGAACCTTCTCCCCAGTCCCTCCTTCTAACTGGTTGGATTGAACAGACAGAAGTAGATCAAATCGTTCCTTTATCTCAAGATGGGTTTTGGGAGTCTATAGGTCTTTAGGCTAGCCCACTTAAGGACAAGTTTGATTGTTTATATTGCAGGGCACCTTTCTTCCTACCGTCTCTCATGAATTCTTCCGCATATTACACGCATTCCCGCTCTTTCCCTCCTATTTTGAATTATCCTCAACATGACGATTATCTCGACTCGTACTGTAATCAACCATCAGTTAGTTGGGATAAATCGGATTGGGGATACAGTTCCAGACCTCTGTGTTTACGGTCTAACCCTGAACACTTTGATTGTGATTTTTATCCTTCTCAGAGCCACACCGATTATAGATCGTCACACTTTCATGAACAACCTAATACGATCTACAATCAAGAAGGATACACTGATTCTTACCCATCCTCTGATTACACTGTCTTTAGGTCATCACCACCTTTTGAACAATCTGAAATGACCTATTATCAGGAAGGGTATAACAAATCTCAATTTGTTAACTCCTCTGCACTGATCCCAAACCCGCCCAACCCTGAACCAACTCATTTGGTTTAGGGTAACCAGGTTCAAGATAAGGTTCTAGCTAACTTGAGGAATATCATACAATCTTTAGAAGTTCAGCCAATACCTTGCATTGAGAGATTGGAGCCTTTGATTGAAATGATTGATGATTTGAACAAGTATTTGTTGGATTGGCTCCAGTATGTTAAGGATAAGAACCCAGGTGAGTTTCTACTTAGGAAGTTATCGAAATTGAGGATGAGATTTATGGTTGCTTTAGTTCAGTCGTGGGTGATTCCCAAGATGAACTCCCTTCAGGAGAGCCAATGTCAGAACCCGTTCAGGTACTTGTTGGGGGGACACGTGTTACAAGGCTGACTAGATTGAATTAGCACAACCAATTACGGATGATCTGATTTCTTCACCTGAGATCCCTGAGCCAAGGTACGAGGAAACGTATGTCCCCTTGGAACAGAAAGTGACAGATGATTTTGGGACATACATTAATACAGATCTTGATTTCTTTGATTCTGATGATGAAAATTCAAGTTGCGAAGTCTCACGCGAGTTTATAGAACATGATTTCTGTGAGACGATTGGGCCTAAGGAATTTGGTAGATCATTCGATAGCCCAATAACTGAGGAAACTGATCTTATTAGTGTTAACATTACTAATTCAGAATCGCATTTTCTGGAGAATTCAATCCAATGCCCTGATTGTCAGTTACACCCTATTGAGCTTATCGATGATTCTGCTTTTGAGATAACTAGACCCAAGTCAATTTTGATTCAGCCACATCTTTTAGACTTGGAAATTTCAGACGGGGTGATTAATATGCAAGAGGTCCCGAAATTTAACAATTTGATTGAGGATAGGAGTAGGGAAGTTTTGATTTGGGAAGCTAAATCCGGAGGAAGTAGAAGACTGAGTCGAAGGGTTCCTATTCATTTGAAACCATCAAACCAGGACCCTTACAACATCTATTCTTAGGATGTTCTGTAGTTTTTCCCTACGAAGAGGGGGTGACATAATAAAATGCGGAAATATAATATAAACAATCTCACAAAAATCAATCACACAATGTGCACAATTATTTTTAGGTGGAAACCCAAACTGGGTGAAAACCACCACCTAACCCTCTCGAGTTAGGATTTTCCGATCAACAAAGTTGATCAAATCCACTAAACGAATCACTTAAACGAGAGTGATTCAACCTCAATTACAACCATGCTACAAGTGCGAGGGTAGCATTCCTCAACCCCTTCTATTCACGAGAAGGATTTTGTCCCACGAAGGAGACGGGAATTTGCAAAGCGAATACCCAACCAAATAACAAAGATAAAATAACAAATATAGTCCTATAGAGCCAACAAAGATTTAAACCTAGCTTCTATAGGAATTAGGAAACTCCCCTTTGCAAGGAGTGTGTCGAATCGATGACGCGGGTGCGTGAGCCACGCGACGGCGCAACGTCGCTCTCGTGAACTACTGTGGGAGAGCGGATGCGCGAAGGCTTGATGCTCTCAAGATGTAGAACTTAAGCTTGGAGAGCAAGAGATTCTTTTTGGACAAAAGAATGGAAATGCTTGTTCTTGGTGTGTCTAGGTGTGTGTTTGTGTGCAAGAGGTTCCTCTCTATTTATAGAGGGCTTAGGAAGGCTTTGGAAGGCTTTGGAAAGCTTCCATAGCCGTTGGGTGCAAAGTCCAAGAGAATCAGGCTGAAATCAGGAACAATGGTTACACTGATAGGGTTATCAGATGTCAGATCCTGGCATCAGATGTCTGGAAGATCACTTTAAGACGTCTGGGAACAAAGTCAGACATCTGATTTTAGGCGGGTTTCTTCCTGACTTGAATCAGATCTAAACAGGGTTCTAGTGCAAGTCCATCAGACGAAATACAGGATGTCTGGCACTATGTCTAGACGTATGGAAACCTACTTTTTCTGCGGGAATGGATTTCCAAGAGTTGCAATGGCTAGAAAATCTCTGAGAAGAGATTTTGGGTCAGCCGCGGCAAAACGGTCATTTATCAGATGTCTGGAAAGGCTTAAGGACATCTGATAAGGCTCTAACGGTCATACCCTCAGTGTTTGCTAAGCCAGCCAATGGTCCACTAATTGGACGTCTGGCAAGTCCATCAGATGTCTTATAAGACGTTTGGACTAAGGTCTAGACTTCTGATTTCATCAGACAAAGCTAACTAAGTCCAGCCTAAATGTTATCAGACGTCTGAATCAATAGTCAAACATCTTAAAACATATTATCAGACGTCTGATTTTGGAATGAGACATCTGAAAAAATTGTTTGAACCCTATATTGGTTTTCTAAGTTCTTTACAGAAAACCTAAGTATCCTAGGGTTGTGCCGGTGTTCCTAGGACTACTGTTAGGGTACTTTGAGGCTCTTTAACATGATGTTCTAAGGAACAAAAAGAGCAAGGAAATAAAGACAAAAGTACATGAAAGAAATAAAAAGAATTCTATCCTATTCTTCTTGTCCTTCCATCTTCAATCTATCGCTCCTCGCAAATCTTCTCTATTCTCCATCAAGCCCCTCCAATCCGTCCTGGATGCGAGCTTGAACTCGGTCTAATCACATCTCCAATTGCAATTGACCTGAAATCTAAGACTCCAAGTGCAAATGTTAAATGACACGTGTTTTGTTATCATCAAAATAAATGATTGTAGTGCTCTGGCACCAACATGTTCAACCCAAGCACACATTCATTGATTATCCTTTTGATATCTTTGTAACCCAACTCTTTGGTCTTGGGTTGCATCCTCATAAATCGCAGGCTTGACCCCGCTTGCATACTGATTTTAGGTTTTGGGTAATTTTTATCTAGAACCTGAGATATTCTCGATTATGGGGTATGGGTCTACACCACAATCTAGTCCACATTTGGGGACATCTGCTGGCAGGTCAGAGGTTTCTTATGTTTATTTTGATTCTGACATGCACCTATGAATTCTTTATTTCTCTTCTTTGTATACTGTGCCTAGCTGAAGGCACTAAATTCAGCACGTATACAGTTCTTTTTAGTTTTCATCTCAGAGCAGACCTGACATTCATGCAATTCAAGTGCTTTCTACGCTATTCCACTCTATTTTATGTCTTTTTAATACAATGAGGACATTGCATTGGATAGGCAAGGGGGGTGGATATTCATCTCTGAATATATTCGTCAGCTCCGTAGATTTGTTTTATTTTCTTTTATTAAAAAAAATTTTCTGGAATTAAGAAAGAGAACTTGGGTTTAAGAAAATTTTCAATCTTAGGAAATACTACATTATGATTTGAACACAAAGACCCTTCAGGTCTTTGGACTTAATCAGCCCGGGTATCCATTAAAATGTGGATTTGTTTTTCGAGTCCTTGCCAACCTGAATTCTATTTTAATTAGAGTAAATAAGTTTGAGTGATAAGTACACGACTTATCAACCCACTCTCTGATTTGAGGGAACTTTGAGTTTTTAGCATCTACACACTTTCTTCGCACTGACTCGTTGTTCGGCGATTCTAACGAAAATTGGGTAGCTAATGAACCTTCTAGGGTGATATGGCTGGCAAGTTATCGTAGGTAACAACCCATAGGTAGGTTGTCCAGAGCCTAGTCACTAGATCTTTCTCTTTTTGCTGCCTTTAGGTAAATCTTAGACCAGGGTAGCCACCTACTTAAAAAGAGAGAAAGAAAATCAAAAAGAAAAGAAAAAAAAAAGGAGAAACAAAAAAGAAATAAGCCACACTTCACCGCACGAGTATGGCTGGCAAGTTGTCGGTGGTAACAGCTCATTGACTGATTGTCCAGAACCCAGCTCAATAAATGCACAGAAAATTCCCAAAACACTTAGGAAGAAGCAGAGAAGTAGAATAAACTGGGGAGATATACACTAGATTCACCCTTGTGTTGACCTCGTAAAAAATAAAAGTAAGGACAAAGCTACCAGTTGTAAAGATACACCTTTAGGCAGAATTCACTTTTTAAGGTCACCTGAAGGTGTAGAATCTGAAGTTCATTTTAACTGTCGATCAACGAGTCTATCACATTCACAATAAGATGCTTAGAACTTAGGGTTCTCATCAAATCTTGGGTGAGTTGAATGGCCGCAGAAAGCCACTCTTAAACCCTAAAACTTGAAAATCCAAAAAAAAAATAGAAAAGAGAAAAAAAGAGAAAAAGAAAATTTTCTTTGAATAAGGCGAGGGCTTGAGGTGGTCTGCATTTTGGCAGATACTCGGGCACTATTGTGTCTTTGAAAGTTCAGATCCTAAGTAGACAATTTCTTAGTGATTGAAAATAACTCACGCCCAAATAATCTAACCTGATTCTTTTATAAATACCATATAGTTTTTGCTAGGGACTAGCAAAAGATAGGAATGGGGGTATGATGTAAATATGTTTACACTACTTAAGATGTCTATTTATGCTTGTTGTTAAGCATAGGATTGCATTGCATACTATAAATATTGCATAACATGCATCATCTTGCATTTAGATTAGTTTGAATAAAATGGAGGTTAATTATCTCCTTTGATGTTCATGGACAAAGCAAACTTTTTATCGGGGCCTCGGATCGAAGATCCAACCGTACAAATGTGATCAGGGCAACGATTGGAGTTCAACGACTCCAAGATCGCCCTAATCTGACATATGTAGCATCAGATAGAGATCGGGGAACCCTAGAAGATCAAGGGTCAAGATGGTGTGAATCCGCACTTCAAAATGAAAATCCAACTGCACGGATGGATTCGGATCGATGATCACAGCCTAACAGCATGAAAATCGACTCAATCCAACAACCGTGGCACCATCTACATCATCCAGAAGATGGACGGCCAAGATGGCGCCACGTGGCACCATCTCAGCCGCCCAATCGATCGCTACACTCGCCGCACCATCTCTTCTTCATCGCTCCTCCGCCGTTGGATGCGCATCCAACGGCTGTGGATGCACGTGCCTTAACTCATCCGCGTGACCATTTCCTCTCCGTAGCGCAGCGGGTGGAGGCTTTATCGCGAGCGGGCGACGCGCATTCGAAATGCAAAGAGCGGGCGAGCGGTGCAGGCGAGCGGGCACGATTGACTACTCGATCACGATCGAGCGGTCAAGCACACGCAACTGCGCTCACGCTGTATCGCACGTCGCGCCTCACGCAAGATCGCACCCGGGCAGGCTCGCAGAAGAGGCAGACGGAGGTGCGACTTAAGCCGTCCGATCTCACGATCGGATGGCTGAGACTAGCTGGACGTGGAGCGCGCGTTACATGCAAGGAGGTGAGCGACCACATGTGGGCGACGCCCCACTACGCCCACGATGGGGCTTTAGTGACGGTTTTATTCGTCACTAAAGACCCCTGATTAATGATTTTCAAATTAAAATGACCAAATTGCCCTCACTCCTTGCAACTATAAAGGGTGACCCCCTCCACACGAAATTCTCATCCCTTCTCTTCTCTACCTCTCCAAAGCTCAAGAGAAGCTTGTCCCACACCCGGGATGCTCCTCGCGAGATAAAGTCAAATTTTCGCTCTCATTTCGGAAGCGGATCCCGTGACGACAACGACGTGCTGCTCCGTTCTCGTTCCTCCTCCCCGATCTCCTTCTTCCCACTCTATCCTCCTTCGTCCAGGCGGCATCTCGTCCAGCTCGTCCTCCAAGCGATCGTCGAAGAGGATAACTTCTCTCTCCCATTCTTCTTTACAACTTTCTAGTGTAGAATTTTCCTGCTTTCTAGTGTAGCTAATTTCCCGCTTTCTAGTGTAATTCTTCTTTGGTTTTATTGTATAAACATTTTGAATTATTGAATGCATGTTCTCTCTCTCTCTCATTTAGTTTGATTGTTATTATGGCTTCATTGTAATAACATCGCCTCACTTTTCAAGAAAAATTCTAAAAAAATATAATTGCGAATATAGATCGATGTAGCCTCCCTGAGTTCGACCTGGGATTTTCATTCCGATATAAATTTTATTTGTTAAACACGAGTTCTTCGCTTTCATACTACAACGACAGGTTTTTCAAAGCTAGACACATTAGCATAGCAATCCATGCGTTCAACAGCCGCCCATGCACACGCACGCGTCACTGAACGCGCACAGCAATGCAGGTGAGCACCCGCACGCAGTGGCAGCGCACACAAGTGTGTAGCGCATGGAGGCACGCGAAGCACGTGCCAGCGTGGGTGCGTGGGCTATCTTCAACGACGTTTGCGGTGGATCATCAGCGACATTTATGACCATCACTAAATGTCCTGTATATGAATTTGATTCTTTCCTCCACTATAAAAGGACCCTTACCCCTCCCATTTTTCTTCATCTCTTCCTTTCTTCCTCTCACCACCTCCAAGGCTCTATAGAGAGCTTGTCCCAAGCCTGGGATGCTCCTCTAGAGTAGAAAATCAAATAGTTTTCCCACCTCTCATCCCCCTTCGTGGAGCATCCATGGCCACCTTCTCAGCTCCCTTCGGGAAGAAGATCCTCACCACGACGTCATCCTGCCGCATCCTCCGTCCTCTGGCTACGTCCCCATTCATCTCGCTTCTCACCACGTTCCTCCAGGTGACATTAGAGTGAGTCTTCCTCCGAGCAACCATCGAGGAGGATTTCTCTCACCTCTTTCTATCTTTTTCGCTTTCGTAGTGTAGATTTTCCACTTTTGTAGTGTAACAAACATTTGTTTTTGAATAGATGATTGTTTCTCTCTCTCTCTTATATTGTTGTAAGTAAATTAGCTAGAAGTCATCGACCTGATCTCTTGCCTGATAAAAATACCAAAAAAAAGTAGAAAAGATAAAAACGACCAAAAATAAATAAAAGCGAAGCGCAGATTTTTATAAAACCAAACGTTCGCTTCCCCGTGTTCGACCCAGGACTCACTTTTCGAGTTTTGGTTATAAATTTTATCTTATCGACATGTTTTGCGAGCTACGATGACGGGTCCTCCAAACCTTAATTTTAATTTGCGAAACGTGCCCTCATCATTTTGGCGTCGTTGCTGGGGAGGCAACTCTTTTTGGTTTTTCTCACATTTTTCTCCACCTTACCTAACTTTTATCTCACTTTTTCTCTGATCTTACTGTGATTGCAGGTACTCTTCCGAGATGGGTCAAAGCGATTAGATCGGAGAAAAGTGCAGATGAAGGTTTTGTAGGTTCATCCCCACCACCCCCACCCACTAGTTCATTTCACAACACTAATAACTCAAACCCAAATCAACTTATGTCCTTTTTATAAACCCTAGGATAGATTTGGTTGTTTGTTTGCCACCTCCACTCATCTCACCCCGCATATATAAAAAGAGATATACTCTCTCTTGTGGGATTTTCTGAAGCTACATAGTTAACACCCACAACTTCTCACCCAAAGGAGCACAATCACATCGATTCTACCACTTAATTGGGATCTGACCTATGGACTCAGTACACTTAACTCAACACACAAATAAGTGAGTAGAAATCTGATTAGGTTAAGACTATTTGTATGCCTTAATCAAGTGGTGCAATAGGCCAATTGCTTGAACTATTTGGCCTGCACCACTCAATCTAAAGCTGATCCATCAAGTAGCTTGCCACTTAGAGTTGATTCTTAGGGCAGAACCAGGCACTCTACATTATTTTTTATTTTTAAAGGACCATATCATCACCCATGTTTTCAAAACTTGGAGTGTTCTACTAAACCTTGATTGAACAAACCTAAGAATTAAACCCTAAAAGATACTAAACAAAGTTAACCCTAAAGGAACATCATCAAATAACCTTGTTTGCTAACCCTGGTTGTGCACACACACATTTGAATCAATCATTCAAGGCACAATCCATCTAAAGGGCCCATCACATTCCAAGAGCACAATCACCCCAAGCCTAATTAAAATCGAGTAGACGTTAGCCTTAAGGATTGATTTGCTTTTCAGGGCTCAGACTGAGATTTTTTTCGATTAATCTGCTTCCGCTGGTCTATCTGATGTCTAGAAAGGAGAGTAGTGTCAAACGACCGCAGCTAGAGGGTACACTGGGAACCGAAGGTGCAAGCCAAAGGAAGAACCTTCTCCCCAGTCCCTCCTTCTAACTGGTTGGATTGACTGGATAAAAGTAGAACAAATCATTCATAATCTCAAGACGGGTCTTAGGAGTCTGTAGGTCTTTAGGCTAACCCACCTAAGGATAGGGTTGATTGCTTGTATTGTAGGGCTCCTTTCTCTCTTTTGATTTCCCTCCTATTCTACCATGTATCCTTCCACATCTTACATGCATTTCCCATCTTACCCTCCTACCAACACTTATCCCCGAGATGATTACAATTCCGACTTGACTTGTAATTACCCATCCACTAGCTGAGATGACTTTGATTGGAGATATGAATATGGACCTCAGTGTCCAGGGCCTAACCCTGGACAACAAGACTATGATTACTATCCTTCTTAGAGCTACAATGATTATAGATCTTCATCTTTTAATCACTAAACCAACTCGATCTACAATCAGGAAGGATATGATGATTATAACACTTACCCTCCCCAAAATTATGCTGAATATAGGTCATCACCATTCTTTGAACAACCCGAGATGACCTACTATCAAGGAGGGACCCAAGAACCTCAACATCTTGACTCCCCTAGATTTAACCCAAACCCACCCAACCATGAATCGAATTAGTCGATTCAGGTGAACCAGATCCAGGATAGGGTGTTGGCTAATTTAAGGAACACTATACAATCTTTAGAAACTCAGTCAACACCATGCACCGAAGCATTGGAGCCTATGATCAAAATGATTGATGAACTTAATAGTTCTCTTTTGGATTTGCTCCAAAATGTCAGGGATAGGGACCTGGGTGAGTTTCTTCTTGGGAAATTATCGAGGTTGAGGATGAAATTTGTGGTTGCCCTAGTCAAATCTTGGGATGATTCTCAAGATGAACCCCCTTTAGGAGATCCAATGTTAGAACCCGCTCAGGTGCCTGTCAAGGGGGATACATATTTTGAGATTGGAGATGACCAGGTTGGGCTAGAGCAATCCATTGAGGATGAACCAATTGATTCATCCGAGATCTCCGAGCTAGGGAGCAACGAAAAATATGTCTCTTTGAACCAGGAAATGACAATCGATTTTGAGATATATATACATGAGGATCATGAATTCCTTGACTCTGAGGGTGAAGAATCTTTTGATGAAGTCTCACTTGAACTTAAGGAAGAGGATTTAGTGAGACAAATGGGCTTGAGGAATCTGACGAACCAGTTGATAGCCCAATTATTGAAGATTTGGATTCAGTTGGGGCTAACTTGGAGGATTCAAATCCTCATTTACTAGAAGATTCAATCAATAGCCCCATTCCTAATCCGCAACCCAAAGAGCTGACTTTTGAGATCATTGTGCCCAAGTCAATCTTGATTCAGCCACGATTTCTAGACTTTGGAGAATCAAATGGGGTAAATGATATGCTAGAGGTCCCAGAGCCTGAGCTCTTGATGTTGGAGGATAGAATTATTGAAATAAAAACTTGGGAGGTTAATTCTGAGGGAACTACGATTTTGGATCTAAGGGTATCTATTGACCTAAAACCACCTACCTTCTATCAGGACCCTTATGATATCTGTCACGTGCGACCCAAGCCTAGAATAATTAATTATCTTCCTGAGCTAAACTATAAGTGGACACACAATTTTAATGAATCATATCAACCCATTGTACGACACTTTGGTCTTGGGTTGCACACCACAAAACCACAGGCCTGGTCCCATAAATATAATAATCTTAGGTTCTGGGTAATTTTCATCCAGAACCTTAGAACCACTCAACTCTGGGGCATGGGTCTGCACCATAATCCGGTCCACATCTGTGGACATCTTCTGCTGATGGGTTTAAGGATCAATCTTTTAATTTTGATTCTGACCTGCACTTATGAATTCTCAATTTCTTCCTTGTATGTATGTTATGCTTAGCTGAAGGCATTAAATTTAGCACATGTTTATATTCCACATTCTCTGTAGGGCTGACCAAATTTTCACGTTATTTAGGTGATATTTTATTTACTCCGCCATTTTCATGTCTTTGTTTTTACAATGAGGACATTGCATCACTTAGGGATGGGGGAGTGGATATTTTATCCTGAAATCACTTTGTTAACTCCGTAGAATTTCTTTTAGTTTCTTTTTTTAAATTAAAAATTAAAAAAAAAAATTAGGAGAAGAGAACTTAGGCATTTGGAAGTTATTAACGTTAGGAAATGATACGAGGGGACCTAAATACATAGACTCTTCAGGTCTTCGAGCTTAATTAGCCCAGATGTCCACTAGAATGTGGACTTAGTCTCGAGCCCTTGCCAATTCAAATTCATCTTTAATCTAGTAAAAAAATTGGGATGATAAGTATATGACTTATTAACTCACCCTCTGATTTGGGGGGACTTTAAGCCTCAGCATCTGCACACTTTTTTTTACACTAACTCACTTTTCGTGGTTTCTTCAAAAATTGGGTAGCTAATGAACTAGCTAAGGTGGTATGGCTGGTAAGTTGTCGGTGGTAACAGCTCATTGGCTGGTTGTCCAGAGCCCAGTCACAAGACCATTTTCATTGTACTACCTTTAGGTAAATCTTAGATCAGGGAGGCCACCTACTTAAAAAAATAATAATAATAAAAAGAAAAAGAAAAAGAAAAAATATAGAAAAAGGAGAAAAAAATAAAAAATGAACAAAACCACACTTCACCGAATGAGTATGGCTGGCAAGTTGCCGTGGGTAACAGCCCATTGGCCGATTGTCCAAAGCCCAGCTCACAAAAATGCATAATAATTCCCAAAACACTTAGGGAAGAAGCGGGGAAGTAGAATAAACTGGGGAGATATACACGGGGTTCGCCCTTGTGTTGACCCCATAAATAAAAGTAGGAAGAAAGCTACCAATTGAAAAGATAAACCTTTAGGCAAGTTCACCTAGGGTCATAGAAACCTAAAGTCCGTTTCAACAGTCGCCTAGTGAGTCTTTCACTATTTTCACAAGATGCTTACCACTTAGAGTCCTTTTCAAGTCTAAGGCGGGTCGGGTAGCCGTAAAAAGTTATCCCGGAACTCATAAACTCCAAAAGTACAAAAAAAATTAGAAAAAAAGAAAAATAAAAAAATGTATCTTCACTTTTCAAATAAGCCGAGGACTTAGGAGGTCTGCATTCTGGCAGACACCCAGGTACTATTGAGTTTTTGTAGTTTAGGACCTTAGTTGAAATTTTCTATTGTTAATAAATGACTTAGGCCTAAGCGATCGAATCCTAATTCTATTTTTATACATAGGATGCAGTTTAATTTTTCTAGGGCTAACAAAAGATAGGCATGGGGGTATGATGTAGACACAATTATTGAGGGTAAAATACCATTCATGCATGTTCCTAGGCTTAGATTTACATTTCATATTATAAATATTGCATATCATCATCATTCTGCATTTGGAGTAGTTGTATATAATTTAGGATAATTGCATCCTTTCTATGGTCAAGAGAGAAGGATATTTATTTTGGAGCCTCAAATTGATGATTCGACCGTACGGATCTGATCAAGACAATGATTAGAGTCCAATGCCTCTAAAATCACCATGATCAGACTCCCATAGCACCATATGCAGTCCGAGGAAGATCAACAGCCAAGGGACTATGTGACATAATTCAGAGCTTCAAATGACAAATTCGACCGTGCAGATGGATTCGAGTCGACGATCGCAGCCCATCGACGCAAAAATCGACTCAATTCGTCCTCTTTAGCTGCCCCTACAACAAAAAGAAGATGGATGGCCCAGATCGCGCCACGTCACGTAACCCAGGCCACCCATGTGCACGTGCATAGCAGCACAGGCACACATGCGCATGCAATGAAAGTGCACACAAGCGTGTAGAGCCCGAAGGCACACGGAGCGCGCGCCAGCACAGCGACAGCGTAGACACGTTGGTTGTCTTCAACGACATTTGCGATGGATCTTCAACGATGTTTATAACCATCACTAAATGTCCTATATACGAATTTGATTCTTTCCTCCACTATAAAAGGACCCTTACCCCTCCCATTTTTCTTCATCTCTTCCCTTTTTCTTCTCACCACCTCTAAGGCTCTAGAGAGAGCTTGTCACAAGCACAGGATGCTCCTCTAAAGTTGAAAATCAAATAGTTTTCCCACCTCTCATCCCCCTTCGCGGAGCATCCTGTGGCTACCTTCTCACCTCCCTACAAGAAGAAGATCCTCGCCGTGGCGCCATCCTACCCCATCCTCCGTCCTCCAGCTACGTCCCCATTCATCCCGCTTCTCACCACCTTCCTCCAGGCGACGTCAGAGCGAGTCATCCTCCGAGCAACCGTCAAGGGGGGTTTCTCTCACCTCTTTCTATCTTTTTTGCTTTTGTAGTGTAGATTTTCCGCTTTTGTAGTGTAACAAACATTTGTTTTCTAATAGATGATTGTTTCTCTCTCTCTCTCTCTTATATTATTGCAAGTAGATTAGCTAAAAGTCATCGACCCGATCTCTTGCCCAATAAAAAACCAAAAAAAATTAGAAAAGATAAAAACAACCAAAAACAAATAAAGGTGAAGCATGGATTTTTATAAAACCAAATGTTCGCCTCGCCATGTTTGACCCAAGACTCACTTTTCGAGTTTCGGTTATAAATTTTATTTGATCGACGCATTTTGTGAGCTAGGACGATGGGTCCTCCAAATCCTAATTTTAATTTGTGAAACGTGCCCTCATCAATTATACCAATTAGAGCTCAACCGCGTGAACAATAGATGCGGGAAAAGATCTACAACCAGATGTTGAATATGAAACATATCAGCAAAACCCACAAAGTGAACTTGCCCCTGGTGCAACTGACATTGACATTTAAGGTAATTTATCAAAAGTATTAATCCATAACCATAAATATAAATAATTTAAAAAATTCTTTGTTCTCTGTTTTGTTTAAATTTCCTTTAAATTGTTTTATCTTTTATCAAAGCTTATGTTCATTTATATTTCAAAGTTGAAATTTATTTTATTGCCTTCTCATATAGGTTCTTCACATTCTCCTATTGTTTGTACATAGTTTATGGACCATTTCGCCACTATGGTGAGTTTCTTACTACTTTTTTCTTTAAAATGTTATCATATTAAATGTGGGGTGTGCTCATTTAGGTTTGTTTTTTGTGTGGGGTGTGCCCACTTGGGTTTATTTCTTGTGTGGAATAATGCATTTATTTAGTTTTTGTATATTGAATGTTTTCTTTTGAACGTGGAGAAGAATAAAGAGAAAGGGAAATGGAGGGGAGAATGGAGGAAAAGAGAAGAGGTATGAAAAGGTGGAGGGAAATGGAAGAGAGGGGAAGGGAAATGGAGGGATGGGAAGGATAAAGGAGAAGGGAGAAAGAGAAGCAAAGGAAAGAGGAAGGGAGAATAGGAGGGAAATGAAGGGGAGGGTAAGGGAAATGGAGGGATGGGAAGGGGAAAGGGGAAGGGAGAATGACAATGAGAAGAAAGGGGAATGGAGAAGTAGAGGGAAATGAAGGGGAGGATAAGGGAAATGGAGAGATGGGAAGGAGAAGGTAGAAGGAGGAGGAAGGGAGAAGTGGAGGGAAATGAAGGGGAAGATAAGGGAAATGGAGGAATGGGTAGGAGAAAGGGGAAGAGAAAAAGAGAAGGAGAAGAAAGAAGGGAGAAGGGGAGGGAAATGGAGGGGAATGGAGATATCATTTCATTTTTAGTTTCATTTATATACTCTTATTTCATTATCATTTATTTGCATGCTTATTTTATATAGGATTTTTGAAATATCACAATAAATAGGGGAAATGCTGCTGAATTTTTTAAAAAAATATCTGATTATTTGTGATGTTTTTACGCAAGTTATTTTCAAGAAAAAGGCTAATAGGAGTCGCAGGGAGAAGGCTCAGGCCTCCCAGCAGCATAAGGCCCCCTAGCAACCTGAGGCCCCCCACCAACAGCCTTAGCCTATGCTCTTTTGAACGGGGCTACAGCAACACGTCGTAGATGGCTTGTTTGAGCTAGGCTAGACCACGAAATTATTTTCTTTTGAAGGTAACAACAGCACGTCGTAGGAAGGCTCAAGCTCGGGAGATGGCTTGAAGATGGATCTGAAGTACGGAAGAAGCTAGAGCTACAGTAGAGCTGGAGCAGAAAACCTGGAACAAAGAGGAAGAAATAATGTAGGGAGAGGTACACTACTCTACTAAGTAGAATTTTCATGTAGAGTTAAATTATGAAGAACATAGGAACTTTCCTAGCCTTATGATAGCCCTAGAGACCCTCTTAAACCCTAGCCACCCTTAAATTAGGTCACTTCAGCCTAGGATACATCAAAACCATCATTCCAGCCTATATCTGGATGTTCGAGTAAGTTGCTGGACATCCAACCAGGTTGTTGGACATCCAGAGCCCTTTGACAAAGACCGCATACTTAGAACCCAATTCTGCTGGAAAATTGGATGTCCAGACAAAGTGTCTGACATCCAATTTCTGCAGAATTCCGAGACAAAACCTAAACTCCTCCCTGACTCAACTCTAGACATCCAAACCAGAGTTCTAGATATCTGATTTTGAAGTATAAGTCGTGTCATTATAAAATTAGACGTCAGGAACCCTTCCCCAATCCCTATTTTTGAAATCAAGCTTGGATCTTGATTTCCTAAGCCCCTAAACCCAATTCTACACCCTAGGGACCTAAATTAAGGTGCCCTAAGCCTAGTACACCACCCAAAGGCCGTCCTAAGAACCTAACTAGGTTCTTACTAAGCCCAATTGACTTGGATCAAGTTAATCACACTTCACCTAGTCAAATGGATTCATAGAATCCAACTGAGCTCAAATATCAACCAACACAAGTCTAATTGGGCTTAGTGAGAGTCCAATTGACTCAAGCTTGACCTAATTAGGTATTTTCTCTCCCAATTAGATATACATTCACTCAATTAAACCTATGATAAGTTTAATTGCACATTCACTTTAGTATCAAAGCTTATAACCCTAATCCTAGGAGCCTACCTAAACCTAACCACCTAGACCACTCACACAACCACACAAGTCACGCACACACACACCTAGCCGCCACCTCTAGAGCCCTCTAGAGCCTTCCAAAGGTGGTGCTTATTTTTAGTCTTCAAGGTGGCACCACCTTGAAGACTAAACACCTTGAAGACTAAAAATAGTCTTTAAGGAGTTCACAACATACCTCCTTAGAAAGTGGATCTAAGGTGACCCACTCCCCACCTCTCTAGCCGCCACCTAAGCCTACTTCTAGAGAATTCCATAATTCTCTAGAGGGTCACTCCCTTGACCACCCAAGAGTCTATAAAAAGACCCTCTTGGACAGCCATGCACCCCATCTACCATCTACCTTTAGCTCCATTCCAAGTGCCCCTCCATCTCCACAAGTCCATCATCTCCATCACTCCACCTCCATGTCCAAAGCTAGAGAAGCTCTCCACCACCTCTCAAGAGGCTAGCCTACCCACCATTGGTCATCCCTTCATTCCCTCCTACCACCTCCAACCCCCACAGGCCATTGGAGACCACCTCCAATTCCCCAATTTCTCTTAGATAAGTTGTTATTCGTAGTTTAATTTCTTGCTTAATAGTGTAGTCATCCTCTACCTGAATGATGCATGCATAATCTTCCGTAGATACATGCATGCATCCATTTTCTACTAGCTAGAATCATTGCGTTAATCATTCATGTACAAGCTTTCCTTGAAAAATGATTGTAATGACAATATTTCTGAAGGAATGAAATAAACATTTTATATATCTCTATTATGATCATGATTTTCATGATTTAATTTCTTATTACATTGCAACAAAATGTCTATTCCAGAAGATATGGAAGATTTGATGATTAATGAATATTCTATGGATCGCCACAATATAGTTAAGACAGTGCGCACAGACATACATACTTTCACATTCATAATGTTTCTGACTCACGCGCACGTCTTACGAGTTAATGCAGTCGACGAATCCTATATTCGTATTTTAAACACCGGACTCCAATTTTAAGCAAGTAGTGAAAAGAATCAAAATCAATGTCACTTTTCTAAATACCTCCCTGAGATCAACCAGGACTCGCATCTTGTTAATTAAAATGTTTTGTTGAGTTGTAGTTTGCAACTATACTACGACGCTTTTCCTATCAAATTTGTGATCTACGACGATTCCAACAAATGGAGCCATTGTCGGGGAGGCAACACAATTTTGATTTTTGATTTTTGTGAGCTTAACATTGACAAACTTGCTTCTGCTTACTTTTTGATGTGCAGGAACATGAAGAGTGGAATTTGCACACACATCAGGCTCAGTGGAAGAAAAAAATCAGGTGCACATCCCTATCTTAGCTTAGGTTTCCCTTTCTGAACCCTAGGTAGATTTGAATTCTAGGTAGAATTTGATTTTTGAAAAAAAAATTAAGATTTAGATTAGGGTTCTTTTGAATCTTTGGTTAAAGTTGTTCCTTGAAAAAAAAAGAAAAAGAAAAATAATTTGAAAATTTTCCCCCCCAAAAAGAAAAAAAAATAAAAGTTTGAAAAAGTTTTGAAAAAAAAATTCGAAAAAAAAGTTCTTTTGGTGAAAAGGGCTTGATTTTGAATTTCAAACTCTTTCATAAGCCTTTTCACCCTTCACTAAAATTCAGCCATATTTTATTCTCGATTTAAAAATTTGATTTCCAAATATTTATTAAGCCAAAAATTCTGAAATTTAGGCATAAGCTTTGTTTTCAAACCATCCTTCAAACAGCACCATTCATTGGAAAAAAATTTAAATCATGGAATTTTTAAAAATTTGCAAATTACAAGGGGATTAAACTGACTCAAATTTGAAAACTTTCCAATTTCGAAAAGCAATTCGGAACAATACGCAAATCAGATTTGACCACCAATGGTAGGGTTTGAAAGATTATCAAACTAGCTTTCATTTCCATATTTTTTTAAAATTTTTGAAGTTTATTTGATACAATTCAAATTGGAAAATCGATAAGAGATCAAAATTCCAAATCTGACCCCCCGACAGAAAAAATTCATATTTATTATGTTGAAATAGTAAAATTTCAAACAAATATTCTCTAGAAAGCTAACTGAAAAAGAAATTTGTCTGTCAAATTTCAAATCGATTGGATTCAAATTTTATTGTAGAGAATAATTTGAATTTGAATACTAGTCTACAGCACACTTAGAACCAACATGAACCCTAGGCTCAACTTTTAGGGTTACATTCTAGAGACCACATTGGGCTTAACTAGAGTTAATCAAGTCTAGTGGCTACCCAATGAGCTTGGTCACCTTGTGGACCACTCACCAACAACCCAAGTTGAAGAAAAATGTTAACAAAAAATTGCATAAAACATGTTAATTAACCTGAATTCATTGTCATACTACTAGGTCATCACAACCGTCTTGGCCAAACCTTAGTCAAATCTATGGGGCAGTATCAAACGATCGCGGCTCGGTGGTACAAAGGAACCAGAGGTGAAAGACAAAGGAAGAACCTTCCCCTTAGTCCCCTCGTCCAGATTGGCTGGGTTAGCTTAGGGGGTTGGGATTACTTGCAGTAGGTTGTATGATGAGAGCAATTGATTGACAAGGCCTTAGCCTTGTCTGGCTTGGCTGCACTAACCCAGGGGTTGGTTGGTGTATGCAAGGAAGGAGGTGACCTCAACTGGTTGGATCTTGGGAGCCAATCCCAAGGAGGCAAAGGTGATTCGTCACATCGCCCAAACCATCATCTTACCCTTCTTCTACTCTCTTAGTTGAGATGGCTAACCCTGGACCCAGACGTGCTCAGAATCCAGTAGATCTGGACTGAATGGCTAGCCTAGAAGCCCGAGTCACTGAATCATAACAACCTTGGGAACCAAACCCAATGTGGCGAAGATGACTTTTCACTTCACCTGATCCTTCTTCCCGGGTTGTTGAAATGGTTAACCCATGTCCTGACCTTGGTCAGTATGACCAATACCAATTGACCCCACAAAGGACCCCATCTTGTGTCACAGGGTATGAATTTCATACTTTTGCATCTCACCCATGGAACATTGGTAGACCTGACTCACCTCCTGGAACCTTTGATGAACTGCCACTGCATATGCGACCACATTTCAGATTACAACAAATGATAACCAGGACTAAGGAAAAGGTTTCAATTTATCTGCATGAAGTCCAGACTACCATTCATCTAGAACATAGATGAACCTAGATTCCAGCGCAAGAAGCTTTAATGATGGCCCTTCAGGAATTAGAATCTGTGACAAGGCTAACCAGACAAAATCGGACACTTCAAGAAATACAGCTGTTGCAGTATCAAGTGGAGAAGAGCCTTGAAGACCTTGAAGAACCTAAAGTGATTGCACCTGAAAGTGCTACAAGAGATTCATTGGGCCAGCCACTCAAAATGAATTCATGGGGAGAAACTCTTGATGTGGATACGGGACATGAGCTGGGAATATCCCAAATGGACTCATCTGAGAGCCCCATTCAGGAAAGTGATGGGGAAAGGATTAGTATGTCCAAAACTGACTCAATCTAAATACCCTAAATCTTGGGAGATACCTCATGGGTTGGACAACCTGGCTTATAGGAAGGACGTAAATCCACTTGAGGATATGGATCACAATGGAAACCCAAAAGCACGAGCATTCCATTTGGAAGAAGCAATCATTCCTGATAATCATACAAATTTGGATGAATAAAATGCTGCATCTGGATTTGGCACTACTGAGCAGTCTGAATCACTTCCCATGGGAAGTGACTCTGATCCAACATCATCTGATTTGCATCTTCCTCCTTCCACTTACCAGGGTGATGATGGAAATTCTAAGACTGCACTCTCTACTCCTAATGCTGATACCTAGATATCAGGAATGGCTTGGGATGATTTGACTAAGGAAATGGAAATGCTATCTGATGAGGAACCTACTACATATGAGGGTGAAATACTGAGCAAAATGAATTGGGGACTTACAATCCTAGTCAATCTAATGGGTGGCTCGATTCGGAGATTAAGATAGCTTTCGATGAATCTGAGATTAGTACCGATGAGGATGAGATAATTTCTAACGAGGATTTTAGTGACCTATATGCAGAACCCCCAATGGCACATGTACCCTCATACAACCCTTGGTCTAGGGAGATCATGATTTTTGTTGTCGATTACCATTATGAAGACCCCTCTGATCCAGACTCTGATGCTGACATGTATGTTATCAATCCACCTCCTCAACAACTTCCCATGGAATTCTGGAACATGATTGATTAGAAAAATTGGCATCATGATCCTCATTCTGATTATCCTCCACTCCTTATTCCTATTCCACATTCTACTATAGACAGACTCTTCGGACTAGGGATGAATCATCAATTGGTTCACATCTGTGGACCACTGATTTTAGGAGCACATGAATACATCTTCCTTTTAATCTTGACCTACTCTTATGCAATCACTGATCTATCTGATTGAGTTTTCACCCAGCTGGAGACATTAAACTTAGCATCTATAAATACATATATACATACTTTCTATACATAGCATATTTTCTTTGAGCATATTTTTCTTCATAATCCATATCATTAGGTTGGCCTGTGCTGAATGAAAATTTAGGAGCAATTCCAGGTGATTTCTACCCACTTACTCTCAGTCGTAATTTATTTTCTTCATGCACGAGGACATGAAAGAACTTAGGCATGGGGGGGTAGATACATCAAAACTGAAAATTTTTTTATGCCAACATTTAGGAAAACCTCAATGCAGCATGTTAATTGTACTTTAGGGTCTTAAGTTTAAGAACAACTAACTCCACCTCCAATGTTTGCATTAGAGTTATAACTCATTCGCAACAGCCACTTCTGACTCGTTCGCTCATCTTTTTGATTTGAATTAAGGACCAAGCTGAATGTAACCTGAGAAGGGAACAACATTAAAGTACAAATCAGAAGAGGTTATTTGTATATAGCATATATACATATTGCATGCATGAATAATATTTTTATCAAGAGGATGCATTAGGGATTTTTATCGTGTAGTTGATTCCTGTAATCTAGAATCTAGTACAAAATTTCACACTCGCACATAGATTTTGCAATGGATTCACTGTGAAAACTGATAAACGTTTTTAGTCTATCGAGAAGAAGCAGTGCTCTTTTCATGAACCCTTAGACAGTGTTTAGGGAGTCAGGCAAATCTTCTTTTGAAATCCACCAAATAGTGTGAAATGAGAGTAGAGTGGTACTGGTGTTCTAAGATTAGTGCAATTAATCTGGAATTCGAGATAATTTAGTGATGATACTCAGAGTTAGGCATAGTTTCGATCTCGATTCCCACGTATAATTGATTGTGTGAATTTTTGAGAGTCACCAACCAAGGCAAATATGCGAAGATTGAGTTCTAATAAAACTAGGACTAAGGTGGATAGTTACGACTGTCCTTTATGGAATCATTGGCTGAAGGAGGGTGTTGATGTCAAGGTCAAAAATATGTTATCCTATCCGTCTCTTTCCTGGTACTGAGAGTAGGTACTTCCACGAAATAAGACACCCAATATCTTTTGAACACCACCAATCCTTAATAATGCCTCCTGAATAAAATTCGCATATGTCATGTGTTGTATTGAATTGTATTAAAAAATATATATTAGAAAATTTTTTTATTATTATTAGAAAAAATATACATAGAAAAAAGAGAAGAAAAAAAATTAGAAAAAGAAAAAAAAGTGATGAGTTTATGAGTGCTTCAGTATTTATTTCAATTACATTGAGTCAGCATTACCCACCACATTTGCAATCCATCAAATATGGCCCTAACCTACCATTTTGTATTCCTGACTGCCTAAATACTGGCTGAGGAATTCTGGCTTAGTGTTAGGGTTATTGGAACTCTATTAAAGTGTTAATGCCATGTGAGACCACCAAATATGAATTATATGTGTAAATCCAGTGAGATTGTGAGCTCAAAAGGAAAACAAAAAGAAAAAAAGAAGAAAAGAAAAGAAAAGGAGAGAGTGAATACAAAGGAACCAAAGAGAGCATAGTTTTTCTCACTTTTCTCTGGGTTGATTCACTTAATAATTTGGGAATCTAGATTATATAGTACTAATCTATGTGTAGCACCAAACGAGAGTGAGCCACCAAATACACAGCTATTCGCCTCAGACATTCTCTACCTAAGCTAAAGGAAGGGGTGGAAATCATAGAATGTCTTGTATACCTCGAGGGAAGAAGTTTTCCTATCTCATTAGAATTTTACTAGGGGTCAAGTACAGGTTTTAGAGGTGAATCAACTTTTCACTCGAATCCATTGCAGAAGCTACATAGTTGCACTTTCACAATTGTTTGGATTTCTAGATTTTAGGATGAAAACAAAATGGAAAAGATTCTCTTGTCTTATGCTTGATAAAAATAATTAGTCCTTTAGGGATCCAGCTGTAGATAATAGTTTTGCATTTGCTAGGGACTAGCAAGATTTAGCCATGGGGCTAAGATTGCGCAGCAATAATAAGACTTAAATGACCTAAATTTAGAACATAGTATAACTGTAGTATAATGCATGCATACATAGCATGCATGGCATCTTTCCTGTTTTATTTAGATATGCATAAAATAATGTTATAGTGTACTGCTTAGTACATTATTTGGATTGTAGGCAATAACAGGCTCAAGAGATGGCTTGAAGTTCGATCTAAAGCAGGGAAGAAGCAGAGCTGGAGCAGAAAACCAGGAACAAAGAGGAAGAAATAATGTTGAGAGAGGTATACTACTCTACTAAGTAGAATTTTAATGTAGAGTTAAATTATGAAGAACATAGGAACTTTCCTAGCCTTAGGATAGCCCTAGAGACCCTCCTAAACCTTAACCACCCTTAGATTAGGTCACTTCAGCCTAGGATACCTCAAAACCATCATTCCAGCCTATATCTGGACATCCTGGTAGGTTGCTGGACGTCCAGAACCCCTAGACAAAGATTGCAGACCTAGAACCCAATTCTGCTGGAAAATTGGACGTCTAGACAAAGTGTCAGACATCCAATTTCTGCAGAATTCCAAGATAGAACCTAAACTCCTCCTTGACTCAACTCTGTACGTCCAAACCAGAGTTCTGGACTTCTGATTTTGAAGTATAAGTCCTATCATTATAAAATTAGATGTTTGGAACCCTTCTCCAATCCTTATTTTTGCAATCAAGCTTGGATCTTGATTTCCTAAGCCCCTAAACCCAATTCTACACCCTAGGGAACCTAAATTAAGGTGTCCTAAGCCTAGTACACCACCCAAAGACCCTCCTAAGAAAGTAACTAGGTTCTCACTAATCCCAATTGACATGGATCAAGTCAATCACAATTCACCTAGTTAATTGGACTCATAGAGTTCAATTGAGCTTAGATCTCAACCAACACAAGTTTAATTTGGCTTAATGAGAGTCCAATTGACTCAAGCCTGACCTAATTGGGTATTTTCTCACCCAATTAGATATACGTTCACTCACTTAAACCTGTGATAAGTTTAATTTCACATTCACTTTAGTATTAAGGCTTATAACCCTAATTCTAGGAGCCTACCTAAACCTAACCACCTAGACTTACAGGACTCGACCTATACCACTCACATAGCCACACAAGCAACGCACACACACACCCACACACACACCTAGACTTATGATTGTAATGACAATATTTGCGAAGGAATGAAATCATCATTTTATCTATCTCTATTATGATCATGAGTTGCATGATTTAATTTCCTATTACATTACAACAAAATGTTTGTTTCAGAAGATATAGAAGATTTGATGATTAACGAATATTCTATGGGTAGCCATCGTATAGTTAAGACCGTGCGCACAGACACACATACTTTCATGTTCATATGGTTTCTGACTCACCCTGCAGTCTTACGAGTTAACAATGCAACCGGGGAATCCAATATTCGTATTTTAAACACCAGACTCCATTTTTAAGCAAGCAATGAAAAGAATCAAAATCAATGTCGCTTTTCTAAACATCTCCCTGAGATTGACCATGACTCACATCTCGTTAAATAAAATGTTTTTTTGAGTCAAATTTTGCAACTATACTACAATGCTTTTCCTATCAAAGTCGTGATCTACGATGATTCCAACAATAAGGCGCCATGCTTCAGCAAGCTCACGATCATTGGATGAAGATCCAATGATCATGAGCGTATGACCACCACGATGTCTGCATGACAATCCGTGGCCATAGCTCAATGGCAAAGAACGCCACTCTCAACTCATAGACGCATGATCGAGACCCCTTGAGCGAGTTCAATTTGCTTCAAAGAGGAGGGGATGAAATTCAACCCTTGATGCATGATCGGACAATGGGGGAGCAGCAATGTGGCAACACCGCTTGCGAGTGCATGGTACGCATAGATATACAGGCATGAGGCACGATTTGATGAAGTGCGCGGGTGCGATTGTGGGTTATTTGATTAGAACCTGAGGATAAGACATCTACACTCCATCTCCAACGTCCGATGGTGATCTGAAGTGCTGATCCAATGCTTACCATCATCTCCCTCACGATCGTGTGCATTTGAGGTGTAATGGGTGCATTTGAGGCACAATCATCGGCATGCCTCAGTCGTTTGATGAAGCATCGGACGGTCTGCAGTCTTCCTCACTTGGACGATTGTGGTCCCTCTTAATGCCAGCTACTGTGCACAAGCAAGCGTGCAATCTAAGGGTCCAATGAGCAACAGTGTCTGCCAACACGCAACAGAGTGAGTTTCCATCGGCCAAATGACCTCCTTAAGGCCTATATAAGGCCCTATACCCCCTCCTTTCACATGAATCTTCACAAGAAAGCTCCACCTCCTTAGAGCTTAAGCAAGGTCCTTAGAGTCGCCGAGCCACTGAGGGAAGCATCTCCACCACTGTGGCTGCCTCACCTCTCCACTTTTCGTGTTTATTTTCCTATTTTCGTTAGCTTAGTGTTACATTTGTTTAAGCATTCATCTTGCTTTATTCTTAAGATTTACAAGACGCTTTCACTTATGCAATATAGTAGCTCTTGTTGTCGTGAGTATTGTCTTGTTATTCATGTTGTTTTACATTTTTATTACTACATTATCTTGTCTTATTTTCATGCGTAGTTAGCAACCTCTGTGTTATCACGGATCTCTCTCTCTCTCTCTCTCTCTCTCTCTTCGTAAGCAAATCAAAATAGCCATCATGTGGAAATAACATTTGCGACTCTAATTGATCTAATTTCTCACCTCCCTAAGATCGACACTTGTACTCATTTTACCATATTCTTCTTTAAAATTGGCATCATATTTGCACGCTACAACAAACGAATTATCACTTCTTATTTTTCGATGTCAACTCCAACTCAGTGAATTAAAAGAGATCAAGTGGGAGGCCTATGAGAATGCAAAGATATATAAGGATAAAACTAAGGCCTTTCATGGCCACCACATTCGGAGGAAATCTTTCATGCCTGACCAACAAGTCTGGTTATTTGATTTTAAACTCAAATTATTTGTGGGCAAGCTAAAGTCCAAGTGGATTGGCCCTTTTGTTGTGATTCACTCATACTCTAATGGGGTGGCTTAAATCTGAGGCCCAAAGACTGGGCAAGTTTCTATAGTGAATGGTCAATGCCTCAAGCCATTTTTGGCCCAGGAACCTCCTCCTACTGATGAAGTCATGATTGAGTTTTCCTCCAACTAGAGGCATCCAACTTAGCATTTATACATATGTAAATATCCTTTTATATATAGCATATTTGTCTTATTTCATAGGTGTTTGAATAAGCCAAACAATGTCTTCACCACAATCGAGCTAGAAGCCTCGATTGTTGGTTCAGATGGTATAGGATACCTAAACTTAATTTGAGATCGATTTTAGGCATCCTTTGCTCGCCATCTCCTCTCCAGGGGATGGCACCCTGGTATCAGGAGATGGCTAGGGGAGGATGAGGTCTATCTTTCTTATTAAGGTAGAACCACTTCACCCTAAGGGGTGGTGGTTCACTGTACCTATGAACCTCACCCCCCTTAAGACACATGCTCGGGCATGCTACTCTTGATCGGCTCATTGGGGCTCACCTCCTTGTTTTATTCAATATGGAATATGGGGGGAAACCCCCCATGCCCCCCTTCCCGGTCAGTACCCCCCCTCCCAGGTCGGGAGGTGCCCTTCCTCCCTTAACTAAGGAACTATTGCAGGTGATTTCTACCCTTTATACCTCTTGCCCTTCATTGCATTTCATTCTGTTTATATTCATGCATGAGGACATGCAAGAATTTAAGCATGGGGGCGTAGTACACATACACTAAATATTTTTTGCCAACACCTATAATTTTCAATAAAATTTTCAATTTTCCCATTATCTCATTCACGTTTTGTGTGTTTTCTCGTAGTAGTCTTTGTTAATAAGTTTAAAAAATATATATAAATATATATATAAGTAAAAAAAGTGTTTTCAATGTTATCTTTGGAATTGAACTTAGGAGTCAAGAATTTTTGATTCTGTGGATTTACCGACGTTAGCAAATACAAAACAAAGTGTTTCCGCCTAGACTCTTCAAGTCTTAATAGACTTAATTTTTCGAGTATTTACCTAAATTTGGACTTGTTTGCCTGAGTTTTTGAACAAACTTGAAAAAGCTTAAAGTATTAAGTTAAAAGGTTGATAAGTCAATGACTTATCTTTCCATCTTTGATTTAGATGGTCTTGGTGTCACAAGTATCTTCAATTACACTATGCACTGACTCATCTCTTAGATGACCTTATTGAGTCCTTAGTAGCCAATAAAATTTAGTCTTAGGGCTTACAGATCCAAAGGACATTGCCAGGTTTCTAGCACTTAGGACTATTCCTATTTGTAGGGGACACAATTAAAATAAATGAAGGAGAGCCACACACCAAGAAATATGAGTTGGAGAAAATAGAAAAATGAGAAAATGGAAAATGAAAGGAAAAAATATTAGCCTTATCCTATGAACCCCACCAAATAAATAAAGCATCTCACTACATATGGATGCTACTATTTTCCGCCACATAAATAAGAAAACACCTTGCTACAAATGGGTGTTTGCCTATAGATTTCTAAAAAATATGAAGATATTAGGAAATCCGCTGAAGAGATATACACCTATAGTGTTGACCTCGGGGTAGAAAAGTGGTGAGGAGAAAGCTGCCAAATCCTAGTATGGCTTAACCAAAGACAGGATTATCGAAGTAAGAGCCTAGAAATATTATAAGTTTTATTAAATACTAGGAGTCAATTTAGTTGTCTTTTATGACGAGTCAAACTATTTCACACATAAGACACTTGTTTTCTCACATTCACTTCAAATCTTGGGTGGGTCGACTGAGTTAGAGAAAGTTACCCTCGCGACACAAGTCTGCGAGCTAATAGGATTCTTGATTTGATTTGGCCGGTCCAAATTTGAGTCAATATTCGAGAGTTGTTGAAGTCTTTGTCGTTAGGGATTTGTCCGTGACTTCTTTTCGTTGATGAAAAATCGTATTAAAATTTTTTATTCCAACTTACTTAGTTCCTTAACAACAACATGTTTTACAATAAAAGTATATATAGTATATATATACATATGTAAAAAAAAAGAGTTTGTTTTCACTTTGCTTTTGAAAATAAGTGAAAAATCTGAATATTTGATTTTTGCATCTTTTTCCATAGGATTTTCATAGGTTGGTTTTGCTAAGGACTAACAAAAATTAAGCATGGGGATATGATTGCACAACAATCATAGGACTTAATCAACCTAAATTAAGTTAGATCCAAGCCTAAATCATGAATAAAACATGCATAAGTAGCATATTTCTCATCATAACTACTTTACTTAGTTGTTCATAGAATAATATTATTCTACCTTACTAATTAGTGAATAATTGTATTTTCAAATAATAAGGAGCTAAAAAGATGTCCTGAGACTGGATAAAAGTTGGATATAAGCTAAAGTTGCAATAGAACTAGAGCAGAAGCTTAGAATAAGGCTTGGAATAAAGAAGAAATGAAGACAGAGAGTAAGAGAGAGATAGACTAGGTTATTTAGAGGAATAAATGCATAAAATAAAGTAAAGAAGAACTTAGGATAACCTTATCCCAATCCATAGTCCTAGGATAGCCTTGTCCCTACTCCTATCTCTAAGCCACTCTCCTATTAGGCTAAATTAGCCTAGAACCAAAAATGTGGATAGTACTATCCATGTTCTTCTCCACACTATCCCTACCCAAGTCCTCTAACTAGGATAGCTATATCCCAAATGTTGATTGTCTCCATTTTGGGTGGTGTAGGCACATCCATTTAGGATAAAATGCCTATTTATGCATGTTCCTAGGTTTAGATATGCATTCCATAGTATACTTATCGCATAGCATGCATCATTCTGCATTTAGAATAGTTTGTATAAATTTTAGGTTAATTGCATCCTTTTATGGCTAGAAGAGGAGATTTAATTCGAAGCCTCAGATTGACGATCAGACTATATGGATCTTATCAGGATGACGATCAGAGTCCAACACCTCCGAAATCATCTTGATCGGAGTCCCGTAGCACCTTATGCAGTACGAGGAAGATCAACGACCAAGGGACTAGATGATGCAATTTGGAGCTTCAAACGACAAATTCGACCGCATGGATGGATTCGGGTCAACAATTGCAGCCCAATGGCGTAAAAATCGACTCAATCAGACTTCTGTAGCAACCCTTACTAAGGAAAGAAGATAAACGACCTAGATCGCGTCATGTGGTACTATCCAGGCCGCCCATGGGCACGCACGTGCGCAATGCATGGGTGCATGCAACAGTGGGTGCATGAAAGCAGTGCAGCGCATAACAGCGGGTGCACAGAGGCAGCACAACCGCATAGCACGCAGAGGCAACGAGCCCCAGCAGGCATGTGCGACATGGGCTGGCAAAGTGCACGCGCGAGCACCGTGCATAAGGCACGTGAGTTGGAGCTTTAGCGACTCTTGCAACAGATCTTCAATGATGTTTATGGCTGTCACTAAATGTCCTATGTACGAAATGGATCCTTTCCTCCACTATAAAAGGACCCCTATCACTCCCATTCTTCTTCATCTCTTCCCTTCTATCCCTCACCACCTCTAAGGCTTTAGTGAGAGCTTATCCTAAGCCCGAGATGCTCCTCTAGAGTAGAATACCAACATTTGTTCCTACCTCTCACCCCAATTCATGGAGCATCCCGTGGCCGTCCTCTCACCACCTTCCAGGAGAATATCCTTGTCGCGACCTCATCCTACCCCGTCCTCCTTCCTCCGCCGTCATTCTCCTTCCTCCACCTCCTCCCTACCTTCATCTGAGACACCGTCAGAGCGAGTGTCCTCCAAGCAACCGTCGAGGGGGACTCTTCTCTACCCATTCTATCTTTTACTACTTTCTAGTGTAGCTTTCCACTTTTATATCTGTAGTGAACATTGTTTAGCTAAATATTGATATTTTCTCTCTCTCTCTTTCTCTCTCTTTCTTACTTTGCAAGCAGATTAGCTAGATAATTATGTTGTTGACCTGATCACTTATCTTATAAAAATATCAGGAAAATCTCAAAAGATAAAAACAACAAAAATAAATAAAATCGAAAGCACAGTTTTCAAACCAAGCGTTAGCCTCCCCATGTTCAACTCGGGACTCACCTCTAGTTTCAGTTATAAATTTTATCTAGTTAGTGGATTTCTACGCACTACGATGATGGGTTTTCTCACTCAAATCTTTTCGCGTATGAAATCGCACTTAATCATTCTGGCGTCATTGCTAGGGAGGCAATGCTCTTTGATTTTTACTGTGTTTTTCGCCTTACTTAACTTTTTAGCTCACTTTTCTCCTTTCTTTCTATGATTATAGGTACCCTTCCAAGGCAAGCCAAAGTAGAATAGATTAGAGTAAAGTGTGGTTAAATGGTTTTGTAAGTGTATCCCCACCACCCCCACCCTAGATTCCATTTCATCACTTAATAACTCAAACTCAAATCAACTTAGATGCTTGCATAAACCCTAGGTTAGATCTTGATTATTTGATTGTCACTTCACCTCACCTCACCCATCTGTATAAATTAAAAGTACAAAAAAAATTACTCTTCTCTTCTTATGGGATTAAATTGAAAGTTACACACTTAACACCCACAACTTTCATCCTAAGGCACACAATCACTTTGATTCTACCACTTAACTGAGATCTGACTTGTGGATCTGGTACACCTTAACTCAACACACACATAAGTGCGTAGAAATCTGATTAGGTTAAAACTTTTTGTGTGCCTTAATCAAGTGGTGCAACAGGCCAATTGCTTGAACTGTTTGGGCTGCACCACTAAAATTAATGTGATTCATCAAGTAGCTTGCCATTTAGGATTGAACCAGGTACTCCACATTATTTCTAATTTTTAAAGGAATATATCTACGCCCGCGTTTTCAAAACTTGGAGTGTTCTACTGAACCTTGATTGAACCAACCTAAGGATTAAACCCTAAAAGCTACTAAATAAGGTTAAACCCTAAAAGACACATCATCAAATAACCTTATTTGCAAACCTTGGTTATCCACGCACACACATATTAATTGATCACTAAGGGCACAACCCATCTAAAGGGCCCATGACATTCCAAGAGCACAATCATTCTAAGCCTAACTAAAACTGAGTAGACGTTGGCCTTTAGGATTAACTCGCTCTTTGGGACTCCAACCAAGATTCTTTTCAATTAATATGCTTCTACCAATTCATCTAATGTCTAGTTAGGGGAGTAGCATCAAACGACCTTAGTTGGGGGTATCAAAGGAACCAAAGGCGCAAGCCAAAGGAAGAACCTTCTCCCCAACCCCTCCCTCTAACTTGTTGGATTGACTGGATAGAAGTAAACCAAATCATTTATTTCATCTCAAGATGGGTCCTGGGAGTCTGTAGGTCTTTAGGCTACCCACCTAAGGATAGGTTTGGTTGATTGTATTGTAGGGCACCTTTCTCTGTTTTGTTTTCCTTCCTACTTCACCATGTATCCTTTCACACCGTACACACAATTCCAATCCTACCCTCCTACCACCACTTATCCTCAAAATGATTACTATCCCGACTCAAATTATGATTACCCAACCACTAGCCAGGATAACTTTGATTGGGGATTTGATTCCGGACCTCAATGTCCAGGGTTAAATCCTGGACAACAAGACTATGATTATTATCCTTCTCATGCCTACAATGATTATAGATCTCCACCCTTTAATGATCGACCTAACCCGATCTACAATCAAGAAGGATATGATGATTATAACTCTTACCCTCCTCAGGATTATACTGAACATAGGTCACCACCATACTTTGAACAGCCCAAAACAACCTACTATTAAAGAGGAACCCAAGAACTTCAATTTCTTGACTACCCTAGTTTTAACCCAAACCCACCCAACCCTGAATTGAACCATTCAATTTAGGTGAACCAGGTCCAAGATAGGGTGTTGGCTAACTTGAGGAACACCATACAATTTTTGAAAGCTCAGCCATCACCATGCACTGAAGCATTGGAGCCTATGATCAAAATGAGTGAAGAACTTAATAGTTCTTTATTGGATTGGCTCCAAGATGTTAAGGATAAAGGCTCGCGTGAGTTTTTACTTGGGAAGTTGTCAAGATTAAGGTTGAAATTTGTGGTTGCCTTAGTCCAATCTTGGGATGAGTCCTAGGATGAACCCCCTTCAGGAGAGCCAATGTTAGAACCCGCTCAGGTGCCTACCAGTGGGGACACATTTTTTGAGAATAAGGATGACCAAGTTTGTCTAAAGCAACCCATTGAGAATAAATCAATTTTCTCACCCAAGATCCCTGAGCCAAGGAGCAAGGAAAAATATGTCTCTATAGACCAAGGAACAACATATGATTTTGAGACATATGTAAATGAGGATCAAGAATTCTTTGATTGTGAGGGTGAAGAATCTTTAGGCGAGGTCGCACTTGAGCTCAAAGAAAATGGTTTTAGTGAGACAAACAGGCCAAAGGAATCTGATGAATTATTTGATAGCTCGATCATTGAAGGATGTGATCCTATTGGGGCTAACTTAGAGGATCTAAATCATGATTTACTAGAAGATTCAATCAATAGCCTCATCCCTCAACCACACCCCCAAGGGATTGATTATGTTTTTGAGGAAATCATTGTATCCAAGTCAATCCTGATTCAACCACAATTTTTGGACTTGGATATTTTAGATGGGGTGTACAATGATTTTGAGGTCTCGGAAACTAAACACTTCAACTTGGAGGATAGGAATTTGGAAGTTAAAATCTAGGAGTCTAATTTTGAGGGAAATGAAATTTTGGATTTAAGGGTTCCTATTGACCTGAAACCACCTACCTTTTACCAAGACCCTTATGATAATTTTGACATTGAGGATGTGTAACCAAAGTACAAAAAATTTGACTATCTTTCTAAGATAAACTCTAAGTAGACATATGAACCTAGTAAATCAGATCTACCCATTTTCTGACATTTCAGACTTGGGTTGCACACCACCAAACCACAGGCTCAGCCCCACAAACACAACAATGTTTGGTTCTGGGTGATTTTCATCCAGAACCTTAGAACTACTCGACCCTGGGGCATGGGTCTACACCATAATCTGGTCCACATCTATGGACACCTATTGGTGGGTACAGTAATCAATACTTTTATTCTGATCTTGACCCGCACTTGTGAATTCCTAATTTCTTCTTTGTTTGTATATTATGCCTAGCAAAGGCAATAAACTTAGCACGTGTGTATACTCCTTTCTCTCTGTGGAGCCGACCGGATTGTCACAAAATTCAGGTGATATTCTATTTATTCTGCCCTTTCCATGTATTTATTTTTACAATGAGGACATTGCATCATTTAGGCATGGGGGTGGATAATCCTGAAATTATTTTGTTAGCTCCATGGAATTTTTTTATTTTAAAAAAAATAAAAAATTCAAAATTCAAAAAGAAAAATAAACTAGAATTAGGAGAAGAGAACTTAGGCATTAGGAGTTGTTAACTTTAAGAGACAATACTTAAGGACTTGAACACTTAGACTCTTCAAGTCTTCAAGCTTAATTAGCCCAGGTGTACACTAAAATGTGCACTTGGTCTCGAGTCCTCGCCAAGATTAATTTTACTTTAATTTGCCTAATAAATTGGGATGATAAGTACACGACTTATCAACCCGCCCTCTAATTTGAAGGGACTTTAAGTTTAAGCATATGCACACTATTTGCACTGACTCACTTTTTGATAGTTTTTATGGAAATTAGGTAGCTAATGAATCGTCTAGGGTGGTATGGTTGGCAAGTTGTCGGTGATAACAACTCATCGGTCGGTTGTTCAGAGCCCAACCACATGATCATTCTCTTCCTGCTGCCTTTAAGTAAATCTTAGATCAGGGAAGCCACCTACATAGAAAAAAGAGAAAAAGAATTACCAAAAAAGAAAAAATAGGAGTGAAAATCAAAAAAAGGAGAAAAAATAAAATAAATAAATAAGCCACACTTCATCGTACGAGTATGGCTGGCAAGTGGTCGGTGGTAACAGCTCATCAACCTATTATCCAGAACCTAGCTAACGAAATGCATGTATAATTCCTAAACACTTAGGAAGAAAAAAGTAGGGAGAAAGCTATCGATCAAAAGGATAAACCTTTAGGTAGAAATTCTTAAGGTCACCTAGGGTCGTAGAAACCTGAAGCCCATTTTAACGATCGCCTAGTGAGTCTATAACTCTTCACAAGATGCTTAGCACTTAGAGTCCTTTGCGAGTCTTGGGTGGGTTCAGAGCCTCAAAAAGCTGCCCTGAAACCCGAAACTCAAAAGTCCAAAAAAATTAAAAAAGAAGAAAAATAGAAAAAAAAATGTATCTTCCATTTTCAAATAAGGCAAGGACTTAGGCGATCTGCATTTTGGCAGGCACCCGGGCACTATTGAGTCTTCGTAATTTAGGACCTTAGTTGAAATTTTCTTTTGGTAATAAACAACTTAGGCCAAGTAATCGAGTCCCAATTCTATTTTTATACATAGCATTCAGTTTGATTTTGCTAGGGACTAGCAAAAGATAGGCATTGGGGGTATAATATAGACACATCCATTTAGGATAAAATGCCTACTTATGCATGCTCCTAGGTTTAGATATGCCTTCCATAGTATAAATATCGCATAGCATGCATCATTCTGTATTTAAAGTAGTCTATATAAATTTTAGGTTAATTGGGTCCTTTTATGGCTAGGAGAGAAGGAGATCTAATTCGGAGCCTCAGATTGACGATCCGACCATACGAATCTGATCAGGACGACTATCGGAGTCCAACGCCTCTGAAATTATCTTGATCGGAGTTCCATAGCACTTTATGCAGTCTGCAGAGGATCAACGACCAAGGGACTAGGTGACATAATTCAGAGCTTCAAACGATAAATCCGACTGCACAGATGAATTCAAGTCGACCATCGTAGCCCAACAATGCAAAAATTGACTCAATTCGACTTCTAAAGTAGCCCCTGCAAAAAAAGAAGATAGACTACGCAGATCGCATCACGTGGTGCTATCCAGGCCGCCCATGGGTGCGCACACACCACCGTACGCACACAGCTCATGGGCGCACGCAACAGCAGGTGTGCGCAATAGCGCAGCGCACAGCAGCAGGTGCACGGAGGTAGCGCAGCGCACATAGCATGCAGAGGCAGTGAGCGCCAGCGAGTGCATGGGGCACGTGAGCTAGAGCTTTAGCGACACTTGGGACAGATCTTCAACGATGTTTATGGCTGTCACTAATGTCCTATGTACGAAATCGATCCTTTCCTCCACTATAAAAGGACCCCTACCCCTCCCATTCTTCATCATCTCTTCCTTTCTCTCCCTCACCACCTTCAAGGCTCTAGAGAGAGCTTGTCACAAGCTCGAGATGCTCCTCTAAAGTAGAAAACCAACATTTGTTGTCACCTCTCACCTCTAAAGGAAAACCACATCCCGTGGCCATCCTCTCACCACCTTCCGAAAGAAGACCCTCATCGTGATGTCGTCCTACCCCATACTCCTTCCTCCACCATCGTTCTCCTTCCTCCACTCCTCCCCACCTTCATCCGGGGCACCGTCAGAGCGAGCCATCCTCCAAGCAACCATCAAGGGGGACTCTTCTCAACCCATTCTATCTTTTACTACTTTCTAGTGTAGCTTTCTACTTTCAAATCTGTAGTAAACATTGTTTAGCTAAATATTGATATTTTCTCTCTCTCTCTCTCTCTTTCTTACTTTGCAAGTAGATTAGTTAGATAATTATGTTGTCGACCTGATCTCTTGTCTTATAAAAATACCAAAAAAATCTTAAAAGATAAAAACAACAAAAAAAAATAAAATCAAAAGCATAGTTTTCAAACCAAACATTCTCCTCCCCATGTTCAACCCAAGACTCACCTCGAGTTTCGGTTATAAATTTTATCTGGTTAGTAGGTTTCTATGAACTATGACGATGGGTTTTCTAACTCAAATCTTTTCGCATATGAAATTGTGCTTAATCATTGGACAAACCTGGATAGTGTTATGTGGATTTCCATTATCCACATCCCTACTCCTCCTATCCCCAACCCAATCCATACCTTAGAATCCCATCTAGGTCCATAGTAACCTTAATCGACTCAAGTTGAGTCAATTGGGTCAACCATGTTCTAATTGGGTCCAACTGGACCTGATTAGGCTAACCCTAATCTAGTTATGCTCATTGTAGTCTAACTGGACTCTACCCACACCCAATCAATTAGCCTACACCTAATTTGATGCATCCCTACTTGATTGGGTGAACCTAAACCCAATTGGATCCACCCAGGACCCAATGGACTCATTTCTACCCATAAATGTCTAATTGAGTTCACTTAAGCCTGATTAGAGTTGACCTAGACCTATTAGGACCACACACACACTTTTTTGGATTACCTTATTCCAATTAGACTATCACACACCTAATTAAACTAGGACCCATTTTATTAGACTCAGCCCATTAGGATGTAGGCTAACCTAACCTAATTAGGACCCAACACAACACAACCTAATCTATGAAAATCCTTACAAAAACCCCCTCAACTCCACCCAACACTTAGTCCACGCCACCTCATCCTCCTCCCCTCCAAAGGTGGAGACCATAACCACCAAAGACCACATCCAAGGGCACCACCTAGCTTTAACCCTAACCCCTTGTGGCTGCCTACTAGTCCCTCCCTCCTTAAATAGACCAGCATATGGCCTACCACATGCATCTTTTCCATCCTCTAAAAGCCAACCATAGTGCCTCCACCTCAATCTCCTCCTACCACCTTCCAAGGGCCATCCATCACCACCATTGGTGGCTGGCCACCCTTCCGTCCACCACCAACCACACGGCCACCAAGTACCACCCTTGGTGCCTTTAGTTTCTATAGTAGTAGGGTTTTTCCTATGCTTTTATTTCTACAATTTATTTTGCAAGTGGCGAGTTTAATCTCTTTCATTTCGCATGTCTAAACACTCCATGAGTTCTAGGAGTGCATTGCTCTCATGTAGCATGTAGACAGGCCTCCATAACCACCGTCTAGCCACCACCATCCTCCAATGTCGACAGCTCTACAAGCAATCCTGACAGGATGGATTTTTATTAGCATAGTGCTAGTAGTATTAGATTCTATTTTCTATGAACAAGCATTACTCTACTATCATTCTACGAGATACTCTTGTAAATACGAATAATTCAATGAAATAAAAGTTGTTATCTCTATTGTGAATCATTAGTTAGTGTTATCATATTCTAAAAACAACAAACAAATCAAAAAAAAATTGAAAAACATAAGAAATGGTAGCGCCGAGTCACATAAATGAATTAGCAATAAATGCAAATTCCACCGATAGTATTCATATAGTTGAGATGGTGCGCACCAACACACACATTTACATTCATCTCGTTTCTTACACACACTTACATTATTCACGTACACAACATCTCCAGCAAAATGTATTTGCACATTCTGGAAATTGGGCTGCGATTTTAGGTTTAGCTTAGTTAGGTTAGATTTGCAAGCAAGAAAAAGAAAAACATTAGAAAAATTTAGAATCATTTTCTTCATTATCACCTCCTAGAGTTCGATCGGAACTCACATGAGTTTTGTTATATTTTTGTTTAGGTTCGATTTCGCGACTATACTACAACTAAAACTTATTAACATCATGATTTTTGACTTAACACTCATGCTATAGCTTGATTGTACAAGAACTTAGATTTTTCAAAGCTTTTTGTTAATAAAAAAGGGGGAGAAAAATTATTTTATATGCACTTAATTAGAAGAGAAGGATGAGTTATGCATTTTAAATTTCATGCATATATAATTATAATTTTGTTATCATCAAAATGGGGGAGAATGTTGATACCCTTATTTTGATGTAACAAAATTATGTTTATTGTGAACTAATCATTTCAAGTATTTGAAGACTATTTATTAAGAATTGATTATGTACCAAGGACGTTCAGGCTCAAGAAGCAGTTTTTATGGATCAGAGTTGTCTCTTTCTACTTTTATTAAGTCTAGAAATTTGTAAGGAACCTCAATTATATCACCTGATCCATTTTGAACCTTGATAAACATCAAACTCAAGTTAAATTCTTAGTTTCCAATACTATTAATCGACCAACTTAACTTGATAGACCAAATCAATTTGATCGACCAGTCCTATAATTTTAATCGATCAAAAACTCCTAATGGTCATATTATGAAAGTCAATCAAATTCCTAGTTTAATCGATCAACCTAGAATTGATCAAAATTTTATTTTAATCGATAAAAGTTCATTTTGATTGACCAATACTTAATTTTGATCGACCAATACCATATTTGTAAACTTTCTAAATCAAGCATAAGGGGGTTGAATAGTGCTTAAGGTGGCAAACCAATGCTTAAAAATAATTCAACTGGAAGTAGAAGTAAGTAATTCAAATTACAAATGATTCACAAACCACAACACAATATTCATAGTGGAAACCCAAAATCGGGAGAAAGCCATTACCTAGGTCTCCCAACTTAGGATTTTGCCCCGAGTCAATCTCAAAATACTAAATGGTACTTATGGGCCAAACCCTTTGTACAAACCCTCTTGATTCCCTAATCAAGAGTAGCTCCTCTCACTTAAGAGGAGAGGAGCCCACAATCTAGGCCCTCAAATTGCAAGTGAAATTAATAGAGAATAAAATTGAAATAAAAATAGATGTTTTGCTCCTAAGGATAGCCCCAAAAAGATTACTAATAAATGAATGAAAAAACTATCTAGGATGAACGAAAGTACTCCCTTAGTGACTGTGAGAAGATGGCACAGCTGGGAGTTGAGGTGGCCAAGCTCCAAGGAAGTTGAGCTTCAAGATCAAGAGCTCCAATCACCTCCAATGAACACAAAAAATTAGATTTTGCTAAATGTGAGCTTGTTTGTGCTTTTGAATGTGGTGTAACGTGTTCTCTAACCTCCAAAGAGTTGGAAATGCACTCATATATATAGAGGGGTGTTTGGACTAGGATGGGTGCGCACAAAGCCTCTTATCAACATTTAAAAAGTTTCCTAAATTCTCTTGAGAACGGCTAATGAGTTTGGTCAAATAGTGCTTTACCTAATGTTAAGCATATGTTATCTAACATTAGGTGAACTATCTAACATTAGGTGCTCAATTAGGTATAAAGTTCATTATCTCCTAATCTCATCTAGGCTAGCATGGAAGGGTTCATCTAACATTAGGTCATACTTGTCTAATGTTAGATTGACTGTCTAACATTAGGCACTCAATTTAATACAAAGTTTGCTATCTCCTAGAAGCTCTAGCTTGCACCCAATCCACTACCTAATGTTAGGAAACTAATACCTAACATCAAATGGCCTATAAAAAGCATTCGAACATTTCTTAAAGGTGATGGCCTATAAAAAACATTCGAACATGTCTTAAAGGTAATTTTAGGTTCTAATAAAAATTAGAGCCATGCACTAGCACCTATAGACTTAGTTAGACATATTTTGACCAATGTAGGCTAGGTGTGGTGTTCTTATGAAAATTGCATATAAGACCCCTAAGTTTATGCTAATATGAAATCTAATTGGGACTCTCCTTAGAATCTAAAAAATATAAAATTACAACCAATTTTCTTATGTTACAAAGAGACCTAATAATCAAAGAAACTTGGCAAACATGATCTCCTTCCTTTTGACTCCAAATATCATCAATCGACTCCAAACTTGAAATTTATTCTCACAAGATTTAGACATTAAATCCAATTTTAATCTAATGTTTATAATCATCAAAACTACTTTTAAAGAATAATGTGGTGCCTACATAGGACCCCTCAACCCCCACTTCAAACACACCTTCAAGAGCTTCTAAAAAGCAAAATGCTCTCTTTCTCTCCAATACTTTCTCACCTCTTCACCTATGATTAACACTTTCTAAAGCACTCTTTTGCAACCTTGAAAATACTCGATTTGCATATTTTATTGAGGTTCCATAGGAAATATTGTTATTTTATATTCCTATTATTTTTATTTAGGACCCAAGCTTTTGGGAGTCCCTTTGTTCTTCTCTTATTCAAGTGTAAAAGAGAAGAAAGGTTTTGTAACAATGTTGTGTCACCCTTGTTGAAGTGGTACGTTAATGGATTTGATTAGTGTCAACTAGTCATACAATCCTAAGCTGGGAGGCTTAGGTAGTGGTTTTTACTCGCAAGGGTTTCCACTATAAAATTCAGTGTGATCTCTCTGGTTGATTGTGATTGCTTCATATTTATATTAGTCTGTGGTGAATGCTCTTTAGATCTTATATTTTTCTATAAGTACACTATTCACCCCCTTTCTAGTGTAAATCTTATATCCTACAAGCTTTGTGTGCACTCATAATTTTCATAGTTATCTTCTGCACAGTTCACAATGGTCTTATCATTTTCTGCATCTCCATTGAGATCATGATCCTCAACCTTAATCTCATGAATATCATTAGTGGCTACCAATTCAGGTAAATCATGCCTCACATTAGATTTGATGGGAAAAGGTCTAATGTCATGGGGCAACTCTTTCGATTCTTCTTCAATAGTCATTAAATCATTAAAATAAGTTATCTCAAAAAATTTAGATTGTTCCCCAAAAATTTGCTTTGATTCCTCCCATGATTCTCTTGATTGAACCTAAGTGTTGTATATGATTCATTGGGTTCCTCAAGATTTTTTTCAATGTTAGGGTTTCCCACATTTATCTTTTGGTTGGCCTCTTTGAACCTTTCAAACTCAACCCACATTTTTTGCCAAAATAGTAATTGTTTTTCATTGATATCATTAAATTTCTTTATGATCTACTCAAAAGATTAGGCCCTAATCGTTCTTAACCATAATCATTTTTCAATTTTAGGTCCTTAGTTAAATCAAGATTAGAGTTTGGATTTACAGGGGCAAGATCACGAGGACCTATGGAGATTCTATCATTTCTAGATCCAATTTTTCAAAAGACACCATTCTATCCTTTGCTCTACTCCAAAAAGGTCTAGGCTCGAGCGGGCTCTCAAAATTTGATTCATCATCTTCAGGTAGGCTGAAAAAATTGAATGTGTCTAGATTGCAAATAAAAAAGATAACTATAATTTGGATTTTGAGATGTAAGTTGAGATGTGGACTTAAAGAATTCACATTGACCCCAATTGTGATTAGGACTGCGTGAGTCAATATTTTGAGGATCAAAGGATTTAGGAAAAGGTTGGGGATAAGAATATTCAGAATACCCTACTTGATTGTAGGTCATATCAAAATAATCATTTGAATAAAATGACCCATATTGAGAGTTATTACTAGGAGGGTAGGAGTTTTGATCTTGATAATGTGATCCAGAGTTGTAATTAGATCTAGCTCCCTAATTTGGAGTGGAATTATCCCAATTTGATGGTTGATAATATTGATTCTAATTGGGACTAAAGTTATAGTCATTTTAGGGATAAGTGTATGTTGGAGGATAGAAATTGGAATCCATGTGTGTGTATTAGAAGAGTAGCAAGATGCAAAGAGAGACAGACAAGATAAATTGTGCCCAAACTAAACACTCAAGCCTTAATGTGTAAACCCTAAAAGGACCTAATCCTAGCACAAATAAAATTCAAGTCAACTCTCCTTGACCTTCAAATTACTTGGCTGACTAGGTAAGAAGGGACCCACTTGGACAATCTGCATGGTGGTTCACCCAAATGGTTAACATGGATTCCACACCATCCTACCTTATCATTTGTGCTTCCAAGTAGCTAGACAAAGTCTCGAGTTAACTTAACCTAAACCCTAATGTGCTAAGAGATTAATCCTACCTAAGGCATGTCTACTCATTTTTAAGCTTAGGAATTTGCGCCTTTGGAATGTGATGAGCACCCATAAAATTCAATTTAAATGTGTGTAGAGTGGTGCAACCAGGCAATCAAA
The DNA here is from genome assembly GCA_037157565.1 of Thalassia testudinum. Classification (NCBI taxonomy): domain Eukaryota; kingdom Viridiplantae; phylum Streptophyta; class Magnoliopsida; order Alismatales; family Hydrocharitaceae; genus Thalassia; species Thalassia testudinum. The sequence continues at coordinate 1,076,116 of JAZHRO010000017.1, forward strand.
CAAGGCCTTTTTTCCAGGGTTTTGAAATTTTTGGGGTTCCACCTTGCTTTAGTGAGTTTTAGATCTACACTTGCCTGTTTTAGAGCTTTAGAAATAGTTTCTGTTGTCAATATAATTTTCCTTTAAACAATTAAAGTCCAATGCAAAGATGCGTGATAATTTTTAGGAAAAATTGCTTACAAAAGATTAAATTCACTATATGCAGTTATAACCCTAAAATGATTGCCCTAATAACAAGATAACTTCTAATAAAGAGCGATTTTTAGGGCGTGAGATACTTTTAAATCCTTTTGTAATGGATGGCTAAATAATTAAAGAAAATCTTTTTCTTAGATGGCTAAACCTAGGTGTTGAACAGACTTATCTATAGGCCCATGTGGATTGGCCTGGGGCTTGAATCATCAACAAAAATGCAAATGCAAATGTCTTAGTAGTCTAGAATGCAAGTAAATGCAAATTAAATGCAAACGCATGTAATAGAAAGCAATTTAAATGCATTGCCTCCCCAGCAATGACATCAAAAAATGATCGTCAAAATCCATAATGTTATAAACGTGCCATTGTAGTGCAGAAAATGTGAATAAAAATTTATCAAACTTAGAATACATGAAATCATTTAAATTCAAGAGTTCAAGTGGTTCTACAAGGAGGCATTTGGTTCAAAATGCTTCCTGAATAATTAGCTAACACTAGATTTTTTGGGGACTTTTTAGTGATATTTTTATAGCTTTTTGGTATTTTTATTTGCCAAGTAGGGCAGAAGGACTATTCTGGCTCTAATTAAGTTAGATGCCTAAGACCTAAAGCTACAACCATCAAAAACCCTACCAATTTTATTGAAGATATCTTGTTTAGAAAGGAAACTACTATAGGTGATTTCGTGCAAATTTTAGTTATAGAAAAATAATGATAAATCTAGAAAGATCAATTTTTTGTGTTCTGTTCAGCAAATTAACTTTAAGTCAATGCACGAATTTTATAAATTATTTCAATGAGATTTTAGTGTTAAAATTTGGTAGTGTGAATATATACTTGATGCCCAATTAATAATCAAAGTTTGGGTTTAGTGGGAGAAAATCAGTCTTAGGTCAGAGATGAAGAAGAATGGGAGAAGTGGTGGTCCTTTTATAGTGGAGGAGAGGAGGCAGAATATGATCACGGGTCAACAGTGACATTTAAAATCATTGCTGAAGATCCGCTGCAAATGTCGTTATAGCCCTCACACAACACCGCTAACGTCCGCTTGCACAATACCATTGCGCAGTCGAAAGAGAGTCATCTAATAGAGATTGTGCGGCTGAGGATGTGCGGAGATTATGCTCAGAAATCGTGCCTCTTGATCACGTCGGGTGCCATGTTGGATCACACGTGATTACGCATGTGTTGAATTCAGCTCATCCATGAGGCCACGCAATCACTCATACGCCTCTCGATGGAGATCCAGAGGACAAAATTTATTGGTGCATGTTGCCATGAGATCGAAGACCGTGGTGGGTTTCGAACCCACTCCCATTGCTTGAGAATGACGTGCTTTACCATTGTTCTATTGGCGTAGATGGTTAAGCGGATGCAACTGATGGCCATGCGCTCTCGACCGTTGGATCTCAATCCAACGATAGAGGTCTTCGCGTCGCATTGCTCTTTAAGGATGAGCAGGCATAGCTGAGATGGATCTCAGTCGTTGGATTAAGATCCAATGGCTAGGATCTCTCGGTGGGGATGCTCTTGAGGTGAGGCAGTAGCTGCGACCGGTGTTGGGAGGCTTGGATGGTACCACGTGGCACCATTTAGGCTGTCAATCTTCTTTCCTTTGTTAGGGCTACTATGGATGTCGGATCGAGATGACTTCCACGTTGTCAGACTGTGATTGATGATGAACACACATGAATTCATGATAAATTGATTATTTATGATAGTTCTTAGGCTTAGAATTGCATATCATGTTATAAATATTGCATAACATCCATTGCATGGAATTTAGGAGAGTTGTATGTTTTGTATATTAATTCCTTCATTTTATATGGACAAGAGGCAATGCAACTTTCTTACGAACTTCAGATGAAAAATCTGACCATACAAATGGATCCGGAGCGACGATCGCAGTCCGACAATGCAAAAATCACCTCGATCCGAGCACCGTGGCATCCTCTGCAAGCAAGGAAGGATGGAAGGTCCAGATGGTGCCAAGTGGCACCATCTAGAGTGCCCAACGCCACCCGCCACTTCTCCAAAGGCCGTTCATCAAGTGATCTCAGCTATTGGATGAGAATCCAACGGTTGAGAGCTCGCCCTCACCATGCAGCTGCAGCTCTTCCTCACGACGCATTGGTAGACTTGGTGCAATGGTGGGAGCAGCGGTTCTCAATGGAGGGGTGTGGGTTCGAATCCCCGCAACTGCCCCCCCAACACTCAAATTAGCCGGGCAGTAGCGCATGCAGCAGCAGTGGTAGCACAGTTCACGCGCTAATGCACGTTAGTGCGCACACCAGCAAGACGCTGCGCGATCAGCGCACATGATTGGCAACAACACAACACGGGCGCGTGCGCGGTTGGTAACAGCTTTCAGTGACAGCTGGGCTGACCTACAATGACGCTTACAGCCATTGCTACTTTATTGCAAGCCAGCTAAGGGCGTGAGCGGATGTGAGTTGTCTACAATGACATTTCCAGCAACAATCTGGAGGATGCTAAAGGTCCTTTACCTATTTTAGCCTCTTCTCCTCCACTATAAAAGGACCTACACCCCATCCCTTCCAAGCCATCTCTACCTATTCTACTCCCACCTACTCCCAAGCTCTAGCAAGCCTACCAACGCTCTATTAGAGCTTGCTCTCAAGCTCCCAAGGTGCTGATTAGTATAGCGAACCTCTGCCACACCAAATACTCCTTCAACTTCCCATCCCCATTCATAGGTCGCCTTGGAGCCATCCTCCGACCTCCATTCTGGTAGCAGATCATCTCTGTCTTCTCACCTCCATTCCAGAGCCATGTCGAAGCTTTCCTCAACTCGAGTCCTCCTGAATTTCACCTCCATCTTCCTGTTCCTCACCTCCTTCGTTCGAGCTTCCGCCAGGCATCGTCGTCTCGTCGAACAGCCGATTCGGGAGATTTCCTCTCACTCCCCTCTCTTTTTATGCTTTCATAGTAGATTGTAATAGACATTGAAGTGATATCTATATCATTTTCATTCCATCTCTATCTTGTGATTCGTTTGCTTGTTTTCTTCTTACAAAAATACAAAAAAATAACAAAACCCTAAAATATCGAAAAGAAACAAATCGAAGCATGGTTTTTAGTTAAAGTAAACGTCTCCTCCCTATGTTCAATTTGGGACTCCCATGGAGTTTCGGTATAAATTTTATCTGATCGACGTGGTTTGCAACTACGACGACGGGTTACTTGTAACCTCGATTTCTAACTCGCGAAACACATGCGACCAATTGACATTCTAGATCCATCCATATGATCAAATTTTTCATCCGAAGCCCATAGAGATGTCGCATTGTACCCTAGTCATTGATCTTCCTCGGATTGCGTATGATGTCACGAAACTTCGATTAAGGCAATTTAGGAGGCGTTGGACTCCGATCATCATTCTAATCAGATCCGTATGGTTGGATCATCAATTCGAGACCCTAAAATAAATCTCCTCTCCTAGCCACAAAAATGGGTAAATTAACCTATAATTTATACAATCTATCCTAAATGCAAAATGATACATGCTATGTAATATTTATATTGTGGAATGCAATGTTGAGCATAGAAACTTGCAAAAATAGACATTTTATCATGAATAAATGTGTATTTATCATTACTGCCATGCCTATCTTTTGCTAGTCCCTAGCAAAATTAACCTAAATGCTATGTATAGAATAGAATTAAGTTTCAATTACTTAGGCAAGGTTTGTTGATTAACACTAGAAAATTTCAACAAAGGACCTAATTACAAAGATTCAACAGTGCCCCAGGTTCTTGCCAAAATGCAGACTGCCCAAGTCCTTACCTTAATTTGAAAAGAGAAGATACATTTTTTCTGGTTTTTCTTCTTTTCTAATTTTTTTGGATTTTTGAGTTTAGAGTTTTGGGACAGCTTTCTATGGCTACCCAACCCACCCAAGACTCGAAAAGAACTTCAAGTTCTAAGCATCTTATGAAAAGTGATAGTCACTAAGGGGCAGTTAAAGAGGACTTTAGGTTTTTACGACCCTAGGTGACTTAAAAGTTTCTACCTAAAGGTTTATCTTTCCAATTTGTAGCTCTCTCCATACTTTTGATTTTTTTATGAGGTCAACACATGGACGAACCCAGTGTATATTTTCCCTGTTCATTCTACTTCCTCGCTTCTTCCTTAAGTGCTCAGGAATTATTTGTGCTTTTTGTGAGCTGTGCTCTGGACAACCAGCCAATGGGGCATCAAACCCATGGCAACTTGCCAACCATACTCGTGCGGTGCAGTGTGATTTTTTTTTCTTTTTTTGAGTAGATGGCTTCCCTAATCTAAGATTTATGTAAGGAATCAATAAAAGAAAATGGTCATGTGGCTGGGCTCTAAAGAACCAGCCAATGGGGTGTCAAACCCACGACAACTTGCCAGTGATGCCACCCTAGAAGGTTCATTAGCTACCTAATTTCTGTTAAAAATCGTCAAGAAGTGACTTAGTGCAAATAGTGTGTAGATGCTTTGTACTCAAAGTCCCTTCAAATCAGAAGGTAGGTTGATAAGTTGTGTACTTATCACCCTAATTTACTAGCCAAATTAAAATAAAATTAATGTGGCAAGGAATCGAGAAATAGGTCAACATTTTAGTGGACACCCACGCTAATTAAGCTTGAAGAAATGAAAAATCTAAGTGTTCAGGTCCTATCGTATCATTTCTTAAAGTTAGTAACTACTCATGCCTAGGCTCACTTCTCCTAATTCTAATTTTTTTATAAATAAGGAGAAAATAAATAAAAGAACACACGGAGTTGACGAAATGATTCAGAATCAAGTGTCCACCCCCAATGCCTAGCTAATGCAATGTCCTCATTGTAAAAATAAAAGCATGAAAAGGGCGAAACATAATATCTCCTGAATTTCATGATAAAATCGATCAGCACCTTAGAGAAAGTGGAGTATACACATGTGATAAGTTTAGTGCCTTTAGCTAAGCATATTATACAAACAAAGAAGAGGTTATGAATTCATAGGTGCAGTCAAGATCAAAATAAGAAGATTGATCTCAGGACCTGCCGGCAAGTGTCCACAGAAGTGGACCATATTATGGTGTAAGCCCATGCCCTAGGGTCGAGTGGTTCTAAGGCTCTAGACGGAAAACACCTAGAATCAGAGATCATTTTGCTTACAGGGCTAGGCCTGTGGTTTTGTGGTATGCAACCCAAGTCTAAAGTGTCAGACAATGGGTAAATCCAGTTCAATAGGTTCAGATGTCCACTAAAAGTTCAATTCAAAAAGGTAATCAATTATTTTGAAATTGGGTTTCATATACACAAAAATATCGTAAGGGTCCTGGTAAAAAGTCGATGTTTTAAGGCATAAAGGAACTCTTAGATCAAGAATTCTGTTTCTCCCAAAATTAACCTCTCAGATCTTCATTTCCATACTCCTGTTCTCAACAATCGTAATTTTAGATTCTGGTACCTCCAGCATGTTGTTTACCCCATCTAAATTATCCAAGTCCAATAATTATGGATGAATCAGAATGGACTTGAATTCGGTGATGAATCATCCAATAACTCGAAATCCTCCATGTTAGCCCTAATAGGATCAAATTCCTCAATTATAGGGCCATCAAATGATTGATCAAGTTCTTTTGGCCCGTTTGTCTCACTAAAATCATCTTCCTTAAGCTCAAGTGAGACTTCACCTAAAGATTCTTCACCCTTAGAGTCAAAGAATTCTTGATCCTCATTTATATGTCTCAAAATCATATGTCGTTCCTTGGTCAATAGAGACATATTTTTCCTTACTACTTGGCTCAGAGATCTCGGTTGAGAAAATCAGTTCATCCTCAATGGGTTGCTCTAGACTAACTTGGTCATCCCCGATCTCATAAAAATTATCCCCCTCGACAGGTGCCTGAACGGTTTCTGACATTGGCTCTTTTGAAGGGAGTTCATCCTGAGAATCGTCCCAAGATTGGACTACGAAAACCTCGAATTTCATTGTCAATCTCGATAATTTCCCAAGCAAAAACTCACCCAGGCCCTTATCCTAAACGTCTTGGAGCCATTCCAATAAAAAGCTATTAATCTCATCAATCATTTTTCTTATAGGCTCCAATGCTTCAGTGCAGGGTGTTGACTAAGTTTCCAGAGATCGTATGTTGTTGCTCAAGTTAGCCAACACCTTATCTTGACCTGGTTCACCTGAACCGAATGGTTCGGTTTAGGGTTGGGTGGGTTTGGGTTTAATCCATCGGAGTCAAGGAATTGAGGTTCTTGGGGCTCTCCCTGATAATAGGTCATTTCAGGTTGTTCAAAGAGGGATGGAGACCTATGTTCAGTATAATCCAAGGGAGGCTAAGAGTTATAATAATCATATCCTTCTTGATCATAGATCAGGTTAAGTTGATCATCAAATGGTGGAGATCTATAATCAGTATAGGAGTGAGAAGGATAATAATCATAGTCTTATTGTCCAGGGGTAGGCCCTAGACATTGAGGTACGGAATCATATCCCCAATCAAAGTTATCCTGACTAGTGGATGGGTAGTCATAAGTCAGGTCAGGATAGTAGTCACCTTGGGGATAAGTGGTGGTAGGACAGTAGGAGTGGAAGTGTGAGTAGGATGTGGAAGGATCCATAGCAAAGTAGGAGGGAAAACAAAGGAGAGAAAGGTGCCCTGCAGTACAATCAAACCAAACCTACCGTTAGGTGGGTAGCCTAAAGACCTACTGATGATGGCACACTTCGTGAATTAAAATTTGGGTTTGGAGCACCCGTCATCGTAGCTCGCAAAATGTGTCTATCAGATAAAATTTATAACCGAAACACAAGATCAGTCCCGGGTTGAACACGGGGAGGCGAACGTTTGGTTTTGAAAATTCACATTTCGCTTTTATTTGGTTTTGGTCATTTTTATCTTTTCTTTTTTTTTTTTTAGTTTTTAGCAAGCAAGCGATCAGGCCGATGAATTCTAGCTAATCTACTTGCAAAAATATAAAGAGAGAGAGAAAGAGAGAGACAATCATCCATTCATGAACAACTGTTTGTTATAACTATGAAAGCGGAAAATCTACACTATGAAAGTGAAAAATAAAGAGAGGTGAGAGAAATCCCCCTCGACGGTTGCTCGGAGGATGACTCGCTCTGACGTCGCCTGGAGGAAGGTGGTGAGGAGCAGGACGAAGGAGGACGTAGCCGGAGGACGGAGGATGGGGTAGGACGGCATCGTGGCGAGGATCTTCTTCTCGAAGGGTAGTGAGAGGACTGCCACGGGATGCTCCATGAATGGAGATGAGAGGAGGGAAAACTATTTGGTTTTACTCTAGAGGAGCATCCCGAGCTTGGGACAAGCTCTCTCTAGAGCCTTGGAGGTGGTGAGGTGGAGAAAGGAAGAGATGAAGAAAAATGGGAGGGGTAGGGGTCCTTTTATAGTGGAGGAAAGAATCAAATTCGTATAGAGGACATTTAGTGACAGTCATAAACGTCGATGAAGATCTACCACAAACATCGATGAAGATCTGTCGCAAACGTCGATGAAGACAACCCAAGCACCCACGTTGCCGCTGCACTAGCACTCGCTCTACACGTCATGTGGCACGCCTCCACGTGCTACGCGTTTGCATGCACTACAGCTCCATGTGCCCACACTGTTGTGCGCATTCATGCGCATGGGTGACCTGGGTTACGCCACGTGGCATGATCTAGGTCGTCCATCTTCTTTTCATTGTAGGGGCTGCTACAGAGGTCGAATTGAGTCAATTTTTGTGCCATTGGGAGGCGATCGTCATCCCAAATCCATCCGCATGGTTGGATTTGTCGTTTGAAGCTCTGAATTACGTCACCTAGTCCCTTGGCCATTGATCCTCCTCGAACTACATATGGTGTTATGGAACTCCGATCAAGACGATTTCAAAGGCGTTGGACTCCAATCATTGTCCTGATAAGATCCGTATGGATGGATCGTCAATCTGAGGCTCCAAAATAAATATCATTCTCTCCTGACCACAAAAAGGATGCAATTAATCTAAATTATATACAATTACTCTAAATGCAGAATGATGCATGCTATGCAATATTTTATAACATGAAATGCAAATCTAAGCCTAGGAACATGCATGATTAGGCATTTTAATCTAAATAGATGTGTCTATATCATACCCCTATGCCTATCTTTTGCTAGTCCCTAGCAAAATTAAACTATATGCTATATATAAAAATAGAATTAGGACTCGATTGCTTTAGCCTAAGTTGTTTATTAACAATAGAAAATTTCAACTAAAGCCCTAAACTACGGAGACTCAATAGTACTCGGGTGTCTTCCAGAATACAGATCGCCCAAGTCCTCACCTTATTTGAAAAGGGAAGATACATTGTTTTTGCTTTTTTCTTCTTTTCTAATTTTTTTTGTACTTTTGGAGTTTAGGAGTTTTGGGATAACTTTTTACGGCTACCCGACCAACCCAAGACTCAAAAAGGTCTCTAAGTTCTAAGCATCTAGTGAAAAGAGTGAAAGACTCACTAGGCACCCGTTAAGACGAACTTCGGGTTTCTACGGCCCTAGGTGACCTTGCCTGAAAGTTTATCTTTTTGATTGGTAGCTTTCTCCCTACTTCTTTTATTTATGGGGTCAACAAAAGGGTGAGCCCAATGTATATCTCCCCAACTTATTCTACTTCCCCGCTTCTTTCCTAAGTGTTTCGGGAATTATTGTGCATTTTTGTGAGCTGGGCTCTGGACAACCGGCCAACGGGCTGTTACCTGATGAGACACTCATCATGATCTCTAATTACCCCTAATTAACTAGTCTTCCTAGTTAATTAGCTAAGGTTATGAACATATAAGGGTTAATTATAGAATAAGGGATATTTAGTCAAGGACCTTAAAATAACTTTAAAATGATATTTTATCATTCAATTAACATTATTAATAATCTAGATAATAATTGGACTCGAAATCCTATTAATCATTCCCTTAATTAATAAGATAAGTAACTTAAACTTAATATATACCTAAGTATATAATAACTTAAGTGATTTTACTTAATCTAATAAATTAACTTTAAAAGGTCAAAAATGTAAATTCAAGGTGAAAACATAATATTTACCTTATTTACTAACATATATAAAAAGTTGAAAAAGATCTAAGTTAAAATAAACCTTCAAAACCTGGGTTTACATTTTGGTCCTTAAAATTCATTATAGTCGGGTCCTTATTTCTCACATAGATCCTGTAGTTTTATTACATTTAAGTCCCTCTTCGTCTTCTTCTTCTTCTTCAGCCGAATGAACGGCTGGCGGTAGAGAGTCACGCCACCGCATGATCACCTCCCTACCGACATCAACCTTCTTTGTCCAAGCTCTTACAGCTTGCACTCACCACCTCCACTTCATTCACCAATCTAGATTAACAGGAAATCCTACTTTTTAGTGGGAGATAACCTCACCGTCGTCAGAGACAACGACGGAGGTTAAGCTCCTCAAGCTCCTTCTTCGGCCAGACCCCGCCATTCTCTTCACCGCCAACTACTATAAATACCCCCTCACACCTCAGATTTTACTCAAGTTGGCTCCCTTCCCTCTTCTAACACTGTAGTCGACTTCGATAGGCTATTCGTCCAAAACTCCGGTGACTTTCCATTTCACTTTCCGACTTCCTCCATCCATTCTGATCAGCCGAGGAGATCCACCATGGTTTTCCATGTCTCTGACACAGGCGCCGACCTAAGGAATCCTCCGCTCCACCTCAAATCTTCCCGTCGGAGATCTTTCTTCCACCCTTTGATTTCGTCGTCCGCTATGAACCTTCGGCGGAACCCTATTGACCCCTTCATCCAGGTAACAGTAGATTAGGAGTAGGAGTAGGCTAGCTTAGTTAGAATAGTTGTAATTTTAGAATTTCAGTGTCATCTTCTTCGACTCCGGTGAGCTCCTTGAGTTCACCAGAGCCTTAATTTCATCTTTTGAAATCACTGTCCACCTTCCTTTAACTTCCATAATCACTTCTAGCACATTTAATCGTTTAATTGATCATCTAATCACCTAAATCAATTTCACCTCCACCGACTACTGTCACTGTCCATGGTGACAATAATCAAGTTAATTCCACCTTCATAGGGTTTTCCATCATCTATTCACCACTTATGAACCCTAATCGACACTATAATACATATTATTATCACATTTAAATTAAATGCCCAAATATAATTAAGCTCCTGAGCTCGTTGTCAATGGCAGCTCAGGGGCAGTTCAAATCCTAAATTAAATATATAATTATGACTGCCATTATCTATTGACTTGTTTTAACCTCTCAATCGAGTGGTTTAACAAGTCCTGAGCTTAATTCAAATGAGAATTTTAAAGAAACGATTTCACTATCAAATCTTACATATAAAGAGACAAGTGAAGAATTAAATGTGATGCTGAGGTTCCTTGCAGCCTCAGGATCCTTTTTAAATCAAAAATAATAAGTTTTCACAATCTGTGTACATATTACATATTTTCTGGACTCACTGGAGCTCCGGCGAGCTCTGACGAGCCATTTTTGTACTTCAGCCTGTGAAACTTGTTGAGAAGCTCCATAATGGTATAATGTGGATCACTGATTGTTTTAAAAATGTTTATTTGAGGGTTTAGTGTCTAGAACCAAAGAATGAAGTTCATCTTCTCTAACTCCGACAGAGTTGGAGAAGTCTGATAAAGAGATATAAGAGGAATTTAAGGTACTCAGAAGCTTCAGTGCAATGCACTGAAGCCCTTTATGCTCTTAGATCACTATAACAACCTTCCATTGGCTCTGTCGAGCAAACATATTTTGAACCTCAGGCAGCGAGCCTGAAACCCTAGAAATCATGGTCAGAACACTTATTTGAAGATCTGAATAAGTTCCTGGTATTGAGGAGACTCTATTCGAGGCTTTAATTTCTTGGGAGAAGGCTTTGAATAGAAAGTCAAAATTTTGTGCCTTCACAGTCAAACTGAGTCTGATAATGGAGTTCTATGCTCAAATTAAGGAATTGATGCAATTAAGTTGTTTCTGGGATCTTGTTTGATGGTTTTAAAGTGATCTAACTGAGCTCAGGTGAATAATTTAGTGAGATTTCAAATTCTGTCAATTTGGGTTACTTTCGAACCCAAACTGATAACAGTATCATTTTTTTGAAATATGAATTTGAATCCTGCCCAGAGAAGTCAATTGCAACCCTTAGAACTAGTTTAAATCATTCAGAGATGTTTCTCTGTGTCTGTTCATCCATTTTAGTCTAAAAATTTTGATCTCTAAAGCTTTTAGAGAAGCTTAAACCTTCTGTACATTGTCTGAAGGTCTTAAGAGCTTAAAACTTACTCTAACACATGCAGAATCATTTGTAGAACCTGTATAGACCTTTAATTAAGAGAGAAAAGTCCATCTGAGGACTCTGTGAAGTTAAAATCATTTCCAGGCAATAAATAAACCATAGGAACCCCTGATTTTATCTTTCAAATTGAAGAGGAAAACATCCTCTAATCCTTAAATTGACCCTGTAATTGTGTAGATCTATCCTAGAGCTTTCTAACAAACTTGAAACCACTCGATTTGGAGCTCTGGGTAGGAAGTTATGATCATTTGAAGTTGGGTCTGGAAGGGGTTAGGATAGTCCACATCATCAGATTCTGAGTGCACGCATGGGGATAAAATGATTTAGTTACATGGGCTTACCAGTCGTCAGTGCTCGACGCACCGGTTACCGATCTGATTATTTGAGCATGTGCATGTGTTTGTCCAAGCTTGTGTGCCCGCAGGTGTGCACCCTTGTGGGCATGAGCGAGTGTGTTGTGCCCTGGGAGGGTGAGGCCTGGGAGGTTGGGTTGAGCCGAAGTGGCTCGAGACTATGGACCGAAATGAAATAAATCGAAATTGAACCTAATTGAGATTAGGCGAGGACTGAGTAGGGTCTGGTCCCACCTTGGTCTCAGGGTGCTGTGTATCCTCGAAAGGTCCTCGCCACAAATAAAATAATTTTTGGTTAAAAAGTAAAAAAACCTGGTTCAGCTGAAAGTCTAAGGGAATTGAAAGGGAAGCCGATGGTTGTTAAGCTAAGTGCAAAAGGCAGTAGCTAAACAAAGGACCACAGGCACTAAGGAAAGAAAGAAAGAACAGGCACTAAGGGAAGAGAAGAAGGTAGGAGAAGACTAAGGGAAAGAGAAGAAGAGATAGGAAGAGAAGAAGGCAGGAACAACAGAAGAGATGTAAGAAAAGAGTTCAAGAGAGAATAAAAATAAAGGAAAAGAAGAGAAAGAAAAGGAGAAGAAGACAAGAGGCTGAAGAAAATAAATGAAGAATATTATTTGTCTTGCATCATTTTAATTACTTTTTATTCTTAATTGTGAAAAGGCATGTTTTAATAGAACAACTTTTATTGCCTTAATTGCTTTGAAATAAAATAGAAAACTAACATGTTTACTTGTTAATAAAGTACATCATTTAAGTAAATATGTTTTTCATATGAAATTTTGTATATTCTTTATAGTTTAAATATTTTGGCAAAATTCATGTTCTTAAAATCAACCTAATTATATCTCCTAAACTTATAGAGAAATAAAAGAGAATTGGTGAATTTGAAATATTATTATACCTCGCAGTGAATGACCTAGACTCAACCAGTCAAAATTTCTAAAATGTTAGGTTAATTTGACCCTATACTACACTACCGACACAATTTCGAGTTAATCTAAGTGACTTCTTCTACTCTTAATTCAGTGAAATTAACTTAATTACTGAGTTGAGTAAAAGCACGCATCATTACCTACAGCAACAAGCCAGCCATACTCGTGCGGTGAAGTGTGATTTTGTTTATTTTCTTTTATTTTCTCCTTTTTTCTATTTTTTTTCTATTTTTTTCTTTTTTTTCTTTTTTTTTTAAGTAGGTGGCTTCCCTGATTTAAAATTTACCTCAAGGCAATACAATGAAAATGGTTTTGTGACTGGGCTCTGGACAATCGGCCGACGAGTTGTTACCACTGACAACTTGCAAGCCATACCACCCTAGATAGTTCATTAGCTACCCAATTTTCGAAGAAATTGTCGAAAACTAAGTCAGTGCAAAAAAAGTGTGTAGATGCTTAGGCTTAAAGTCCCCCCAAATCAGAGGGCGGGTTGATAAGTCGCATATTTATCATCCCAAATTATTTATCGAATTAAAATGAGATTGACTTGGCGAGGACTTGAGACTAAGTCCACATTCAAGTGGACACCTGGGCTAATTAAGCCCGAAGACCTGAAGTGTTTAAGTGTTTAGGTCCTCTCGCATCATTTCCTAAAGTTAATAACTTCCAAATGCCTAAGTTCTCTTCTCCTAATTCTTCTTTTTTTTTAATCTTTTTGAATTTTCAATTTCTTTTAAAAGAAACTAGAAGAAATTCTACAGAGTTAACAAAATAATTTCAAGATAAAGATTCCACCCCCCCATGCCTAATGATGCAATGTCCTCATTGTAAAAACAAAGACATGAAAAGGGCAAAGTAAACATAATATCACCTAAATTTCGTGACAATCCTGTCAACTCTACAAAGAACATGGAATATAAACATGTGTTAAATTTAACACCTTTATCTAGGCATAAAATACAAACAAAGAAGAGGTTAAGAATTCACAAGTATAAGTCAGAATCAAAATCAAAAGTTTAATCCTCAGACCTACCAACAGAAGATGTCCAATGATGTGGACTAAGTTATTGTGCAGACCCATGCCCCAAGGTCGAGTAGTTCTAAGGTTTTGGATGAAAATCACCTAAAACAGAAGGTTGTTAAGCTCGTGGGGCTGGGCCTACAGTTTTGTGGCATGAAACCCAAGACCAAAGTGTTGGACAACGGGTAAAGATGGTTCAATAGGTTCAGATGTCCTCTTAACGTTCAACTCAGAAAAATAATCAGTTATTTCAAGCTTGGGTTGCACGTGAAAGATATTGTAAGGGTCCTGGTAGAAAGTAGGTGGTTTTAGGTCAACAGGAACCCTTAAATCCAAACTTGTTTTTCCCTCAGAATTAGCCTCCCAAATTTTCATTTCAACATTTCTATCCTCCAACATCAAGTGCTTAGGCTCCGGGACCTCTAGCATACCATTCACCCCATAAGATTTACCCAAGTCTAGAAATCATGGCTGACTTAGAATTGACTTGGGTACAATGATTTCCAAATCAAAATCAATTCCTTTGCGGTGTGGTTGAGGAATGGGGCTATTGATTGAATCTTCTAGTAAATGAGGATTCGAATCCTCCAAGTTAGCCCCAACTGAATCCAAATCTCGAATAATTGGGCTATCAAATGGTTCATCAGATTCCTCAAGCTCGTTTGTCTAACTAAAATCATCTTCCTTATGCTCAAGTGAGACTTCACTAAGAGATTCTTTACCCTCAGAGTCAAAGACTTCATGATCATCATTTATATATGTCTCAAAATTGATTGTCATTTCCTGGTTCAAAGAGACATATTTTACCTCTCTCCCTAGCTCAGAGATCTCAGGTGAATCAATCGGTTCATCCTCAATGGGTTGTTCTAGCCCAACCTGGTCATCTCCAATCTTAAAATATGTATCCCCCCCGACAGGGGCCTGAGCAGGTTCTAACATTGGCTCTCCTGAAGGGGGTTCATCTTGAGAATCATCCCAAGATTTGACTAGGGAAACAACAAATTTCATCCTCAACCTCGATAATTTTCCAAGATCAAACTCACCTAGGTCCCTATCCCTAACATTTTAGAGCAAATCCAAAAGAGAACTATTAAGTTCATCAATCATTTTGATCATAGACTCCAATGCTTCAGTGCATGGTGTTGGCTGAGCTTCTAAAGATTGTATAGTGTTCCTCAAATTAGCCAACACCCTATCCTGGATCTGGTTCACCTGAACCGACTGGTTCGGTTCAGGGTTGGGTGGGTTCAAGTTAAATCTAGGGGAGTCAAGATATTGAGGTTCTTGGGTCCCTCCCTAATAGTAGGTCGTTTCAGGTTGTTTAAAGAATGGTGGCAACCTATATTCAGTGGAATACTAGGGAGGGTAAGTGTTATAATCAGCATATCCTTCATGGTTGTAGATCTGATTAGGTTGATCATCAAAGGATCGAAATCTATAATCATTGTAACTTTGGGAAGGATAGTAATCAAAGTCTTGTTGTCTAGGGTTAGGCCTTAGACACTGAGGTCCGAATTCATATCCCCAATCAAAGTTATCCTGACTAGTGGATGGGTAATTACAAGTCAAGTCGGGATAGTAATCATCTTGAGGATAAGTGGTGGTAGGAGGATAGGATGTGAAATGAGTGTAGGATGTGGAAGGATACATGGTAGAATAGGAGGGAAATCAGAAGAGAGAAAGGAGCCCTGCAGTACAAGCAATCAACCTTGTCCTTAGGTGGGTTAGCCTAAAGACCTACAGACTCTCAGGACCCATCTTGAGATTATAAATGATTTGGTCTACTTTTATCCGGTCAATCCAACCAGTTAGAAGGAGGGGTTGGGGAGAAGGTTCTTCCTTTGGCTTGCGCCTCTAGTTCCTAGTGTACCCCCCAGTTGTAGTCATTTGATGCTATTCCCCTAGCTAGACATCAGATGGACTAGCAAAAGCAGATTAATTGAAAAAAATCTCAGTCTAAGCCTCGAAGAGCGAATCAATCCTGAAGGCCAATGTCTACTCAATTTTAATAAGGCTTGGGATGATTGTGCCCTTGTAATGTATGGGCCCTTTACCTTTCTCAAAAAAAAAAAAATGTATGGGCCCTTTAGATGGGTTGTGCCCTTAATGATTGATTCAAATGTGTGAGCATGCACAACCAAGGTTTGCAAACAAGGTTATTTGATGATGTCTTTTAGGGTTTAACCTTGTTTAGTAGCTTTTAGGGTTTAATTCTTAGGTTGGTTCAATCAAGGTTTAGTAGAACACTTCAAGTTTTGAAAACACGAGTGATGATATGTTCCTTTAAAAATAAAAAATAATGTGGAGTGCCTGGTTCAACCCTAAGAATCAACCCTAAGTGGCAAGCTACTTGATGGATCAATTTTAGATTGAGTGGTGCGACCCAAACAGTTCAAGCAATTGGCCTATTGCACCACTTGATTAAGGAACACAAAAAGTCTTAACCTAATTAGATTTCTACTCACTTATTTGTGTGTTGAGTTAAGTGTACCGGGTCCACAGGTCAGATCCAGGTTAAGTAGTAGAATCGATGTGATTGTGCGCCTTAGGGTGAGAAGTTGTCAGGGTTAAGTGTGTAGCTTTCAGAAAATCCCACAAGAGAAGAGTATTTTTTTCTTTTTTTTTATATATACAGGGGTGAGACGAGTGGAGGTAGCAAACAAACAACCAAATCTATCCTACGGTTTATAAAAAGCACCTAAGTTGATTTGGGTTTGAGTTATTAGTGTGGTGAAATGAATTAGTGGGTGGGGGTGGTGGGGATAAACTTATAAAACCTTCATCCGCACTTTTCTTTGATATAACCACTTTGGCTCGCCTCAAAAGAGTACCGGCAATCATAGTAAGATCAGAGAAAGAGTGAGATAAAAGTTAGGTAAGGCGGAAAAAATGCGAGAAAAACAAAAGAGCTTTGCCTCCCAATATGAAAAATTACATGGTTTTTAAGATAAGGATTTTAAGTCGCTGCAACGCGTAAATCTGTTCGCTTTTAAAATTTCTAACCTAGATAGGGAAGTATCTAGGGTCATCCAAGGAGGCAATATTTTGTGAAATTCAGGTCTCTTGCTCAAAAATGAAACTCAACTTTCTTTTTGTTGTTTTTCAATAAATCTTTTTTTTTTTAGTCTTTTTGGCAAATATGAAGTTGTTAACGGGAAAAGTACTACAACTAAGATGCAAAAATCTAAGTGACAAAAATATCTTCTTTCTAAACTCAACCTAGGTGCGTGAATGCCAAGGTTAATTATAAACAGAGAGTGAAATTAAACTAAGATAAAGCAACTAACGTAATTAAGATTGCAACAAAAATTGAGGGCAACTTTTATAAGAATGAGGAATTGTTTTAGACAAAAACCTAGTAGAGGAATGCTTCAACTGCTAGAATTAAAATTGCAAACATAAAAAAAAAAAACAATTATCCTCTTTAATGATGGTGAAGATGGCAAGGCTCTTGCTCTAATTGTGGCTGCTCCCACAATCAAAAAGAGTTCCTTTTTCTTGCAAAGCTTCTCCCAATTGATGAA
The DNA here is from genome assembly GCA_037157565.1 of Thalassia testudinum. NCBI lineage: Eukaryota > Viridiplantae > Streptophyta > Magnoliopsida > Alismatales > Hydrocharitaceae > Thalassia > Thalassia testudinum. Next base: position 1,093,471 of record JAZHRO010000017.1, read on the forward strand.
CTCCCCCTAGCAAGCCCAAAGGGTGGGCGTGTTTGACTATTCCAAGTTGGATGGAATTCCACCTTCAAAGGCTTCTCCCAAGGTGGCTTGGACCACCATTGACTCCTCCTCCAAGGGTAGTAGTGTACCACCCTTAAATCCTCCACTTCCTAGGGTAGGCATGTACCCTAGGTTGCCCTCCAATGCCTGTCTTCCTTCCTTGGCTGGCGTCGGCACAAGAGAGAAGAGAAGAGGGGAAGGCACCAAGGGGACATAGTATCCCCTTAACATTCTTCTTCTTCTTCTTCTCTTGACCTTCTATGTAGGTGGAAATATGGGTAGAAAATTATAGCCAAGGGTCTATTTTAATGGTGGTGGTAGGGGGTTTATATAGGAATGGTAGGGGGTTAAGGGTAGTTGATGGATGGAGGGTTAGGATGGCTTGTTGGAGGTAGTTAAGGGATCCTAGGGTTGATAATGGTTGGTGCCAAAATGGGGGGGTGTAAGGTGTTTGGTGCCAACCCTAGGAGAGGACTAGGGTTAGGATTTAAGGTGGTAGAGTTAGGTGGCGTGTAGGTTATGTGTAGAGTTAGGATGGTGTTGTTGGGTGGTGGTTATGTGATGGAGGGTAGATCTACGGTGGCGCCAAAGAAGAGGGATGCTTGAGGTGGCAGTTATGGTGGAGTTAAGGGAGTTGGCGCCAACATACGTGGGTTAAGGGAGAGGTTAGGTGGCATCACTAGATGGAGGGTTAGGATAGGTTGGGGGGTAATATGTAGGGTGTAGATGGGAGGAGGTGTTGTCGCCAAATGAAGGGTTGTAGGGGTGATTTTTGGTGCCAACTAGGGTAGGATTTAGGTTAGTTATAGGGGGTTAGGCTTGGTGCCAATGGAGGGCTTCTAGAAGGGGTTAAGTGTAGGGTTTATATGGCCTTGGTTGATGAGGTGTAGGGCTAAGAATTAAGGGGAAGTTGGTGCCAAAATGAAGGGGTGGCTGGGGCATTTTGGCACCAACTTGAAGGGGTGTTTAGGTTGGTAGTTATGGTGGGTTGGCACCAAAAGGGGTTGGGTTAGGGTTAAGGTGAAGTGGATGGCCATGGAGGCTTTTGGTGGAGTAAAGTTTAGCTAAGCTAGCTAAGCTAGCACAGCTAGTAGAGTAGAGCTGGAGGAGCTATGGTTTCATGGAGGAGAACTAAGGAAGAGTATTCTAGAGCTGGGGTTGCTGAGGTAGCTTCAAGGGGAGCTCAACTACTGAGCTTAGCTAATTAGTTCTTATGCAAGTAGTCAAGCTTGGGTAGTTGAGCTTAGTTGAGCAAGCCCTAACCTAGCTGGGGCTAGGTTGAGCTGGAACTACCTCTGATGAGAACTCTAGAGCTAGCTATGCTACTAGTTGACAAGTAGTAGCTCAGCTAGCTTAGAGATTAGCTATTGTGAGCTGGTTGGAGCTGAGGTGAGCAGAGCTTGAGCTGAGGTGGACTCATGTGAACCTAGTTGAGCTAGCTGGGGCTCCCATAGAGCTGGTGGGATATGAGATGAGCTAGACACGGCTAGGTTGAGCTGAGGTGAACTCCAGTCAACTCAGCTCAGCAAGTTAGAGCTCCCTGTGAACTAAAGGGAGCTGAGATGAGCTAGACTCAACTAAGCTGAGCTGGATCTGAGCTGACCTGAACTAGGGTGAGCTAAGATAAGCTCCCTTGAGCTGTCATTCAGCTGAGATGAGCTAAATGGAGCTAGGATGAGTTAATCCTAGTCCAAGTGAGCTGGATTCCAGCTATGGTGAGTTGGAACAAGCTGAGTTTCAGCTAGTCAGAACTTCTTCACTTGTTGCCTTCTTGAGTGCTAGGGTTCTGGAGATCTGACAATCTGTCTATCCCTAACACTCAAAGAAATACATCAAAAACAACATAACAAATGCAATGCATGCGTAACCTATTTTATGTCTAAATGCAACCCAAAAACCCTTTTGCAGAGCAAAATCCTAAGAGCTAGGTTTGTTTTAATGCATAAGAATGATGATAAACTGGCATTTATCACAACCCCATGCTTATCTTTTGCTAGTCTCTTAGGAAAACTTTAATTTTTACAAAATGAAATTTTTGAGAAATCTAATTTTTTTTTACTTTTGAAGAGAAAAAAAAATTATTAAACCTTAGTTGGTTTAAATACAAGAGGTACGGGATTTATTAAAGATAAACATCGAGATTTATTTTTGGATCCAAAAATTAGACAAAAATGGGATCAATATATCCCCCAAAAAATTCACAGATTAACCTCTTGTTAATTCAGATGACTTGAAATTTTTGTTTTTAGGATTTTTCTGGCTCTTGAATCTGATTCGCAACTTGCAAAAACCTTTAAAACCTTGTTCCTGTGCTTGTGGAAAGACAACATTTATAAGAGTGTGCTTTTAGTTAATTTTTTTTTCGTCCCCCATGCTTATTTCTACTTAGTCTTACAACAGATGTGTCGGAATCATTATTCCCATTACCAATCCTCGAGGGGGCTCTAGCGCCAGTACTTAGTGATAACATTATCCATGACACCACCCAGGAGCTCACAACCCCAAAACACAATGTGGTGTCAAGGGGAGCTCCAAGCAAACTCAAGCTCTTACTCCGACACTATAGGTAGAGCACCATCCAAGACACTTGAGCTGCTAAAATGTGCTTTAATGCTCCATCTAAAGATATGAAATATAGATATGGAGCAGCGCCAAGGCGGTAACATGTTGACATCGCATCCTCAAAGGAGGTATTTTCCTCCTTGGCGATGGGAACTCAAACCGATGATCTGCTTCAGACTTTTACTAAGTCCAAACAAGGGGGTTTTTCTAATTTTTAGTGATTTTTAGGTGTTGGCTTGTGTGTGAAATTTGACACAGGAAGTTTCGCAAGAAATGCAAGTTTTTGAATCAGAAACTAAGCCAGATACTTTCTATATTACAAATGAGGATCAAATCGCCTAAACTATCAAGAGTTCAGGTGGAATTTTAGAGAAGGATATCTGATCTAGTCTAAAAATAGACCCTGAAATTCTAATGATCAGATCTTATCCTCATCCCTAATTTGTTAAAGATTAAATCCCATTGTACCAGAAGTGAGTTTTTCAACCTTAGTCCCGATTTCAAAATTTTCCTAAAAAGTTCTCAATATTTTTATTTTTATTTTTTATTTTTTTTGGTATGCATGCAAGAAAATAAAAATGACTAAAGAAAAATGCATGTTTTTAGGTTTTGAAAATCCTAAATCGATTATCACAATTTTAAAAACACCCCCCCATGCTTAAGATATGAAATGCCCTCATGCATTAGGAGGGAAAGAGGAATTACCTTAGTAAAAGGCGACTGGATTTAGGATAGTCAAAACCTAGGGAAAAGAAAGAAAAAGAAGCAGAAAGAAAATGATGGGTTACCTCCCATCCAATGCTATCTTTTACGCCATTCAGTCGGGCGTAGTGTGCATTAGTGATCAGCTGTGGTTGGTTCGGTGAAATCGAAAGATTCAGACAGAAGATTCTGGGTATGATCAAAATAGGGTTTAAACGTTGGCCGTTAACTTGAAATGTCATATTAGTTTTCGGATCAAAAAGATCAACAGCACCGTATGGATAAGTTTTGAGGACAATAAAGGGGCCAGTCCATTTGGATTTTAATTTTCCAGGAAAAATACATAATCTTGCATCAAAAAGCCAAATGCATTGATTAACGTCAAAGGGTTTCCGAACAATGTATTTATCATGAAATTTCTTTGTTCGATCTTTATAAATCCGTGCATTTTCATACGAAAAATTACCTAATTCTTCCAATTCAGTTAATTGTAGTTTTTTATGGATACCGGCGTCAGATAAATCCATGTTTAATTGTTTTATTGCCCAAAAAGCCCTATGTTCTAGTTCTACTGGGAGATGGCATGCCTTCCCAAAAATCAGATGGAAGGGGGACATGCCCAGCGGGGTTTTAAAAGCGGTACGGTAGGCCCATAAAGCATCGTCCAATTTGTTGGACCAATCTTTACGATCGGGCCTAACTATCTTCTGTAAAATATTTTTGACTTCCCGATTAGAAAATTCTACCTGACCATTTGTTTTGGGGTGATAAGACGTGGAAATTTTATGGTTAACCCCATATTTAGAAAGAAGGTGACGGAATTGTGAGTGAGTGAAATGTGAGCCTCCGTCACTGATTATGGCTTTTAGAATGCCAAATCTTGAGAAAATATTCTTCTTAAGAAATTTGACAACCACACGGTGATCATTAGTGCGGGTGGGTATTGCTTCTATCCACTTAGATACATAGTCGACTACGACTAGTATATACAAATACCCACTAGAGTTGATGAATGGTCCCATGAAGTCGATGCCCCGTACATCAAAAATTTCAACCTCTAAAATAGAATTAATGGGCATCATATCCTTCCGAGTAATGTTGCTGATGCTGTGGCAACGCACATAGGATCGAACAAAATTATGAGCATCATTGTGCAAGCTGGATCAAAAGAATCCTGCATTAAAGATCTTAGCTGCAGCTTTCTTGCCCAAAAAATGTCTGCCACAGGCCATTGAATGACAATGTGTCAAAGTATCATGGATTTCGGAATAAGGGACACATCGTCTAATGACCTGATCGACACAAATGCGAAAAAGGTCAGGCTCCTCCCAAAAATAGTATTTAATATCAGCAAAGAACTTATCCCTTTTAATTTTTGATTTGTTCTGTTGCTAAATAGTTTGCAATGGGTCCAAACCAAGGGAGGGTGGTGGTAGCTAAAATGCTTTCATCAGGGAATTGATCAGGGGGGTCATTATGTGATTTGTCATAAGATGAGAGAGATGGTCGACCACTACATTTTGCGATCCTACCTTATCCTTGATTTCCAGGTCAAATTCTTGGAGCAGCAGGATCCAATGGATAAGGTGGGGTTTCGCATCTTTTCTTGTCAGCAAATATTTAAGTGTCGAGTGGTCGGTATAAACAATGACATGTGACCCCAAAAGACAAGATCTAAATTTTTCTAGGGCAAAGACAATGGCAAGAAGTTCTTTTTCAGTAACCGTGTAATTCTGTTGTGCATCATCAAGGGTTTTGCTAGTATAATAGATCACAACAAGCTTCTTGTCAATTCTTTGCCCTAGAACAGCCCCCACAGCAAAATCTGAGGCATCCGTCATTAATTCAAAGGGACTATTCCAATCAGGTCCCTGCAAAATTGGTGCCTCAGTAAATTCCTTCTTTAACCTCAAAAACTCTCCAAGCATTTATCATTGAAATCAAATGGCTGCTCTTTAGTAAGAAGCTGACTTAAGGGCTTGGAGATTTGGGAAAAATTTTGTATGAATCTATGGTAGAAACCCACATGACCCAAAAAGGATTTGATCTGTTTTATAGTTGTAGGAAGTGGGAGCTTAGATATAGCATCTATTTTTGCTTTATCTACCGCAATTCCTTGTCTTGAAATAACATGGCCCAAGACAATACCTTCCTGGACCATGAAATGAATTTTTTCCCAACTAAGGACCAGATTGACTTCTAGGCATTTTTGTAGAGTTCTTTCAAGGTTCTTGAGACAATGGTCAAAAGAATCTCCAAAAATAGAGAAGTCATCCATAAAGACTTCTAAGCATTCACCTACTAGGTCCAAAAATATCGCAAGCATACACCTTTGAAAGTCACAGGTGCATTGCAAAGATCGAAGGGCATTCTTCGGAAAGCAAAGGTTCCGAAGGGACAGGTGAAGTTTATCCTGGTCCTCAGGATGAACCGCTACCTGATTATAGCCGGAATAACCGTCCAGAAAATAGTAAAAATCCCATCCGGCTAGCCACTCCAAGATTTGATCAATAAAGGGGAGCGGGAAATGGTCCTTCTTGGTGGCGGTGTTTAATTTTCTGTAATAAATACACACATGCCAAGAAGAGGTAGTTCGAGTGGCTATATTCTCCCCATTTTCATTGGTAACAATTGTTAGTCCAGCCTTTTTGGGCACTACTTGTGTTGGACTAACCCAAGAGCCATCAGAAATGGGGTAGATGATATTGGCATCAAACCACTTAATAATTTCCTTTTTTACCACCTCCTGCATGTTAGGGTTCAAGTGCCTTTGTGGTTGGCAAGAGGGGCAAGAATCATCCTCTAAATATATACGATTTGTATAGTAGGACGAATGAATACCCTTAAGATCAGAAAGGGTCCATCCAATAGCTTTTCTATATTTACTCAAAACCTGGAGAATTTTGTGTTCTTGTGCCCTAGTAAGCCCAGAATTTATAATCAGGGGCAGGGTCTGATTTGGACCCAAGAAAACGTATTTAAGGGAGTCAGGCAAAGGTTTTAATTCCAGTTGTGGGCCCAACTCCAAAAGAATTTCTACTTTTTGTGTTAGTAGTGAAGTGAGAGTGAAGGGATTAGCTAGAGTGTTAGCTAAATGTGTGGTTAGGGTGGAAGGGTGGGATGAAGTGGATTGTTCAGGAACCGTGTTAATGGCAAAACATGAACCTAAATGCGAAATCTCCAAAGTTTCCACCACTATATTTTCCATTTCTTAATCCAAGTCATCAAAGAAATCAGGTTCTTGGAACCTCCTAGAAGCTTGGAAAATATCTAGGGTTACAGATTCACCGCCACACATGATCTTCATTTTACCAGAATCACAATCAATATTTGCATGGGCGGTGGCTAAGAATGGTCTTCCAAGAATTATAGGGGCAAACTTTAATGCTTCCGATACCTCTATGTCCAGGACTAAAAAGTCTACTGCAAATAGATAATTTTTGACCCAGACAAGGACATCCTCAACAATTTCCCTTAGTTTAATTGTAGATCAGTCTACTAATTGAAGAGTAACCTCAACAGGCTTTAATTCTCCCATCTTAAATTCCTCAAAAATAATTGTTGGGATAAGAATAATTGAGGCACTAAGATCCAACAAGGCACGATCAAAGGAAGTATCATTAATGATAACTTGAATCAAGGGGGAGCCTGGATCTTTTCTCTTAAGAGGCAGTCGGCTCTGCACAATTGAGCTGACTGTCTCAGGAAGGATCACCTTTCCTAAATTTCTAGGCTGCCTTTTTGGGGTACACAAATCCTTTAGAAATTTTGCATAGGCAAGGATGTATTTTATGGCATGTAGGAGAGGGATGTTAATTTCAACTTGCCCAAATAAATCCATTAATTCCTTATCAATGGACTCAAATTTCTTCTTTTTCTTATTTTGTGAAGAATGGAGGGCTTGTGGAAATGGTGCAGGATTTCCCTGTTTTGCATTATTAGGTTCTTGAACAGTGTTAGAGGAAGATGGGGAAGAGTTGATCTATTTTTCATTGAAATGGGTTTCTTTAACAGGTAGGGGGTCCTGAGTGGTTTTCCCGTTCCTCAAAGTAACTGCATTTATAGTTTGGTTGTTTCTAGGATGAGGATGGAAGCCTGACTGTTATTGAAACCCAGGGGGTGCTGAGGTGCTGGTTGAATAGGTTGACTGGGATATCCACCTTGGAATTGATTCCATTGATTATTCGGGTTAGGCATGGGTTGGGAAGGTAAATTCCTAGTAGGTCGATGATTAGGAGTAACCTTAACTTGGTGTTGAAAGTTGTTAATCATGAGGGTTACTTCTGTCATTTGATTCTGCATACCTTGCAGAGTTTTCATGACCTAAGTATCAATATCTTCCTAGGATGGTCCAGGTTGATATGCAGCTTGCCCATAATTCCCAAAATGATTTTGTTTCGAAAATGGAATCGGGTTCGGGTTTTTCCAGGAGTGATTTGGGTTGGTCCTCTAGTTTTGATTGGAAGTGTTGGAGGGGTTTCTAAATTGCTTCTAGAGAGCATAAATATTTTCCGTGGTGGGATCAAGAATATTTTGATTCAAATTATCAAAATTCCCAGTCAATTCTTGTGGAAAATTAAATGGAAATTGCTGACCAGCAGGTGTGGCATCAATATTGTGCAGATTTTCTCTACGGAGGAGTTGTGGAGTGTTAGTGTGTGGAGAGTTAAAGTGTGCAGCATTAAGTTGTGGAGCTTGTTTGTTTGTGAGCTTTTCTTCCATTTTTTCTAGTGAATTTGCATCTGGTCCAGTCATTGAGCTAACATATATAAATCATCCTGAGTGACTGGAACAGAGGTGGATTTGGAGTCAATTTCATTGACTCCGTGTCTGGGGTTTTGAGTTCTACCAAAAGGGCCCATTGAAGTCATATTAAATGAGTTTTCAGTCATTTCTTCAAAGAGGAGATAGGCACTCTCGGCATCTTTATTAAGGAAATTGCCCTCACATGAGGCATCCACAAATCGCTTCAATTGATCTTCTAATCCATGATACAAGATCTACACTAACTGCCATTGCGGTATTTCATGGTGGGGACAACTTCTTAAAAGTTCTTAGAATCTTTCCCAGGCTTCATGGAGGGGTTCACCAATTTTTTGTTGAAAGGTCGTTATGGATCTTCTTAAGGCGTTAGTTCGACCGATCGAAAAAATTTTTTTTAGAAAAGCGCACTTTAATTGGGGCCAGGTGGTGATCGGGCGCCCAACTGTTCTAAACCAGTGTGAAGCTTTATCTTTTAGAGAGAGGAAAAAGTCCCATCAACCACACATCTTCCTGCACATTGCGGGAACGAGTGGTTTGAGTGAGGATAGTTAATTCCTCGAGATGACAAAAAGGGTCCTCTTCTAGAAGACCATGAAAATGCTTGATCAGGTTCAAAATAGCTGGTTTGATCTCAAAATCCCCTTGTGGTATGACCACCCCGGATTTTTCCTCATAGTTGGAAGGATCATACAAATCCTTAGGAGGAACGACAGGTTGCTGGCGGGGTGGTGGGTTTTACCCTTGGTTGGCTAGGTACGTCACAGTCCTAGCCAAATTCTCTTAATTTTGTTGTAGCTGAACCAAATGGTCGACCATAAAGGCAAATGGGTTTGTATTTTGAGTTTGGATTTGAGGGCCACCTGGCCCTGCAGGAATTTCTGGATGTTCCAGATGAGGGAGGTTAGGGATGGGGAAGTCAACTTGTGGGTCGACTGATGGGTTAGAAGTGGAAGAAGAATTTTTTTGTCGGTTTCCCGGGTTTTCCATGTTTTTAGAAGAGGAAGGAGAAGAAAACAAAGATTTTCTAGTGCAGGGGGCAAAATCAGATGGTCCCTCAAGATGTGATTTTTGGGACCTTCACCCGTGCATGCACTTTTTTGGAAGAATTGGAGGGGAGGAGAAGAGAGAGAGATGAGAGAAAGTGTGCAATTCAAACAACAAATTCTAGACGTAACTTAATTGTGACTCCCTAAAAATAACCTAAGACTTGGTCTACCTAGGAAATAAATAATCACTAGTGAATACCCTTTCTGTCAACAAATCTAGCCAAGTTGTTGAAGGGGAGGTTTGGGCCCAAGCATTTCCCAGGAAAATCCCAGGTGCTTGTACAAACGAGCGCCTGATCGTTTGACACGGCCCCTCAGCCTGAACACCAGATATAGATGACAAAATTGATATCAATTAAAGAGAACCTAAGACCTAGATAGCAAGCCTAAGTTGATGAAACCTTAGGAGTCAAGTTGCTATAGATTTAATTAGGTCTAGGATACTTAAAGTGCACACGAAATGTGGAGGGCATTGATTGAGTTATTGCCTTATTATTTCAATTTTTTTTGTGTGCAGGAATTAGAAAGTGATTCCAATTAAAAAGCAAGTTGTCATACAATTTCTTGTACTTCTGTCCTTTAAGATTTAATTTAATTCAATGTGATTTAGGGTTTTTCTTTTTTAAATTTTCAAACAAGTTTGAAACTCTACAATCAAAGGAAAAAATAAGTTGTATTGGTGATGGTTAATTTCCTTTAATGTAAGTCTCTAAAAAGAAAGAAAGAAACCCTAATCCAATTGTCCTTAAGACAGAAAATTACTACCAATGAATTATTTTTAGGCTTTCTGCATTAAGTAGTGATCTAAACAAGTCAAACAACACCACTACTTTGAAGAAAATCAAACAAGGATTCCAAAAAAGATTTTTTTAAGATTTTAGGACTTTGTTTGATATTTGTTTTGAATTTTTATTTATGCTAGTGTCAAAGTTTAGAAATGATACCTGTGGGTGTTTTGGACTTTCTGTACCACCACCGACGTCAGAAAATTTTGATGATTTTATGTTATGTGTAGAATTTTACAAGGATTCCAGAAAACTAAATTTCACAAAAATTGGATGAGTACAAAATTCTAAAAATTCACAGACAATAGCAAAATAGGAATATTAGAGGGTGTGACTCCTATATAGTCCACGAATTTTTAAAAATTAATTACAAATCCAATTGCTCTAAAATTTGGAGGGTGTTCCCTCCTTGATTTGGAATCAATGGGTGAAATTATATGATTTTAAGAGGCATATGGTGTTGAGAATTGATTTTTCAATTTTAGATAGAAATCCAGACCTGAAAAATAGAACACCAGCACTTGAATTGGAGTGGTGTTTAATGAAGCATACAAGTAAACAATGGATTTTAAATTTCACCACTCCACTTAATTAAGTTGTTTAAGGTCCTGAAAGCTAAGTTTAGTGTGTTGTTGGTAGTTTTTAGCGAATTATATGACCAGAAAAGGGAACCAACTTGAAAATTTGAGGGAAGACAAGATATTGCAATCTTCTCAGAATCTCGCTTTCTTCCCGCAATGCCTGCACCCATGAAAGAAAAAGATAGAAGGGGATGAGATCCATTTCAAGAAAGAGAAAAGTGACAAATGCATAGTCATGCCTCCCCGGCAATGACACCAAAAAGTGATACAAAAATTACGAATATTTTAAGATTAGGGTTTTAAGTCGTTGCAACATATAAATCCGTTCGCTTTTAAAATTTCTAACCTAGATAGGGAAGCATCTAGGGTCATCCAAGGAGGCAATATTTTGCGAAATTCAGGTCTCTTGCTCGAAAATGAAACTCAACTTTCTCTTTTGTTGTTTTTCAATATATCTTTTTCTTTTTAGTCTTTTTGATATAAAGGGCAAATATGAAGTTGTTAACAGGAAAAGTACTATAACTAAGATGCTAAAATCTAAGTGAAAAAAATATCTTCTTTATAAACTCAACCTAGGTGTGTGAAGGCCTAGGTTAATTAGAAACAGAGAGTGAAATTAAACTACGATAAAGCAAGTAGCGTAATTAAGATTGCAACAAAAATTGAGGACAACTTTTATAAAAATGAGGAATTATTTTACAAAAAAACCTAGTAGAGGAATGCTTCAACTACTAGAATTGAAAGTGCAAAAAAAAAGAATTTATCCTCTTTAATGATGGTGAAGATGGCAAGGATCTTACTCCAATGGCGGCTACTCTCTCAATCAAAAAGAGCTCCTTCTTCTTGCAAACCTTCTCCCAGTTATTGAACACCTCCTAGCAAGCCCAAACAGGGGTGTGCTTGACTCTTCCAAGGTGGATGGAATTCCACCTTCAAAAGGCTTCTCCCAAGGTGGCATGGACCACCTTTGACTCCTCCTCCAAGGGTGGTAGTGTACCACCCTCAAATCCTCCACTTTCTAGGGTAGGCGTGTACCCTAGGTTGTCCTCCAATGCCTGGCTCCTTCCTGGGCTGGCGTGGGCACAAGAGAGAAGAGAAGAGGGGAAGGCACCAAGGGGACAGAGTATCCCCTTAATCTTCTTCTTCTTCTTCTCTTGATCTTCTATGTAGGTGGAAATATGCGTAGAAAAATTGTAGCCAAAGGTCCATTTTAATGGTGGTGGTAGGGGGTTTATATAGGAATGGTAGGGGGTTAAAGGTAGTTGATGGATGGAGGGTTAGGATGGCTTGTTGGAGGTAGCTAAGGGATCCTAGGGTTGATAATGGCTGGCGCCAAAATGGGTGGGTGTAAGGTGTTTGGCACCAACCCTAGGAGAGGACTAGGATTAGGTTTTAAGGTGGTGTGTAGGTTATGTGTAGGGTTAGGATGGTGTTGTTGGGTGGTGGTTATGTGATGGAGGGTAGATAAAGGGTGGCGTCAAAGAGAAGGAATGCTTGAGGAGGTAGTTATGGTGGAGTTAAGGGAGTAGGCGCCAATTTAGGTGGGTTAAGGGGGGGGTTAGGTGGCATCACTAGATGAAGGGTTAGGATAGGTTGGGGGGTAATATGTAGGGTGTAGATAGGAGGAGGTGTTGGCACCAAATGAAGGGATGTAGGGGGTGATTTTTGGCGCCAACTAGGGTAGGGTTTAGGGTAGTTATGGGGGATTAGGCTTGGCACCAATGGAGGGATTCTAGAAGTGGTTAGGTGTAGGGTTTAGATGGCCTTGGTTGATGAGGTGTAGGGCTAAGAATTAAGGGTAAGTTGGCACCAAAATGAAGGGATGGCTAGGGCATTTTGGCGCCAACTTGAAGGAGTGTTTAGGTTGGTAGTTATGGTGAATTGGTGCCAAAAGGGGTTGGGTTAGGGTTAAGGTGAAGTGGACGGCCATGGAGATTTTTGGTGGAGTAAAGTTTAGCTAAGCTTGCTAAGCTAGCATAGCTAGTAGAGTAGAGCTGGAGGAGCTAGAGTTTCATGGAGGAGAACTGAAAAAGAGTATTCTGGAGCTGGTATCAGGTATTCTGGAGCTGGGGCTGCTGAGGTAGCTTCAAAGGGAGCTCAACTTCTGAGCTTACCTAATTAGTTCTTATGCAAGTAGCCAAGCTTGGGTAGTTGAGCTAAGTTGAGCTGGCCCTAACCTATCTGGGGCTAGGTTGAGCTGGAACTACCTATGATGAGAACTTTAAAGCTAGATAAGCTACTAGTTGATAAGTAGTAGCTCAGCTAGCTTAGAGATTAGTTATTGTGTGCTGGCTGGAGCTGAGGTGAGTTGAGCTTGAGCTGAGGTGGACTCATGTGAACCTAGTTGAGCAAGTTGGAGCTCCCAGAGAGCTGGTGGGAGCTGAGATGAGCTAAACTCAGCTAGGTTGAGTTGAGGTGAACTCTAGTCAACTCAACTGAGTTAGCTAGAGCTCCCTGTGAACTAAAGGGAGCTGAGATGAGCTAGACTCAGCTACGTTGAGCTGGATCTGAGATGACCTGAGCTGGGGTGAGCTAAGATAAGCTCTCTTGAGCTATCATTCAGCTGAGATGAGTTGAATGGAGCTAGGATGAGCTAATCCTAGTCCAAGTGAGTTGAATTCCAGCTATGGTGAGTTGGAACAAGCTGAGTTTCAGCTAGTTAGAACTTCTTCACTTGTTGCCTTCTTGAGTGCTAGGGTTCTGGAGATTTGACAATCTATCTATCCCTAACACTCAAAGAAATACATCAAAAACAACATAACAAATGCAATGCATTCCTAACCTATTTTATGCCTAAATGCAACACAAAAAACCCATTTGCGGAGAAAAATCCTAAGAGCTAGGTTTGTTTTAATGCATAAGAATGATGATAAACTGCCATTTATCACCTCCCCATCAACGATGCCAAAAAGATGGTGGCACACTTCGCGAATTAAAATTTGGGTTTGGAGGACCTGTTACGACCCGATTCCTGAATCCCTACAAGACAAGAGAATCGGACCGACTCGACTGATCCCAAGACCCAGTCGTCCAACGAGAGAGTAACCAAAAGAGCAGTAAAATAAACAACATTCACCATGTATATAACTAGTAGTAACAAAATACAGCAGCAAAGAAAAGAACTACTACAGTATACACCACCACGACAGTAAAGAAATAAACATGTACATAAACATGAAGTTTACAATAAAAGAGTACAGGGGTAACAGAAACTATTCACTACAACAGAAGGAAAAGTACAGTGGGTACTACACAAGTAAGACTACTGGGCTCTACTAGGCCCATCACCCTCTGCAGCCGCCGGCTCTGGCTGCTCAACACCTGGTCCTGAAAAGGTGACAAAGGTGACACGTCAGCGAAACGCTGAGTAGAGTGGCAACTAAAAGCTAAGAAACAGTAAGATGGACAATAGCTGTTATATTTTTAATTTCCTTCTTTATAATTTCTATTTACTCGTTATTGAATTATCCCTCAGATTCTTCTCTTGATCTTGAATGTTCCTCGTGAGAACGATCTTGATTGAAGTCTTTTCCGAAAAGTAGAAGTAACATGTGGTGCTCTCCTAGCCGGGAGAGTCCCCCGTGGTGGTCCTACCCTCAGTCAACCACCCCAAGGTCACTGACAGACATAACGGTGACTACGGCACGTGCGATAAACGCACGGGTAGCTACCCTGCACTGGCACGCGGTCAGTCGTTTCTGTTAACGGGTGCGCCCAAAGCACAGCACGGAACCTGTATAGGGCAGAGCCCTCTCAGTAACAGGGGTCCAGCCCCTCCACAGTAACCAAACAGGGGTCTTTCCCCTCCACAGTCCGCGCACACTCGCCTGACTACCTTGGTTTGCCCAGTGGGCCTAACAAGTCGGTGTGGGAGAGCTAGCAGAACCTCGGGGCCCGTGGGGAAGCTAGTACTCTCCCTACACTAGTAGCTCTCCTCGGTACTGTGTACACGAGGGCTAAAAGTCGGTACAAAGTGGCCAGACCTAACCCCAGGTCCCTGGGGTGGCTAGCTCCACTCTGCACTAAACAGGGGGGACAGTCGCTCTCCTTGGTACTCCGTACTCAAGGGCCAACTCACTTCCCCAATTCTATTCCATTCACTTTCCAGGAGTTCTACTCCTAATTCCCCGTAGGGGTCATGCTCTTTCAACTCAGCCAATTTAGGTTTCATCATTTCAGCTTTATATTTATATAGCCCATGTTCCCAACCGTAATTCTTCATTCAAATCAGGTAGCTGTTAACCAATTACAGGTAGTTATCGTTTCCTTTCTACTTTTCCAAGACTGCAATGTATATGCATTTCAATCTAGTTTTTCAATCCAAGGGTTCATGCACTACCCTAAACTCTATTAATTATTTTACGAATGCATAAGTTTTGATAAATAATTGAAAGGGCCACTCTACCTGCAAAACTGGGAGTACTGGGGGCAAAATCGGCAAGCCCACGTGCCTCCGCAACCCCTAGAGCTGCAACGGAACGGGGTCCTAACACAAGGATCAAAAACAAGGAGCTACTCAGAATAGCATACAATTACTGTAAACAGGTAGAGGAACTAAATCTGAGAAGAGCAAGACTTGAAATGCGGAAAACGGACTCCGAACCGACCCTAAATGGGTCAAAAATGACAAGTCTGCCCAAAATCAGACGTCTGGAACTTCTTCCAGACGTCTTAAATGATTGCTCAGGTCATACCTTGATCTACATGGTCCTTCAGACATCTAGAAGCCCGCTGAACTGTCTGGACTTAGTTTCTAGACGTCTGACTACCACTCCGAACATCTGGAGACCCTCTCCGTCATCTGGTGCTTTGCCCAGACATCCGATCTTTGTGGGATGGCGTGCCCTTGCACCTTCCAGAATAAGTCCTACACACACACGTGCCCGTTCTCAACATGAGAGGATGCAGAAGACTTCGGCGAAACAGCTGCATGCCCGTACATGCGAAAGAAGGAGAAGGTAAAAAATAACATACCTTTCAGATGTCTGGACCTTTCTCCAGACGTCTCCTGCGTCGTCTGGACATAAGTCCAGACGTCTGATTCTGGGAAATTTTCCCAGAATCAGGACCTCCTCGCCCTCCGCCTGCAGCACACGGCCTTGCCGCGCCGCGCCTGCCTGCTGCTTGAGCTGCAGCAGCTCCTCCGCGGCACCACACGCTTGCTGCGCACCCGCCAGTCGGCTCTGGCTACCCCGGTGAGCTCACACCCTCTCGGTCAAGCTCCCTCTCCCTCTCGCAACAGCCCCTCCTCCCCACACACTCGCAGCAGCCGCTGTTGCCGCTCTCACCCACTCGCTCTCTCGCTGACAGGGGGAAGAAGAAGAAGAAGGCGGTGGAGTGAGGGTGAGGGGGAGAGAGGTGTATTTGTAAGCTGTCGAGCGGAGAGAGAAAGAAAAAGCTGTCTACAAGGAGAGAGGAAAGAGAAGAAGGAGGGCGGCGGGTTTAGTCTGTGTGCGCATGCGCGCAGATGCGAACCCGTACGTCGAAAAATTTTAATTCCAGACGTCTTGGAAGGCTTCCAGACGTCTGACTAGATGTCTGGACCACTTCCCAGACGTCTTAAACAACGCTTGATGCCCCGGGTTATAACAATATAACAAACTCAAAGGAAGTTTCATCCCCGAAACTTGTGCTAACTAGGGTGTGGGAAAGAACGATATATGCATAACAAACTCAAAGAGGACCGAAGCCAGTCCGAAAATACGTACCCACGAAAAGCTCTGGGTATCTCTCCCACATCGCCGCCTCAGGCTCCCAGGTAGCCTCCTCGTACCGCTGGCTCCTCCACAAAGCCTTTACCAAGGGTACTTGCTTCCGTCTCAGACTGCGGACGGCTCTGTCGAGAATCTGCACTGGCCGCTCGGGGTAGGTCAGGTCGTTGCCCACCTCGACGCTCTCGTGACTCAGGATGTGACTGGGATCGGCAACATACTTCCTGAGGTTGGACACGTGGAACACGTCATGCACACTAGAAAGCTGGGGAGGAAGGGAAAGCCTGTAAGCAACGAGTCCAACCTGCTCCAGGACCTCAAAGGGCCCCACAAACCTCGACGCGAGCTTCCCTCTCACCCCAAACCGTTGCAGGCCCTTCATGGGCGAAACACGAAGGAAGACATGGTCCCTAACCTCAAACTGCACCTCTCTATGTTTCCAATCTGCATAGCTCTTATGCCTGCTCCTAACAGTGCAGAGTCCCCTGTGAATCTGCTCGACTACCTCCTGACTCTGCCGGATCAGCCTAGGGCCAACCTCCCACTTGGTCCCCACCTCAACCCAACACAAGGGTGCCGTACACCTCCGTCCGTACAGAGCCTCATAGGGTGCCATACCGATGCTCAAGTGATAACTATTATTGTATGCAAACTCCGCCAAAGGCAAGTGCTCCTCCCAAGAGCCCCTCCAGTCCAGTACACAGGCACGCAAAAGGTCCTCAAGTGTCTGTATCGTGCGCTCAGACTGTCCGTCCATCTGGGGGTGGTACGCTGTACTGAACCTCAACCGCATCCCCAGGGCCTGCTGAAACTCAGCCCAAAATTGGGACGTAAAGCGGGTATCCTGGTCGGATATGATCTCCCACGGAACTCCGTGTAGACGTACCACGTCGCGGATATACCTCTCTGCCAACTGTGCTGGTCCCAAGGTGACTCGGATCGATAAGAAACGCACCGTCTTGGTCAATCTGTCAATGATTACCCAGACTACGTCGTGTCCTCGCTGGGTAACAGGTAAACCCACCACCAAGTCCATGGTGATGCTCTCCCACTTCCACTCTGGCACTGGAAGTGGCTGTAGCGGCTTTGCAGGCCTCTGATGCTCGGATTTCACCTGCTGGCACACTAAGCACTACTGTATGAATTCACCCACATCCCGCTTCATCCCCCTCCACCAAAAGTCGCGTCTCAAGTCATGGTACATCTTCGTGTTTCCAGGATGTATGGTGAATCTGGAACCGTGTGCCTCAGTCAGGAGCTCTCTCGACAGCTCCTCGTCTCTGGGAACGCACAACCATCCCCTCATGCGTAGCACCTGGTCTGTAAAAGAGAAGTCCCCCGGGTCTCCTAACAGTACTCTGTCACGCAAGGACTGCAAGTACGGGTCGACCATCTGTCCTGTGATGATGCGATCTATCAGCTTTGGCCTCGTCTATTGTGTCACAATCACTGCCCCACAGTGCCCCCGTAACTCTAGGGGTCGCCAACTGCCCATCTCCTCCAAGAGGCTCCAACTCTGCACCTGTAAACTGGCCAAGTGTGCGAGGGCCTTCCGGCTCAAGGAGTCAGCCACCACATTGGCCTTTCCCGGGTGGTAGGAAATGCTGCAATCATAGTCCTTCAGGAGCTCCAACCAACGTCTCTGTCTCGCAGAAGTCAGCCTCTCCTTCAGATCCTGAAAACATGCCTCACAGGCATCTGTCCAAGTGAAGGGCACGTCCTTCTAGGTCAATTGTGTCGTAGGACGTGCAATCTGTGAAAATCCCCTGATAAATCGCCTGTAGTACCCTCCAGTCCCAAGAAACTACGAATCTCAGTAACCGTACGCAGTCTCTCCCACCTGATCACTGCCTTGACCTTGGCTGGGTCCATAGCCAAACCATCCCCAGAGATCACATGACCTAAGAAGGTCACCTCCCTCAACTAGAACTCGCACTTGCTATATTTGGCATACAGCCTACGTCGTCTCAGTGTGTCCAGAACCATCCGCAAGTGCTGTCCGTGCTGCGTCTAATCTCGAGAATAGATGAGCACATCATTAATGAAAACCACCACGAACTGGTCCAAGCACAGTCTAAACACCTGGTTCATGAAGTCCATGAAGGCGGCGAGGGCATTGGTCAGCCCAAACGGCATGACCAGAAACCCGTATTGTCCGTACCGGGTGCGGAAAGCTGTCTTGGGGACGTCGAGGTACTCTATGACCACCGGGATACTGTGGAAGTCTGCCACAGGGCTGGGCTCTGCCACCACACAAGTTAGGAAGCCCTCACACCCCTGGCTCAAAAGTTTCGCCACCCGAAGTGTAGAAATACACCTGAAGCCTCCATCCACTGGCTGACCGTGGAACTTGAAAGAAGGCAACTCCGATATGGAGAAGACGATCTTTCTCTCAAAACAGTCCACCAAGGCGTGGTAAGCGGACAGCCAGTCCATCCCCAGAATTACTCCAAAGTCCTCCATCTGTATCATAATCAAGTCAGCGGAAAGGCTGTGTCCCCCAACACTGACCTCGCAACCCGTATATACCTCCTCAGCTACAAACAGCTGACCACTCAGACCTCTGATCACGAATGGATCCTCTAACAGCATATAATCCTGGCCCAAACTAACCACGAAACTGGCAGCAACAAACGAGTGCGTAGCGTCGGAATCAAAAAGCGTGTAAACGAGTCTGCCGGAAACTGAAACCATACCTGCCACCACTGATCCCGAAGCTCTGGCATCCCTGTGTGTCAGGGCGTTGATACGCCCCTCAGCCCTAGGTGCGGACGAAGCAGCCACACTCTGTGTCGGACGGGTAGCTGCTGGCCGGTACCCTCCTCGTGACTGTTGTCCTCCTCCTCGCACCTGGAAACCGCGGCCTCCTGCTCTCCCTCCAGTGCTCGGCGTGGGAAGCATCTGCTGACCCCCTACCCTAGACGGGCAGTCCCTCCTGATGTGGCCCGGCTGGCCACACTGGTAGTAGAGGGGAACCCGACTCTCACCCTCAGTGGGTCCCTGCTGTCGACTGGGCGGGGGTCCGATGCTAGCAACTGGCCCCTGTCGAGGGCCCCCAAAGGCCACTGATGGCCCTACAAAATGTGACGGCTCTCCTGTGGGCACCACGTGTCCCCTCTCGCGTCGGCCCTGTGAGAAGTTTGGCTGGTAGGGCCTCTTCCTCCCGCTGTTAGTATCTCGCACGGACGGGTTGGTCTCTTCGTATGTCATGGCTGCCTCCACCACCCTCGAGAACGTAGGCAGCTTCAGGGGTTTGACATACCCCCGAATCACAGGCCGGAGCCCCTCGGTGAACCTCCAAAGGCGCTCCTTCTCGTGGCCACTACTGTTGCTGTGAAGCGAGACAGCTCTAGAAAACGCGTGCAGTACGTGCTCACGGTCATCGTCCCCTAGCGGAGAGTGTGGAACTCCCGCCTCCTCTGGTCCTACCACGTCTGGGGAAAGTACTGCTTGCAAAAGAGGGTGACGAACCGGTCCCAGGTCGGTTTGTCCCTCTCCTGTCCCCTGACCGTCCTCCACCACTTGTGTGCTGCGCTCTCCAATTGGTACGTGGCAAAGGCCACGCGGCACTCCACCGGGGGGCGAAGGGTGTCAAAAACCTTCTCGATCTACTCGAGCCAGTCCTCCGCCTCAGTCGAGTCCTCATCCCCCTTGAAGGAGGGGGGCTTTAGCTTCCAGAACTGCACGAAAAGCTAGAAGTGGTGCTGCAGTGGAGATGCTGGTGCACCTCCAGGTAAAGAAGCCTCGTGCACAGAAGTGTTGAAGGAAGGTGGGGGCGGTGGCGGCCCATCCCCTCCCCCGCATCCAGCGCCACGTCCATCGCGTGGTCCCACAGAGGACTCCCCCTCCGTAGCCCCAGGGAGAGGTGCTCGTGGCGGCGGGTGGGGCTCCTCTCGCACTATGTCCCGTATCAGCTAGGCGAGGTCCTGGGCATGAATGCCCGAGAGCAGTGGCTAGTCCACTGAAACGTCGACCTCAACACGCCTACCCCTCCGACCTCATCCTCGTCCGCACTCGCAGCCCGCCTCGCTAGTCCCGTGTCAAGGCATCTCCTGCAAGGAGACACGAAAATAGAACGGAAACACGTCAATATAAATAATATCTAACGAAGAAGTCTAAGAGCTTATGTCAAAAGAAACATTGTGGTGGCTACTCTAGTTACAGACATGTGAATTGGTTACTTTCCAGTCAGTTGGTTCACTTCTCGATACGACCTTGCTCTAATACCATCTTGTTACGACCTGATTCCCGAATCCCTACGAGACACGAGAATCGGACCGACTCGACTGATCCCAAGACCCAGTCGTCCAACGAGAAAGTAACCAAAAGAGTAGTAAAATAAACCACATTCACCATGTATATAACTAGCAGTAACAAAATACAGCAGTAAAGAAAAGAACTACTACAGTATACACCACCACGATAGTAAAGAAATAAACATGTACATAAACATGAAGTTTACAATAAAAGAGTACAGGGGTAACAGAAACTACTCACTACAAAAGAAGGAAAAGTACAGTGGGTACTACACAAGTAACACTACTGGGCTCTACTAGGCCCAGCACCCTCTGCAGCTGCCGGCTCTGGCTGCTCAACACCTGGTCCTGAAAAGGTGACACGTCAGCGAAACACTGAGTAGAGTGACAACTAAAAGCTAAGAAACAGTAAGGTGAACAGTAGCTGTTATATTTTTAATTTCCTTCTTTATAATTTCCATTTACTCGTTATTGAATTATCCCTCAGATTCTTCTCTTGATCTTGAATGTTCCTCGTGGGAACGATCTTGATTGCAGTCTTTTCCGAAAAGTAGAAGTAACACGTGGTGCTCTCCTGGCTGGGAGAGCCCCCCGTGCTGGTCCTACCCTCAGTCAACCACCCCAAGGTCGCTAACAGACATAACGGCGACTACGACACATGCGATAAATGCACGGGTAGCTACCCCGCACTGGCACGCGGTCAATCATTTTCGTTAAAGGGTGCGCCCAAAGTACAGCACGGAACCAGTATAGGCTAGAGCCCTTTCAGTAACAGGGGTCTAACCCCTCCACAGCAACCAAACAGGGGTCTTGCCCCTCCACAGTCCATGCACCCTCACCTGACTACCCTGGTTTGCCCAGTGGGACTAACAAGTCGGTGTGGGGGAGCTAGCAGAACCCCGGGGCCCGTGGGGTAGCTAGTACTCTCCCTACACTAGTATCTCTCCTCGGTACTATGTACACGAGGGCCAAAAGTCGGTACAAAGTGGCCAGACCTAACCCCGGGTCCCTGGGGCGGCTAGCTCCGCTCTGCACTAAACAGGGGGGATAGTTGCTCTCCTTGGTACTCCGTACTCAAGGGTCAGCTCACTTCCCCAATTATATTCCATTCACTTTCCAGGAGTTCTACTCCTAATTCCCCGTAGGGTTCGTGCTCTTTCAACTTTATATTTATATAGCCCATGTTCCCAACCGTAATTATTCATTCAAATCAGGTAGCTGTTAACCAATTACAGGCAGTTTATCGTTTCCTTTCTGCTTTTCCAAGACTGCAATGTATATTCATTCAAGCTAATTTTCCAGTCCTAGGATTCATGCAATACCCTAGCATCTATCATTCAATCTAGTTTTTCAATCCTAAGGTTCATGCACTACCCTAAACTCTATTAATTATTTCACGAATGCATAATTTTTGATAAATAATTGAAAGGGCCACTCTACCCACAAAATCGGGAGTACTGGGGGCGAAATCGGCAAGCCCGCGCACCTCCGCAACCCCCAGAGCCGCAACGGAATGGGGTCCTAACACAAGGATCAAAAACAAGGAGCTACTTAGAACAACATACAATTACTGTAAACAGGTAGAGTAACTAAATCTAAGAAGAACGAGACTTGAAACGTGGAAAACGGACTCCGAACGGACCCTAAACGGGTCAAAAATGACAAGTCTGTCCAAAATCAGATGTCTGGAACTTCTTCCAGACGTCTTAAATGATCACTCAGGTCATACCTTGATCTGTGCGGTCCTTCAGACATCAAGAAGCCCGCTGAACCGTTTGGACTTAGTTTCCAGACGTCCGACTGTCACTCCAGACGTCTGGAGACCCTCTCCATCGTCTGGTGCTGTGCCCAGACGTTCGATCTTTGTGGGATGGCATGCCCTTGCGCCTTCCCGAACAAGTCCTGCACACACACACCCGTTCTCAACATGAGAGGATGCAGAAGACTTCGGCGGAACAGCTGCATGCCCGTACACGTGAAAGAAGGAGAACGTAAAAAATAACGTACCTTTCAAACATCTGGACCTTCCTCCAGATGCCTCCTGCGTCGTCTGGACGTAAGTCCAGACGTCTGATTCTGGGAAATTTTCCCAGAATCAAGACCTCCTCGCCCACCGCCCACAGCACATGGCCATGCCACTCCACGCCCACCTGCTGCCTGAGCTGCAGCAGCTTCTCCGCGACACCACACACTTGCTGTGCACCTGTCGGTCAGCTCTGGTTTCCCCGGTGAGCTCGTACCCTCGCGGTCGAGCTCCCTCTCCCTCTCGCAACAGCCCCTCCTCCCCACACACTCGCAGAAGCCGCTGCTGCCGCTCTCACCCGCTCGCTCTCTCGCTGACAGGGGGAAGAAGAAGAAGAAGGCGGTAGAGTGAGGGTGAGGGGGAGAGAGGTGTATTTGTAAGCTGCTGAGGGGAGAGAGAGAGAAAAAGCTGTCTGTAGGGAGGGAGGAAAGAGAAGAAGGAGGGCGGCGGGTTCAGTCTGCGTGCGCATGCACACAGACGCGAACCCGTACGCCAAAAAAATTTAATTCCGGACATCTGGGAATGCTTCCAGACGTCTGGACCACTTCCCAGACATCTTAAACGATGCTTGATGCCCCAGGTTATAACAGGACCCATCGTCATAGCTCGCAAAATGTGTCTTTCATATAAGATTTATAACTGAAACTTGTGATGAGTCCCAGGTCGAACACGGGGAGGCGAACATTTGATTTTGAAAATCCACGTTTTGCTTTTATTTATTTTTGGTCGATTTTATCTTTTCTATGTTTTTTTTGGCTTTTAGCAGGCAAGAGATCAGGTTGATGAATTCTAGCTAATATAATTGCAAAAATATAAGAGAGAGAGAAAGAAAGAGAGAGAGACAATCATCCATTCATGAAAAACTGTTTATTACAACTACGAAAGTGAAAAATCTACACTATGAAAGTGAAAAATAGAGAGAGGTGAGAGAAATCCCCTCGATAGTCGCTTGGAGGATGACTCGCTTTGACGTAGCTTGGAGGAAGGTGGTAAGGAGTGGGATGAAGGAGGACATAGCTGGAGGATGAAGGACAAGGCAGGACAGCGTCGTGGCGAGGATCTTCTTGAAGGGCGGTGAGAGGACAGCCACGGGATGCCCCACGAATGGGGATGAGGGGAGGGAAAACTATTTGGTTTTACTCTAGAGGAGCACCCCAGGCTTGGGACAAGCTCTCTCTAGAGCCTTGGAGGTGGTGAGGTGAAGAAAGGAAGAGATGAAGAATGGGAGGGGCACCGAACCTTTTATAGTGGAGGAAACAATCAAATCCGTTTACAGGACATTTAATGACGGTCATAAACATTGCTAAAGATCCGCCGCAAATGTCACTAAAGACAGCCTACATGATAGCGATTTCACGCGGTTTGTTAATTAGGTCGTTGTAACACGTAAAATCGATCAACTCTTAAATTTATATTCCTAGATAGGGGAGTATCTAGGGTCGTCCAAGGAGGCCAAATGTTTGCAAAATTGATTCTCTTGCTTGGAATAAAAATCTCAACTTTCTTTTTTGGTATTTTTCAATATATCATTTTTTTTGTTTTTGAATTAAGACAACATGCGAAATGGTGGCGGGAAGGTGATTTACACTTCAAATTTAAAATACTACTTCTAAGTGGCAAGTAGAACCTCTCCCTAAGCTCACTCTAGGTAAGTGGAGGCCTAGAATAATTAGGGAGAGGGAGTGAAGAATGCTAAAAACAAAACAAGTAGAAATGCAAATAAGAAATTGCAAAGAAGGCAACTAGATTAATGAAAAGTGTTTTACAAAAAGGCTTAATAGAGGAATGCTTCTACTACTAGAAAAATTAAAATAAAGAAAAGAAAACACAAATCCTCTAGATAGATGGTGAAGAAGAGGGCTTCTTGCTCCAAGGTTGGTGGCTCCCAATCTTGAAAAGAATCCTCCAACTCCTTCCTTGCTGTGCTCCGCCAAGATGATGTCCTCCAAGGCAAGCCCTAAGGGGGCGTGCCCTAAGCATCTCTCCAAGGGTGGACGTCCACCCTAGGTCCTTCTCCCTTGCCTGGCCGTCCTCCTTGAAGTGGAAGAGTCCTCCTCCTTGGAGTGGCCCAAGTTGAAGAGAGTGGGGAGAAGAAGGCACCAAAAGGGCTGGTGATGTGCCCCTTTAATCTCCTTCTCTACTCCTTCTTCTTGGCCGTAGGTATAGGTGGTATAGGTAGCAAAATACACTAATGGAGGACGCCCTAAAATGGTGGCAGGTGGTGGGTTTATATAGAGTAGGAAGGGGGCTAAGGTGACTCTTGGAATGGAGGGCTAAGATGGAGAGATGGAGGTGGTTGGGGATCCTAAGGCTAAGGGCAATTGGCGCCAACTCAAGGGGTGTTAAGGGGGTGGTTATGGTGGTTTGGTGGCTTTTGGTGGTGGAGAGACACCACCATTTTGGCACCATCCTAGGGTCTTCTAGAAGGGGGGTTAGGTGGATGGTGGAGATGGATTTAAGGAGAGGTGTATGGTGGAGATGAAGGGAATTTTGGAGGGAAAGTTGGTGCCAAAAGGGAAGGGTTCTAGAAGGTTATTTTGGAGGGAAAATAGGTGGCTTTTGGTAGTGGTGATGGGGTGAAGGGGTGTGATGGTGGTGGCGCCAACTTGGAGTAGGATAGCTAGCTTAGGTGAGCTTAGTTGATGGAGCTAGCTAGGGTTGAGTTGAAGGTGGTGGATGGACAAGGAGCTGGGTGCTAGCTAAGCTAAGATAAGCTAAGCTAGCTTGGCTAGCTATAGAGTATAGGAGGAGGTATTGGAGCTAGGGTTTGAAGAGAGGAGCTAAGGAGGAGAAGTCTGGAGCTGGAACTGGAGCTGGCTGCTACTGAAGAGGCTGGCATGGAGCTACTCTAGCTGGCTTAGCTTGCTAGTTCTTTGCTAGCTGCTAAGCCAAGATAAAGTGAGATGGCTTCTACCATAATGAGCTAAGGTGAGCTAGGTTTGATGCTCCCAGGGAGGATCAAGCTGGTTGAGGCAGCTAAGGTAGCTTAGCTCAACTGAGTTGAGCTAAGCTGAGTCCTCAGGAGCTGGACTTGAGCTTCCTGAGCTGAGATGAGCTCTTCTTCAGCTGGCTGGTGCTGAGTGGAGCTGGATGTAGCTGGGTCTGAGCTAGGGTGAACTCCCGTCAACTCAGCTGAGCTCGCTAGAGCTCCCTGTGGACTAGTGAGAGCTGAGATGAGCTAGACTCAGCTAAGTTGAGCTGGATCTGAGCTGACTTGAGCTAGGGTGAGCTAAGATGAACTCTCTTGAGCTTCCATTCAACTGAGATTAGCTGAATGGAGCTGGGATGAGCTAACCCTAGTTCAAGTGAGCTAGGTTCCAGGTGTAGTGAGCTGGATCAAGCTGAGTTCCAGCTAGTCTAAGCTTCTCCTTCACCGTTTGCCTTCTTGAATGCTAGGGTTTTAGGGATCTGTATATCTGTTCATCCCTAATACTCACAAAAACATATCAAAAAGACAATAACAAATGCAATGCATGCCTAACCTAATTTATGTCTAAATGCAGCCTAAAAACCCACTTGCGGAGTAAAATCCTAAGAGCTAGGTTTGTTTTAATGTATAAGAATGATAATAAACTGGCGTTTATCACACCCCCATGCTTATCTTTTGCTAGTCTCTTAGCAAAACTTTAATTTTTTGGAAAACGAAATTTTTGGGAAATCTAATTTTTTCGACTTTTGAGGAGAAAAAGAGATTAAGGGACTTTGGCAGATTAAAAACACAGGAGGTACGGGATTTGTTAAAGATAAACATCGGGATTTATTTTTGGATTCAACCATTAGACAAAACGGGATCAATATATCCTCCAGAAAATTCACAAATTAACCCCTTGTTAATTCAGATGACTTGAAATATTTGTTTTTAGGATTTTTCTGGCTCGCGAATCTGATTTGCAACTTGCAAAAATCCTTTAAAACCTTGTGTCTGTGCATGTGAAAAGTCAACATTTATAAGGGCGTGTTTATTTATTATTACTTTTTTTTTCTCTCCCCCATGCTTATTTTTAGCTTAGTCTTACAACAGATGTGTCGGGATCATCATTCCCGTTACCATTCCTCGAGGGGGCTCTGGCACCAATACTTCGGGATAGCACTGTCCATGACACCACCCAGGAGCTTACAACCCCAAAACACGATGCGGTGTAAAGAGGCGCTCCAAGCAAACTCAAGCTCTTGCTCCGACACTATAGGTAGAGCACCATCCAAGACACTTGAGCTGCTAAAATGCGCTTTAATGCTCCATCTAAAGATATGAAATATAGATATAGAGTAGCGCCGAGGTGGTAATATGTTGACATCGCATCCTCAAAGGAGGTATTTTCCTCCTTCTCGACGGTGAGAACTCAAATCAATGATCTGCTTTAGACTTTTACTAAGTCCAAACAAGGGAGTTTTTCAAATTTTTAGTTATTTTTAAGCGTTGGCTTGTGTGTGAAAATTGACACAAGAAGTTTCTCAGAACATGCAAGTTTTTGAATCAAAAACTAAGTCAAACACTTTCCGTATTACAAAATAGGATCAAGTCACCTGAACTATCATGAGTTCAGGTGGAATTTTAGAGAAGGATATTTGATCTAGTCTAAAATAGACCCTGGAATTCTAATGATCAGATCCATGTCCTTATCCTTAGTTTGTTAAAGATTAAATCCCATTGTACCAAAAGTGAATTTTTGGACCTTAGTCTCGATTTCAAAATTTTTCCTCAAAAAGTTTTTCATCATTTTTTTTTGGTATGCAAGCAGGAAATAAATTAAAGGAAATTTCATGTTTTTAGGTTTTGAAAATCCTAAATCGATTGTCAAATTTAAAAACACCCCCCATGCTTAAGATATGCCATGTCCTCATGCATTAGGAGGGAAAAGGGATCACCTTAGTGAAGAACAGTCAGATTTAGATGAACAAAACCTGGAAAAAGAAGAAAAAAGGAAAGCAAGAAAAAATGATGGGTTACCTCCCATCCAGTGCTATCTTTTACGTCATTCAGCCGGGCGTGAAGCTATGCATGGAAGACATAAAATCATGTAAATAAATGGACACTTGGATGCCTGTAAAAAAGGTGTCTTCTTCTAGATCCCTAGAAAATTGATTAGAAGCAATATTGGGATCAAAGTTAGATGGAAAATGATAAGTGTTGCCCAAGTCTGGCCATGGTTTTAAATCAGGTTGGATGGCAAACTCGGGCGGGGTTGGTGGCAGGTCCGTAAGAAAGGAGTCGGGGAAGGAATGGTGAGGATTGGGTGAAGTTAGTGTGGAAAAATTAGGTGCGTCAATAGTGGGTGGGTTAGGGTGCTTAGGGGGGTATCAGGAATAAATTTGGGGTCAAGACAAGTTTCCGGATCACAGATTTCGCCGACCACTGATTCTGAATCAGAGTCCTCAAAAAAATTATGGTCAGTAAGGGTATCTATTAACATTGTCTCCTCCACCATATTGGAAATTTTAGTATCTGAGTCCTCAAAGAAGTTATCATCATGGAATCTCCTGGAGGATTTAAAAATATCTAAAGTGATAGTTTGGCCTACACAGTTGATATCCATTTTGCCTGTGTGGCAATTGATATTTGCCATTGCAGTGGCCAAAATAGGGCGTCCAAGGATTATTGGGGAGTCCAGTAATGATTCAGGTGCCTCAAAGTCAAGAACCAGAAAGTCTGCAGGGAAGACACAATTCTGGACCTTGACTAAAACATCCTCGACAATCCCACGAGGTTTGATTGTAGATCGGTTAGCTAATTGCAAGGTAACCTCAATGGGTTTTAATTCACCGATCTGAAATTCTTCGAATAAACTCGTGGGAATAATATTAACTGAGGCACCAAGATCAAGGAGGGTGCGATTAAATGTAGTGTCATCAATAATTACAGAAATTAAAGGCTCCCCCGGATCTTTCATCTTAGGAGGCAGCTTACTCTGTATGACAGAGCTTACTGTCTCCGAAAGATGCACCTGTCCTAGATTTTCGGCCTGCCTTTTAGGAGTACAAATCTCCTTCAAAAATTTAGCATAGGCAGGTATATATTTGATGGCATCTAGGAGAGGAATATTGATATGAACTTGCCCAAACAGATCCATGAGTTCTTCTGTAGTGGGCTCAGATTTCTTTTTCTTATTGTTTGTGGGGTAGAGAGCTTGTGGGAAAGGGATAGGAATCTTGTCTTGAGATTTTTGTATTTCTTTTTCTTCCTGATGGGGAGGTGGGGAGTCAATTTGCACAGGTATATCACCAGGTTTGTGTGAAGGTCCAGGATCAGTGGTGGTTTTCCCACTCCTCAAAGTAACTGCATGTGCAGTCGGATTATTATTTGGAGGAGGTGGGGGGGCCTGTGATTGCAGAAACATGGGCAGCTGCTGAGGTAGTAGATTAGGAGGAGACTGATTCGGATAGTGTGGAGTTCTGCCCGTATAATGGTTTCCTTGGTGATTAGGGTTGGGACGGAAGATGTCCTACAGGTCTTTGTGTAGGAGTAACCCCAATCTGATTGTTCAGATTTGTGATATTGCGGGTTACTTCCGTCATTTTTGTTTGCATATCCTGCAGGATTCGCAGCATCTAGGCATTGATGTCTTGTTGGGATGGCCCAGGATGGAAGTTTGGATTCGACCCATACCTATTAAAATGATATGGTTGGGAGGAAACTTGATTATTCCAGGAGTAGTTCGGGTAATTTTTCCAATTGGAAGAATTTTTAAAGGGCTCCTGAATGGCAGAAATATTTTGAGTGGGGTTAAGATCGGGATAGTTGTAATTCCCCAGTGAATCATGGGCAACCTTAGAATAATCAGCAGGAGTAGTGTTGAGATTGTGCAAATTTTCTCTTCGTGGAAAGTTAGGTTGGGTTAGATGTGGGTGTGGAGTTTGAGTTGATGTGGCCATTCTTTCCTCAATTTTCTTTTGATTAATATGCATCTGGTCGAGTTTTTGAGCGATCAATTGAAGATCGTCTTGGGTGATAGGGATAGATTGAGTGCCTATTTCAGGAACACCGAACTACGGGTTTTGGGTTCTGCAAAATGTGTTCATGGAAGCTTGATTAAATGAGTTTTTACTCATTTCCTCAAACAGGTCGTAGGCACTTTCAGCATCTTTATTTAAGAAGTTGCCGCCACACGAGGCGTCGACAAAATGTCAGATTTGATCTTCTAATCCATGATAGAAGATTTACACGAGCTGCCATAAAGGAATCTCGTGGTGCGGGCAACTTCTTAAAAGATCTTGAAATCTTTCCCAAGAATCATGGAAAGTTTCACCAGATTTTTGGTGAAAGGTCGTAATAGATCTTCGCAAAGAATTGGTACGACCTATGGGAAAGAATTTCTTGAGGAAGGCGCTCTTGAGTTGAGGCCAAGTTGTGATGGGTCGGCCAATGGTCCTGAACCAATAAGCGGCCTTATCTTTAAGAGATAATGGAAAAAGCCGCATCAGCCATATGTCTTCTTGTACATTTCGGGAGCGAGTTGTCTGTGCAAGAAGAGTTAGCTCTTCAAGGTGGCTGAAAGGATCTTCCCTAGGAAGGCCATGAAAGTGTTTAATTAGGTTCAAGATAGCAGGCTTGATCTCAAAGTCCCCCTCTGGTATGACCACCCCTGGTCATTCCTCATAATAAGACAGATCATAGAAATCTTTTAGAGGAACAACAGGCTACTGACGGGATGGTGGGTTTGGCCTTGGGTTGGCTAGGTTTTGGATGTTCCTAGTCAATGTTTGTTGATTGGAATTTAAGTTATTAATCTGCTCGGCCATCAATTTTAAAAGATCAGGTAGGGGGCCTTGATGTTGTGTTTGGAGCAACTCAAGATTAGGGAGCTCCAAGTGTGGGAAGTTAATGGTGGGTGGGTTTTGGGTGGAAGGGTTAGAATTAGGGTTAGCGGTGGGGTTAGAGGTGGAAGTGGAAGGGTCGGTGGACCTATTTTGTTGTGTTTCCATTTTTTCAGGCAAAGAAGACAGAAAAAGTGGTCTTTTTGTGCGAGGGGCGAAATCAAATGATCCTTCCAAGTGCGGATTTTGAGACCGTCGCCCGTGCATAAAATGGAAGAACGGGAGGGGAGGAGAAGAGAGAGATGAGAGAAAGTGTGCAATTCAAACAAACAAAATTAGACCTAACTTAAATGCGACTCCCTAATAATAACCTAAGACTTGGTCTATATAGGAAATAAGTAGTCAATAGTGAATACCCGTTCTATCAACAAATCTAGCCAAGTTGCTTAAGGGGAGGTTTGGGCCCAAACGTTTCCCAGGGAAAACCCCAGGTGCTTGTATAAACCCGCGCCTGGTCGTTTGACACGGCCCCTCAGCCTGAACACTAGATATAGATGACAGAATTGGTACTAACTAAAGAAAACTTAAGACCTAAATAGCAAGCCTAAGTTGATAAAGCCTTAAGGGTCAAGTTGCTACAAATTTTAATTAGGTCTAGGATGCTATAGTGCACACGGAATGTGGAGGGCATTTATTGGGTTGTTGCCCTGTTATTTTGATTTTTTTGTGTGTGTGCAGGAATTGGAGAGTGGCTCCAATGAAAATCAAGTTGTCACACAATTTTTTTTGTATTTTTGTCTTTTAGGATTTGATTTAATTAAATGTGTTTTAGGGTTTTTCTCTTTAAATTTTCAAACAAGTTTGAAAGTTCACAATCAAAGGAAATACAAGTTGTATTGGTGATGGTTAATTTCCTTTAATGTGAGTCTTTAAAAAGAAAGAAAGAAACACTAAGTCAATTATCCCTAAGATAGAAAATTACTACCAATGAATTAATTTTAGGCTTTCTGTATTAAGTAGTGGTCCAAACAAGTCAAACAACAGCACTAATTTGAATAAAATCAAACAAGGATTCCAAAAAAGATTTTTGCAATATTTTAGGAATTTGTTTGGTAATTATTTTGAATTTTTTATTGTACTGGTGTTAAAGTCCAGAAATGATACCTGTGGATATTTTGGACTTTTCAGTATTACCACCGACCTCAAAAAATTTTCGTGATTTTATATGATGTGTAAAATTTCACAAGAATTCTAGCAACCTAAATTTCACAAAAATTACGTGAGTATAAAAATTGTAAAAATTCGCGGACAGTAGCAAAATAGGAAGATTAGAGGGTGTGACCTCTCTGTAGTCCACGAATTTTTTAAAATTAAATGCAAATCCAATTGATCTAAAATTTGGAACAGATATTTCTAACTTAATTGAAAATCAATGTATGAAATTTTATGATTTTAGAATCCCAGTGGTGTTAGGAATCGATTTTTCAAGTCCAGACAGAAATCTGAACCCGAAAAATAGAACACCAATACTTGCAATGGAGTGGTGTTAAAGAAGCATTCAAGCAAACAATGGATTTTATATGGGCACCACTCCACTTAATTAAATTGTTTATGGTCCTGAAAGCCAAGTTTAATATTTTTTGGTAGTCTTTTAGCCTAAATGTGATAAGAAAGGGGAACCAACCTGAATTTCACGGGAAGAAAAGGATCTTTGAGCTCTCGCTTCCAGATTCCCGCCTTCCCGCTGTAATTCTTGCACACACAAAAGAAAGAAAGAGAAGGGGATGAGATCCACTTCAAGCAAGAGAAAATTAATCAATGCAAAGCCGTGCCTCCCCGACAACGGTGCCAAAAAGCGATAGCGATTTCACGCAGTTTGTTAATTAAGTCGTTGTAACGCGTAAAACCGATCAACTCTTAAATTTATATTCCTAGATAGGGGAGTATCTAGGGTCGTCCAAGGAGGCCAAATGTTTGCAAAATTGATTCTCTTGCTTGGAATAAAAATCTCAACTTTCTTTTTTGGTATTTTTCAATATATCATTTTTTTTGTTTTTGAATTAAGACAACATGCGAAATGGTGGCGGGAAGGTGATTTACACTTCAAATTTAAAATACTACTTCTAAGTGGCAAGTAGAACCTCTCCCTAAGCTCACTCTAGGCAAGTGGAGGCCTAGAATAATTAGGGAGAGGGAGTGAAGAATGCTAAAAACAAAACAAGTAGAAATGCAAATAAGAAATTGCAAAGAAGGCAACTAGATTAATGAAAAGTGTTTTACAAAAAGGCTTAATAGAGGAATGCTTCTACTACTAGAAAAATTAAAATAAAGAAAAGCAAACACAAATCCTCTAGATAGATGGTGAAGAAGAGGGCTTCTTGCTCCAAGGTTGGTGGCTCCCAATCTTGAAAAGAATCCTCCAACTCCTTCCTTGCTGTGCTCCGCCAAGATGATGTCCTCCAAGGCAAGCCCTAAGGGGGCGTGCCCTAAGCATCTCTCCAAGGGTGGACGTCCACCCTAGGTCCTTCTCCCTTGCCTGGCCGTCCTCCTTGAAGTGGAAGAGTCCTCCTCCTTGGAGTGGCCCAAGTTGAAGAGAGTGGGGAGAAGAAGGCACCAAAAGGGCTGGTGATGTGCCCCTTTAATCTCCTTCTCTACTCCTTCTTCTTGGCCGTAGGTATAGGTGGTATAGGTAGCAAAATACACTAATGGAGGATGCCCTAAAATGGTGGTAGGTGGTGGGTTTATATAGAGTAGGAAGGGGGCTAAGGTGACTCTTGGAATGGAGGGCTAAGATGGAGAGATGGAGGTGGTTGGGGATCCTAAGGCTAAGGGCAATTGGCGCCAACTCAAGGGGTGTTAAGGGGGTGGTTATGGTGGTGTTGGTGGCTTTTGGTGGTGGAGAGACACCACCATTTTGGCACCATCCTAGGGTCTTCTAGAAGGGGGGTTAGGTGGATGGTGGAGATAGATTTAAGGAGAGGTGTATGGTGGAGATGAAGGGAATTTTGGAGGGAAAGTTGGCGCTAAAAGGGAAGGGTTCTAGAAGGTTATTTTGGAGGGAAAATAGGTGGCTTTTGGTAGTGGTGATGGGGTGAAGGGGTGTGATGGTGGTGGTGCCAACTTGGAGTAGGATAGCTAGCTTAGGTGAGCTTAGTTGATGGAGGTAGCTAGGGTTGAGTTGAAGGTGGTGGATGGACAAGGAGTTGGGTGCTAGCTAAGCTAAGATAAGCTAAGCTAGCTTAGCTAGCTATAGAGTAGAGGAGGAGGTATTGGAGCTAGGGTTTGAAGAGAGGAGCTAAGGAGGAGAAGTCTGGAGTTGGAACTGGAGCTGGCTGCTGCTGAAGAGGCTGGCATGGAGCTACTCTAGCTGGCTTAGCTTGCTAGTTCTTTGCTAGCTGCTAAGCCAAGCTAAAGTGAGCTGGCTTCTACCATAATGAGCTAAGGTGAGCTGGGTCTGGTTCTCCCGGGGAGGATCAAGCTGGTTGAGGCAGCTAAGGTAGCTTAGCTCAACTGAGTTGAGCTAAGCTGAGTCCCCAGGAGCTGGACTTGAGCTTCCTGAGATGAGATGAGTTCTTCCTCAGCTGGCTGGAGTTGAGTGGAGGTGGATGTAGCTGGGTCTGAGCTAGGGTGAACTCCCGTCAACTCAGCTGAGCTGGCTAAAGCTCCCTATGGACTAGTGAGAGCTGAGATGAGCTAGACTCAGCTAAGTTGAGCTGGATCTGAACTGACTTGAGCTAGGGTGAGCTAAGATGAACTCTCTTGAGCTTCCATTTAGCTGAGATTAGCTGAATGGAGCTGGAGCTAACCCTAGTTCAAGTGAGCTAGGTTCTAGCTGTCGTGAGCTGGATCAAGCTGAGTTCCAGCTAATCTGAGCTTCTCCTTCACCGTTTGCCTTCTTGAATGCTAGGGTTTTAGGGATCTGTATATCTGTTCATCCATAACACTCACAAAAACATATCAAAAAGACAATAACAAATGCAATGCATGCCTAACCTAATTTATGTCTAAATGCAGCCCAAAAACCCGCTTGCAGAGTAAAATCTTAAGAGCTAGGTTTGTTTTAATGCATAAGAATGATAATAAACTGGCGTTTATCACTACACACCCACGCTACCGCTACTCTAGCGCATGCTCCACACTCCGTGTCGCATGCACGTGCACCCACGCTGCTGTGCACGTTCATTGGCACGTGCATGTGCATGGGCGACCTAGGTTGTGCCACGTCACACAATCTAGGCCATCCATCTTCTTTTCGTTGTAGGGTCTACTACAGAGGTCGATTGAGTCAATTTTCGTGCTGTTGGCCAGGGGTCTACTACAGAGGTTGGATTTGTCATTTGAAGCTATTAATTATGTCACTTAGTCCCTTGGCCATTGATCTTCCTCGAACTGCATTTGGTGCAATGGAACTCCGATCAAGGAAATTTCAAAGGTGTTGGACTCCAATTGTCGTCCTGATCAAATCTGTACGGTCAGATTGTCAATCTGAGACTTCGAAATAAATATCTTTCTTTCCTTACCACAAAAAGGATACAATTAACCTAAATTATATACAACTACTCTAAATGCAGAATGATGCATGCTATGCAATATTTATAACATGAAATGAAAATCTAAGCCTAGGAACATGCATGATTAGTCATTTTAACCTAAATATCTATTTCACCTATAGACTCTCAGAACCCATCTTAAGATGAAAGAAACAATTTGGTCTACTTCTATCCAGTCAATCCAACCAGTTAAAGGGAGGGATTAAGGAGAAGATTCTTCCTTTGGCTTGCACCTCCAATTTCTTTGATATCCCCCAACTACAGTCATTTGACACTACTCCTGTAGCACCCAGAATTTGTAATACTCTTAATTGGCTAATTAAAAACCATAATTGGTTGCTTAATGTGAGATTAATGGCTTTAGGAACCTTAATTTAATGATTATTAGCCTTGGAATTAAACAAATCCCTGAAGTCATTAAATGAAAAGTTGAGGGGCCCTTTGTAAGGAGAAAATGTTTGGAGGCCTTTCTTAAGGCTCAAGAAAGAAGTTGAAGGGCTTGGATGCAAAATATCCAACCCTTATATAAGAGAGAGATTTAAACATTTAAAAGAAAAATCACATTTTCTTCTCCCCTCAGCTAGTGCCCCTTCCTCCCTGCCAGCTGCTACTACTATTGGCATTATTGTTGTCGCTACTACTTCTATGAGGTGGAGGAGAAGGGAAGGAAGAGGAGATCTACTGCTACGAGAAGGAGAAGGGAAGGAAGAGGAGAGCTACTACTGCAACTGTTGTTGAAGCTGCTGCTGTTGCTGATGTGGTTGTTGCTGCTACTACGAGAAGAAGAGAAAGGAGACTCAAACTGAGGTAGGGTTATTCTCTTGTTTCATTCTCTTGATTCCATGATCTGAAATAGCCAAAAGAAAGGATTATTTTGGTTTAAGATTTCGTGTTGCATGTGAAATGGTAGAGGGTCTTCTTTCCCTTTTGTTTCCATGTTTAGAGGTAATAAAAGGGAGGCTTTTAATCTAAATAGCTAGGTAGTCTTATAGATAAAATGATGGGTGTTTGGAAATGTGAACTGGGTGTTGAGAACACCTAGTACTGGTACTGGAGACTAGCATCATTACTAGTTGACCTAGCACCACTATGTAATGCATTGAAAAGGGGATTGAGAGCACCCAGTACCGGTATTTGTGATCAGTACTGGTACTAGATGATTCCAATCATTGAACTGAAGCTGCCCAGTACTGGTACTGGTGTTTAGTATCGATACTAACTGGGTTTTTGGTAGAAGGCCGGTGGTGCCTAATACCGGTACTGGTGTTGAGCATCGGTACTGGATGGGTTATGTTGATACAAAATTGATGGCATGCAGTACCGGTATTGGTGCCCAGTATCGGTACTGGTTAGAACTTGTGAATTTGGTACTGTGGTTGCCTAGTACCAGTACTAAAGCTTAGTACTGGTACTAGTTGGCCAAGTTGAGTTTGAGGATAGAATGTGCAAACACTTATGGTCGTATGCAGTTATAAACTGAATTTAGGTTGTAAACAATAATTTTTTGAGTAAAGGTTATTATACGTGGCTTTTGATTGTTAGGAATTCATCCTGAACTCAGATGTGATTTTGAGTGTGTTATCTGACGTTTGATGATCCATTAGGCATCTAATACCCTTCGATCCTGACGTATGATCCCTTGGTTAGACGTCCCTGTAACTGGATTTCCATTCCAGGGACTAAATCCTAGCGATTGGACACCTAATATTACATCAAGCACCCAATATGCTCGATTCAGACGTCTAGCCAAGGAATCAGCTGGTCATCGGTAGCTGTCGAAAGTGGGATTTTATTCTCGAATGTCTAACACATGATGCTGGACGTCCAATTTGAGGCTTGTGGTTCCGTTTTGCACAAAATTTTCCCATGGGAATCAGGAGCTTAATCTAATTAGTTAAACCCTGGCCTGGTAATCATGAATGTAAGCTAAGAATCCTGGTTAGCATTTAATGTCAAGAAACTTAAATTTTGGTTATGATTAGGACCTGAGGTGGTTGGTCCTAAATGGAAGTAAAACACCCCCTCTAGTGGTACAAATCCTAATCTGGAAACAATAAAGAGAAGATTCTAAAGTGAATACATGAGGCCATGTCGCCAGAATACCCGCGAGGCCAAAATGCATGGTATAAACTAAACCTAATGGGTCTTGGTAAATGTATAGAAATCGGGATAGATAAGTGCAATCCTGTAATGGTAGAAGGGAAGTTCCATTAGGAACTTTTGTAACAATAAAGATTTAGGGTCCAACTATATGGCATGGGAGGTACTTCTATACCCAATGTAGGTCCTGGGTGAGGAGAGGATCGACTTTAGCAATGGACTGCTAATACAAGTTTCATGTAAATCTTTGCCCCTACACAAGGATGGCCATCTTGAGAGGTTGCGGGACTTACCCACCCCTCAGTTAATCGTATAATTTGGGTAATCAAACGAAGGCTTTAAGCCAGGGTTTGGGAGTGGCAAACGCCCGGTACTAGTAGCGATGGCAGTTATCAGTATTTGTTGAATCGAAATAAGCTAAAAAGGGACTTAAGTCTGGTACTGAAGGCACCTTGTATCGGTACTGGTGGCCCATACTGATACCGTGTGAGTTCAGTAGCCATGGCAGCAGGGGTGCCCAACACCGGTACCTATGACTAGGACCGGTACTGGTGTGCTCGTTCTAAATCGTTGAACTCTGTGAAGAGATTAATTGAATAGATTAGGTTAAGGGTGAAACCATAATATTAAGATCAAGGATCTTGTGGGTTCAGGGTACATACGTGTGCGTGTATTTGTAGTTTGGATTACAGAGGGTCTTGGTGGTGCAAGACCTAGGTTTCAGGCACGAAAGGCGAGTTTTGCAGTCTTGGTTTGAACAAGCATCCTGACCTAGCAATAGGTCAGGATTACCTAACAATAGAGGTATGTTGTTTGAGTGTATTAATGATATGGAGTGGGCCCCTGATGTTTGATAGTTTTTAAACGTAATGATTGTATTGAACTATGTGATTCTGATAATTAGAAATCCTGTGAAATGTTAGAACTTATTTAGGAATCTAGCAGGTACCCCAATGGATAAGGACGAATGGGAAAATGCAATTAAAACCTTAAAGGGGTGAAGCACATGTATGGGTGTGTGTGTGTGTGTACACCTATTATTTGAGCATGAATCTCCCTAAACACATTAAAAGCAATCAGAATTGACTAAGTAATGGCTTGAATCTCATGAGATGACATCTATGATTCGATTCAAGTCTAATAAGAGGAAATGCTTGGATCCTAAGTTCTTGAGTTAGAGCCCAAGAGATCCACTAGGTTCTTAGGATTGCGTTCCAAGCACAGAAGCCAAATGAAATCAAAGAGATGGTAAGTCAACTAGGTGAGCTCGTAAGGCTGTCCCCTTAGACTTGGTGAACCACGGGTTCATTGCTCAGGTAGAAGACCCAAGCTGTTGCGGTAGAAAGAGGCTACTAGGGAGATTTGCCTCGGAACAGGTGGGTTCCTAGGTTCAATGACAAGCCTTGGGGTTGTCACCAGTGTTCAATATTTGGATGTTGACCGCGTTATTTTAATTTTCAAAAATGTAAATCAAGATCGTTGCAATTTTAGAAATCGAGTGGTGAATAACGTAAATCAAAACTAATTAAATAAACCACTCACAAAGGAGCAAGTCATGTCCACAGGAAGACAATGGCCTATTAAAACTCGCAAGGGTCAAAAATTGATGTTCACTACTAATTTTGTCAAAAAATCGAGTCAAAATCGCTTCTCAATTGGGATAATAAGACATGATCATGCTGATTTTGCATTTATGTTGAAATTTGAGGGTGTTCTCTTAAATGTGCCACAATATTTAATTAATTAAAAAAATCAAAACTTGTAATGGCATATGAATGTAATAACTAATGCAAGTTTTACTGTGGAAAAATAGGGGAGGATCTTCAATTGGCTTGCACGCATGGAGAGGATGGCTAGAGGGGAGGAGCTCACCGGAGGTAGTTACCACTGAGCGACTTCTTTTGGTGGTGGTGGCGAGGCATGCCGTGGCCGAAGGTGGCCGGTCGAAGGAGAGGAGCGACGGCGGTGGTTGTCGTTGCTACTATTAAAGCTCCCAAAGGCGCACAAGCAAGGAGGTGTAGCAGCACGCACGCACGCACGCTGGAGGGGTCAACGAGGGCATGCGTGGGCTATGCGAGCGCACGCGTGTTGCTACAGTTGCAGCTGCTACGGGCATGGCGGAGGTGCAGCAAGGGGGTGGCATGGTCCACACGAAGGTTGTGAAGGCAAAGAAGAAGATGGAGGTCGGTTACATGTGAGCAGTGCGCTGGTGCTGGGCAGTGTGTGTGGCAGGGGCTCGTGGCACGGTCTGGAGGTGCTCGTGGTGCGCAAGGTCTAGAGGCATGGGGCAACGCAGTGGGTGGCATGCGGAGGTTGTGTGCATGTTTCTATAGTTGCAACTGCTGTGTAAGCTGGGCGACGACACATGGAGGAGAGGAAGACAGTGGAGAGTATGCGCAGAGAGGGGATGAAGGCCTGCGCTACGGGTGAAGGCTACTAAGTTGCTGTGCAGAGGCGTAGCGAGGGACGTCAGACATCCGGGCAACTTCCCGGACGTCTTAACTAACGAAGGAGATGAAGGTGTAGGGCATGGAGTTGCCACGTGAAGTTGCAGTGGTTGCGGTGGTGGTTGCTGGTGATAGTGGTGAGGGTGTTGCATGCTGAGGTGCTCACGATAATGCAAACAAGCTCCAGATGGCGGTGTGGCCTGTCACACCACACGCCCACGGTGGTGGAGGCTTGTTGCCACGGTTGAGGCCGGTGGTGGAGCAGACGAGAGTGGTGCACTCTCTGCATAGTGATGAATCAGGGTGGAGGCCTCCCCGTGCATGGTTGTCTCCTCCTCCCTTTGTAGCTGCAGGTGATGAATTTGAAACCAAAGAGGCGGTATCAGATCCTCTTCATGGCAAATGAATGCCTGCAGTTGTGCGTGAATGGGTGCGCAAGGAGGAGAAGCAGTCGTTACCTATGGAGGAAGAGAATAAGAAAATAACAAAATATTATGGTTATTTATGCACAAACCCTTAACTTCTATGTTAAATTAAAACAATGCAAGTAATTCACCTAATTGATTAACTAATCAAATGCATGCAATTCTAAGTTAATTCTAAATGCATGAAATGAATGAATTATGCAATTAAGCTAAAAATATGAATTAATTTATTTACATCCTATTGTATGCTATCTAAATGTTAAAATTAACTTAATTTCTAGGCAGTTAAATACTTAAATAGCCCACAAATATGGGCTAACCAGATGAACCTGAATCCGACTCGATTTGAAGGTACTCGAGCAAGAGGCTCACTAGGCTCCTGCATATTAGAGATGGCTGGGGTACTAAGATGGATTGGTTGAGATCTCATCTAACGGTGGATTAAGAGGGCACACGAGAGGACTGCACTCCTACACGGAGCTGCTCTTAGCGGGAGCATTGGTGTGGCTCAACAATTCTGACCAATCCTGCGATAATGATCTGGTTGTTCTGTGACTAGTCCTTGTTGGACATCATTTAGGCTCGTGTTTCATGATCACAAGCCATAGGCCTGGGTAGCTCCCAAGAGGCCCGACTCTTCTGACTGAAGTTAGCAACGTTCTCGATACATCGAGAATGGGCACGCCTTTCTAAAGGATTAACAGACTGCTAATCTCTCCCTTAGCTAAGGTGAGACTATCAGGCTAGGATTCAAAGGAAAGAATGTGTCTCAATCTCCTCTAGTAGAGAGGGATGAATTTCCAGAATCTGATCATTGAGGCGAGTGAGGGAATAAATTATTACACCAAATTGAGGAAGGAACTTAGGTAACTTGTTAATGGGTTATTGGACCAAGGTAATTAGTCGTACCAGGCAGGGTTCAAGAAACTAGAACCTAGAGTGTGGGTTTAGGCTAGGAACTAACCAGTAAATGAAACTGTACACTATCCTATTTGGTTGAGATATAGTAGATGATTGTTTCCTACTGAGCCAATTAGCTCATCCTTGCTTTGTGACCTACTTTCAGGTTGTCGTCGCGGGTCGTCAATATACAGAATTTGTCACTGCGCAAGTTTGTGCGTGCTCTGTTGATAGGTACATTTTATGCTTTGGTTTACAGCAAGTTTATATTTTGTTACTATT
Source organism: Thalassia testudinum (assembly GCA_037157565.1). Classification (NCBI taxonomy): domain Eukaryota; kingdom Viridiplantae; phylum Streptophyta; class Magnoliopsida; order Alismatales; family Hydrocharitaceae; genus Thalassia; species Thalassia testudinum. The sequence goes on from JAZHRO010000017.1 coordinate 1,134,396, forward strand.
TTCCTGTATCAATTATGTGCCATTCTTTTTAGATTTTCTTCCATTTTATGCTGTGAATGGAATTCTTTTATAGCTCAACTTAGGTAGGTACAACCTAAATTAAATAAACCAGCACCTCTTTCTTTTCCATCCCTCTAGACTCTAACCCTCATTTGGGGGTCTGGGTTTTGGGGCATGACAACTCCCCTAGCTAGACATTAGATGGACAGGTAAAAGCAGATTAAATCGAAAAAATCTCAATTGGAGTTCCAAAGAATGAGTTGATCTTTAAAGCCAACATCCACTTAGTTTTACTTAGGCTTGGGATGATTGTGCTCTTGGAATGTGATGGGCCACTTAGATGGGTCATGCCATTAATGACTAGTTTCAATGTGTGTGTGTGCACAACCAATGGTTTTCAAGCAAGATTATTAAAGATGAGGTTGATTTTAACGTTTGCTTAGTAGCTTTTAGGGTTTAATCTTTAGGTATATTCAATCAAGTTCAGTGGAACACTCCAAGTTTTGAAATCACTGATGATGATATATTTCTTTAAAATCAAAAATAATGTGGAGTGCCTGGTTTAGCTTTAAAAATCAACCCTAGAGAGCAAGCTACTGATGAATCACTTTTCTATTAAGTGGTGCAACCCAAATAAATCAATCAATTGGCCTATTCACACCACAAATTAAGGCACACAATGTCTTAACTTAATCAGATTTCTACTCACTTATGTGTATTAAGTTGAAGTGTACTGGGTCCACAGGTCAGATCCCGGTTAAGTGGTAGAATCAAAGTGATTGTGCTCCTTAGGATGAGAAATTGTTAGTGTGTAAGGTGTGTAGATTTTAATTTATGTCCCACAATCAGCTAAAGAATTTTATATATATATATATATATATATGCGAGGGGTGAGGTGTGGTGAACTAGCAATCAAATAATTAGATCCATCCTAGGTTTTATAAAAGCACTTTGGTTGATTTGAGTTTGAGTTATTAGGTGATGGAATGGAATCTAATGGGTAGGTGGTGGGGATACACTTATAGAACCTTCATCCGCACTTTTCTCTAGTCTAATCACTCTAGCCCACCTCAGAAGAGTACCTGCAATCACAGCAAGATCTGAGAAAAAGTGAGATAAAAGTTAAGTAAGGTGAAAAACACGAGAAAAACCAAAGAGCGTTACCTCCCTGGCAACGACGCCAAAAATATTAGTGAGATTTTGTACACAAAAAGTTTGAGTTAAAAACCCATCATTGTAGTGTGTAAAAATCCACTACTAGATAAAATTTTACCGAAGCTCTAGGTGAGCCCCAAGTCAAACACGAGGAGGCGAACGTTTGGTTTTGTAAATCTGCATTTGCTTTTATTTGTTTTTGGTGTTTTTTATATTTTGTAATTTTTTGTGCTATTTTATAAGGTAAGAGTTCATATCAACAAAATCTTTATCTAACTAATGTACTTGCAAAATAAGACAGAGAGAATATCAATATATATCTAACCAGAGTTTGTATAGATAATCAAGGAAGAAATATAAGACTACACTAGAAAGCGATAAAAGATAGAATGAGATGAGGAAATCTCCCTCAACAGTTACTTGGAGGACGACTCGCTTTGACGGTGCCTGGATGAAGGTGGTGAGAGGCTGGACGATGAAGAACGGAACCGGAGAATGGAGGATGGTGCAGGACAGCGTCGCACCGAGGGTCTACTTCCTGATTGGGGTGAGATGATGGCCATAGGATGCTCCACGAAGGGGGTGAGAAGAGGGAAATATTTTTAATTTTCTACTCTAGAGGAGCATGCCGTGCTTGGGACCAACCCCTTAGAGCTTTGTACGAGGTGAGGGAAGAAGAGGAAGAGATGAAGAATGGGAGGAGTGGTGGTCCTTTTATAGTGGAGAAGAGGAGGCAAAATAAGATCACTCATAAACACCAAAATTTAAAATCACTGTTGAAGATCCGCTGCAAACGTCGCTGTAGCCCTTGCACACTACCATTGGCACATTCTTGCACAGCTTCCATCACGTGGTCAAAAGAGAGCCATCAGATCGAGGTCGTGAGACTGAGGATGTGTGCAGATCGCGGTCACAAATCACGCATCTTGATCACGTCGGATGCCGTCTAGATCACACGTGATCACACGCATGTCGAATTCAACTCATCCTTAAGGCCACGCGGTCGCTCGTATGCCGCTCAATGGAGATCCAGCGAACGCAATTGATTGGCATATGCTACAATGAGATCAAAGGCTGTGACGGGTTTCAAACCCATGCCTGTTGCCTGTGAGTGATGCACTTCACCACTACGTTGTGGGCGTGGATGGTCGAGTGGACACAATTAATGGCCATGCGCTCTCGACTGATGGATCTCAGTCCAATGGTCAAGATCTTCTCGCAACGTTGCTCTTTAGGGATGAGCAGGCGTAGCTGAGATGGATCTCAACCGTTGAATTGAGTTCCAATGGATGGGATCACTCGGTGGGGATGCTCTTGAGATGAGGCAGTAGTTGCAGTCGGTGTTGGCTGGCCTGGATGGTGCCACGAGACGCCATCTATGTCATCCATCTTCTTTCCTTTGTTAGGGCTGCTATGGATGTCGGATTGAGATGAATTCTATGTTGTCAGACTATGATCATTGTTCTGGATCCATCCATATGATCGGATTTTTCATCTGAAGCCCATAGAGATGTCGCATTGTCCCCTGGCCATTGATCTTCCTCAGACTACATATGATGCCACGGAACCTCGATCAAGGCAATTTCAGAGGCGTTGGACTCCGATCATCATCTTGATCAGATCTATACGGTTGAATTGTCAATCTGGGGCCTTGAAATAAATCTCCTCTCCTAGCCAAAAAAAGGAGTAAATCAACCTATAATTTTTACAATCTATCCTAAATGCAGAATGATGCATGCTATGCAATATTTATAACGTGGAATGCAATGTTGAGCTTAGGAACTCGCATAAATAGACATTTTATCATGAATAAATGTGTATTTATCAGTGCATCTTAGTGTTAGCAATGCATTTTCGGTTTAATTATGCACCTTTTTACTTGGTTAACATTTTATTAATTTGCATGGATATTTTGTGTAGGAATAATTGCAGAGATGACATATGGAATCCCACATCATACTACCTAAATCCTCTGCACCAATTAGGCTTATTCAACACAATAACACACACCACCTAGCCCTAGCCTAAAACTCCATGCCACCTCTCCTTCCACCTCACCAATCCATGGCTCCACCTTTGATTCAATCTCCATGTGCTACCTTACCCCTTTCATATCACACCTTGCTACATCACCCCTCAACAACCTTAGCAAATCCTCAAAGATGGCACACCACATTTGGTTCTCCTATCCCATTCTTGATGACACCACCAACCTAGATCATAGCCATTCACTTCTCCTTGCCTCCATCGCCATCATCCATCTAACATGGATCCATGTCGTTCCCTATCACCCAATAACCTCATGCCAACCATCTCAAGCCAATCACAAGTTGCCACCTCACCTCCATCTCCACACTAACCCTAGGTGCTCCCCTCTATATAAACATAAACCCCCTCCGTGTTAATGATCATCTTCTCCACCATCATATTCTTCCTCCACTCCTCTCCTCACCTATCTTCCTCCTCCATTCTTCTCCTCCCCTCCTCCCCTCCACCATCTTCCCCTTCCTCCGCTTCTTCTTTTACTTCTTCACCAAAAGCTACATGTCAAAGTGATACGTCTCCAGATCTTCCTCATGCTTCTTCGCATCCTGATGGTCGTTGGCGGGCATCTCCACCTCCGCCATGAGTCCACTGTCATCCATGGCTTATTCTTCTTTTAGTACTTCCTGTCCTTCATCTTCTTTCTTAGTTTTGTTATTTTAAGTTGTAGAACTATGCACTTATGTTTCAATAAAGTTATTATTTTAAATGTGGAATCCAAGTTTCATTAGTGTAGTTGTGATGATGTGATCTTTACTATTTTCATATTTGAATATACAAAAAAATTTGAAAAGCAAAAACTCAGACAAAAAAGAGTCCTTTAATTAGGTTAGTCAAAAATTCGTAATTTGTCTAGAGTCTTAGGTTTAGGTTAGAAAATCAATTTAGAAAATACAAAAAAATTTGAAAACCAAAAATCTTAGAAAAAAAAGTCTTTTAATTAGGTTGGTAGAAAAATCATAATTTGCCTAGAGTCTTAAGTCAAGGTTAGAAAATCAGTTTTGCAAGTTTCAAATTTAAGAGAGTCTTAGGTCAAAAAGACTCTGGATGTCATCTAGAGTAGAAAAGTAAAAATATTTTCCCGCTTCTCACCTCCCTTTGTGAAGCATCCCGTGGCCATCCTTTCACCCCAATTCGAAAGTAAATCATCACCGCGATGCCATCCTACCCCGTCCTCCATCCTCTGGTTCCGTTCTTTGTCATCCAACCTCTCACCACCTTCATCCGGGCGCCATCAAAGCGAGTCATCCTCCAAGCAACTGTCGACGGTGATTTCCTCATCTCATTCTATCTTTTATCGCTTTCTAGTGTAGTCTTATATTTCTTCCTTGATTATCTGTAGCAAACTCTAGTTAGATACACATATTGATATTCTCTCTCTCTCTTATTTTGCAAGTAGATTAGTTAAGTAAAGATTTTGTCGATCTGATCTCCTGCCTTATAAAATACCAAAAAAAAATTACAAAGGATAAAAAAACACCAAAAACAAATTAAAGCAAACATAGATTTACAAAACCAAATATTCGCTTGCCTATGTTTGACGCGGGGCTCACCTCGAGCTTCGATAAAATTTTATCTAGTAGCAGATTTTTTATGCACTACAACGACGAGTTTTTAACTCAAACTTTTCACGTAAAAAATCTCGCCAATCATGCACTAATGCCTAAAATGCCCTAACTCTAATGTGATTAAGCATCTATTGCTACTAACATAAATTAAGCATAAGTTAGCTAATAAAATATGAGTTCATCAGTATGTAACATGTATGCAATAACAGCAACAAGAAGAGCATATGCGAGGGGCAGTGTTGTAGTCGACACATGTGGGCAAGCAATGCGTGAGCATAGAGAGGGTGAAGGCCTATGCATGCATGGAAACGTACATGAGCCCTTGAGCATAGTTCATGTCTACCAACGGTCCACGGTCGGTCCAACACCAATCCAAGAGACCCACTTCACTTTTCTAGCCAGTTCGGGGAGTAAACGTCCTCCATTTCATGCACATAAGGTATCGCTAGAATCGTATCGACGAGTACTACACGTTTATTATACTTATCTTACTTTTTCAATACTATTTCTTATGTTAAAAACTAGAATAGTGTCTTATGTGATTTTTGACCCTGTACTTGGTGCGTCTAACCTTGAGAACTTGCTCAAAGTGTGCAAAGATACCAAGGAAGGCGTGGCATGCTTCCCTAGAGTTGGTGCACATGGTTCAAAGTCACTATAACCCCCCAATGACATTAGGTATAGTAAGCTCCCCGTTTACAAATATTTCAATTTATTCTTACATTGGACTTGTTTCCACAGCTTTTTTTCACATGTTGTCCATTTTTAGCATGTGTTTTACCTTTTGCAGGGATTGGAACCATAGTTGTGCATATTCTTACTATTTTTTGGGTACCATTTTGCATCATTAATTTGGTAGATGAATTTGATTAAATAAGAATCAAGACTAATGAATTAGAATTGAATGCATAGGTTCGAAGGAGTGATTTATAACGAGTAAAGCCTAAACTTTCAGAACTGATAACTGGTAATTTTTGGATCATTTTTAATACTTAAAATTAGGGTTTAGTAAAGAGAAACCTAATCTACTAATTAATGGGCCTAATCAAGGAGAAAATTGGATTATCGATTAGATATTACAACTATGATGAATGTAAACATATTTGGTTATCTGGAAACTAATTTTCAGATGTAATAATAATGGATTAGTCAAGACTTAAAGATTGGACAATTGGTTTTAGCCTTACTACTCACCAAATTTTGGTTGTAGGTTTGGTCTTCTAGACCAATTTGTGTTGGCTAGGCAGAGTTAACCTCCATACGACTCTTGGTTAGGCTTAGCAGCTGTTAACAAGGCAAAATCAGTTTCAAAAAGATAAGTGATGTTGCGTCGTAGTATAGATGAAATCGCCTTGAAAACAAATAAGAAATTTTATTACTCGAAAACTTAAGTATCCGAGGTCGAACACAGGGAGCAAATGGAATCTATACACTAATCTCAATAATGTAATTTGAACACTTAAATTTACTCAAAATCTAATCCAAAATAGAATGCAAGAGTTTATGAATTAAAATGTAGCAAAATAAAAGAGAAATTGAGAGGAATAGAATAAAAAGGTTGATTCTTTTTATTGGTTCTCTTCTTTAGCTTCTTCTTTCTTCTCTCTTTTCTTCTTCTTCTTTGGTTCTCCTCTGCTTATTGGCTTCTCTTCCTTTTCTTGCCTTGGTAATTCTCTGCCTTTCCTCTTCTTCTGCTCTTTGGCCTTCTTCTTCCTTGCTTGTTCTTCTTTTTCCTTTATTTCTTTCTTTCTTCTTTCTTCCTCCTCCTTCCTTCTTCTTTCCTTAAGCTTTTGCCTTCAGCTCTTTTCTTCAGCCGTGCCTCCTTTCTGCTACAGTGCCTTCTCTTTCCCTTGGTTCTGCCTTCCTTGCTTCTGCCTCTTCTTCCTTCTCTGCTTGGTTGCAATTCCTTTTTCTTCCTTCCTTAGCCTCTTTGCCTTTGGCTTCCTTCCTTTTCCTTTCTTCCTTCCTTGGCCTTGGCTTCTACCTTAGCCTCTTCCTTCCCTTCTTTCCTTGGCTTCTCTATAGCCACAGCTTCCTTCCTCTTCCTTTGGCCTTAGCTTCTCTTCTTTTCCTTCTTCGCTTCCCTACACATTGAAGAGAAAAACCTACCCCTACCCTTCCCCGCGTACACTCTATTTCTGTCTTCAATCTGCTCTCCCAGAGCTAGGTAATCGGGTCGGGTTTCACATGCCCAGGTCCAGGCGCACCAGCATGGGTGGTGCGCGAGGAGCGCAAGGCTAATCGGGTCAGTCACACCAGGTCCGCGGGGCATAGGTCACAGACGAGGCGTGGGTGCGTGGGCGAGGGACCTCACCCTATGTACTTGAGGCAAATAGCAAAGAACACAAATTCAATATAAACGCTCACCGCATGCTAAAGTTTCCGAGGTGGGACTAAAAGTCCCACCTACTTTGCTCTCACACCCACAGGAATCCTTCGCCCAATTATCGGTGCTGCAGTCACTCGCTAAGCCTACTCTCTGGTTGGATGCATGCGTGAGACCCCCACGCGTCACCTGGGACTCTTATGCCTGGAGCGCGCGACCTGGAGCGAAGCTTGAGAGCTCTGTGCTTCTATGTCAATGGCAGAAGGGGGGTCAGATCTGAAATCACTCAATATGGCCTTGCGACCATGTTAAACCAGATGGGAAGCTTCGTCGTGGCACAACGAAGGTGCCTAGGTGGATGGCTGGTCGCAGGGTGACCTAGGCTTGCATGCCTAGGTCGTTCTATGGTCGCGTTAATGGGTTAGGTAGGGGGCATTTGGGAAGGTGATGGCAGTCAGTGGAAGGGTGGAAGATGATCAATGGGTGATGGCGGAGGTTTTGAGGTGTCTGGCGAGGCATGTGGAGGCGTGGAGCGGTGGAAGGGCCTTTGCCGGTGGTCAGCCGGAGATAGAGAAGGTGGTGGTGGTCTACGGCGTCGAGGGGTTTAAAGTAGAAATTAAGGGAGAGGAAATGAAGAGGGGAGAGAGAGGAATAGTTCTAACCTAGGTAAGTGGAAGAAGGGGGATAGAGAGGCAGATGGTTGTACCTACCGCAGCCAGAGAAGAAGACTTCCAGTGGAGGGAGAGCGGCGACGACGAAGGGGCTGGAGCACGCGCGCGGGTATTGCGCGACGCAAAGGAAGGATACAAAGATGGCTCTGCCACTGGTATTGTGGCAGAGCGACGAGAAGGAGGACATGTCGCCAGAGCCTACTGGATACCTGGATGGAGGAGAAGGGAAGAATTGGAGGTGGTTCTCCGGCCAAGTCAAGCTAAAAAGGTGCAGCCGGAGGTGGTGATCCTTTTATAGGCACTGGCTGGGGCTCTTGTGCTTGGAAGACAAGCTTCCAAGCGCAAAAGTCCTCGCCAGAGTAGGATTCAGGGAGACACCCACATCTCTCGTGTGTTCGCACGAGAGATTGGGTGCAACTCAAGTCATGGGATCATGCTCAGATGGAAGGGAATTCCTCAGAAAATCTCCCTTCCAAATCTGAGACGAAATCTCTGAGGAATCAGGGAGCAATCCCCTTCAACTCCTCGCTGGAGTAGGACTACTCTGCTTTAATGGTAGAGGGACCTAATTGTAATGGTGGCGAGGAAGTTAGGGGCATCTACCAATGGTTTTCAAAAGATAGGGGTCAAAATGTAATTGGGTGGACTATTTTGCAAAGTAGGTCAAGATGACCTCCCCTTAGATCCAAATTTTGGTACAAACCTAATTTGGACCTAAGAAATCCAATGGTGAAGTTGGATTTAAGTTTTGACCACGTTTGACTAGACATTTTACATAAAAACCTAAATTAGGTCAAATAATAAGCTAGGACCCCAATCTAGGTCAAAATAGGTTCCAAAGGCCAAATTGAAGGTTATAAACCCTAGAGGATATTTTTCCATGATTTTTAGAGGGTTTAATTGATTTTTATCTTGACCAGAACCTTGTTGAATTATGTGAGTCAGTTTTAGGGTTATAGAATGTCATTTAATTCCTAGCACTCACAATAGCCCATTTCTGATTGAACCAACTTACTTTTTATCTTATTAAGACCATTTGACCTATGTTTAGCATCTGAGAAATCTCGTTGATGTACTACAATGGTAAAATTGCAATTTTACCCTTTATTTCATGTTTTCTTCTCAGAACACTTATTCCTTAAATTAGGCCCTTCTCTAGGTTATGTAAGAGCTCTTATTCTCTTTCTTAGGTCAAAATGAACTAGTTAGGGCTCATGATGAGGTTCTCATTATACCCCCATGGCTACCTTTTGCTAGTCTCTTAGTAGAATTTCAAGGTTTAACTTCTGTTCTAGACCATGAGTTTCTTTCATCAATTATGAGAAGTGCTTTTCTTCATTTGATTAGGTTAGAATGCTGACAGTAGGCCTAGAGGTACTCAAGTACCAACGAAAATCCGGACCTGACCAGCTTTAACCTCAATCCTCTGCGAAGGTTTTAAGGCCCGTAGGAACTATCCTAGGATTCGTTGGACTCCACAGTTAAAGCACCCATGCTTGAGACATATTTTAGCCTTAGTTCAGTTTGTAGTGCATTTTTGTAAGAGAGAGATAGAAGATTTATTTGTTTGGAGAGTTTTCTCTTTCTTTTCTTTTTATATCTAGCTTTGGATTGGCTTCTCAACATGGTCTGTATCGGATTCATCGTCCCTATCATCAATCCTCAAAGGTCCCTGGCAATCGATGCTTCGTGATAGTACCGCCCATGGAAACCCCCAAAACCCTGGCTTTCGAGATTTTGAAATAATCCTGCCCATAGTGTTCCATAGCTGAATCCAAACCCTGGCAATCGACATTTCACGATAATGTCGCCCATGGTATTTGAACCAGCAGAGTGCTTACGTGCCCCCGGTAGGATATTTAAATATCTTAAGAGACAAGCACTAAGGAGACAACATGTTGCTACGCATCTTCGAGGGGAATTTCCCTCCTCTCCACGCTGGGAACTCATCCAAATCAACTTGTGTTGATCGGTCGCTCCTAATCTAAGAAACTTTTTCAGCACATTTAAACACTTTTGCGTGATTTTGATAGTTATGTGCACTGAACTAGACTATGTGTGGATTGGGGTGCTTAGGTTACTGAGTCCCGCAAATCGAAGGTCAGTTAATGAGGTCGAATACTCCCTAAGCCTTAGACCTAATACTTAAGCTTCGCATTTTCTCCAACCTCTTGAGAATTATCCAGATCTTAGCGGATACTTGAAATTTTAAGCCTAAGAGTCTAGCCCAAAAGACCTAAGATCAGCATTCCTACTAATCTCTTTTTGTGTCTCCTTAGCACTTTTTCTCATTTTTTTCTCTTTTTTCTTGATGTGGTCTAGAACTTCAGTTATTCCCTTAATCTCTTACTAATGACTATCTCTTTTTTTCTTTTTCATTTTGTGCTCCTTTTTGGCATTTTGCTCTTTTTCTCCTTAAGATTATGTGGCTTCAAAATTTTCCTCCCTCTTCCACTTTTTTGTTCTTTTTTATAATTTTCTTTTTTTTTTGTTTTTTATGATATGTGTATTTTTTTGTGAGAATTCTTCTGACTTTTCTTGGTTTTGTATGTATGCACTTTACCACCCCCCCATGCCTAAGTTTTGAAATGTCCTCATTGTAAACGAAGGGTGTGAAATAGTATTGGGTTCAGGGACTTAGAACAGGATATATCAGGTGGGTGAATGGGTCGGAAATGACTGTTGCGGACAATTTCAAGCTCTAGTACGTGTACCAGAGGTAGGATCGACTGTCTAAGGCTTAACTCAAGGTGCAATAGACATGGAGTACAGACGGATATTCAGGCGGATCTCAGGTTTTTGGAATGACAGCTTGCCTCCCGTTAAGTGCTAAATTCAACGCCTTCAGCCGAGCGAAACATGGGATGGAAAGGGAGTGGTCAAATCAGCAGAATTTTGTAAAACAAGCACTTTGATTAAAAGCCTGGTTGTTCCAACCAGGTGCTTGTTAAGATCAGTGGGCTGATGATGCAGCCCAAACCCTATCACTCTAGTGGGTTGATAGATGTAGATCAACAGATATAGAACCCACCATATGCTATGCAGCTCGGATGGATACGGAAGTGAAAACTCGAGTTTTGGCTGAGTCGAATCAGCCTGGTCAGAGTAGGGATCCGAAAAATGATCAGTGAATGGTGTGGAAACCCTACAGGGGTGATCAGAGAATGATGGATCATGATTTTCAATCTGATCAATGTTTGATACCCGGTGTATGTGTGGAGTTGAATCATCTACAAACGGCTCAGTGAGAGGTGAATCAGAATAGAAATTGAGTGTGGTTGCGGGTCGAGGTTGAAAATGGGCTTTGATCGGTTTTGAATATTTGGAAGAGGTGGCTTCATTGGAATCTGAACTTAAATCAGTGATCTCGGGAACTGGGACCTCAGAGTTGGAGTCGGAGAATGAATCATGTGAGCTAAGGTCATAGATTGGCTTGTTGTAATCAGGAAGCAGATTTTCTCCAATGTTATGGTCAGATTCGAAATCAAGTTCTGAATAAGATTCAAGATCATGAGTTCCAACATAGAATAAATCATATGATGTAGATTCAGCAGCCTGATTGGGGTTTAGCCTATATGTTAATTCTGAGCTTAAAACGGTGTTCTTACTAGGCTCAAGTTCCAAGCTAGTAGGGCAAACCCAATTGAAACCCTACTCGTCCAACTCCTTGGTTTCTGTATCGTAAATTGGCATGACTTCTGAAAAATCAATTTGTCTCTCTGAGGATGTTGGTGAGGGATATTCATCAAATAGAGGCCCAAAATCATATTCTTCACTGAAAATTTGATTTTCTTCATACGGGGCCTCGTATTCTTCCTAATAGGTTTCAGATCCAGATTCTAGGCTTGGGATGTGGGTTAAATCACTAGGATCTAGGTCCGAATTACCTTCGAGGGTCACCTTATCATAATAAGGGGTGGAATTTACACTCTTGAGAGGTTCAGTTCTAATCTCATTATTGCAGGAGTCTTGGAATTCTAAGCTTGGTGATCTAGGGTCTAGGGTTGGCTCAACATTGTGTTCTCCTACAATTTCCCAACCTAATTCAATATTAGCCATGTTGTATTCTATCTGGGTTGGGAATTCACAACTACTTTGTGCCTCAAGCCCGAGATCTGGGAAATCATATTGATCCTCGATATTGTTCCAAGATGGTTCATCCTCTATTTGTGGCATATACGGGTATTTATGGTCGATAATTTGTTTTAATAATCTCATTATCTCTTCCCATTTTTAAAGATCATCTTGGTGTTGTTCCCAAAGTACAGGATTTGTCATGCATTGGATGTATTCAAGGTTGTGCAACTTTTCTATCTCAATATATCCTGTGATGAGAATGTCTCGGGTTGATCTGTTTGTGGCTTCGGTCAATAACACTTGGGCACAAGTTATGATGAAGGTTGTGGTTGTTGATATACTAACCTGAATGTTTTCTACTGGTGTTGAGGTTTTGTCTTCTTTTTCATAGAATTTCAAGGCATCCTCAATCATCCTATCTCTCATGGATTTCTGGGATTCAGGTTTCTTGAATGGTAGTCCTAAGTGGTTTGGCTGCATATTTGGATCAGGTGGTGGAATCAAGATGTAGAATCAGAGTTTGAATCAAGATGTAGAATCAAGTTGTGAAGCGAATAGATCTGAATAAAGAGTCCCACTGAAATTTTATGTGTGTGCTCTAAAGAAAGGAGATGAGGGACTGGAGATGTTTTTGACCCAATCAAGGCACCCAAAGATGGAGGTTCGGGGTGGATGATACCCATGGATCAGAAGGTCGTCCACTTGAGAATTACTTGGGCAACCAGAGAGGGAGAGTCCTGCAAAGACCCCTACACAGTAGAGCATCCCCACGGGTTACAGGGTTTCCCCCACCCGACCTCTCTTGTCTCTGAGATTCCAGGTAGACCAGAATGGGAACCTTGACATCTTATGTCTACCACTTTTAAGATCAAGGGTGCTTTAGGGTTTTCACTTGAACTTTAGATGTTCTGATTTTGTGACCTAATTTGGAGGTTGGTTGACCCAAAGGGTCAACTTCACCTGACCTACCCTAAAGATGGCAGAATGATTCTAGGTCAAGACCTAGAAATCACCCTGATTTGACTCCCAGGTTATTAGGTCCAAGGTTTTAAGATTCAAGTGGTTTTAAATCTCAATTTTTAGGGTTTGTCTTGTTTAGATCTCTTCAATCAAGGGCTTGGGTAGCACACAAATGCAGGTAGGTTTATTTCATTTTAAACAGGCATGTGTGACTAGCGCTCTAAAAAACCCTATTGTAGAAACCCTAATTTGGTTCTATTTCCAATCCTCTTTCTTTTTCACAAAAGTTCTCTTTGGACTCAAAACAAGAAGTGTGTTGTCCGCGGAGATTAAGCGTGATTTCTATTAGGCACAGGAATTTTGTGGGATAGGATCTCTAAAAAAATAGCTTCTACTTCGATATGTGTTTGAAAAATTTTCACAAAATCAGGAAACCTTTGCCTTAAAGATGGTAATTACTATAGAAAGAAGGCAATTGATTCCTAATTGATTACTTCCTTTTGTCTTCCCAAGATTAGGAGGTGGATTAGGGAAGAAGAGGGATTAACTGCCTTGGAGTGGTTGACTTGCACGGGACATTTCTTCTCTTGAAACACCTTGCAAAATCACAACAAAATAAAATAGGGCAAGTTAGTGCTCAATATAATAAAAAAGAATGCAGAGATTAGTGATAAATTGCATGTTGCTCCCCAGCAATAGCACCAAAATGTTATAATGCTTGGTCGTGGTTTATTAAATGAGTAAATCAGTCTCATTATAGTATAGTTGATCAAGCGTTGATAACAAATAAGAAGTTTTTATTACTCGAAAACCTAAGTATCCAAGGTCGAACATAGAAAGCAAATGGAATCTATACACTAATCTCAATAATATAATTTGAACACTTAAATTTACTCAAAATCTAATCCAAAATAAAATGCAAGAGTTTATGAATTAAAATGTAGCAAAATAGAAGAGAAATTGAGAGGAATAGAATAAAAAGGTTGATTCTTTTTCTTGGTTCTCTTCTTTAGCTTCTTCTTTCTTCTCTCTTTTCTTCTTCTTTGGTTCTTCTCTACTTATTGGCTTCTCTTCCTTTTCTTGCCTTGGTAATTCTCTGCCTTTCTTCTTCTTCTTCTTCTATTCTTTGGCCTTCTTCCTTGCTTCTTCTTTTGCCTTGATTTCTTTCTTTCTTCTTTCTTCCTCCTTCCTTCTTCTTTCCTTAAGCTTCTGCCTTCAGCTCTTTTCTTCAGCCGTGCCTCCTTTCTACTACAGTGCCTTCTCTTTCCCTTGGTTCTGCCTCTTCTTCCTTCTCTGCTTGGCTGCAATTCCTTCTTCTTCCTTCCATAGCCTCTTTGCCTTTGGCTTCCTTCCTTTTCCTTTCTTCCTTCCTTGGCCTTGGCTTCTACCTTAGCCTCTTCCTTTCTTCTTTCCTTGGCTTCTCTGTGGCCACAGCTTCCTTTCTCTTCCATTGGCCTTAGCTTCTCTTCTTTTCCTTCTTCTCTTCCCTACACACTGAAGAGAAAAACCTACCCCTACCCTTCCCCACGTACTCTCTCTCTATTTCTCTCTTCGGTCTGCTCTCCCAGAGCCAGGTAATCGGGTGGAGTTTCGCGTGCCTGGGTTCAGGCACACCGGCGTGGGTGGTGCGCGAGGAGTGCGAGGCTAATCGGGTCAATCACGCCAGCTCCACAGGGCATAGGTCACAAACGAGGTGTGGGTGCGTGGGCGAGGGACCTCACCCCGTGTACTTGAGGAAAATAGCAGAGAACACAAATTCAATATAAACGCACACCACGTGCTAAAGTTTCCGAGGTGGGACTAAAAGTCCCACCCGCTTTGCTCGCACACCTGCAGGAAGCCTTCGCCCAATTGCCGCTGCTACAGTTGCTTGCTAAGCCTGCTCTCTAGCTGGATGCATGCGTGAGACCCTCCCGCGTCACCTGGGACTCTTATGCCTGGAGCGCACAACCTGGAACGAAGCTTGCGAGCTCCGTGCTTCTACGTCAATGGTAGAAGGGGGGTTAGATCTAAAATCACTCAATAAGGTCTTGTAGCCTTGTTAAACCAGATGGGGAGCTTCGCCGTGGCACAGCGAAGGCGCCAAGGTGGATGGCTGGCCGTGGGGCGGCCTAGGCGTGTGTGCCTAGGTTGTTCTGCGGCCGTGTTAATGGGTTAGGTTGGGGGAAGTTTGGGGAGGTGATGGCGGTCAATGGAAGGGCGGAAGATGATCAATGGGTGATGGCAGAGGTTTTAAGGTGTCTGGCGAGGCGTGTGGAGGCATGGAGTGGTGGAAGCGCCTTCGCTGGTGGTCAGCTGGAGATGGAGAAGGTGGTGGTTGTCTGCGGCGTTGAGGGGTTTAAAGTAGAAATTAAGGGAGGGAAAATGAAGAGGGGAGAAAGAGGAATGGTTCTAACCTAGCTAAGTGGACGAAGGGGGATAGAGAGGCGGCTGGCTATACCTACCACCGCCGGAGAAGAAGACTTCCAGTCGAGGGAGAGCGACAACGACGAAGGGGCTAGAGCACGCACGCGGGTATTACGCGACACGAAGGAAGGAGACAAAGATGGCTCTGCCACTGGTATTGTGGCAGAGCGATGAGAAGGAGGAGGACAAGTCACTGGAGCCTGCTGGATACCTAGTCGAAGGAGAAGGGAAGAATTGGAGGTGGTTCTCCGACCAAGCAAGCTAAAAATGTGCGGCCGGAGGTGGTGATTGATAGCGAAAATACGCGGTTTGTTAAAATACGTCGTTGTAACGCGTAAATCCGCTTCGCTCTTAAATTTATAATCCTAGATAGGGAAGTATCTAGGGTCGTCCAAGGAGGCAATATGGTTGCAAAATTGATTCTCTTGCTTGGAATATATCTCAACTTTCTTTTGGTAATTTTCAATATACCATTTTTTTTTTTGTTTTTGAACTAAGGCAACATGCGAAATTATGGCGGGAAAAGTGTTTACACTTCCAATTAAGTAAACTACTCTAAAGTGGCAAGTAGAGCCTCTCCCTAAGCTCACTCTAAGCAAGTGGAGGCCTAGAATAATTAGGGAGAGGAAGTGAAGAATGCTGAAAATAAGCAAATAGAAATGCAAACAAGATATGCGAAGAAGGCAACTAGATAATTGATAAAGTATTTAACAAAAATGCCTAGTAGAGGAATGCTTCTACTACTAGATAATTGAAATAAAGAAAGAAAACACAAATCCTCTAAATAGATGGTGAAGAAGAGGGCTTCTTGCTCCAAGGTTGGTGGCTCCCAAGCTTGAAAAGAATCCTTCAACTCCTTCCTTGCAGTACTCCGCCAAAGTGATGACCTCCAAGGCAAGCCCTAAGGGGGCGTGCCCTAAGTTTCTCTCCAAGGGTGGACGTCCACCCTAAGCTTTTCTCCTTTGCCTGGCCGTCCTCCTTGAAGTGGGAGAGTCCTCCTCCTTGGCGTGGCTCAAGTTGAAGAGAGTGGGGAGAAGAAGGCACCAAAAGGGCTGGTGATGTGCCCCTTTAATCTCCTTCTCTACTCCTTCTTCTTGGCCGTAGGTATAGGTGGTTTAGGTAGAAAATATACTAATGGAGGATGCTCCAAAATGGTGGTAGGTGGTGGCTTTTTATAGAATAGGATGGGGGGTTAAGGTGCCCCTTGAAATGGAGGGCTAGGATGGAAGGATGAGGGTGGTTGGTGATCCTATGGCTAGGGTGAGTTGGCGCCAACCCAAGGGGTGTTAAAGGGGGTGGTTATGGTGGTGTTGGTGTCTTTTGGTGGTGGAGAGACACCCCCATGTTGGCGCCAACATGGGGTCTTCTAGAAGGGGGGTTAGGTGGATGGTGGAGATGGGTTCAAGGGAGATTGTGTGGTGGAGATGAGGGGGGATTTTGGAGGGAAAAGTGGCGCCACTAAGGGGTGGTTATGGGTGGTTTTTGGCGCCAACTTGAAGTGTCTTTTGGTGGAGATAATGGGGTGAAGGGATGGCTTAGCTTAGGTAGGCTTGAGTTGGTGGAGCTAGCTAGGGTTGATTTTGGAGGTAATGAAGGGCCAAGGAGCTGATTGTTAGCTATGCTAAGCTAAGCTAAGATAAGCTAAGCTAGCTTAGCTAATGGTGGAGTGGAGGAGAAGGTGTTGGAGCTAGGGTTTGGAGGAAGGAGCTGAGGAGAAGAAGTCTGGAGCTGGAGCTGGAGCTGGCTGCTGCTGAAGAGGCTGGCATGGGACTACTCTAGCTGGCTTAGCTTGCTAGTTCTTTGCTAGTTGCTAAGCCAAGCTAAAGTGAGCTAGCTTCTACCAAAATGAGCTAAGGTGAGCTGGGTCTGGTGCTATCGGGGAGAATCAAGCTGGTTGAGGCAGCTAAGGTAGCTTAGCTCAACTGAGATGAGCTAAGCTGAATCCCCGGGAGCTGGACTTGAGCTTCCTGAGCTGAGATGAATTCTTCTTCAGCTGGCTGGAGTTGAGGGGAGCTGGATGTAGCTGGATCTGAGCTGGGGTGAACTCCTGTCAACTTAGCCGAGCTAACTAAAGCTCCCTGTGAACTAGTGGGAGCTGAGATGAGCTAGACTCAGCTAAGTTGAGCTGGATCTGAGCTGACTTGAGCTAGGGTGAGCTAAGGTGAACTCTCTTGAGCTGCCATCCAGCTGAGATTAGCTGAATGGAGCTGGGATGAGCTAACCCTAGTTCAAGTAAGCTAGGTTCCAGCTGCGGTGAGCTAGATCAAGCTGAGGTGAGCTGGATCAAGCTGAGGTGAGCTGGATTAGGCTGAGTTCCAGCTAGTCTAGGCTTCTCCTTCACCATTTGCCTTCTTGAGTGCTAGGGTTTTAGGGATCTGTGCATCTGTACATCCCTAACACTCACAAAAACTCATTAAAACGACAATAAAAAATGCAATGCATGCCTATCCTAATTTATGCCTAAATGCAGCCCAAAAACCCGTTTGCAGAGTAAAATCCTAAGAGCTAGGTTAGTTTTAAAGCATAAAAATGATGATAAACTGGCGTTTATCACACCCCCATGCTTATCTTTTGCTAGTCTCTTAGCAAATCATTAATTTTTTTGGAAAACGGAATTTTTGGGAAATCTAATTTTTTTTTTTTTTGACTTTTGAGGAGAAAAAGAGATTAAGGGACCTTGGTAGATTAAAACACAAGAGATACGGGATTTGTTGAAGATAAACATCAGGATTTGTTTTTGGATCCAACCATTAGATAGAACGGGATCAATATATCCTCAGAAAATTCACAAATTAACCCCTTGTTAATTCAGATGACTTGAAATGTTTGTTTTTAGGATTTTTCTGGCTCGTGAATCTGATTCGCAACTTGCGAATTCCTTTAAAACCTTGTGTCTGTGCTTGTGAAAAGCCAACCTTTATAAGGACGTGTTATTATTATTATATATATATATATATTTTTTTTTTTTTTTCCCCCATGCTTATTTTTAGCTTAGTCTTACAACAGATGTGTCGGTATCATCATTCCCGTTACCATTCCTCGAGGGGGCTCTGGCGCCAGTACTTCGGGATAGCACTGTCCATGACACCACCCAGGAGCTCACAACCCCAAAACACGATGCGGTGAAAAGGGGCGCTCCAAGCAAACTCAAGCTCTTGCTCCGACGCTATAGGTAGAGCACCGTCCAAGACACTTGAGCTGCTAAAATGCGCTTTAATGCTCCGTCTAAAGATATGAAATATAGATATAGAGCAGCGCCGAGGCGGTAACATGTTGACATCGCGTCCTCAAAGAAGGTATTTTCCTTCTTCTCGACGGTGGGAACTCAAACCAATGACCTGATTCAGACTTTTACTAAATCCAAACAAGGGAGTTTTTCAAATTTTTAGTTGTTTTTAAATGTTAGCTTGTGTGTGAAAATTGACACAAGAAGTTTCTCGAGAACCGCAAGTTTTTGAGTCAAAAACTAAGTCAAATACTTTCCATATTACAAAATAGGATCAAGTCACCTGAACTATCATGAGTTCAGGTGGAATTTTAGAGAAGGATATCTGATCTAGTCTAAAATAGATCCTGGAATTCTAATGATTAGATCCAAATCCTCATCCTTAGTTTGTTAAAGATTAAATCCCATTGTATCAGAAGTGAATTTTTCGACCTTAGTCCTGATTTCAAAATTTTTCCTCAAAAAGTTTTCAATATATATATATATATTTTTTTTTTTTTTCTTTTTGTTTTTTTTTTTGTTTTTGGGTATGCAAGCAGGAAATAAATTAAAGAAAAATGCATGTTTTTAGGTTTTAAACATCCTAAATCGATCGTAAAAATTTGAAAACACCCCCCCATGCTTAAGATATGCCATGTCCTCATGCATTAGGAGGGAAAAGGAATCACCTTAGTGAAGAACGGTCAGGTTTAGGATGAATAAAACCTGGAAAAAGAAGAAAAAAAGAAAGCAAGAAAATGATGGGTTACCTCCCATCCAGTGCTATCTTTTACGCCATTCAGCCGGGCGTGAAGGTATGCACAAAAGACGGAAAATCATGTAAATAATTGGACACTTGAATGTCCACAATAAAAGTGTCTTCCTCAAGATCCCTAAAAAGATGAGTGGTAAAGATAAAGGGATCAAAATAAAATAGAGAAATGGAAAAGTGACCCGAATCTGGCCATAGTTTAAGTGCTTGTAAATTGCCAGATGCTGGTGGGTCGAGTGATAGGTCCAATGGAAAGGGATGGGGAATGGAGTCAATGAGATGTAGGGTGTGTGAAGTTAGTGTGGATGTTTCAGGAAGATGAAAAGGGGGAAAGTCAAACCCTAGTTGATCTGGAAAGTCTTGGACCACATAACTATCCTTAGAATAAGAATCAAAAAAATCTAGATCAATAGTGGTCAAAGATGAATGAGATTGGATCAACATAGACATTTCAAATACTGCTTCCATTTTATTATCAGTGTCCTCAAAAATTTTGTGATTAATGGACCTCTTGGAAGCTTGAAATAAATCTAATGAGAAGGTCTGATTACTGCAACTTATATTCATTTTCTCAGAATGAGAATTGATATTAGCTGCTGCCATAATCAGAAAAGGTCTTCCAAGGATGGCATTAATGAGAGCCTTGGGTACCTCTATGTCAAGGACTAGAAAATTTACCGGAAATAGACAATTCCGGACCTTGATAATACTATCCTCAACAACTCCCCGCGGTTGAATGGTAGATCGATCTTCTAATTGAAATTGAACCTTGGTAGGTTTTAAATCACTGAATCGAAATTCCTCAAATAAGACAGGGGGGATGAGATTACTAGAGGTACCTAAGTCGAGAGGGGCACGAAAAATGGTGTCACTTATGACAAT
Source organism: Thalassia testudinum (assembly GCA_037157565.1). Taxonomy (NCBI): domain Eukaryota; kingdom Viridiplantae; phylum Streptophyta; class Magnoliopsida; order Alismatales; family Hydrocharitaceae; genus Thalassia; species Thalassia testudinum. The sequence goes on from JAZHRO010000017.1 coordinate 1,154,461, forward strand.
TGAGATAAGTGATTTGCCCTGGTCCTTTTTTGTGAAAGGCAGCTTGCTCTGAAAAACTGAGTTGGCTGTCTTTGAAAGGACCAACCTTTCTAGATTCTGATCATGCCCTTTTGCAGTAAATTCTTTAGAGGCATGGGGGGAATCTAGGAAGGGAATATTCCTCTCGACTTGCTCAAATAAATCCAAAGAATTGTGGTCAGAGGACTCTGATTTTGGATTGTTGGATTGCAGTTTTTGAGAGTGGGAAATAGGGTTTGAATCAAGTGTTTTTGGGGTTTCTTTTTCTTCTTCCTTATTAAGGTTAGGGGGGTCAATCTGCATTGGTTGAGAATCAGTTTCATCATTTGATTGAGAAGGCCTTAAATCCATGGTGGTTTCCTTACTCCTCATAGTCTCTGCATATGCAGCTTGGTGTTTACTGAGATGAGGTAGGGGGCCTGATGTTGAAAGAAACTGGGTAGGTGCTGTGATATTGGGTTAATAGGAGGCTGAATCATGTGGTTCTGATGTTGGTAGACACCCGGGTGTTGGTTCCTGTGATTAATAAAGTTTGGTGTGGGTTGGGATGGTGAGTGTCCTGCAGGTCTTTGAGTCGGAATATCCCCAATTTGATCATTGAGATTGTTAATAAGATGGGTTGTTTCCTTTGTTTTTCTTTGTAACTCCTGCAAGGTTTTCATCATCTGGGCATTAATGTCTTCTTGAGATTGCCCAGATTGATAAGTCTGATTTGAACCAAACCCTCCAAACGGGTTCTGTTGTTGGTGTGGAACCGAATTGGTCCAGGAGTGGGTCGGATAATCCCCCACATTAGAGGAATTTTTCAATTTCTCCTGGATGGTAGGGACATTTTGGTTGGGGTGATGATTGGGATAAACATAATTCCCTGTTGAACCATAGAAAGCCTCAGAATAACAATTATACTCAGCATGGGATTTATGCAGATTTTCTCTCTTGCGGGTGTTAAAAGGGGTGAGATGTGGAATGTGTTGAGCTTGGGCAGGTGTGGCAGGATTCCCTTGGTTGGCCAGGTTTGTTAAATCCTTATGCAACTGTTGTTGCTTAACTTGTAGCTGAGCCATGATAGAGTAGAAATTAGGTGGAGGGGCCTGATTAAGAAGCTCCTGGGTGGAAGAATAGGGGAAAGAAAAATTAGCATGTGGGTTAGAGGACCAATTTTTATTTTCCATTTTAAAAGAAGAGGAAGAATGCAGAAAAGTCTTTTCTTGGGGAGGCAAAATCAAGTGGTCCCTCCAAGTGTGGAGTTTTGGACTGCCGCCCGTGCAAAATGGAAGAACGGGGAGGGGAGGAGAAGAGAAAGAGATGAGAGAAAGTGTGCAATTCAAACAAACAAAAACTAGACCTAACTTAATTGTGACTCCCTAATAATAACCTAAGACTTGGTCTATATAGGAAATAAGTAGTCAATAGTGAATACCCGTTCTATCAACAAATCTAGCCAAGTTGCTTAAGGGGAGGTTTGGGCCCAAACGTTTCCCAGGGAAAACCCCAGGTGCTTGTACAAACCCGCGCCTGGTCGTTTGACACGGCCCCTCAGCCTGAACACCAGATATAGATGACATAATTTGTACTAACTAAAGAAAACTTAAGACCTAAATAGCAAGCCTAAGTTGATAAAGCCTTAGGGGTCAAGTTGCTACAAATTTTAATTAGGTCTAGGATTCTATAGTGCACACGGAATGTGGAGGGCGTTTATTGGGTTGTTGCCCTGTTATTTGATTTTTTTGTGTGTGTGCAGGAATTGGAGAGTGGCTCCAATGAAAATCAAGTTGTCACACAATTTTTTTATATTTTTGTCTTTTAGGATGTGATTTAATTAAATGAATTTTAGGGTTTTTCTCTTTAAGTTTTCAAACAAGTTTGAAAGTTCACAATCAAAGGAAAGACAAGTTGTATGTGTGATTGTATATTTCCTTTTAATTGAGTCTCTAAAGAGAAAGAAGAAACCCTAAACCAATTATCCCTCAGACAGAAATTTAACTACCAATGAATTATTTTTAGCTTTCAGAATTAAGTAGTGGTCCAAACAAGTCAAACAACACCACTACTTTGAAGAAAATCAAACAAGGATTCCAGAAAAGATTTTTGTAAGATTTTAGGAATTTGTTTGATAATAGTTTTGAATTTTTAATTGTACTGGTGTCAAAGTCCAGAAATAATACCCGTGGGTATTATAGACTTTTCAGTATTACCACCGACCTCAGAAAATTTTTATGATTTTATATGATATGTAAAATTTCACAGGGATTCCAACAAGATAAATTTCACAAAAATTGGATGAGTATAAAAATTCTGAAAATTCGCGGACAGTAGCAAAACAGGAAGATTAGAGGGTGTGACCCCTCTGTAATCCACGAATTTTTAAAAATTAAATACAAATCCAATTGATCTGAAATTTCGAACAGATGTTCCAAACTTAATTGGGAATCACTCTATGAAATTTTATGATTTTAGGAGGCCTGTGGTGTTAGGAATCGATTTTTCAATTCTGGACAGAAATCTAGACCCGAAAAACAGAACACCAATACTTGCAATGGAATGGTGCTAAAGAAGCATACAAGCAAACAATGATTTTAAAATGCACCACTCCACTTAATTTAAGTGTTTAGGGTCCTGAAAGCCAAGTTTAATATATTTTTGGTAGTTTTAATTAATTATGTGACTAGAAAGAGGAACCAACCTGAATTTTCGCGGGAAGAAAAGGATCTTTAAGCTCTCGCTTCCAGATTCCCGCTTTCCGCTGTAGTTCCTGCACACACAAAAGAAAGAAAGAGAAGGGGATGAGATCCACTTCAAGCAAGAGAAAATGAGTTAATGCAAAGCCGTGCCTCCCCGGCAGCGGCGCCAAAAAGTGATAGCGAAATGCGCGTGATTTGTAAAAGCGGGTTTTTAACGTCGTTGTAACACGCGAATCCGCTTACGCTTTTAAATTTATATTCCTAGATAGGGGAGTATCTAGGGTCGTCCAAGGAGGCAATATGGTTGCAAAATTGATTCTCTTGCTTGGAATATATCTCAACTTTCTTTTGGTAATTTTCAATATACCATTTTTTTTTTTTGTTTTTGAACTAAGGCAACATGCGAAATTATGGCGGGAAAAGTGTTTACACTTCCAATTAAGTAAACTACTATAAAGTGGCAAGTAGAGCCTCTCCCTAAGCTCACTCTAAGCAAGTGGAGGCCTAGAATAATTAGGGAGAGGAAGTGAAGAATGCTGAAAATAAGCAAATAGAAATGCAAACAAGATATGCGAAGAAGGCAACTAGATAATTGATAAAGTGTTTAACAAAAATGCCTAGTAGAGGAATGCTTCTACTACTAGATAATTGAAATAAAGAAAGAAAACACAAATCCTCTAAATAGATGGTGAAGAAGAGGGCTTCTTGCTCCAAGGTTGGTGGCTCCCAAGCTTGAAAAGAATCCTTCAACTCCTTCCTTGCAGTACTCCGCCAAAGTGATGACCTCCAAGGCAAGCCCTAAGGGGGCGTGCCCTAAGTTTCTCTCCAAGGGTGGACGTCCACCCTAAGCTTTTCTCCTTTGCCTGGCCGTCCTCCTTGAAGTGGGAGAGTCCTCCTCCTTGGCGTGGCTCAAGTTGAAGAGAGTGGGGAGAAGAAGGCACCAAAAGGGCTGGTGATGTGCCCCTTTAATCTCCTTCTCTACTCCTTCTTCTTGGCCGTAGGTATAGGTGGTTTAGGTAGAAAATATACTAATGGAGGATGCTCCAAAATGGTGGTAGGTGGTGGCTTTTTATAGAATAGGATGGGGGGTTAAGGTGCCCCTTGAAATGGAGGGCTAGGATGGAAGGATGAGGGTGGTTGGTGATCCTAAGGCTAGGGTGAGTTGGCGCCAACCCAAGGGGTGTTAAAGGGGGTGGTTATGGTGGTGTTGGTGTCTTTTGGTGGTGGAGAGACACCCCCATGTTGGCGCCAACATGGGGTCTTCTAGAAGGGGGGTTAGGTGGATGGTGGAGATGGGTTCAAGGGAGATTGTGTGGTGGAGATGAGGGGGGATTTTGGAGGGAAAAGTGGCGCCACTAAGGGGTGGTTATGGGTGGTTTTTGGCGCCAACTTGAAGTGTCTTTTGGTGGAGATAATGGGGTGAAGGGATGGCTAGGAGGTGGCGCCAACTTGAGTAGAGTAGCTAGCTTAGGTAGGCTTGAGTTGGTGGAGCTAGCTAGGGTTGATTTTGGAGGTAATGAAGGGCCAAGGAGCTGATTGTTAGCTATGCTAAGCTAAGCTAGGATAAGCTAAGCTAGCTTAGCTAATGGTGGAGTGGAGGAGAAGGTGTTGGAGCTAGGGTTTGGAGGAAGGAGCTGAGGAGAAGAAGTCTGGAGCTGGAGCTGGAGCTGGCTGCTGCTGAAGAGGATGGCATGGGGCTACTCTAGCTGGCTTAGCTTGCTAGTTCTTTGCTAGTTGCTAAGCCAAGCTAAAGTGAGCTAGCTTCTACCAAAATGAGCTAAGGTGAGCTGGGTCTGGTGCTATCGGGGAGAATCAAGCTGGTTGAGGCAGCTAAGGTAGCTTAGCTCAGCTGAGATGAGCTAAGTTGAATCCCCGGGAGCTGGACTTGAGCTTCCTGAGCTAAGATGAATTCTTCTTCAGCTGGCTGGAGTTGAGGGGAGCTGGATGTAGCTGGATCTGAGCTGGGGTGAACTCCTGTCAACTTAGCCGAGCTAACTAAAGCTCCCTGTGAACTAGTGGGAGCTGAGATGAGCTAGACTCAGCTAAGTTGAGCTGGATCTGAGCTGACTTGAGCTAGGGTGAGCTAAGGTGAACTCTCTTGAGCTGCCATCCAGCTGAGATTAGTTGAATGGAGCTGGGATGAGCTAACCCTAGTTCAAGTAAGCTAGGTTCCAGCTGCGGTGAGCTAGATCAAGCTGAGGTGAGCTGGATCAAGCTGAGGTGAGCTGGATTAGGCTGAGTTCCAGCTAGTCTAGGCTTCTCCTTCACCATTTGCCTTCTTGAGTGCTAGGGTTTTAGGGATCTGTGCATCTGTACATCCCTAACACTCACAAAAACTCATTAAAACGACAATAAAAAATGCAATGCATGCCTATCCAATTTTATGCCTAAATGCAGCCCAAAAACCCGTTTGCAGAGTAAAATCCTAAGAGCTAGGTTAGTTTTAAAGCATAAAAATGATGATAAACTGGCGTTTATCAGTGATCCTTTTATAGGCACTGGCAAGAGCTCTTGTGCTTGGAAGACAAGCTTCCAAGCAGAAAAGTCCTCACTGGCATAGGATTCAGGGAGACACCCACATCTCTCATGCGTTCGCATGAGAGATTGGGTGCGACTCAAGTCATGGGATCAAGCTCAGATGAAAGGGAATTCCTTAGAGAATCTCCCTTCCAAATCTGGGAGGAGATCTCTGAGGAATTAGGGAGCAATCCCCTTCAACTCCTCACCGGAGTAGGACTCCTCCGCTTTAATGGTGGAGGGACCTAATTGTAAGGGTGGCGAGGAAGTTAGGGGGGTTCTACGCAATAGTTTTCAAAAGATAGGAGTCAAAATGTAATTGGGTAGACTATTTTGCAAAGTAGGTCAAGATGACCTTCCCTTAGATCCAAATTTTGGTACAAACATAATTTTCACCTAAGGAATTCAATGGTGAAGTTGGATTTAAGGTTTGACTACGTTTGGCTGGATATTTTACACAAAAACCCAAATTAGGTCAAATAATGAGCTAGGACCCAATCTAGGTCAAAATAGGTTCCAAAGGCCAAATTGAAGGTTCTAAACCCTAGAGGATACTTTTCCATGATATTTAGAGGGTTTAATTAATTTTTATTCTGATCAGAACCTTGTTGAATTATGTAAGTTTATTTTAGGGTTATAGAATGTCATTTAATTCTTAACTCTCACAATAACCCATTTCTGATTAAACCAACTCACTTTTTATCTTATTAAGATCATTTGACCTATGTTTAGCCTCTGAGAAATCCCGTTGAGGTACTGCAATGGTAAAATTACAGTTTTACCCTTTATTTCATGTTTTCTTCTCAAAACACTTATTCCTTGAATTAGGCCCTTCTCTAGGTTATGTAGGAGCTCTTATTCTCTTTCTTAGGTCGAAATGAGCTATTTAGAGCTCATGATGAGGTTCTCATCAACAGCCAACTAAGATAGCAGGATGAGTGGCTCGAGGGTTAGAGTTGATTTTTCTGTACTCGACTAGTGAGTAGGTCATTGGTTGTCTATGGTTCAACATGTATAGCTAGCACACATTCACATTATACCAATTTTCATGATTAGTCAATGATCCAAAAATTAGGGTGCCACCGTTTTTCATGATGACCCCAAGGTGACTAATGGTGCTGACTCGATTGGCACAAGTCATCCTCTTGGCCAAGAGGGTGTGTTATACCGATCTTGTACCTTAGGATGTCACATGTGGATCGCCTAGTGCCCTGAGGTGTCGATTGACAAGATACGACCGTAACTTGACCTTAACTTGTAAATTGAATAGAACAAAATAAAGATTAATATATAGATTAATCTGTGGATTAGTACCCTCTTCCCTATTCTTCTTGTTACTATTAATATAGTCTATTGTTAGTTCTACTCTACTCGATTTTTACTGACGTGTTCTTTGGATTCCGTACTCAAGTGTTACTGAACAGCCAAGTGTAGCAACTGCAATCAGTCCTTCTGTTGTAGGACCTAGTACGACTTTAGGTGATGGTCTATGTTGGAACTAGTTGCTCACATACTTTTGTTGTTGGTTATCTTTTTCATAATTAGCAGACTCTTTTACTTTCCAACTTTCTCGTGATTGTACTCGTATTTGGGTACTTATTTCCTTTTCCTATTTTCTGTGGTGGATTTGATTGTGATGTTAACATTTTATTTTATTTAATACTTTATGGATGAATGTTTGGCCATTGACTGTTCTAATGACTATGTGTTGGGTGATTTGGATGCTGTAAATGTGTATTACTTGATATTAGCACTCAACAGCTCAAGTCTCGTCAGTTTGATTAATTAGCGAAACCTGGGTCATCACATTGATGATTGAATTAAATGAATCATGTTTAGTCATATACCATGCCTTATTGCACACACCCTTCCTCATGTTGAGTATTGGAGTTCTGCTTTGAATATTGTTGTCCATAATTGGGTACTTGAATAATGAATCAAATACTTGAGATTACTCGATAAAAATTATAACTTGACAACCTAGTAAAATATATTTGATCTAATGAACTACTTAATACAAATCCATTCTTATGAAATTCTAAATGGCAAAATTATTACCTGTTTAGCACCTTGACCCAAATAAACATTATCATGAAATAAGTGGCTTGTTGACGTTTATTAATATTCAGAAATATCATGAAATTAAAAGATTGAGAGGTTCAAAATAAACGAAAGAGATAAGGAACATCTGTTATGTTTTGTAGTACAACGAACAAGTTGAAATGATGGATGATTGGATTAATGGTAAACATGGAAAATCGCAAGATTAGTTAAATAGTTAGTCTCATACCTGATATCAATGACATAGCCAACTATACTATATTTAGAGGCAAGAATTGATTCAAGGAGTAGGCTAGCTTCCCTACGACTCTTCTATTAGGTTGTTTGGTCAACTAGGCAGCTAGGTAGAAGTGGATACATGTTACTGTGATTGGCTTGCTATTTTTTTCTTCTGTACCTTGTATTAGAGATGACTAACCATATGGTAGTGCAGAGTAGCACCCCACATGTGCATCACATAAGCTCATAGTCACTACTTCACTTAGGCTGGGACCCCAAAATTATTAACCAAGTAGTGGGGTAGATGTCAGCCATTCTCCTGGTCAAGAAAGTATCTATTATCAACCTCACTATCTTGGATATCATAATGATATCTCTTTGTACCTTCCAAGGATTACGGGTTGGTGATAACCAAAGTAGTGACAAGGTACAGATTATCTGGATTTTGAGTAATAAATAATTAATTAATATGAAAAGTAATTGTTCTTCTTAGTTCTGGTTATTTTTTTTCTCATAGTTCTTATTGATACTATACCTCTTTTTTCTACTCTACTTAGCTTTTCCTAACTTTCCTGTTTGGACTTCATACTCAGGTCTTGGTGAGCAGTAACACCACGGTTGCAGAAAGAGATGGTGTCGGTCTGAGTTCAATATCTTAGCTAGTCTATAAGACCAATCCAGTGCTTACAGTTAGTTCATACTTTCAATATTTTCTTTCAATATTGTCTTCTTCAAGTTGTCATCCTTCCTTTTTGTGAAGGCTATGAATGATGATTGATGCTTAGACTTTTATTCGAGTTCATATTTTATTCTTCTCTTATATATTTTATATATGTGATGTTATGCGTTGTGCATATATTTTGTTTTATACTAATATGTTGGATGATTGAGATCTTGAGAGGTTTCGAGAAATCAACTCATGTCCCTACTAGGATGGGGGTTTGGGCCGTAACACAATCCTCGAGTCACGTCACTGCCATGGTTGTGGTTAGATTAGGCACTTTAGACGCGATTATCCCCAATGGCATCTGATAACTGGTGGGACCTAGCCAGTAGCTAGCAAAGTTAGCTGGAAAACAAGTTCCAGGGGTGTGTAGATGAGACGAAAGGTCAGTATAGGATAGACTAGTGGTGGTGGTAGCCGACTGACTGGTAGAGTAGGCCCTAGAGATAATAGAGAGTGCAGAGTGTTTGAATGTAATAATCATTAATATGGAAATGATTAAAATATTTCTTCGTTGGAACATGGAAAAAGATCTTCATGAGAAACCACAAGCCTTATGGATTATTCCATAACTACATTCCCTATCTCACTTCATTATATTCCACTTAGGTATCCTACAACCAAAGAGGCTCATAGTGTTATTCCCTATTAATAAAAAATATTTCTTCGTTGGAACATGGAAAAAATCTTCATGAGAAACCATGAGCCTTATGGATTATTCCATAACTACATTCCCTATCTCACGTCATTATATTCCACTTAGGTATCCTACAACCAAAGAGGCTCATAGTGTTATTCTCCATTAATAAAGGTTTAAAGGTCCTTTTCCCAAGCTTGTTATTCAAACCAAGTCACATTTTCTAGGTCAACTTGGCTAAGGAGTCAAGTCCCACCCACCTAGTCACTGCCCAGCCTACTTGTAGATTGCGGATGGGCTTTACAAAATAAGCCATTGCATTGGCACGACCAAGTCTAAGTTTGGGCCTCTCACTTATAAACCAAGCTTGGATTTTAATTCTTTGACCTGATTTAGTGTGGCTCAGTTCGATCTATGGCTAACTATGTCCCTAAAATACCTTTCCGTCATTCCCTATCTATATTTATAAATGCTACTTGAGTTTATTCTAGCTCGATTTGCAGGAAAAGCAATGTAATAGAGTCCATCTTTTCCTATTTGTAATACAATATAGTTATGGAATACGACGTTATTCTGATGGAGAAAATATTGGCTAAATTAGTTTATGCATGCAACGTAAACATTGGTCCATCAACCAGCTTGACCCGACCCATGTTGGGCTATATTTCCACCAAGCATTTCTATCTCATGGACCGGGTCGCACTAGATCTTTTTCAAAGTTGGTCGAGTCTGAAGGTTGAATAAGTCAAATTATGAATACCCTACCGTCATGGAAACTCTCACCAAGGCACCTTTATGGAGATCTCAACTCTGATAACACTATCGGTGATATTGGTTACCGTGGATTTGGATTGTAGTATGATGTCTACTCGTGGAATTGCCAATAAAAGTATGACCTTTATTTTATCGGTACATTTATACCATATACATATATACATATGTAATTCTTTTTTTTACCAGAAATTCCACTTGATAATGACGATGCATGTAATGATAGTATCTCAGACCGGAACAGTTAAGTGGCTATACACACAATTACCACTTTAAATAGTTTATTTATCTTATATATGAAAAAATTACAAGATGGAGCTATAATAGGTGAGGCATGAACTAATGTATGGATATAAAACTGGTAATTTTCACCGGTACATATGCATGCAATAATATCCTAAAATTATCAATTTATATACAAGCATACCATGCATTCAGAATTGCACGATCGTGTATGCAATTGTGCATAATGTCATATGCGACCCTTCTCTTATAGTTATTCATGCGCCTGTCCTACCCGTAGTTAACAGACCGTGGGAGCCTCCTACCTCCATCCGCAAGTACCCGCCAACTATCCTGCACCACGTGTGAAAAGGAGTCATTGATTCCAAGTACCACCGGTGTGGTGTTGTGCACCTTTTACTAGAGGAATACTTGGACCATGCCTTGCGCTATAATATTTGTGAGTATAATAGGTGAATCTGTCAACCATTTTGCTTCAAACCACGGTTATAGTGAAGTAGTTAATTAATTGTTTGAAAGCGACTATATATCTTATCCTTTGTGAACTAAAAGCTAATAGAGTAATAATGACATTAGAGCAAATCTTCCCCTATAATGTTTAATCGAACTGTATAATATATGGATTGCTAAGCCTACGATGAATGTATACACGCAGAGAATAAAATTAATTAGGTACCGATGCAAGACGGGCATACGCATGCATCCGTTCTATCCTGGATGGGAGATCGTTAAAAGGAAATAAAAAATAAAATAGAATAAAACATAAGTAATTAAATAAAGATTATAGATGGTAGGAGGGTAAAGCATGCAAATATATATATATATATTCATCGATCATACGACGTGAAGAGCATCTTTTGAGTTGGTGTTACAATTAACGGAGGGGAGGCACCGATCTCAATGGGAGAGCAAGGCAGGCAGAGTGAGGTACCTCTAATACCTCGTTCTCCTCCTCATCGTGTTTGGTGGCTTCTGTCGTTTCCATTGGCTCCTCCGGCTGCTCTATATGATATCACGACGGTACATGCATGGACGACCACGCCTAAAATATCCAGTCAGCGGCTTACCATACCAATACCAATACTATTCTTTTTGTGCTTTCGCAATCCAAGGATATGCTATATATCTATCTATCTGGGAATCAATAGGAAACGTTACGTACCGCGTGAAGTCCAAGGTTAAATAATTTTGTTCGTTCCTCTCGATCGGTTTGTCTGTTCATGATGTTTCAGGGGCAAGTTGATCAGAGGAGATTGAGATTTGAGGATGATGACACATGCAATGTGCACCCCGCCCAGAAATTTCTGCACAGATTAATTAATATATCGTTAGCTTTAAGAGCCGAAGAGTTACATACTTTTTCTACCATCCAGAATTTCCATGAGAACGTACGTTGTACAATTTGGAGACGAGCACTTACACGTACAAATCTCTCGGACACTTTCCGAAAGTGAAATAAATATGCTTCTTTGGAGAAGAAAGAAGAAATACGTTATTCTCCTACGTAACCTGAGAAAATAAAAAAAAGAGGAAAAAAAATTAAGATAGTATATTCCTTGTGGATTTTTTTGAAGTTGTGAGAATAATAGGTGGAATGTCTTTGACCATTTTTATCCCATCTCATGTTTCCACGTTGGAAAAGTACTGGTGGGATTGGATTTAGTTAAAATATCGTCGGTTATCCAAAAATGTGTCGTTGAAAGGAGCTAGCTTTCACGTAGGAATTTATCTAAGCGCTCTAAAATCAAAATTGTAAAAATTAGTTTCCACAACTAGAAAAGCAAAATGTATATTGACTAGATACCACTTGAGATTTTTAAGTCCACAAGTAAATATCATCAGCAGTGTTTACTATACAACTATATATCACGATAATTTGTAAACAAAGGACCAGCGATATTTAGTTTTTTAGATGAGTGAAAGAAGTTTTTGAATTAGGAAGTGAATTAACTGCGGGACACTAGAAAAACATAAGTTATGGAAACAACTAAGTAATATAAAGTCGATGTAGGATAATGCAAAGCAAATGTTTACAATTATAAAATAAATCGGAAATTAATAACAAAACATTGATTGTGAATGCTAAATCTTTTGTTAAATAAAATCTTCCTCTAAGGATTCAGAATGTCCCAACACTCTTCCATAAAAGATAGACATATTCCTTATGCTCTAATTTTACTATCTTCTTATCCTATTGTATATCTTCATTAAATCATAACACAACCAAACAACATTGCTGAATTAGGATAAAGTCTACTTCCAAGTGGTGTGCAAGAAAGATCCACCATTCATCTCATTGAGACTGTTTGGTTGGGAGATAATTCAAGGGTTATCCCTTAATTAAAGGATTACTTAATGAATGCCAAACGAACTAATTCTAAAGTTAAAAGATATAACATATTACACTTTACCAATCAACATCAACATTAATATATCCTACTACATTACATCAACATCAATACATATTAAAATATATTCACTTTAACATAATATACTCATTAAAATACATTTACTATATCACATCAACCCACTCATACTTATATCATAATATTAAAAAATCATCCACTAACATCACATCACAATATCAATCATCTTATCCAGCCACTTATTCTTATACCTTAGCCAAATAGCCATCTTCACTTATCTCTACAGTATTTTATGCCAATGTAATCCCTATCCCCCTACCAAATGTAGCCTAAAGGATCTAGAGTAAACAATTGGAATCCATTTATCTAGTAATGGATTCAACAACCCTCCACTAGTAGACATCAGGCAAATACCACAAGTGTTTGAGGATGTTAGTCAAGCTCAACGCTTTATGAGCACTTTGTCCTAGGGTGGGGGAGAGGGGGAATCTTTTTTTTGTACTATATGAATTGGTTAAAGGGGTTGTTGTTATATGTGTACACATCCAAGTACTAGTATGACAATAGGAAACCAAAGCTTGTTAAATATACACATGTAACCACCATTGCCAAGCAACTAACTATGAAATTAATTACATTCTAAAACATCACAACATAAAATGCTACAATGTACTTTCATTTGTTTGTTCAAAAGTCTTATACTACATAAGCTTCTCTAATGCAAAGAGATTGTGACCGTAAATATAGCCTTGCTATAGCAGTAGAAAGCAAAAAAAAAAAACAAAAGCCAGCGATGTTTTTATATCTATTCCATTTCTTGCTTAGTCTCCACTCTACCCTATACACAACTTGGTCCCACTTCACTATCATTTCCTAGACAACAACTCCAACAATAAATTGAGTGAAAACTCTATAGGTAAAAATAAATATGTAAGTGTGGATCATATATCGTGAAATGTAAATTTTATGACAATCAAAGTTCAAATGTACATAAATCATCCCTCATGTAACAAGGAAATCTTTGCAATTATGTTTTAGTCGTCTCCTAATAGATTGGCATGTACATGGTCGTATTCTCCCAATCCACAAGGCTAGACTCCCCCATTATATCATCCCTACTCATCCTTTAGCACCATGCCCATAAATCTGGGCCAAGTTGGGGTCGTCACCCCTCAAATAATTCCTTTGTTGCCATCAATTTGCATGCAATAATCATTTCATAACCATCCACAGTTTCCTAGCTTATAGACCTAATAGACCCAGTTCAACACTTATTATGCGGTTCTCAAAGTAGGTTCAGATCCCTCTAGATCAACACTTAGCCAAGTTAGAGGACCTCTCCTTTGATCATCAATTCAACAATTTATCCTGAGAATAACTAAGCTCAATATCCAATGTATTGCTCTTCATCAATATGATTCAAAAACTTTTGTTTCATAGACAATTGATCTCTTAACCACAACCTAAATACATCCAACAATCGATTCTAAAGAAAATTTTTTCCTAGTGAAGAACTAAAATAACTTTAGTGTTACAACAATACGAATGAAATGATAATTATGAACGGTGGCATCTTGATTTTAATAGCATTTCTTTGGATGAATCTGCTAGCATTTCAACTTATAATGGTTGCATTTCAATTAAAATTTCGAGAGCATTTCATCTTACATATCATATATATTTCAACAACATCTAAACAAATATGCAACATAACATCAACATAAAAAAATATAGAAACAATTCATTAACATTACATAAAAGCACTACCAGGGAGAGGGCCTATTTTCAATATCCAAGCAACTAATGTCCATACAGTATGAAAATCAATGGAAATATAGTAAAAAAATTGAAAATAAATGTGAATACTGATAATTTCACATTTATTTGCATTAATTATGTCTAATTAATGCTAGTTGCAGGGTGAATTAGGTTAAAAAGTATTTAGTTAGGCCAGATTAATTATATAGGTGCATGTTGTAAATGTTATATTCTATTAGGTTTCTATACAACTATTTCCTGATCTATATATGAAACCTTGATATCCTTTGTATAATATGTGCAGGTACCAAGTTTGGAGCGATTTGGAGCCTTATAGATTAGAGATTCAAGGTTGATCTCACTTATATGAAGAGACTAAGCCCAATTGCACATGTGAACCCTAGCCTATTTAGCCTTAGGACTAGCCCAATTAGGAAACCAATTTTTTTAATCCTAAACCCAATTACCTAGTCTATTTCTCAACCTAGGTTGGTCAACAATAAGCCTAACTAGGAACATATTAATGGCCAAAAACCCACATTATCACCTTAAAACCTACCTTATCTTATCCTTCCTTAACACCTTAGAAAACCCTAAGCCTTATCTCCTCTACCTTGCTGCCACCTATAGGTAGTTTCTAGGCCTCTTAGTCATCCAAAGTAATACCCTCTCCTAACCCTTAGATCAAGATCCTATTGCCATCCTAAATCCTATCCTAAGTTACGACAAAAATCCATTTAGTTGACCTTATCCCTTCCCTTAAATCCTAGCCCTTAAACCATGATTTAAGAGCCCTCCTTAGCCTTTCTATAGCCGACCATGAAACCCTAGATGGTGCAATCCACACTTTAGATGGCAAATCCGACCGCATAGATGGGTTCGGATCGATGATCGCAACCTAACAGCTTAAAAGTCAATCCAATCCGACATCTGTGGCACCATCTACAACATACAGAACATGGACGGCCAAGATGGCACCACGTGGCACCATCCCAGCCACCCAATCGGCCCTAAGGATCACCGCTACATCTCCAAAGGATCTCCACTGCTCAATCCTAGTCGTTGGATCTTGATCCAACGGCCAGGAATGACCCAGATGAGCCACTCACACTCTCTAAAGGCGAAGGGCATGGATGTTCTGGGCCGTTGGATATTGATCCAACAGCCACAAGCATGCACTCCTGAAATCAAAATCGTGACAAAGTAAGTGCCGCAGCACAGCAGTCGAGCAGCATTGCTGCGTACGCATGACGCACATTCGACTCGCTATCTATAGTGCGCGGGCGAGTGATCGCGACCGTGCGATCGGCTGCAGACGACACAAATCAACCAATAGTGCGCACGTGTGATCTGATGCACAGCACGCACACCCGATCGCACGTGGGCACGCGGTGAAGGGGCAGACGAAGGCGCACAAGGAGAAATCAGAGCCGTCCGATCTCGTGATCGGACGACTAAGATTTGAAAGATGTGCATGGGCGTTTTGAGTGTGGGAGGAGGGGAGGCACGCGCAGTGCGCGCACGTCGGCCACAATTAGACCTTTAGTAACGAATAAATCTATCACTAAAGACCTGATATTAATGTTTTAAACTTGAAATGACAATTTTGACCTCAATTCCTACAACTATAAAAGGAGACTCGACCTCCACTTCTTCTTCATCGCTTCCTTCACTTCTCTACCTCTCCAAAGCTCAAGAGAAGCTTGTCCCACACCTGGGATGTTATTTTAGAGCTAAATCCAATTTTCTCGCCCCTGTTCTGGAAGTGGATCCCACAACGATGGTGACAAGCTACCTCATTCCCACTTCTTCCTAATTCATCCTCCTTCCTACTCCATCCTCCATCTTCCAAGCATCACTCCGTCCAGCTCATCCTCCAAGCATTCGTCGAGGAGGATAACATTTCTCTCCCTTCTTTTTAATCGCTTTCTAGAATAGAATTTTCTACTTTCTAGTTGTAATCATTTCCTGCTTTATAGTTGTAAAAACATTCTGATGATATTAAGTGATTGTTCTCTCTTTCTCTCTCTCTCTCTTTATCTTTATTATTGTTTATATCAATTCCAATGTAATTATTTCATTTTCAAACAAAAACAAAAATATATGTATAAATCGCGGATTTTAGATTGACGTAGCCTCTCTGTGTTCGACCCGGAATTCTTAAAATTTCGGTATAAATTTATTTGTTGATGGATTTCTTTGCAAATCGAACTACAACGACGTGCTTTTCGAAATGAACTTCGATCGCGTAGCTTTCTGCAATTCAAGATTTTAGCGTCATTGCCAAGGAGGCAACGATTTTCGATTTTCTTTCCGCATTTCACATACTTTGTTATTTTCTAACTTGCTTTATTTCTTATCTATTATTTTGCAGGTATCTTGATATGGAATCTTCAAGTGGTAAATTGAAGTAAAGTACAGTTGAAGACAACTGTAAGTTCTCCCCATTCTTCCCCCTCCATAGATTCCATTTTACCACATTAATTCAAACTCCAATTAACCTAAGTATTTTCATAAATACTAAGGTTAGTTTGGTTGCTTGGATTTCTACTCACATTCATCTCACCTGCATATAAAAAAAATCAACAAAAATATATTTCTTATGGGGTAATTCAACATAGATACTATATACACCCACATTCAAGGCACTTAACCTAATTGATTTTCTTCTACTCAACCGGATTCCGATCTGTGGAACCGGTATGCACAAATCAACATATAAAAGAGTAGAAATCAGTCTAGGTTAATCATTTTGTGTGCCTAACTCAGTGGTGCAATCTTGGCCAATTGTTTAAGTTGTTTGGGTTACACCACTTAACCTAAAATCAACTCACCAAGTAGCTTCCCCTTACGATTTTTAATTTAGGTCAATACCAAGCACTCCACTTTATTCTTGATTTCAAAAAGAAAGTGATCTTCACCCGTGCTTGAAAACCTGGTTTGCCTCAAACTTGATTGAATTAAACCTAATTCCAAACCCTAAAAGCTACTTAAGCAAGATTTGAACCTTAAAATCTACTCATCACAAATAATCCTGCTTGAAAACCCTAGTTGTGCATGTACTCACACATACTCAATTGATCATTAAGGGCACAACCCATTTTAAGGGCCCATTGATTGCACCACAAAAATACACCTGCAATTGTGCAGTCTTGTGCTATTTCCTAGCATTACCAGTGCATATTAGGTTTCCATAGTCGCATTTGTGAAAATACATGCATGCATGCATTTAATTGAGAGGGGAGGAGAGTGCAATAATGGCCTTGTAATTTACATTTTTCCTCAAGTGCTGCTTTGCAAAATTCACCATCTTTTTATTTTTAATTTTACTTGACTTTGATTTCTTCTCTGCGGCTACAATGCATGGTAGCCTCTTCCTCGTGCCATGTCCTGCTTGCCCTGCAGCAAGCCACTCCCTGCCAAGCCATGCACAAGCCATGCACAGCCAGGGCATGGCAGTGCATGCCTTCTTCCTCTATAAAACAGGCACGGCTCCTTCTTTTTAAGAGAGCCTGGCCCACACCAAAAAACCCAACACACAGCAGCTTCTCCTTCCAGGCCACCTCTGCCCCTCTCCCTCCATACGTAGGCCCTCCTCCTCTGAGGAGACACTCTGCGGGCAGGAGTACCTCACGGTGGTGCACAACCACCACCGTGATTCCACCACCACCCAGCTCATCAAAGAGCCAGTGGGCGTGGTGGTTCTTTCCCTATTTCAACGTCCAAGCCACTTCAGCCATTGGAGCAGCAGCTTCAAGCTTTGAAGCTCAAAGCTCTGCACGCAGTATCAACAGCAAGGCGGCAGCAGCCACAAGGGCCTCTAGCGCACGCCTGCAGACCCCCCTCGCCTCCAGCACGCGCCTACAGGCGCCCTTGCCTCCCTCTCCACGGGCCCTGTCGTGCTCTTTCCTCCCGTAACCAGCCGGCGCAACCCTTCCATGCGCACCCCAGCCGTAAGCCTCCCACACTCACAGCACCGGGCGCACCCGGTCACGTAGCTCGCCCTGGCACTGTAGCCATTGTTCAGATGTTTCAGTGGAACACTGTGGCTACAGTGGGGTGACTGGCAAGTTTCTCACTTATCCAATCACCCGACGCGCCGCAACCGGCCGCAGCCTGCTCCTGCGTCCAGCCCCGCGCCTGCTCCAGCTCCCGCTCGCTCGTCTGCGTGCACCCACACCCACCCGCGTCTTCGCTCGCTCCCTTCGCCCGCATACGTCTGCATGCACCTGCTCCAACCCTTCGCACAGCGCTGTGCGCTACGGTCCTCTCGCCGCGCTCACTCCCTCCCAACGCGCACATCCTCGTGCGCCTACGTGCCTGCGCGCGCGTGACTCACCAGACGGCGCTTGGAGTCTACAGACGACTTAACCCACGTGCCTTTCTTCACTCCAGCAGGAAGCGTGATCTCTCTCTCTCTCTCTCTCTCTCTCTCTCACAGCACTCTCTCATTCTCTCTCTGTGCACACACACACACACACACACACTCTCGTACACACACCTATACACTAATATATACTTATATATATATATATATATATATATATATATATATATATATACTTATATACATATATATGTATACTTATATCTATATATATAGTAGGACTTATATAACTAAGTATTAGTATACATACATATATATATATATATATATATATATATATATATATATATACATACTTATATATATATATATACATATATATATATATACACATATCTATCTACATATATCTATATACATATATTACTATATATATATATACATACATATATATACATACATATACATACATACATATATATATATACATATATACATATATATATATATATATATAAGTACATTTATACCTATATATTTATAACCATATATACATATGGATATATTTACATATATACATATATATATATATATTCACATTACTTACCATACACTGTATCGCGGGAATATCTGCACCAGTTGCTGATATTCCCCGATACACGTATACAGAAAGCGTGTTCACACTCATCTTCCACCCATCCACCTTACACTCCACGAGGCACTTCGTCCTGTTGGTTGCGTCTTTCTAGACGACGACCGACTCGACACCGTGCTACACTCCATCTCCGCCTCCACCCCCACCCATTTATACATATATATATACTATATTTACTTTATTTCTGCTTCTCTTTCCTGCCAATAAAAAGATTAAAAAAATATATAAAAGAGAAAAGATAATCCTTGACTTGCAGGTACTCCGTCTTGCGAATAGCAAGACCCATTTTGGAACCCTAATTTGGCTCAAAGCCAAGAACCTAATTTTGAGGGTGTGCCTCAAGGACAAGAATTATCATAAAAAAAATCTAAATAGAAAAACACCAAAAACACAATAAATGAACGGAAGAGATTCATTTTAGGAAAGGCGTAGAAACTTAACTTCTAACCCTATTTCCCTGAGTTCGACCCTAGGCCTAAAAGTGACCAATAAAAATCAAGTAGGTCAGGTAAAAAAATTTTGTAAAGAGATGGTTAGGCTCGATTTAGGTTAACCACTATACTCATTATAACGATAAAATCACCATATTAACACAACCTAACCGGTCCCGACCATAATCTTTCTGGCGCCGTTGCCAGGGAAGTGCGCCTTCAAGTAAGTTTTTACTCCATTCTCGTAATTTTTCTCTTCTCACACCCTTCTCTTCACGGGTGTCTCTGTTTTTGGTGTGCAGGTAAACCTGTTGCAAGGAGAAGATAGGCAGACGAAGTCGGAGACGTGGGCAGATCCAAGGTGGGAACGAGAGGGTGAAGACGCCGACACCACACTGGAGCTCCGCACACGTTGCTGCACAAGTAGGTCATTCTTTCTTAGCAACCTAGGTTAACTTGTAACCTTAATAAAAAAAAACAAAAACTAAAAACTAGAAAAACTTCTTGGGATCTCTTGGGGCAAGTGGATTAAAATTCACTTGTTTGTTTGTTTTCCCTTACTCCCACCGCCCCGGGATTTCCCGCCTTACTTCGCATAGCGAAAATCCAAGAATCTTGATTCTTGAATTTTTCCCCGTGTGAAGTATTCTTTGAGGAAAACATAAAAAGATTGATTGCACCCCTCTTTGCCTCACTTACCTGCAATTCAGGATCACCTTTTTTGGTGGGGAGACTTGGAATTGAGTTGATTCCAACCCCACCACGACCTTTCACATGCCTAAGATTCGATCTCGAATATTTCAACCCCAACAAACTAATTTTCTTTATCTTTTGGTCGAGCCTTGTGTGTGGACATCTTTTTAGTGATTGGGAGCACTTAAATTGCAGTGCTTTGGCTCCCTTTCACACTAATCTAAAACTGATTCATGCATCCACACATAGAAATCTCCATTTAGGGAAGCCCATTGCATTTTAGCATGCATTAACCAATTGACATTGAAAAAGGGTTTGTTGGGTTTAGAAGCAAACTTGTATTCTCTCAAAACCCGGAGATTGGTTGAATTGGTATTTCAGCGAAATCCTAAAATCCATACTACTTAAGGCTAAACTCTAAAAACCATTCACCAATTAAAAACTTCAATTCGGGGAGATTTCCCCGTTGCATGCTTGTTTTACACACTTCGAAAAATTAATCACTTGGGCATTACCCGTAAATAACGCCCTTCACATTCCAAAAGCACTTGATCCTAAGCCTCTAACTAAAATTGGTAGCAACTTGACCCTTATTAAGGATTGGAGGTCTAATTACCTGCGTGTAGCGCCTACATGCTGGTTAAGGTTCCCGCATGCTATCGGGTGTTTAACACTGGGGCAAACGGCCTTTCAATCTGGCCAGGTGGTTCCGTGGTGCTCGCATTCGGTTCCGTAGTTCGTGATAGTAGGTAACTTCGATCTTTAAGTCTAAGGGCACACTGTAGAGATTAGGAATTTGATTGAATTGATTTGTCATCATGTGTACCTTTACGGCATCATTTCTCTCATCTCTTTTCCCTTCTCATCTCCCCAATTCTTCCTATGGTAGTGCATGTTTGGGAGGAGGTCACAAAACCCTGAACTGTGTGAATTTCCTAATAAATTTAGAAAAGAAGCTGAATCGTCCTCCTCCACAAACATGGCTGCACACCCATACCCAAATCTCGAGGGAGGAAACCGCCCTCAAAACCCACCAGGTGGTGGAGCCTTAGCTCCCAAACCCGCCTCCAAGCCCAAATGGAAATGTATAATGAACAAATTGAAGCTATTCAGGAAACATTGGAGGAAATGCAGAACCCTCCCAAACGGGAGGAGCCTAGGTCTCTTAGCTCCTATCAGAATCCCGCTGCTACAGAGACCATAGGACAAATTCGGGTCCCCATGGGCGGGGACAACTTTGAATTGAAGCCTAACATAATCGACCTAATTAATTTTCACTTCCATGGTCTTGCAAGTGAATATCCTTTTCTCCACTTGGAAGACTTAACCCGATTGGTTGAAACTGTTAAACCTATAAATATCGGGTTACCTATAGTCCTCATGAAAATGTTCCTGTTTTCATTGCGAGATAAAGCGTCGCAGTGGTTACACACCCTTGGGAGAACCATCCACTCTTGGGAAGAGATGCGAACAGCATTTCTCAAGATGTTCTTCCCAATCGGGCGAACCAATGCGCTTCGCCGTGCTATCAGTTCATTTACGTAACAAAACGGCGAACAATTTCATGAGGCATGGGAGAGATATAATGACCTCCTCATGAAGTGTCCGTACCACGGTCTGCCTAAGTGGCATATAGCCCAGATTTTCTACTATGGGCTAAATGAGACTTTGAAGCAGATTACAGACGCTTCCTGCAGAGGGAATTTTATGAATAAAGACGAGAATGGAGCATTCGAATTATTTGAAAATATGAGTGAAAACTCAATGAATAATGCTTCCATTGTCGCCTTTAATCATACCAGCCTTCCCCGAAATGTCCCCGAAGTTGACATGGGACCCTCCCATTCATCCACTGATCTCAGCCTTATCGCACAAAAATTGGATGAAGTCTCTGCCATGCACAAGAAGCTGGACGAGCTTCTGGCCAACCTCGCCCGTTCTATGGAAAACACCCCTACCTCACCACTTCGTCACAATCCCAATTCTTCCAACACCAGGCTTATCCCGAGAAACCCCGTAAGACCTTCCTTACCGAGTGTCGCGCCAAGCGACTCGGTAAGTCATGTGGATCTGGCTTCTGCGAGCCAGTATTTTGACACGGAGGACCAAGCCTCCATGTGCTCGGACGTATATTTACATGCAGACGCGTCATATGGCATAGAAGACGTTTCCGCCCTGGGGAACAACTCGTTCTCTGCCACTTATAACCCAAGGTGGAGAAATCATCCGAACTTCGCATGGTCCAACAACCCACAGCGCCAAAACCCCGCAGGTGGACCAATGCAACCGTCTGCACCCGTCATCCCAAGGGCCTAGTCTAATCCTATGGAGAATCTGCCATCAGGCCTTACATACTGTAAGCAGAACACGCATCAAGTCCTCTTGAAAATTGATGCGAATGATGACGGAAATGTCAAAGCGCCATGAAGAGAACATGACCTCTCTTCAGCACCAATCGGTGCAGCAGAATGCTGAGATCAGTCAACTACACATGGCACTCGATCTCAGGGCACTCTTCCCGCCCAACCTATTCCAAACCCGCGAAATTTTATACCCCGTGGTCCTCAACCACAGGTACGACCTTCTCAGGGGCAGGTTAATCAGATTCTGCAGGCTCCGAGCATTCCACCGGGATTTCAGGCTAATCCTGCTGTAGCACCGCACTCTTATGTCCCTATTGCGAACCCTCCTCCACCGTATGATCCCACTAGACCCGCATCGTCCAATGCTATCACTACGAGGAGCAGCAAGCTGACTGTCGATCCCCCTCGACTTTATCCTAGCCCGTCTTCTTCATCGCCCTCTCATTCGGAATGTGCACTGCATTCACGAGAGGATGATACACCCAAATTGGTGCCAGAATCAGTTCCATTCCCTGAGGCTCTACTAAGGGAGCCAAAAGGCAAAAGGAAAGATACGCAGGCCTTTGATAACCTGCGTAATTTGTTCAGGGATGTAGAAATCAAGGTACCCCTGCAAGAGGCTATCAACCACATACCTACTGTCACCCGATTTTTCAAAGACTACACAACACCCAGGCGATAGTCAAAGAAAACTAAGAATCCAGTGGTTCTCTCGCCTCATGCGAGTTGTGCTATACTGTCAAATCTACCACCAAAGCAGAAAGGTTCGGGCACACCGCTTATTTCCTATAGCATCCAAGGCTGCAATTTTAACCATGCCCTGCTTGATATAGGATCTTCCATTAATCTCATACCAACCATCATGCTCGAAAAATTTTCCTTGGGAAATCTGAAACCCACCCCTACCACGTTACAGTTGGCAGATCGTTCTATCAAAATCCCAAAGGGTATGGTGGAAGACGTGGTGGTTAGGGTCAACAGTCTCTGTTTTCTTGTTGACTTTATTATTTTAGATATGGAAGTTCCTAGCTCACTTTCTGATTGTCCGATCATCCTTGGTCGACCTTTCTTGGCCACAGCCCGCGCCCATATCAACTGCGAGTCGGGCTGTATTGAGATTGCCGTTGGATCTGAAAAGCTCAAGATTAACATCTTCAAGGCAGCCAAGAACTTTGATTGCGATTGTATCGAGGATGACACGTCTGACGAGGACATGGCTGTCAACGTGTGCATCGGACTAATTGGGTCCTATTCTGACTGCTGCGGATTACCTATAAACATTAACTATTGCCTGACTGACACAATTTGTGACGTTCCCCCATCCCTCCCTTGTCCTGTACCTTTTCCTGACCAAACTTCTGATGAGGTTTTCTCCGCTTCCCGTACCTCATGGTCTGAGTCATATCCGGGTGTTGAACGTAAACGAACGCTACGCTAACGTGTCCGATTTTGGAAAACTTGTCGTTGTAGTTCGAAAGCGAAGAATTCGTGTTCAACAAATAAAATTTATACCGAAATAAATTCCGGGTCGAACACAGGGAGGCTACGTTGATATATTTATCGCAATTATATTTTTTTTAGGATTTTTGATAAGCAAGGCGATATAATTACAATGGAGCTATCAGATTAAAAGAGAAAGAGAGAGAAAGAGAAAGAGAGAGAGAGAGAAAGAGAACATGCATTCAATATTTCAACTATTTATATAATCAAACTAAATAAAAGTTACACTAGAAAGCGGAAAATCAATTACACTATAAAGTAGGAAAATTCTACACTAGAAAAAGCTGTAAACAAGAATGGGAGAGAGAAGTTATCCTCCTCGACGATTGCTTGGAGGACGAGCCGGACAGGACGACGCCTGGACGAAGGAGAATGAAGCAGGATGAAGGAGGATGAAGCAGAAGAACGGGAACGAAGTAGCACGCCGTCGTCGTCGCAGGATCCACTTCCGAAGGGGAACGAAAATTTAGACATTATCTCGCGAGGAGCATCCTGGGTGTGGGACAAGCTTCTCTTGAGCTTTGGAGGGGTAGAGAGGAGAAGGATCGGGATGAAAATTTCGTATGGAGGGGGTCTCCTTTTATAGTTGCAAGGAGTGGGGGCAAAATGGACATTACAACTTCAAAATAATAAAGGAGGGGTCTTTAGTGACGGATAAATCCGTCACTAAAGTCCCAACGTGGGTGTAGCTTCCGCGCCCACGCGCGCCTCCTCGGTTGCCTGCTTCATCAATGTACACGCACGTCCAGCGATCCTCAGCCGTCCGATCGCCAGATCGGACGGCTTAAGTCGCGCCTTCACCTGCTGCATTGTGCGCCCACCCGCTTGCGATCGCGCGTTATGCGCGGGCGTGTGTGAGCACGTCATCTTGATTGAGCGCGTGCGGCCGTTGGATCGCGATCGTGCGGTCGATCGGAGGTGCGCCACCGCTCCAATTTCAGCGTGGCGAGGCTCGAACGCGCGTCCCCGCTTCGCGTTAGAGCGCTCGACCAACGCGCTGGGGTCGCGTTTATGTCGAGCGCCTGACTTCAGCACAGGCGCGTCACAGCCGTTGGATCATGATCCAACGGCGGGGAAAGGCGGATGCGGAGACTGCCGAGATTGCATGCAACCGTTTGGGCGGCCGAGATGGTGCCACGCGATGCCATCTTGGCCGTCCATCTTCTGAAAGTTGTAGATGGTGCCACGGATGTCGGATTGACTTGATTTTCGCGTCGTTGGGCTACGATCGTCGATCCGAATTCATCCGTGCAGTTGGATTTGTCATCTGAAGTGCGGATTTTTGCCATCCTGACCCTTGATCTTCTAGGGTTCCCCGATCACTATCTGATGCTACGGATGTTTGATTAGGCCGATCTTGGAGTCGTTGAACTCCAATTGTCGCCCTGATCACATCCATACGGTTGGATCTTTGATCCGAGGCCCTAATAAAATGTTTGCCCGGTCCAAGCACATAAAAGGAGACAATTAACCTCCATTTTATTCAAACTACTCTAAATGCAAGATGATGCATGTTATGCAATATTTATATCATGAAATGCAATCCTATGCTTAAGAACATGCATAAATAGACATTTTAAGTAGTGTAAATGTGTTTACATCATACCCCCATGCCTATCTTTTGCTAGTCCCTAGCAAAAACTATATGCTATTTATAAAAGAATTAGGTTGGATTATTTGGACTTGAGTTATTTTCAATCATTAAGAAATTGTCTACTTAGGAACTGAACTTTCAAAGACACAACAGTGCCCGGGTAAGCCAAAATGCAGACCGCCTCAAGCCCTCACCTTATTAAAAGAAAAATTTCTTTTTCTCGTTTTCTCTTTTCTAATTTTTTTGGATTTTCAAATTTTAGGGTTTAAGAGTGGCTTTATACGGCCATTCAACTCACCCAAGATTTGATGAGAACCCTAAGCTTTAAGCATCTTATTGTGATTGTGATAGACTCGTTGACCAGCAGTTAGAATGGACTTTGGATTTCTACGCCTCTAGGTGACCTAACAAGAATTCTACCTAAAGGTGTATCTTTACAACCGGTAGCTTTCTCCCTACTTTTATTTTTTTTACGGGGTCAACACAAGGGTGAATCCAATGTATATCTCCCCGATTTATTCTACTTCTCCGCTTCTTCCTAAGTGTTTTGGGAATTTTTAATGCATTTTCTGAGCTGGGTTCTGGACAACCAGTTGATGAGCTGTTACCACCGACAACTTGCCAGCCATACTCGTGCGGCGAAGTGTGGCTTATTTCTTTTTGTTCTTTTCTCCTTTTCTTCTTTTTTTTTTTTTTAAGTAGGTGGCTTCCCTGGTCTAAGATTTACCTAAAGGCAGTAAACAGAGAAAGGTCCAGTGACTGGGCTCTGGATAACCTACCTATGGGCTGTTACCCACAATAACTTGCCAGCCATATCACCCTAGAAGGTTCATTAGCTACCCAATTTTCGTTAGAAACGCCGAACAACGAGTCAGTGCAAAGAAAGTGTGTAGATGCTTAAAACTCAAAATTCCCTCAAATCAGAGGGCGGGTTGATAAGTCGTGTACTTATCACCCAAACTTATTTATTCCAATTATAATAGAATTAAGATAGAGAGGACTCAAAAACAAATCCACATTTTATTGGATACACAGGCTAATTAAGTCCAAAGACCAAAAGGGTCTTTGTGTTCAGATCCTAATGTAAAATTTCTTAGGATTGAAAAGTCCTAATGTCCAACTAATCCTTCCTAATTTTTTTTTTTAAAATAAGAAGAGAGACAATTTATATGGATTTCACAAAGCTGACCAAATAATTCAAGAATGAATCCAACCCCCCATGCCTAGCTGATGCAATGTCCTCATTGAAAAAGAGACATGAAAGAAAGGGTAGAATATGAAAGATGTCACCTGGATATGAAGCTCGTATCAGCCTTGTGTCATATGTACAACTGCTGAGTTTAATGCCGTCAGCTAGGCGAAGTCCAGCCAAAGAAGTCATAGAATGGCTAGAGCAACAGAGTCTGAGACGGGTTCTGGGACATTACGGTCAACAACAAGCTTCAGACGTTGACCGTTGACTTCAAAGTTGTTACCCGTCTTTGGGTCAGAAATCTGAACGGCACCATTAGGAAAAAGCTGATCAATTATGAATGGGTCATTCCATTTAGATCTAAGTTTACCAGGAAAGAGCTTAAGTTTAGAATCAAATAATCAGACCTTCTGGTTTGGCTCAAAGCTCTTGTGGGAAATCAATTGATCATGTAGAGCTTTGGTCTGAGCCTTGTAGATCTTGGCATTCTCATAAGCATCATTTCTAAGCTCCTCCAACTCAAATAGTTGGAGTTTCCTGGTCTTTCTAGCTAGATTCAGATCTAAATTGCATTGTTTGATTGCCCAGAATGCCCTGTGTTCAATCTCTACAGGTAGATGGCACGCCTTTCCATACACCAAATGAAATGGAGACATGTCGATGGGCGTTTTATACGCCGTACGGTAGGCCCAAAGAGCGTCCTCAAGCTTTTGAGTCCAATCCTTGCGATCAGGCCTAACCATTTTTTGCAGAATGTTCTTGATCTCTCGATTGGAGATCTCGGCTTGTCCATTCGTCTGGGGATGGTAAGGTATGGAAATACGATGATTAACCCCGTATTTGGCCAATAAATTCTAGAATTGGGCATTAGTAAAATGAGTGCCACCATAACTGATGATAGCCCTCGGAATCCCAAACCTACTGAAGATATTTTTCTTGACAAAATTGATGACCACCTTGTGGTCATTGGTTCGGGTGGGAATTGCCTCAATCCACTTGGACACATAATCAACAGCAACAAGAATGTACTAATGTCCAAATGAAGGGATAAAGGGTCCCATGAAATTGATGCCCCAAACATCGAAAATTTTGACAGGAAGAATAGGGTTTAGGGGCATCATGTCTCTCTTAGTTATGCTCCCGAGTGCCTGGCATCGAGAACATGACCTTGAGAAATCCTGGGCATCCTTGAATAAAGACGGCCAATAGAAGCCAGATTGCAAGATTTTTGCAGCCGTCTTTCTCCCGGAGAAATGTCCACCACACCCAGATGCATGGCAGAACTTGAGTATACTGTTGAATTCATTCTCCAATATGCATCGACGAATAATCTGATCAGAGCCAATGCGATACAGTTTAGGGTCCTCCCAAAAGTAGTATTTGGCCTCAGATTTGAGTCTATCCCATTGTTGCTTGGTCCAATCCTGGGGGATTTGACCAACGGCCAAATAGTTAACAATGTCAGCAAACCATGGGGTGTGGACACCTAAAACTGTAAGAATGGTTTCATTCGGAAAAGTGTCAGCAATCGGAATGTCCGAACAAGAAGAATCACCTAGGAGTCTCGACAAATGATCCGCTACCACATTTTGTACCCCGGCTTTATCCTTGATTTCAAGATCAAATTCTTGAAGAAGAAGAATCCAACGAATAAGCCGGGGTTTAGCATCCTTTTTAGCCAAGAGATGTCTCAAGGCCGAGTGGTCGGTATAAACAATAACATGAGACCCCAAGAGATAAGCCCTGAATTTTTCCAATGCAAATACTACAGCTAGTAATTCCTTTTCAGTAACAGTGTAATTCCTCTGGGCTTCATCCAAAGTTTTACTAGCGTAGTAAATGACAGAGGGCTTTCGGTCAATTTTCTGACCCAGGACAGCCCCGACCGCATAATCAGAAGCATCGGTCATGATCTCAAATGGGGCTATCCAAATTGGCGGTTGCAAAATTGGAGCACAGGTGACTGCCATTTTTAGGAAATCAAATGCCTTTCGACATGATTCGTCAAAAACAAACGGCGTTTCTTTGGCAAGAAGATTGCTCAAAGGGCAGGCAACCTTCGAGAAATCCTTGATGAATCTTCGATAAAATCCCACATGGCCAAGAAATGATCTGATTTGTTTAACAGATGTGGGAGGAGGAAGTTTAGCGATAGCATCAACCTTAGCTTTGTCTACTTCAATTCCCCGTTCAGAGATTACATGACCCAAAACGATGCCCTCTTGGGTCATGAAATGACTCTTTTCCCAGCTAAGGACCAGTCGCGTCTTGATACATCGCTTAAGAATCATTTCCAAATTAGCCAAACGAGAGTCAAATGATTCTCTGAAAATAGAGAAATCATCCATGAAGACTTCCATAAACTCTCCCACCATGTCGGAAAATATGGCTAGCATACACCTTTGAAAAGTCGCAGGTGCATTGCATAACCCGAAAGGCATCCTACGAAAAGCAAAGGTTCCGTAGGGACAGGTGAAAGTAGTTTTTTCCTGATCCTCGGGATGGATAGGAACTTGGTTGTATCCCGAGTAGCCATCAAGAAAACAGAAGTACTTCTGCCCAGCTAATTTTTCCAAGATTTGATCAATGAAGGGTAGGGGAAAATGATCCTTTTTAGTGGCTATGTTCAGCTTCCTATAATCAATACAAACTCTCCAAGAGGAAGCTGAACGAGTTGTGACAGATTCTCCTCTCTCATTAGTCACAACAGTAATCCTGGCTTTCTTTGGAATAATCTGAACGGGACTTACCCAAGGACTGTCAGAGATTGGATAAATAATTCCTGCATTGAGCCACTTGATGATTTCCTTTTTGACCACTTCACGCATATTTGGATTCAATATCCTCTGCATCTGGCGAGAAGGGTGGGATCCATCTTCCAAAAATATTCTATGATTACAGTAAGATGGCTCGATCCCCCTGAGGTCATGAATGGTCCAACCAATTGCCTCCTTATGTTCCTTTAGGACCTTAATCAATTTAATCTCTTGCTCCTTTGTCAATTTAGCACTAATAATCATAGGGAGCATATTCTACGGTCCTAAAAATTGATATTTTAAATTCTCGGGCAATGGTTTCAATTCAAGATGGGGTGGGGTAATGAATGATGGGAGGGTAGATGCTGAAGATTCAATAAGAGGAAGAGGTTTTGAGTGAACAAAATCAGTAACCTCTTCCGAAGATGTCAGGTCAGAGGGTTGCAGGTCAAATTCATCAACCAAAGAGGAACTTTCAATTGAAGAAATTGTCAAACAAGTTTCAATATTAACATTATCCTCATCAAGTTCCTCAATAAATCCACAATCCTCAAATTTATTGATCGCCTTAAAAATATCCAATTTCATTTGTTGGTCCCCAAAGGCGATTTCCATGCTACCGCTTTCACAATTAATGTTGGCCTTTGCGGTAGCCAAGAACGGATGCCCCAGAATGATGGGCGTGTTCCTCAGATTATCTGGTACATCCATGTCAAGGACAAGGAAATCTACAGGAAAATAGAAATCCTTGACCTTAACTATAACATCTTCAATAACGCCTCGAAGGTTTGTGACCGAACGTTCTGCTAACTGTAACGTTACTGAAGTTGGCCGAACTTCACCTAACCCAAACTTCTCATAAAGAGAAGTCGGAATTAGGTTGATGGATGCACCGAGATCCAAAAGTGCTCTATTAAATGTGTAATCTTCGATAATGCAAGAAATCAAAGGAGCACCAGGATCTCTCTTTTTCTGAGGGAGGTAGTGCAAGATAACAGAACTAGCCTGCTCGGAGAGTACCACCTTCCTCGGAATAGATTCTCTCAACTTACGCTTTTGTGTACATAATTCCTTTAAAAATCTTGCGTAAGCCGGTATGTGTTTGATAGCATCAAGGAGCGGGATATTGATCTCAACATTCTTAAATAAATTCAGAAGCTCCTCATTACTATCAACAGACTTCTTCTTTGCTTTGGTTAAGGCTTCAGGAAAAAGGAACATGAGTCAGATCTTTGGAATCAGGTTCCTGAGCCTTGATTTCTCCTCTAGAATTCTCCTCTCTCTCCTCAGATTCTTCAGGATTCAAAAGATCAGAATAGTGTGCTTGTGGATCCTGAGTCTTCTTACCACTCCTTAAAGTTATATAATTTGCAGAAGCGTAAGAATTTGGGTCTTAGGGAGGATTAGGAAAGATTGGAGGGGCTTGATTGACCATGAATTGTTGATTTGCAGAAGAAGAAGACGAGGAACCCTGCTCAACCACCTGAGCATGTGCGTGCGGGTCCCTTTGATTTTCGTACCCTTGGGCTTGATTGCCCAAATTCATAATGTTTCGTGGGTTGGGTACGGGTTGGGATGGTAGAGATCCGGGTTGACGAGAGTTAGCAATGAGCCCGGATTGCAAGTTGTCCAGCAAGTTTTTCATTTGCTGCATGAGCTGGAGCATAGATCCTTGCATCTCTACCATTTGACAGTTCAAATCAGCCTGCCCTGTGGGTTGACGGGCATTCCAAGTTGGCTGATTGACCTGATTTGGAGGCAACTGAGTATATACTTGACCCTGACCCATTGGTCGTTGCAGAGCATAGTTGCCGGGTCGGAATTGGGTCTGTTGCCCCGGATTTTTCCAAGAGAAGTTAGGGTGGTTTCTCCAACCTAGATTATAGGCATTCGATTAGGGGTTGGATCTAACATTATCTTGTACAACACAGACATCCTCATAGGGTGAGGATGGAGAGAAAGAAAGGGAAGGATCAGAAAAACTGGGATCAAAGGCCCCAGTTGGGAACCCATGGGGTTCCGAAAAATTCTGACTCATAGGTTGAGTCGCATCGAGTTGATTCACGAACTCTCGTCCAGAAGGAGCTCGTGAGGAATGGAATCCTGAATTTTGGGATTGAGTGGATTGAGAGTTGTTCATAGAATTTCCAACCATCCACTCTTCCATTCTTTTAGCAAGCAAGTCCACTTTATCAAGTCTATTACAAATCAATTCCATATCAAATGAATGAGAGTCATGGACTTCATTGACATTTGATCTAGGTTGCTGGGACCGGTTAAAAGTATCCATGGAGGCATAATTAATTGAATTCTCACTCATTTCCTCAAATAAATCATGTGCACTATCTGCATCTTTATTGAGGAAATTACCTCCGCAAGAAGCATCCACATGGTTTCTGAGTTGCTCATTCAACCCATGATAGAAGATCTGCACAAGTTGCCATTTCGGCACCTCGTGGTGTGGACACCTCCACAATAAGTCCTGGAATCTCTCCTAGGCCACATGAAACTGCTCCCCCGGCCGCTTGGTAAAGGTAGTGATTGCCCGTCTCAAAGCATTGGTACGACCGACTGGGAAGAATTTCTTCAAAAAGGCCGATTTCAACTCATTCCAAGTTGTAATTGGTCTTCCTATTGTCCTATACCAATGCACGGCTTTATTCGTAAGAGAGTGGGGGAAGAGCCTCATGATCATTTGCTCCTCGTTAACGTTTCGAGCCTTGGTGGTCTGGACCAAAGTGGTCAAATCTTCCAAGTGCTGAAACGGATCTTCGGAGCCAAGCCCATGATAATGTTTAATTAGGCTTAACACCTGGGGCTTGATTTATACGTCACTGGCTGGAATCTGGACGCCGGGACGTTCCCCATAATTTGAAGGATCATAAAAATCCTTCAAGGGCTGAGCGTCCTGCATTCTCTGGAACCATTCCTGCATTCTCTGCATTTGTTCCAGCTGCCTTCGAAATTCTTCCTGTGGATTTTCAAGCAGAGTAGGCTGTTGTTCGGCCATGGGATCAAATTGACCAAAATCTAACTTGCGCCTCCTAGAATGTTCTAACGGTCCTTCCAATCGGGGATTCATTGACCGTCTTCCCAGCATAAACTAGGAGAAGGTCGGAAGGACTAGGGATAGGGACCCTGCAGCATAACAAAACAAGGCTGTCCTTAAATGGGGTAGCCTAAGGATCTACTGACTCCCAAAACCAGCCTTAAGACTGTAAGTGATTTACTCTACTTGCGTCTGTTTAATCCAACCAATTAGAAGGAGGGACTGGGGAGAAGGTTCTTCCTTTGGCTTTCGCCTCCGGTTCCTAGTGTACCCCCCAGCACGGTCGTTTGACGGTACTCCCCTAGCTAGACATCAGATTAATCAGTACAAGTAGGTTAATCAAAAACCATCTCAGACTAGGCCCTGAAGAACGAATCAAACCTTAAGGCAAATGTCTACTCAATTTTATTAAGGCCTGGGATTGTGGTGCTTATGGAATGTGATGGGCCCTTACAATAAGTTGTGCCCTTAATGATTGATTGAGATTTGTGTAAGTGCATGCACAACCAGGGTTTTCAAGCAAGATTATTGATAATGCATGAATTTTAATATTCAAATCTTGCTTAAGTAGCTTTTAGGGTTTCAAATTAGGTGAATTGCAATCAAGTTTCTAGGCAAACCAAGTTGTAAAACACGGGTGAAGATTGTTTTCCTTTAAAATCAGAAAGAAAGTGGAGTGCCTGGAATATACCTAGATTGAAAACTCTAAGGAGGAGCTACTTGATGAGTTGGTTTTAAATAAAGTGGTGCAGCCCAAACAACTCAAACAATTGGCCACAAATGCACCACTAAGTTAGGCACTCAAAAATGGCTAACCTAGAATAATTTCTACTCTATTATATGTTGCTTTGTGTGTACCGATTCCACAGATCAGAACCCGGTTGAGTAGAAAACAAATCAAGTTGATCAAGTGCCTTGAATGTGGGTGTGTGTTGTGTGTTTGTTGGAAATTACCCCACAAGATTATCTTTTTGTTATTTTTTTATGAATGAGGGTGGAATGAATGTGAGTGAAAATCCAAACAACCAAACTATTCTTAGGATTTAAGCAAACACCGAGGTTAATTGGGATTTGGATTTAATGTGGCGAATGAAATCTATGGAGGGGGTAAGAATGGGGAAACACTTACAGTTGTCTTCAACTACACTTTACTCCAGTCTACCGCTTGTTGATTCCTTGATGGAGGTCTCTGCAAAACAATAGACACAAGAGAAAGCTAGTTAGAAAACAAATAAAGTACAAGAAATGCGAAGAAAAGATCGGAAATCATTGCCTCCCCGGCAACGGCGCCAAAATGTTGAACGTAAACGAACGCTACGCTAATGTGTCCGGTTTTGGAAAACCTGTCGTTGTAGTTCGAAAGCGAAGAATTCGTGTTCAACAAATAAAATTTATACCGAAATGAATTTCAGGTCTAACACAGGGAGGCTACGTTGATCTTTATTCGCAATTATATTTTTTTTAGGATTTTTGATAAGCAAGGCAATATAATTACAATGGAGCTATCAGATTAAAAGAGAGAGAGAGAGAAAGAGAAAGAGAGAGAGAGATAGAAAGAGAAAGAGAACATGCATTCAATATTTCAACTGTTTATATAGTCAAACTAAATAAAAGTTACACTAGAAAGCGGAAAATCAATTACACTATAAAGCAGGAAAATTCTACACTAGAAAAAGCTGTAAA
Organism: Thalassia testudinum; assembly: GCA_037157565.1. Taxonomy (NCBI): domain Eukaryota; kingdom Viridiplantae; phylum Streptophyta; class Magnoliopsida; order Alismatales; family Hydrocharitaceae; genus Thalassia; species Thalassia testudinum. The sequence continues at coordinate 1,188,699 of JAZHRO010000017.1, forward strand.
TAAGAATGGGAGAGAGAAGTTATCCTCCTCGACGATTGCTTGGAGGACGAGCCGGACGGGACGACGCCTAGACGAAGGAGAACGAAGCAGGGCGAAGGAGGACGAAGCAGAAGAACGGGAATGAAGCAGCACGCCGTCGTCGTCGCGGGATCCACTTCCGAAGGGGAACGAAAATTTAGACTTTATCTCGCGAGGAGCATCCCAGGTGTGGGACAAGCTTCTCTTGAGCTTTGGAGGGGTAGAGAGAAGGAAGGGGATGAAAATTTCGTATGGAGGGGGTCTCCTTTTATAGTTGCAAGGAGTGGGGGCAAAATGGACATTACAACTTCAAAATAATAAATGAGGGGTCTTTAGTGACGGATAAATCCGTCACTAAAGCCCCAACGTGGGCATAGTTTCCGCGCCCACGCGTGCCTCCTCGGCTGCCCGCTTCATCAACGTACACGCACGTCCAGCGATCCTCAGCCATCTGATCGAGAGATCGGATGGCTTAAGTCGCGCCTTCACCCGCTGCATTGCACGCCCGCCCGCGTGCAATCGCGCGTTACGCGCGGGTGTGTGTGAGCACGTATTCTTGATTTAGCATGTGCGACCGTTGGATCGCGATCGTGCGGTCAATCGGAGGCGCGCCACAGCTCCAATTTCAGCGTGGCGAGGCTCGAACGCGCGTCCCCACTTCGCGTTAGAGCGCTCGACCAACACGCTAGGGTCACGTTTATGTCGAGCGCCTGACTTCAGCGCGGGCGCGTCGCAGCCGTTGGATCTTGATCCAACGGCGGGGAAAGGCGGATGCGGAGACTACCGAGATTGCATGCAACCATTGGGCGGTCGAGATGGCGCCACGTGGTGCCATCTTAGCCGTCCATCTTCTGAAAGTTATAGATGGTGCCACGATGTCGGATTGACTTGATTTTTGCGTCGTTGTGCTACGATCGTCGATACGAATTCATCCGTGCGGTCGGATTTGTCATCTGAAGTGTGGATTTTCACCATCCTGACCCTTGATCTTCTAGGGTTCCCCGGTCACTATCTGATGCTACGGATGTCTGATTAGGGTGATCTTGGAGTCATTGAACTCCAATCGTCGCCCTGATCACATCCATACGGTTGGATCTTTGATCCGAGGCCCCAATAAAATGTTTGCCCTGTCCAAGAACATAAAAGGAGACAATTAGCCTCCATTTTATTCAAACTACTCTAAATGCAAGATGATGCATGTTATGCAATATTTATATCATGAAATGCAATCCTATACTTAAGAACATGCTTAAATAGACATTTTTAGTAATGTAAATATGTTTACATCACCGGGCTACTCACCGCCGGTCCATACTCTTGAAGACCGATTGCCCTTTCTTTCCTGCCAAATCAGGCGGAGTTGGAAATCCACACTGGGACCTTGAGCCCACATACTTCTCACTGGGGCTATTCCTTTTTGGATCCATCTATCCAAGAAGCCCCTCTTCTTGGCCAATCTGAGGGCCAATTTCTTCCTCCTGACCTGTTCTCCGATCCGCCTAGGACACTCTCGTCCCAAGAAATGCCAAACCTTTCACCATCCACTCCCGAGCTGAAACAGCTGCCTAGTACACTCAAGTATGTTTTCTTGGGACCAAATGAAACACTCCCTGTAATCATCAGTTCAAAATTGACCAAGGAGCAAGAGTGCAAACTAACGAAGGTCCTCATAGAACACAAGGTAGCTATTGGATGGTCTTTATCAGACTTATCTGGCATTAACCCCTCCTACTGCACTCACCATATATATACGGAGGAGGAGGCTCGACCTTCCCGCAAGATGCAACGACGTTTCAACCCTAACATGCGGGAGGTCATTAAGAAAGAAATCATTAAGTGGCTGGATGCGGGTATAATCTACCCAATCAGCGATAGCCCTTGGGTGAGTTCGATTCACGTTGTGCCCAAAAAGGCAAGACTCACCATCCGTGTCAATGACAGGGGCGAATCCATCCCTACACACACTCCTACATCTTGGAGAGTGTGTGTAGATTATAGGAAACTCAATGCTGCAACTAAGAAAGATCATTTTCCGCTACCATTCATTGACCAAATCCTGGAGCGGTTAGCAGGAAATAAAATTTTCTGTTTCCTGGATGGATTCTCAGGATATAACCAGGTGGCAATTGACCCCCAAGACCAAGAGAAAACCACTTTTACCTGCCCCTTCGGCACCTTTGCATTCGTAAGGATGCCGTTTGGACTTTGTAACGCGCCAGCAACTTTCCAGAGATGTATGCTGGCGATATTCCATGACATGGTGGGTGACTTTCACGAGGTCTTCATGGATGACTTTTCGATCTTTGGACCATCTTCTGATGACTATCTTGCCAACCTGACTCGTATCCTTAGGAGATGTATTGATGTAAACCTCGTGCTTTCCTAGGAAAAAAGTCATTTTATGGTGCACGAGGGAATTGTTCTCGGGCATATCATCTCCGATAGGGGTAATGAGGATGACAGAGTTAAGATTGATGTAATTGATGATTTACCTGTGCCTGGCTCTGTCAAACAAATCCACTCCTTCCTGGGACACGTCGGTTTCTATAGGAGATTTATTAAAGATTTCTCGACCCTTAACTCATCTCCTATCAACCGACGTACCCTTCGATATGGGCCTCGACTGCATACGAGCATTCACGTAGATGCATGATGCTATCACCAAGGCCCTTGTTCTCCAGCCACCTGATTAGTCCCTCGACTTTGAACTCATGTGTGACGCTTCCGACCTTGCAGTCGGAGCCATCCTAGGACAAAGACGCGATAGACACCCCTTCGTGGTGTACTACGCCAGTAAGACGTTGGACGAGGCCCAGCATAATTATATTACCACTGAAAAAGAACTACTGGCGGTCATCTTTGGGCTGGAGAAATTCCGCTCTTACCTTCTGGGCTCACACGTTATTGTTTTCACCGATCACACGGCCATTCGCCATCTCATGCACAAGAAGGACGCCAAGCCTACACTGATTCATTGGATCCTTCTACTCCAAGAATTTGACATTGAGATCCGCGATAAGGACGAAGCCCAAAATGTTGTGGCTGATCATCTTTCCAGACTGGACCCTGACCATATTGGACTTACTCTGCCGATCAATGAAATTTTTCCTGATGAGCACCTATTGGCAATAAATGTGGCAAGTGGACCGTGGTATGTCGACATTGCCAATTACCTTACTTCTAGATCCCTTCCACATGGCTGGCCTAAAAACCAGCACAAGCGTCTCATGGTAGAAGCAAAGTATTATTTCTGGGATAATCCACTTCTTTTTCGGATAGGTGTTGATCAAATCATCCGTCGCTGTATTCCTGACAACGAATTCCCCAGTGTGCTATCCTTCTGCCACGATCAGGCCTGCAGAGGCCATTTCTCTGGGAGGAAAACTACAGCCAAGGTGTTACAGTGCGATTTCTTTTGGCCCTCCCTTCACCAGGATGCACACAATTATGCCAAGCATTGCACTAGGTGCCAGTCGTTAGGGTCAACGTCACGTCATGACATGATGCCCTTGCAACCCATCCTAGCTGCAGAAATCTTCGACATTTGGGGAATTGATTTCATGGGTCCCTTTCCTCCTTCCAACGGCTTCGAATTCATCCTCGTGGCCATTGACTATGTTTCGAAATGGATCGAGGCTATTCCCACGCGCCATGCTGACCATGTTATATCCACCTGATTTGTCAAAGATCACATCTTTGCGCGCTTTAGGATCCCTCGTGCCATTATCTTGGATGGAGGAACCCACTTTACCCATGCGTCATTTAGGGCACTTCTGAGGAAATATGGAGTCCACCATCGTATCGCATCCCCGTATCATCCTCAGACGAACGGCCAGGCAGAGGTGTCGAACCAGCAAATCAACTAGATTCCCCAGAAAATGGTTCGGCCTGACTGTAAGGATTGGTCCGACAAGCTGATTGACGCACTTTGGGCGTATCGGACCGCCTTCAAGTTTCCCCTTGGTATGTCTCCTTATAGAATCGTTTACAGGAAGCCTTGTCATTTGCTCGTGGAGTTGGAGCACCGCGCTTAGTGGGCAGTTCGCCAATGTAACCTCGACCCAGACCTGTGTGGTCGAGAAAGGAAACTCCAACTCCAGGAGCTGGAAGATCTCCGTTATGAAGCCTATGATTCTATTTTAACTTTCAAGCAAAGCACTAAGGCTTTTCACGACAGCCGTATTTGGCCGAAGGAATTTGAGCCATCTCAGCAAGTTTGGCTCTATAATGCCCAGCTCAAATTCTTTCCTGGGAAACTGAAGTCCAAATGGACTGGTCCTTTCCTGGTCTCAAGACCATTTCCCAACGGGGCCGCCGAGATTGAAGATCCCAAATCTTGGCATAAATTTATGGTCAATGGGCAGCATTTGAAACCCTATCTTACTCATGAATCTGCCCCCATTGGAGAAACTGTTGCCCAGCTGGAGGGTAACTAATTTGTATGCATCATTCTGAGTCCAGCTGGGGACGTTAAATTCAGCGCTCGTTGGGAGGCACCCCAACAACACTCACTATCCACCATCACTTTTCACTTCACTATCACGCTCACTTCACTTTTCACTTCATCACCCACCATCCACCCACCCTACCACCCTGCTGTATACCCTGCACTTCAGCTCTCGTTACCCGATCTTTCGTCCTTTCTCTACCCTGCATGCATATGAGGACATAGCATCGTTTGGCATGGGGGGGTGGATAGGCATCCTTAGGATCTGGGTATTTTATGGTATCATGCAGTTTCTATCTATATATATATATAAAAAAAAAAGTGGTGTTTAGTAATGATCTAAAGGCTTAAACAAAAATACAATAAGTGTTTATGGATATTCAACCTCTATTTTGAAGACTTTCCAGGCCACAAAAGCTTGATTCGCTCAGGCTCGGCTTAATTCACTTGAGCATTGACAAAATAGATCGGAATCTCTCCTAAGGACGTATTCTTGTACCTGAGACACCAGTACAGGATCCGTTGGTTTGCTTCTACTTGAGAGCCTAAGTAATCTTGGTTCACACTAGATATATCAAGAAAGACCAGGTGAACATAAGATCCAACCCTAGTGTTCATTAGGGAAGGTGGAGTCCTTACCTGTGCGCGCAGGTAGACTTTTTATCCCAGGCTTTAGCCTTGTATTTAGGAGAGACTCTTTCCACCAAAAAGAAACTCTCCCACCAAAAAGAAAAGTGTGCTCCTCCAAATAATGTTGTAAGAGATATACTGACACGTGTTTCAAAAAAAAAAAAGATGCAAATAAGTCAGTATATCTCACTAACGTCTATAAAATTGCCCTACAAAAGTTCTTCAGGGCATGTCGCAAATACCCTGTTTTCTTTGAGCCACAAATGTCAGAAAATGGGAGTTGAGTTTTCCTTCACCTTTTTAAGAGTCAATCCGTAGACATGAGCTAAAACTGGGACCAACCTTTACTTAAAAATTCGTGAAACCCTGGGCTTGAGTCTTAATATTCATATGGTCAGTCTTGATCCATCACTAAGCACAAGCCATAATCTCTTGAGCTCTCAAGTACAACAAAAACCTCCTGGGTCCTGGAAATCGTACTTAAGGTTTAAATATCTATGTCATGTGAGACTTAAAGTACTGGTAGTCTTCTATACAATTTGTTCTCACAATATCCAACAATAAACACACCTATGTTGCCTCAGGAGAAAATCTTCAACTAAAGATCATTTCTAAATACAATACAAAAAAATGTTTTGCTAGGGACTAGCAAAAGATAGGCATGGGGGTATGATTGCACCGCAAAAATACACCTGCAATTGTGCCATCTTGTGCTATTTCCTAGCATTACCAGTGCATATTAGGTTTCCATAGTCGCATTTGTGAAAATACATGCATGCATGCATTTAATTGAGAGGGGAGGAGAGTGAAATAATGGCCTTGTAATTTACATTTTTCCTCAAGTGCTGCTTTGCAAAATTCACCATCTTTTTATTTTTAATTTTACTTGACTTTGATTTCTTCTCCGCAGCTGCAATGCATGGCAGCCACTTCCTCGCGCCATGTCCTGCTTGCCCTGCAGCAAGCCACTCCCTGCCAAGCCATGCACAAGCCATGCACAGCCAGGGCATGGCTGTGCATGCCTTCTTCCTCTATAAAACAGGCACGGCTCCTTTTTAAGAGAGCTTGACCCATGCCAAAAAACCCAACACACAGCAACTTCTCCTTCCAGGCCACCTCCGCCCCTCTCCCTCCATACGTAGGCCCTCCTCCTCTGAGGAGACACTCTGCGGGCAGGAGTACCTCACGGTGGTGCACAACCACCAACGTGAGTCCACCACCGCCCAGCTCATCAAAGAGCCGGTGGGCATGGTGGTTCTTTCCCTATTTCAATGTCCAAGCCACTTCAGCCATTGGAGCAGGAGCTTCAAGCTTTGAAGCTCAAAGCTCCGCACGTAGTATCAGCAGCAAGGCGGCAGCAGCAGCAAGGCCCTCCAGCGCACACCTGTAGACCACCCTCGCCTCCAGCACGTGCCTATAGGCGCCCTTGCCTCCCTCTTCGCGTGCCCTGTCGCGCTCTTTCCGCCCGCAACCAATCGGCGCAACCCTTCCACGTGCGCGCCAGCCGCAAGCCTCCCACACTCACAGCACCGGGCGCACCCGGTCACGCAGCTCGCCCCAGCACTGTAGCCACTGTTCACGCATTTCAGTGGAACACTGTGGCTACAGTGGGGTGACCGGTAAGTTTCTCACTTATCCATTCATCCGACGTGCCGCAACGGGCCGTAGCCCGCGCCTGCTCCAGTGCCCGCCCGCGCATCTGCGTGCGCCCGCACCCACCCGCATCCTCGCTCGCTCCCTTCGCGCAGCTCTGTGCGCTGCGGTCGTCTCCCCGCACTCACTCCCTCCCAGCGCGCACGTCCTCACACGCCTACGTGCCTGCGCTCGCGCGTGACTCACCAGACGGCGCTTGGAGGCTGCAGACGACTTAACCCGCTCGCCTTTCTTCACTCCAGCAGGAAGCGTGCTCTCTCTCTCTCTCTCACAGCACTCTCTCACTCTCTCTCTCTGCACACACACACTCACACTCTCGTACACACACCTATACACCAATATATACTTATATATATACGTACATATATATATTTATATATATATATATTTATATACTTATATCTATATATATAGTAGGACTTATATAACTAAGTATTAGTATACATACATACATATATATATATATATATATATATATATATATATATATATATATATATATATATATATATATACTTTTATATATATATATATACATATATATACACATATACTTATACATATATATATATATATATACACAAATATACATACATATATACATATATATATCTATAACTATATATACATATATATATATACACATATCTATCTACATATATCTATATACATATATTACTATATATATATACATACATATATATACATCTATATAGTTATATATACATACATATACATATATATATATACATCTATACATATATTTACATATCTATATATATATACATATATATATATATACATATATAAGTACATATATACCTATATATTTATAACCATATATACATATAGATATATTTACATATATACATATATATATATATATATTCACATTACTTACCATATGTTGTATCGCGGGAATATCTGCACCAGTTGCTGATATTCCCCGATACACACATACAAAAAGCGTGTTCACACTCATCTTCCACCCATCCACCTTACAATCCACGCGGCACTTCGTCCTGTTGGTTGCGTCTTTCTAGACGACGACCGATTTGACACCGTGCTACACTCCATCTCTGCCTCCACCCCCACCCTTTTATACATATAAATATATACTATATTTACTTTATTTCTGCTTCTCTTTCCTTCCAATAAAAAGATAAAAAAAAAAATATAAAAGAGAAAAGATAATCCTTGACTTGCAGGTACTCCATCTTGTGAATAGCAAGACTTGTTTTCGAACACTGATTTGGCTCAAAGCCAAGAACCCAATTTTGAGGGTGTGCCTCAAGGACAAGAATTATTAGAAAAAAAATCTAACTAGAAAAACACCAAAAACACAATAAACGAACAAAAGAGATTCGTTGTAGGAAAGGCGTAGAAACTTGACTTCTAACCCCACTTCCCTGAGTTCGACCTTGGGCCTAAAAGTGACCAATATAAAATCAAGTAGGCCAGGTAAAAAATTTTTGTAAAGAGATGGTTAGGCTCAATTTAGGTTAACCACTATACTCATTATAACGATAAAATCACCATATTAACACAACCTAACCGGGCCCAACCACCCACCACATTCTGTAAGCACTACAATCCCAGGCCTAAATAAAATCAAGTAGATGTTGGCCTTAAGGACTGATTCGCTCTTCGGGGTTCAGTCTGATATTGCTTACGATTAACCTACTTGTACTGATCAATCTGATGTCTAGCTAGGGGAGTAGCGTCAAACGATCATGGCTGGGAGGTACACTAGGAACTGGAGCTACAAACCGAAGGAAGAACCTTCTCCCCAGTCCCTCCTTCTAACTGGTTGGATTGAGCAGATGCAAGTAGAGTTAATCGTTTATAATCTTAAGGTGAATTCTGAGAGTCTATAGATCCTTAGGCTACCCGACTTAAGGACAGGCTTGCTTTGTCGTGCTGCAAGGTTCTTATCCCCAGTCTTTCTGACCTCTTCCTAGTTTATGCTGGGAAGGAGGTCATTGAATCCCCGATTGGAAGGACCACTAGAGTATTCTAGGAGGCGTAGATTGGATTTTGGCCAAATTGATCCCATGGCCAATCAACAGCCTCCTCTACCTCAAAATCCACAGGAGGTAATTCAAAGGCAACTGGAAAAAATGCAAGAATGGTTCCAGAGAATACAGGATGCTTAGCCCTTAAAGGATTTTTATGATCCTTCAAATTACGGGGAACATCCTAGTGTCTAGATTCCAGTCGGTGACGTAGAAATCAAGCCCAAGGTGTTAAGCCTGATCAAACATTTCCATGGGCTTGGCTTTGAAGACCCATTTCAGCACTTGGAGGACTTGACCACTTTGGTCCAGACCACCAAGGCATGAAACGTGAATGAGGAGCAGATAATCATGAGGCTCTTCCCCCACTCTCTTAGGGATAAAGCCGCTCATTGGTACAGGACTATAGGAAGGCCAATTGCAACTTGGAATGATTTGAAATCGGCTTTCCTGAAGAAATTCTTCCCTATCGGATGTACCAATGCTTTAAGACGGGCGATTACTACCTTCACCCAGTGGCCGGGGGAGTAGTTTCATGTTGCCTAGGAGCAATTCCAGGACTTATTGCGGAGGTGTCCACACCACGAGGTGCCGAAATGGCAACTCGTGCAGATCTTCTACCACGGGTTGATTGAGCAACTCAAAAATCACGTGGACACTTCTTGCGGAAGCAATTTCCTCAACAAAGATGCAGATAGTGCGCACGATTTGTTTGAGGAGATGAGCGAGAATTCGATCAATCATGCCTCCATGGATACTTTTAACCGGTCCCAACAACCCAGATCGAATGTTAATGAAGTCCAAGACGCTCATTCATTCAATATGGAATTGATTTGTAATAAACTAGATAAGGTGGACTTGGTTACTAAAAGAATGGAGGAGTGGACGGCTGGAAATTCAATGAACAATTCTCGATCCACTCAATCCCAGAATTCAGGATTCCATTCATCGAGAGCTCCTCCTGGACGGGAGTTCTTGAATCAACTTGATGCGACTCAACCTATGAGTCAGCATTATTCAGAACCCCACAGGTTCCAAACTGGGGCCTTTGATCCCAATTTCTCTGATCCCTCCCTTTCTTTCTCTCCATCCTCACTCTATGAGGATGTCTATGCTGTATAGGAGAATGTTAGGTCCAACCGTTACTCCAATGCTTATAATCCGAGTTGGAGGAACCACCCTAACTTCTCCTGGAAAAACCCGGGGTAGCAAACCCAATTCCAACCCATTAACTATGCTCCACAACAACCAATGGGTCAGGGTCATGTTTACACTCAGCTGCCTCCAAATCAGGACAATCAGCCATCTTGGAATGCCTGTCAACCTGTAGGGCAGGCTGATTTGAACCAACAGATGATAGAAATGCAAGGATCTATGTTCCAGCTCATGTAGCAAATGAAAACCTCGCTGGACAACTCGCAAAATGAGTTCATTGCTGATTCTCGTCAACTCGAATCTCTACCATCTCAACCCGTACCCAACCCGCGTAATATCCAGAATCCAGGCAATCATGCCCAAGGGTCAGGAATCAGAGGGACCCGCACGCACATGCTCAGGTGGTTGAGCAGGGTCCTTCCTCTTATGCTTCTTCCTCAAGTCAAAGGTTTTTGGCTAATGAAGCCCCTCCAATCTTTCCTACCCCTCCCCAAGACCCAAACACATATGCATCTACTAATTCAATTACTTTAAGGAGTGGAAAACAAACTCAGGATCCACAACTGCACTATTCTGATCTACCGAATCCTAGAAAGTCTGAGGAGAAAGGAGATCTCTGAAGAAGAAATCAAGGCTCAGGAACCTGATTCCAAAGATCTGACTCATGTTCCTTTTCTTGAGGCCTTGATTAAACCTAGGAAGAAGAAGCCTGTTGATAGTAATGAGGAGATCTTGAACATATTCAAGAATGTCGAGATCAATATCCTGCTCCTCAACGCTATCAAACACATACCAGCTTACGCTAAATTTTTGAAGGATTTATGCACACAAAAGCGTAAGTCGAGAGAATCTGTTCCGAGGAAGGTGGTACTCTCCGAGCAGGCTAGTTCTGTTATCCTGCATCACCTCCCTCAGAAAGAAAGAGATCCAGGTGCTCCTTTAATTTCTTGTGTCATCGGAGATTACACTTTTAATAGAGCACTTCTAGATCTAGGTGCATCTATTGACCTAAATCTGACTTCTCTTTATGAGAAGTTCGGATTAGGTGAACTTCGGCCGACTTTAGTAACGCTGTAGTTAGCGGACCGTTTGGTCACAAATCTACGAGGCGTTATTGAAGATGTTATTGGTAAGGTTAAGGATTTCTATTTTCCTGTAGATTTCCTTGTCCTTGACATGGATGTACTGGAAAATCTGAGGAACATGCCCATCATTATAGGGCATCTGTTCCTAGCTACCGCAAAGGCCAATAACAACTGTGAAAGCGGTAGCATGGAAATCACCATTGGGGATAAAAAATTGAAATTGGATATTTTTAAGACAATTAACAAATTCAAGGATTGTGGATTTATAGAGGATTGAATATTGAAACTTGTATGGTGATTTCTGCAATTGAACGTTCCTCCTGTTGTGATAGATCTAAACTGCACCCCTTTGTGGCAAACCAGCCATATTCTGAAGAGGTTATTGATTTTATTCACTTTCAACCTCTTCCGCTTGATGAATCTTCATCAGCATCATCCTTACCTTCAATCCAAAACCCACCCTAGCTTGAACTGAAACCATTGCCTAAGAATTTGAAATATTAGTTTTTGGGACCTCAAAAGATGCTCCCTGTGATTATCAGTGCCAGATTAACTAAGGAGTAGGACATTAAATTGATCAAGGTCCTAAATGAACACAAGGAGGCAATTGGTTGGACCATTCATGACCTTAGGGGGTGTTGAACTATCGAATTGCTATGCTAACGTGTTTGGTTTTGGAAAACCTATCGTTGTAGCTTGAAAGCAAAGAATTCATGTTCAACAAATAAAATTTATACCAAAATGAAAATTCCAGGTCGAACACAGGGAGGCCGACGTTTGATTTAAAAACTACGCGTTTGTTTTTAGTTGTCACAAAGTAATTCAATTTAAAATTATCTAATTATTTACAATAAATAGAAGAGAGAGAGAGGGTAAGAGAGAGAGAGAATATTACACATAGAAATCAAAATGAGATGTAGAATAAACAGAGAATTTATCATTAAGGAGATTGTTCATTACAACTAGAAAGCATAAAACAATTGCACTAGAAAGTGATAAATTTACTCTAGAAAGCATTAAAAGAATGGAGGGAGAAATGTCCTCCTCGATGAATGCTTGGAGGACGAGCAGAACTACACTAGAAACCAGTAAATCTATATTAGAAAGCAGTAAAAAGAATAGGGAGAGAGATATCCTCCTCGACGGTCGCTTGGAGGACGAGCCGGATGGGACGACGCCTGGACGAAGCAAGACGAAGCAGGACGAAGCAGGAAGAAGCAAAAGAATGGGAACGGAGCAGCACGCCGTCGTCGTCGCGGGATCCACTTCCGAAGGGGGACGAAAATTTAGACTTTATCTCGCGAGAAGCATCGCAGGTGTGGGACAAGCTTCTCTTGAGCTTTGGAGAGGTAGAGAAGAGAAGGAAGGGATGAGAATTTCGTGTGGAGGAGGTCTCCTTTTATAGTTGCAAGGAGTGGGGGCAAATTGGTCATTACATCATTAAAACAATAAATGAGGGGTCTTTAGTGACGGATAAAACCGTCACTAAAGCCCCAACGTGGGCGTAGTACCCGCGCCCACGTGCACCTCCTTAGCTGCCCGCACTCAACGCATCCGCCCACATTCATCAAATCTCAGTCGTCCGATCACGAGATCGGACGGCTTGGGATGCTCCTTCGCCCGCTGCTGTGCGCCCGCCTCAACGCGTACGATGGCGCATCCTCGCCGCACGTGCAATACCGCGTGAACACTATCGGTGGATCTGAGCCGCCCGATGATGATCCAACACCCGCCCGCGCTCGCTCACCCACGCCTTTCTCCCCTTCGCTGCGGCTCGAACCCGCGGCTGCAACTCGCGATAGCGCCCTCGACCGCTGCACTACGAGGCGCGGATGGTCGAGCGAACGCTTTTAGGCGCGGCTGTCCACAACTGTTGGATCGAAATCCAACGGCGGAGAGGGAGCAGGTGCGGAATCTTCACTGGATGCATGTGGCCGTTTGGGCGACTGAGATGGGGCCACATGGCGCCATCTTGGCTGTCCATCTTCTGGATGTTGTAGATGGTGCCACGGATGTCGGATTGACTCGATTTTTACGTCGATGGGCTGCGATTGTCGATCCAAATTCATCCATGCGGTCGGATTTGTCATTTGAAGTGTGGATTTACACCATCCTAGCCCTTGATCTTCTAGGGTTCCCCGATCACTATCTGTACTGTCGATGCTACGGATGCCTGATTAGGGTGATCTTGGAGTCGTTGAACTCCAATCGTCGCCTTGATCACATCCATACTGTTGGATCTTCGATCCGAGGCCCCAATAAAATGTTTTCCCTGTCCAAGCACATAAAAGGAGACAATTAACCTCCATTTTATTCAAACTACTCTAAATGCAAGATGATGCATATTATGCAATATTTATATCATGAAATGCACTCCTATGCTTAAGAACATGCATAAATAGACATCTTAAGTAGTGTAAATGTGTTTACATCAGGGGGACCTAGCCATCTTACTACAATCACAGAATATATGTGAAAGATGGATCCCGCCCTTCTCGCCAAATGTAGAGGAGATTAAACCCTAATATGCGAGAAGTGGTTAAGAAGGAAATTATCAAGTGGCTCGATGCAGGAATCATTTATCTGATCTTTAATAGTCCTTGGGTAAGTCCTGTGCAAATTGTTCCCAAGAAAGCCGAGATTACCGTTGTGACTAACAAGAAAGGAGAATCTATCACAACTCGTTCGGCTTCCTCTTGGAGAGTTTGTATTGATAACAGGAAGCTAAACGTAGCCACAAAAAATGACCATTTCCCTTTTCCCTTTATCAATCAAATCCTTGAAAGACTAGCCGGGCAGAAGTAGTTATGTTTCCTTGACGGTTACTCGAGATACAATCAAGTCCCTTCCACCACGAGGATCAGGAAAAAATGACTTTCACCTGTCCGTACGGAACCTTTGCTTTTCATAGGATGCCATTCGGCTTATGCAATGCACCTGCAACTTTTTAAAGGTGTATGCTAGCCATATTATTAGACATGGTGAGAGAGTTTATGGAAGTTCTCATGGTTGATTTTTCTATTTTCGGAGAATCATTTGATTCTTGTTTGGCTAATCTTGAAATGATTCTTGAAAGATGCATCAAAACAAGACTGGTCCTTAGCTGGGAAAAGAGTCATTTCATGACACAAGAAGGCATCGTCTTGGGTCATGTAATCTCTAAACGGGGTATCAAAGTTGACAAAGCTAAGGTTGATGTTATCTCTAAACTTCCTCCTCCCACATTTGTCAAACAAATTCGATCATTTCTTGGTTATGTAGGATTCTATAGGAGGTTCATCAAGGACTTTTCTAAGGTTGCTTGCCCTCTGTGCAACCTTCTCGCCAAAGATACGCCATTTGATTTCAACGAATCATGCTGTAAGGCATTTGATTTTCTTAAAATGGTAGTCCCTTGTGCTCTAGTGTTGCAACCACCGGTTTGGACAGCCCCATTTGAGATCATCACCGACACTTTTGATTACACAATCGAGGTTGTTTTGGGTTAGAAGATTGACAGGAAGCCCTCTGTCATCTACAATACTAGTAAAACTCTGGACGATGCCCAGAGGAATTACACTGTTACTGAGAAGGAATTACTAGCTGTAATATTTGCTTTGGAGAAATTCAGGGCTTATCTCTTAGGGTCTCACGTCATAATATATACCAACCACTCGGCCTTTGAGACATCTCTTGGCCAAAAAGGATGCCAAACCCTGGCTTATTCGATGGATTATTCTGCTTCAAGAATTTGATCTTGAAATCAAGGATAAATCCGAAGCACAAAATGTGGTGGTGGATCATCTTTCGAGACTCCTGAGTGATTCTTCTCATTTAGATATTCCGATTGTTGATACTTTTTTGGACGAGACTATCCTTATAGTTTCAGGTGTTCAAACTCCATGGTTTGCAGATATCGTAAACTATTTGGCCGTTGGTTAAATCCCTCAGGATTGGACCAAGCAACAATGAGATAGACTCAAATCTGAGGCCAAATACTACTTCTGGGAGGACCCTGAACTGTATCACATCAACTCTGATCAGATTATTCGCCGATGTGTTCTGGAGAGTGAATTCAAAAGTATACTCGACTTTTGCCATGCATCTGCGTGTGGTGGACATTTCTCCAGGAAAAAGACAGCTACAAAAATTTTGCAATCTAGATTCTTTTGGCCGTCTTTATTTAAAGATGCCCAAGAATTCTCAAGGTCGTGTTCCCAATGCCAAGCACTTCGGAGCATAACCAAGAGAGACATGATGCCCCTAAACCCGATTCTTCCCGTTGAAATCTTCAACGTTTGGGGCATCGATTTTATGGGACCTTTCCTCCCTTCATTTGGACATCAGTACATTCTCGTCGCTGTTGATTACGTATCCAAGTGGATCGAGGCCATTCCCACCCGAACCAATGACTACAAAGTGGTCATTGATTTCGTCAAGAAGAACATCATCAGCGATGGTGGTTCTCACTTCACTAATGCCCAATTTTGTAATTTACTGGAAAAATACGAGGTAAATCACAGAATCTCCACACCTTATCATCCCCAGACAAATGGACAAGCTGAGATCTCTAATCGGGAGATCAAGAATATTCTTCAGAAGATGGTTAGGCCTGATCATAAGGACTGGACTCAAAAGCTTGAGGATGCTCTTTTAGCCTACCGTACAGCGTACAAAATGCCTATCGACATGTCACCATTTCATCTGGTGTATGGAAAGGCATGCCATTTACCTGTAGAAATTGAACATAGGGCATTCTAGGCAATCAAACAATGTAATAAGGATTTAAGTTTAGCCGGAAAGACCAAGAAACTCCAACTATCTGAGTTGGAGGAGCTTAAAAATGAAGCATACGAGAATGCCAAGATCTGCAAGGCTTGAACCAAAGCTCTTCATGACCAATTGATATCCTATAAGAGCTTTGAGCCGAACCAAAAGGTCTGGATCATTGATTCTCGGCTTAAACTCTTTCTCGGCAAACTTAGGTCAAAATGGAACGGCCCGTTCATCATCGATCAGATTTTTCCAAATGGGGCCGTTCAAATTTCTAACCTAAGGACGAGTAATTCATTCAAAGTCAATGGTCAACGTCTGAAGCCTTTCATTAACCGTATTGTTCCAGAACCAGTCTTAGACACGGTTACCCTCATCATGTTGTGATCTCTTTGGCTGGACTTCGCCTAACTGATGACATTAAACTCAGCAGTTGTACAGTCTTACTCAGAGCTGACCCGAGCATCATATTCAGGTGATATCTTCTACATTCTATCTTCCTTTCATGTCTTTTATTCTCAAAGCGGACATTGCATTAGCTAGGCATAGGGGGTGGATTCATTTCTGAATCAATTTGTCAGCTCCATGGAATTCTTGTAAATTCTACTTATTTTCTTATATATATCTAAAAAAAAATTGAATTAGGAAGAAATACTTGGGCATTAGGACTTTTCAATCTTAAGAAATATTACAGTAGGATCTGAACACTAAGACCCTTCAGGTCATTGGGCTTAATCAGCCCAGGTATCCACTAAAATGTGGATTTGTGTATCGAGTCCTCGCCATCCTGAATTCTATTTTAATTTTATTAAATAAATTTGGGTGATAAGTACACGACTTATCAATCCGTCCTCTGATTTGAGAGAACTTTAAGTCTAAAGCATCTACACACTATTCGTCACTGACTCATTATTCGATGATTTTAACGGAAATTGGGTAGCTAATGAACCTTCTAGGGTGGTATGGCTAGCAAGTTATCGTAGGTAACAACCCATAGGTAGGTTGTCTAGAGCCCAGCCACTGGACCGTTCTTTTCCTGCTACCTTTAGGTAAATCTTAGACCAGGGAAGCCACCTACTTAAAAAAAAAAGAGAAAAAGAAAGTCCAAAAAGAAAAAAAAAAAGAGAAAAGAAAAAAAAAACAATAAGCCACACTTTACTGCACGAGTATGGCTGGCAAGTTATCGTGCGTAACAGCTCATTGGTAGGTTGTCCAAAACCTAGCTCAAGAAATGCACGTCAAATTCCTAAAACACTTAGGAAGAAGCGGAGAAGTAGAATAAGCTGGAGAGATATACGCTGGATTCACCCTTGTGTTGACCCCATAAAAAGAAAAAGTAGGGAGAAAGCTACGGGTTGTATAAATATACCTTTAGGCAGAATTCTTTTTAAGGTCACCTAGGGGTGTAGAAACCCGAAGTCCGTTCTGATTGCCGATCAATGAGTCTATCACTTTTTCAAAAAGATGCTTAGAACTTAGGGTTCTCATCAAGTCTTGGGTGGGTTGAGTGGCTGTAGAAAGCCACTCTGTAACCCTAAACTCAAAAATCCAAAAAAATTAGAAAAGAAGAAAAAAGAGAAAAAGAGATCTTTCTTTGAATAAGGCGAGGGCTTGAGGCGATCTGCATTTTGGCAGATACCTGGGCGCTGTTGTGTCTTTGAAAGTTCAGGTCCTAAGTAAAAATTTCTTAATGTTGAAAATGACTTGTGCCCGAGTAATCAAACCTGATATAAACATATTTATTGAGGGTAAAATGCCTATTCATGCATGTTCCTAGGCTTAGATTTGCATTTCATGTTATAAATATTGCATAACAAGCATCATTGTGCGTTTAGAGTAGTTGTATATAT